>JABSTQ010011235.1:0-668382 GCA_013358835.2 Ixodes persulcatus
AGAAATAAACTCCAACACATTGACTGACCTCACTGAAGTGAACGCCGCTATCCTCCAGCATCCCGCTCCACTCCCGCTGTTCGATGAAACCATAGCCTGCCTTTGGCTCCTGCAGAAAGTGCTCGTCTCCCGGTCATCCTTTTCCTCTCCCGCAGAACCTCGGCACGGACTGACTGTCCCACCGCGGGCTGCTTTGCCTCGGGAGGATACCGCCAATCCAGCGCAATCATGACGAACAGACGCTTAAGCCGCTAAAGAACAAATCGACTGAATCTCGACAGCCACGTCTGGTTTCAATAGGAAAAGGCCGAAGGTCTTTCCACAAGAAACCCCAGTTGCCCCAGTCACGGAACCCCCAGATATCAAGCACGTGGTACACACGTTTTGGCTAAATACACAGGCAGTTCGGAATCTCGCGAAAGAAATACCTACGTAAAAAATCAAACAAGACACCAAAAGAAAATAATTGCTCAGAAACGGTGATTCACGACAAATGGAGGTGATTTGCGAAGGTTGCAGGAACACCAGGAGCCGGAGAACGTAACAAAACGGTCAATACGCGGGAAACGAAGTGATTCTCCCCCATTCTCCCCGCCTCTTGTCAAATGTAACACGTTACGTCACACATATAATTATCTCAGAATGCATACATATATCTAATATAATTTCCATTTCTACTAATTTAAAATCTATATAAAAAACTTAACAAATAATTCACTCAATTTATATAGGCACGTGACTTTTTCTTAATAGCCAATCAAATTCTGGGTCTACCGAACGCTGGGCGTTGCGTCGACCGGGTCGACGCAGACACTGCCTTTTGTAAAACGTTTGTAACCAATCCGACGTTCATTCGTGGATTCTTTCTTAAACCTATAAAAAGTAATTCAAAAGGCGATTTCAAAGAGATCACGAAGATTTTATAACCACATCTAAGCTGTTCAATCATTCTATTGGCAATGAGAAGCTGATTTGAATGACCATCGTGACCAATGAGAAGCCGAGCTGAATGACCATGGAATTTGCGCGAAAAATTTAAAATAAATCTCTCGCCGTCAATATTGCTCTAAAAATTATTTTTTTTTCGCGTAAAATTCATTTTTCGACACGCGTGTCCCAACCAGACTGTTCAAAAAAAAACTTTTTTTTCTTTTCAGGGGCCCTTTAACAGCTCCGCTGTAAAACTCAGAGGAGCCTCTGGGCCCTGGTTCTCGTTGTAAAAGACTGAGAAATTGTAAGCGTTGCCTCCCACCCGTAACCCTCGTTGTCAAGGGAAGCAAAGCTCTCGACGCTGGGTCCCGTTGAAGTCTCTTTTATTTGAAGCCAGATGGAAGGACGGCCACATAGTTCTCTGTTGTACTGGGGTCCCCCCGACGCGTTTTAAGGACAATGGTGGGTTGGAAGGCTGCATGAGCAACATACATGCTACACATTATTTTTGTGTATTTTTGGTGTTTTAGCGTAGTTCCCAGTGAAAAGTTTCCTCCGAAACGACAACTTTAAAACAAGCAAAAAGAAATATCGGTGAACGTTCCGAGGCCTTCCTTTCTGACCACTAACAGGCGTTCTAAGGAGCCGCCTTTTGAGATGTCCCCCAAGAGCTTCCGAGAGGCAGTGACTGCAAGCAACTGCTCTGGAGCCTGTCTGATCTTCCGGTGCGAGACAACACTTTTCCTGCCATCGTGTGGTATGATCGCTGTAATTTTTTAACGAGCCTCTGAGGTATGACCTATTATTCTTAGCTTAGAGTAATACGTCCAAATGGCAACGAAGTTCTAAATCACTGCAATTAGAAGAAAAAGGAACTTTTTCTAACACTAATCGAAACATTTGTAGGAAAGGCGTTTCACAATATCTCCTTGACATTTACGGGAAATGCCTGCGAGTGACAGTGGTTACTATATTGCAATCGCAGACCACGTACAGAAACATGACGAACGGTCCATGATGGTGCCCTTTTAACGCTGCCCGATTGATCCCGTCAGCTCGTAGCGTCGGCTGAGTAAATTGTTTGACTGTTCGCTTGCGGGCACGCCGCGCTTAAAGGGACACTGACAGGGTATTTATGCTCGCCGAGGTTTTTAGTTGTACGTGACATATGAGAGCCCAACTACCCAGAACAGAATTTGCGGCTCGAAATTCGGTTTCTTTCCGCCCGAAAACCGCCGATCGAGAACTGGCCGGTTCGAGTCTCGCTCACTCTCTTTTCCGTGGTCACGGGCCGTTTTCTAAGGTATCGATGCGACCACCAAATTTAATCAAAGTCGTGGGTCATTGAAGGCACACAGTCAATATTAAAAATAGAAAAAAATATGAAACCCATTTTTTGTGGCTTCAAAAAAGCTGCAAATACGTTGATTGAAAAAAAAGGTAGCACAGACAACCGGAAGCTTTCTGTGCGTTCACTGCATAATTCCCAACATAGGCCTCCTGCGCTGAAGCTTTGAACAAACTGTAGCGCCCTCATTTTGGGTAGTACAAGCTCACTTGATTGAGCCTCGCACTACTTATGGCACGTTGGTTGAGCTTTTTTAATTCTGTCTGGTTCTGAAGAACGAAAAAACACTTTTGGACGCCAGAAATCGGCCAGACTCAACGCCGCAAGACAACCAAAAGTGCCAAATTCATGACACCACCGCTAGGGTACGCGTCTCTTATCTCTGGGTGGTGACGTCAAAACACCTGTGAAGCGACGCTTTAATTTTTCTTTTTCTTTGTCATGTCTACTTTGGAACGCGCGGAACGGCTGTTCTTGGCTCACGCACTTAGCGCCTTAGCTTTGCGGCGTTCGAATTTTGGTTGTTTCTTTGTATTTTCATAGTGATCTCGCGCTCGGCCAGGGGCCCTAATCTGGACATAGGAATCGTGCGGATCAAATTCAAGCCCCGACCAGGGCGCCCCTAGCAGCAAACGGGTCCGTTGCATCGGGAAGCTTCGGCCAGTCGCCACAGTCGCTGCGTTGGTTGTGCGTTGTAGTGGGTTAGCGCTGTCATATCTGAGATGGATATTCCGCACCAAGAAAGCCGCAAAAATTGCTGCGTGGTCGGCTGCAACAGTACGTGCACGATCGCGCACGGCACGAAGTACTACATCGTCCCTTCGGAGCCGTACGAGGCGGAGTACTGCGCGACCTGGGTGCGACTTGTGCGTCCATACAGGTTAGTGGCGTTTCTTACCTTCCAGTTCGCGCTTTGCTAAGTTGCTGACGAATAATGCAATTAACTTTTTTTCTATTCTAGCGACGATGGAACAGCATCGACGCCGACGGCAAACTCTAAAGTGTGCAGCAAATACTTCACCGGAATCGAGAAGCGGAATGCGGTCGCCCGCCCAAGCCTACCCTCGGATGTTTCCATCAGCCTACAGGAAGATAGTAGTGGGAATCGCGGAACGGCGCGAAAAAAATCGCCCAGTTATTTTCAAGCTGATTCAGAAATAAATGTACATAATTACCGCAGTCCACTCAACGCCAACTAAATTTTTTGCGGATGCGCTTAATTTTGTTTGCGGAGTACGGCGCTCCGTGACATCCACTTGTCCGGCGAAACGGACCTCCTTCACGTCGTACACGCGGTCAGATTAAAGGGGCCCTGCAACCATATTTAAGCGTCTACCTTTTTTGCGGTTTCCACGTCTCTTGAAGTTCGGGCAAGCCAGCGGGCACGGAGAGAGTAACTAAATATCAGTGCGTCATATTTTAACCGGACGACGCGGAAACCTCCTCCACCGACGGGGGCAACCCGCGGTGCCGAAAGCGCGCGATATGTGACGTCTTTGGTCCTGGGCTTACTACTGGTCAGAGCCGCTAAAAGCTTCTTTTTAGTCGAAATGCAAAATATAAGTGGCGCGAACCGATTCAATCATTTATAAAAGTAGTTTTTGTTCAGTATTTTAGATCAGAAAAGAAACAAATGCAGTTTATAAAGTACGAAAACAAGAAATGACCCGTCGACATACCCGCCACCAAGCGGTGGAAAAGGCGGCGCATACTAGAAAAGAGTAGTGGGATCAGGCGCCGACACGGAAAGGTCCCGGATGTACGCGGCGGCGCTGCGGTCGTAAGGACAGGAGGATCCGACCGGCTCCGAGCGTTCCGAAGGCCTTCGGCGAGAAGCTTTGTCTTGCGGTTTAGCCGTTTCGCGCTATGGCAGCGCGAAGTGGCTCCCATTCTGAACTGATCTTTACCCCGTGTTTGCTGTCGTTTGTGGCCAATGAAGTGTCATGCCGAATTATTGTTTAATCGTGCAGCAAATGCAGTGAGAGCCGCTCTGGCTGCCCGCTGCATACAGCCTATCCAGAGCATGCTTTAGTGGCGCCCTCTCGCGCCGTCGCCACGGAGTGCGGCAGCCGTGAGCGGTCGCTGAGCTCACTACCCCTCCTCTAGTTCACGGCCACTCAAGCAACCAAGGGCGTCATGAGGGAGGTTATTTTTTGCTTGTTTTTGTAATCTTAATTTGCCTATAACCTTTAAAAGAAAGCGAATTTCGAGAAAAGAAAAGTTTCACTAAGTTACTACGTTCAGTGCGCTCAGGTTCGGTGCAAAATAAAAACCAGTAAAAAAGTCATTGCAGGGCCCCTTTAATGAAGGAGTTTTCCCTTCGTCATATTGGCACCACGGAAGAAGCTTTCTGGATTCGTAACCGCCTTAAACCCCGTCGTAATCACCACGGTAACACTGGCCGGTGTGCTGCTAATCGCCATTGCTTCCCCCCGATGATTCTGCGCCGGCTGCCGAAGCAGCTTTCCGGATTCGTAATCGCCCACTGTCCTCTGTGCTGTTCGTTGAACTTGCTATTACTTCCCGATGATTCTGCGCCGGCGGCACCGGCTACCGAAGGAACTTTCCGAATTCGTAACTGCCTTAAATTCCGTCGTAATCACGACGGGGACACTGTCTGCCGTGCTGTTCGTCGCCATTGCTCCCGACGCTCCTGCGGCGGTTACCGCTAGGTCGCGGCGAACAATAGGCGACCGCCGCGACACGGCCGGCTTGCTCGCTTCCTATTTGGCGAGAAAGCCGGCGAGAAATCTGGCGCCCGTGATTGGCCGTCGCCGCACTTGACCTTGGCACCGGCCAATCATAGCCGCCAGATTTCTCGCCGACTTTTCCGCCAAGTGTCCAGATTAGGGCCCCAGAGCTGGCACGCTTCTGCATGAGTGACAGTTTGAGACGCTAAAGTTTGTACTACCCAAAACAAGGCCTAACAAGTCCCTTTTCGCAGCACCCCCTGGGGAACGCAGGAGGCCCATGGCGTCGTTTCGCGTATCGTGGGACTAGCACTAGCGGATGGCAGCGGACGACGGGGCGTTGGACCTCTACTTCAGAACTGTGGTTCACGGTACTGGCGAATTCTGTCTTTCTTCGAAAGAGAAATTTCGGACCGATCAAAAGAACTGATTTCATCCCGTACGACAAGCCCGATCAGCAAGCCGATTGCACGAAGATGTCGCCGAGCCGTCGTCCCTTCTCCTGGCTGAAGACATCGCTCGCTCAAACGTCAAGCACGAAGTGTGTACTTCGATTTGAATACGCACGCGTACGGTTACTTTACGAGGTGCGAATGTGCCCTATGCGTGGTGCTGCCCGACTTCAAGCCGGGAGTGCATGTACATTTAAAGGGGCCCTGCAATCATATTTAAGCGTCTGCCTTTTTTGCGGTTTCCACGTCTCTTGGGGTTCGGGCAAGCCAGCGGGCCCGGAGAGAGTAACTAAATATCAGTGCGTCATGTTTTAACCGGACGACGCGGAAACCTCCTCCACCTACGAGGGCGACCCGCGTTGCCGAAAGCATGCGATATGTGACGTCTTAGGTCCTGGCCTTACTACTGGTCAGAGCCGCTAAAAGCTTTTTTTTTAGTCGAGATACAAAATATAAGTGTCGCGAACCGTTTCAGTTATGTATGAAAGTAGTTTTTGTTCAGTATTTTAGATCAGAAAAGAAACAAATGCAGTTTATAAAGTACGGAAACAAGAAATGACCCGTCGACATACCCGCCACCAAGCGGCGGAAAAAACGGCGCATACTAGAAAGGAGTAGTGGGATCTAGAGCACTATATAGCTCCTTCGGAGCAGAGTAGCGGTAGCGCAATCCTGAACGCCATCTCTTGGCGACTAGCGGCGAACGCCCGGAGGTTCCAACTCCGGTCAGAAATGCATGGGGAACGTGAGAAAATCGTTGTTTCTTCAATATTGTGGAGATGTACGTAACGACAATAGTTTTTGACATAATAAAGGAACATTTTAGAATAATTTGCGCTGAGTTGTGTGCCAAATAAGGACGTAATTCGTTTTTAAAAATTGCATGAGCGGCATCATGCAGCAGACGACGCGGCGACGTCACAGCGTTCACGTGACCCGCTCCAGCCAACCCAAAAAGCCCATCTCCGCTGCGTGCAAGAATCGTCTGCTTCAAACGCCATTGCCTTGGAAATTGCCTTCTCAAAATTTGCACACGCATCTGATATTATTAAAACTTTGATAAAGTGTTCAGTGCTTTACTAACTTCACGACAGACTAGTTTTGAAAAGTTGGAACTCGCCGTTTATTTTTAATCAGCCGTGTTGCGTCGATCTCCATGTATTCTCCCATAGGGCGGGCCGCCTCCTGGAACCCTGAGTACCACGTGACTCGCGCCGAGCTGCTCTGTCGGCCATGTTGTCGGCAAAACACGCGGATCAAAGGATTGCGCTACTCTGCTCCGTAGGAGCTATATAGTGCTCTAGTGGGATCAGGCGCCGAAGCGGAAAGTTCCCGGATGTACGCGGCGGCGCTGCGGTCGTATACCGGCTCGAGGATCCGAGCGGTTCCGAGCATTCCGAAGGCCTTCGGCTTGGGCCCTGCTGGCGATTTCGCCATTTGGCGGTATGGCAGCGCAAAGTGGCTCCCGTTCTGAACTGATTTTTACCCCGTGTTTGTCTGTCGTTTGTGGTCAATGAAGTGTTATCCCGAAATAGTCTTTAATCGCGCAGCAAATGCATTGCGAGCCGCCCTGGCCGCCCGCTTCATACAACCTATCCAACACATGATTTAGTGGCGCCCTCTCGAGCCGTCGGCACGGAGCGCGGCAGCCGTGAGCGCTTGATGAGCTCACTACCCCTCCTCTAGTTCACGGCCACTCAAGCCAGGACCTACGACGTCATGAAGCAGGTTATTTTTTTGCTTGTTTTTGTAATTCTAATTTGCCTATAACTTTTAAAATAAAGCGAAATTTGAGAAAAGAAAAGTTTTATTAAGTTGCTACGTTCAGTGCGCTCAGGTTCGGTGCAAATTAAAAACCAGTCAAAAAGTTGTTGCAGGGCCCCTTTAAAGGGGCCCTGCAATCATATTTGAGCGTCTACCTTTTTTGTGGTTTCCACGTCTCTTGAAGTTCGGGCAAGCCAGCGGGCACGGAGAGAGTAACTAAATATCAGTGCGTCATATTTTAACCGGACGACGCGGAAACCTCCTCCACCGACGAGGGCGACCCGCGGTACCGAAAGCGCGCAAAATGTGACGTCTTTGGTCCTGGGCTTACTACTGGTCAGAGCCTCTAAAAGCTTCTTTTTAGTCGAAATACAAAATATAAGCGGCGCGAACCGTTTCAATTATTTATAAAAGTAGTTTTTTGTTCAGTTTTTTAGATCAGAAAAGAAACGAATGCAGTTTATAAAGTACGGAAACAAGAAATGACCCGTCGACATACCCGCCACCAAGCGGTGGAAAAGGCGGCGCATACTAGAAAGGAAAAAATGGTCAGAGTGCAGGCGAGCTGGTGTAAGTTGAACATGATTGTAAACCTGAGACTGGGGCAGAAAGAGAACACATCAGAAGGTAGAAAAAGAGGAGGCAACGTCTCAAACTCAGCTGCAAAGTTTATTTCGTAGACGCCTTTTATACCACAATTCCAACGCCGTCTCTACAAAAAAAAAAAAAAAAAAAAAAAAACTTAAATTGGCAAGAGGACAATGACACTTGGGTACCCTTCTCTTATCTTCCTTGACCTCGCCTGCGAAACACTCACACAAAGGGTCACATTCTATCATAACCACCGCCACCCGGCGAACGTAGGTGAATCACTACCGAACACAAAGAAAGGGTTTGACCTTCAAAGATGCGTTTCCTCTAACAACTCAATCAGTCCGAAGGAACAATACTAGACACTGCTAACAGTCGGAAATTGGGGCCATCTCCAGAACTAAGAACGACATTGCCTTCCTACAACAAACCACAAATGGCTAAACACTGTGACTTTCTCGAACACGTCCAAAAATACACATATAAACACTGCTAAAAAAAAAAAAAAAAAAATTACAAGCGTAGAAATTGTTTACATTCGTTCCCAAACTGCAATGACGCCTGACTTATACAGTTGCCAGACGTTTTTATACAAATTGTTTCTTGTACTACACGTTTCATATCGTTACGTTCTTTGTGAACTACTTCCGTTTCCGACCAGTTGGCTTTACAATTATTACACTCTAGAAGGTGCCTTGCTAACTCGGAATTGGACGCGTTGTTTTTCACATTCCGTTTGTGTTCCGTCAGTCTATCATTTATACATCTCGACGTCTGACCTACGTATTTAAAACCACACTCCAAAGGAATCTCATAAACCACAGAATTCTCACACGAAACCGACTTTTCGCGGTGGGCCTTCTGGCAAACTTCCTGTTTCGATTCAAAAGGTGTAAGTTTGCATAACTTAAAATCGGATGTGAACACTGTTTCTACGCCAAACTTTTTCGCCGACGCTCTTATGTTATGGGAGATATCGTGAAAATAGGGTATAGCAACCCGTCGGTTCCTCACACTTTGTTCATCCCGCTTTTCTCTGATTTGAATAGAGAGCTGTCGTTTTAGAAAAGTTTCCTCATACCCCGCGTCCTCCAGTCTTCCCCATTGTTTTTTTAAAGCTTGACTCATGAAATGTGTACATGATCTTTTTAGCGCATTACCAATTAATGATTTCGCCACTCCCGCCTTAACAATTTTAGAGTGACAACTTTGTTTGGGAAGCACCGGTTTAGCCATCTTCTTACCATATTCCCAACATAAACCATTTTTCACCTGAATGCGCAAGTCCAAAAACTGCAACACGTTCTCCTCTGGTTTTTCTATTGTGAAATGTAACTCCGGGGCCGTTGACCTAATAAGCTTTTCAAGATACTCCGACTTTCCTTCTTCAAACGTGCATACAAAAATATCATCTACATATCTTCTGTGGGCTTCATCAGAAACGTGGGCTTCATCAGAAGATATGTAGATGATATTTTTGTATGCACGTTTGAAGAAGGAAAGTCGGAGTATCTTGAAAAGCTTATTAGGTCAACGGCCCCGGAGTTACATTTCACAATAGAAAAACCAGAGGAGAACGTGTTGCAGTTTTTGGACTTGCGCATTCAGGTGAAAAATGGTTTATGTTGGGAATATGGTAAGAAGATGGCTAAACCGGTGCTTCCCAAACAAAGTTGTCACTCTAAAATTGTTAAGGCGGGAGTGGCGAAATCATTAATTGGTAATGCGCTAAAAAGATCATGTACACATTTCATGAGTCAAGCTTTAAAAAAACAATGGGGAAGACTGGAGGACGCGGGGTATGAGGAAACTTTTCTAAAACGACAGCTCTCTATTCAAATCAGAGAAAAGCGGGATGAACAAAGTGTGAGGAACCGACGGGTTGCTATACCCTATTTTCACGATATCTCCCATAACATAAGAGCGTCGGCGAAAAAGTTTGGCGTAGAAACAGTGTTCACATCCGATTTTAAGTTATGCAAACTTACACCTTTTGAATCGAAACAGGAAGTTTGCCAGAAGGCCCACCGCGAAAAGTCGGTTTCGTGTGAGAATTCTGTGGTTTATGAGATTCCTTTGGAGTGTGGTTTTAAATACGTAGGTCAGACGTCGAGATGTATAAATGATAGACTGACGGAACACAAACGGAATGTGAAAAACAACGCGTCCAATTCCGAGTTAGCAAGGCACCTTCTAGAGTGTAATAATTGTAAAGCCAACTGGTCGGAAACGGAAGTAGTTCACAAAGAACGTAACGATATGAAACGTGTAGTACAAGAAACAATTTGTATAAAAACGTCTGGCAACTGTATAAGTCAGGCGTCATTGCAGTTTGGGAACGAATGTAAACAATTTCTACGCTTGTAATTTTTTTTTTTTTTTTTTTTTAGCAGTGTTTATATGTGTATTTTTGGACGTGTTCGAGAAAGTCACAGTGTTTAGCCATTTGTGGTTTGTTGTAGGAAGGCAATGTCGTTCTTAGTTCTGGAGATGGCCCCAATTTCCGACTGTTAGCAGTGTCTAGTATTGTTCCTTCGGACTGATTGAGTTGTTAGAGGAAACGCATCTTTGAAGGTCAAACCCTTTCTTTGTGTTCGGTAGTGATTCACCTACGTTCGCCGGGTGGCGGTGGTTATGATAGAATGTGACCCTTTGTGTGAGTGTTTCGCAGGCGAGGTCAAGGAAGATAAGAGAAGGGTACCCAAGTGTCATTGTCCTCTTGCCAATTTAAGTTTTTTTTTTTTTTTTTTTTTTTTGTAGAGACGGCGTTGGAATTGTGGTATAAAAGGCGTCTACGAAATAAACTTTGCAGCTGAGTTTGAGACGTTGCCTCCTCTTTTTCTACCTTCTGATGTGTTCTCTTTCTGCCCCAGTCTCAGGTTTACAATCATGTTCAACTAGAAAGGAGTAGTGGGATCAGGCGGCGACACAGAAAGGTCCCGGATGTACGGGGCGGCGCTGCGGTCGTATACGGACAGGAGGATCCGACCGGCTCCGAGCGTTCCGAAGGCCTTCGGCGAGAGCTTTATCTTGCGGTTTGGCCGTTTCGCGGTATGGCAGCGCGAAGTGGCTCCCATTCTGAACTGATCTTTACCACGTGTCTGCTGTCGTTTGTGGCCAATGAAGTGTCATGCCGAATTAGTGTTTAATCGCGCAGCAAATGCAATGAGAGCCGCTCTGGCTGCCCGCTGCATACAGCCTATCGAACATGTTTTAGTGGCGCCCTCTCGCGCCGTCGACACGGAGTGCGGCAGCCGTGAGCGCTCGCGATGAGCCCACTACCCCTCCTCTAGTTCACGGCCACTCAAGCAACCAAGGACGTCATGAGGGAGGTTATTTTTTGCTTGTTTTTGTAATTTTAATTTGCCTATAACTTTTAAAATATAGCGAATTTCGAGAAAAAAAAAAGTTTCACTAAGTTGCTACGTTCAGTGCGCTCAGGTTCGGTGCAAATTAAAAACCAGTAAAAAAGTCCTTGCAGGGCGCTGGATCATTGCCTTTACGTTGTCATGTACGCAGGCACAGAAATGCAGATTCAGTGTCCTGTTGACGCGTGCGCAACGTCTGAAGTTTGTTGAAGAATGCCAGTGCGCATGCTCAGAATGCGTTGTACCAGCCTATGCTTCGCTCTTTTGTGTACATGTATATGTCCGCACGCATTTTGAAGGCACGAATAGATACGACCATCAACACATACCAAAAGTGCAAATCACTGGGTCTTCCCTACATGATTGGTTGGATGATAATCGAAGACATACAAAAACACGACGAACATCATGACGTAGCGTTTTTGATGCCACGTCGACTGCGCCCGGATTTAGGATGAAAACGGCCGCGAGCAAAGAGGATATATTGGAATCAATTCCAATAATTGTCGTCTTTGGACGGCGGTTCCTGCTAGTTCTGAACAGTCGGTTCTTCGGTCGCAGGCACAGCAGACGGACCTCGGTAAGTTCGGACTCGAATGTTCCAAGTTTCGCAGTTTACTCTTGCTAGCAATAATATATTACCTTGTCGTGTAATCTGGTGCGCTAGCGGGCGTCGGAGCTTTTGCTTCTCATATGTAGTGCGTCAGTTTTCTTGCTCTACTGTGGTTAATTTTCTGTGGCGATTTCCCACGTTTTATCGCTTGCTTTCCAGATGATGACTGCTCAAGGTCAAGCCACCTCCACCGGTCAAGAAGCGCCGGCCGAAGTCGCGCCGGCCGAAGTCGCCCAGACGACTCGCTTCAACTTCGTGGCTCGCCTGAGCGCTCTGCCGGCGGTGATCGCCCTCCGCGACGTGGGAACACAGTCATATGGTCGCGCAAAGAACAGCTGCGCCTTCGTCGCCGTTCCCTTGCAGCTGGTCGAGCTCGGTGTCCAGCTCGCCGGGGAAAGAACTCTGCCTGTCCTGGACAGGTTCAGTTCCCAGCTGAGCTACGTCGACGGTCTTGCCTGCCGAGGACTGAACAAGCTCCAGACAGCCTACCCGGATGTTACCCAGAAGCAACCCCGAGAGATCATGATCGACACAATGGCCTTCGGCCTTTCCAAGCTCGTTAGTGTCAAAGACTACGGAATGTCCAAGGTACGTGTGGTACCATAAGGTGTTTTTTCACGTGACGTTTGTCCTCCATTTCGTTTTTACATGTAAATTTAATGGTGACAGATTAATTCTTCAAGATGCTCGCCTAAGCGCCAGACTGCACATAAAAGCAAAATGGTGGGCATATCGTTTTTAGATAACAATTTGACGGTGACTGATGGATCCTTGAAATACCTGCGTATGCACCAGAAGGCTCATAACAGAATGGTGGATTTAATGATGTCGATGGAAGCCCCGCATAGTCGGTGGCAGGTAAGAATCTGGTGTGCTCCCCCTCAAGCGCGAACTTTCTGCCTTCGATAACACTTCGGCGCACGAGCAGCCCGACGGAAGGAAACTAGCGCGTGGCTTCTACCTGGTTCCTAACTTCTCACTGGTACTCTAATCTTCCTTAAAGTGGACGTTCTCAGATTGTGTTTGATTCCATACCCCTCACTGAGTTACGCGTGCCGCCGGCTATTTCTCTCCCTGTTAGGCCCAAGACGTGAAGACCGTTGCAGCAGGTGCCCTTCACGTCACCATCCACCCCGTGCAGACTCTCTCATTGTGCACACGTCGAGCCTTCAACTGCACCTTGAAAGTGCTTGAGGCCTTTGATGCTGCCCTGGACGAGGTAGTTCCATTATTGCCACTTGTATGTTTCCGCTAACTTTCTTCGCCTTCCAACTATCCCCTGACGATTCTGCTCGTGGTCTTTTTCAGCACATGGCTTCCCGAGCCATCGACCTGCCTGAACGCTCATCTTCGAGTGCGCCAAACTTCGCCACATTTCTCACTCTCTTGGACGCTGTTATCTTGAAGACGCTTGCTTGTGCCAAAGCCCAGGTCGCTGCTTGGATTACTGGCCTGCGTCAGCAGATTGGCCGAGTTCGGTTCTTCTTTACTAGCCCTATGGACCCTCCACAAGGCCTAGTACGTGCGACAGTCTCCAATTCTTACATGGTTTGGCGTTCTGAGTCGTCTGCTTTCGCCTCGGACCCTTGCCAAGCTCCTGGTCTACTCGTATGCCGTCATCATGACCACTGGGGTGCATCTCCCTTCGCTCCTCGTTCGCGGCCTCGGTGCACCTTCCAAGAAGGCAAAAGCCATCCCCGCCCTGCGAGACTGGTCCGTCCCTTTGAATATCGCGTTGATTCTTGAAGCCGAAAGCGAACTTGCATGACTTTCAGCCTGCGTGCCTTTTGCATAAATTATCGCACTCTTCTATTTTGTGGCATTTAGTGTCAACAGTGGTTCTCACTTTTTTTTTTGTCTTGCATTATTGTTTGTCGTTCATTCCTTGGCAGGTTCCTGTTGCCCGGAACGAGGGCCCGAACGAGCCAGCTGGACAACCGACTGAAAGGTCTTCTAACAAGCCAGCTGACGAGCCCGCTGAACAACCGACCGGGGGCTCGTCGGACGGGCTAGCTGAACACGAGTCTTCCGCTGACGCGACCACAGCAGAAGACTCCGTGGCGGCTTAACCAATGCTGTAACTGCTCCAGTCTTGTGGTTTTATTCAGGCCTTGCGAGGTCTATGTTCTACGTCTTAGCACAAAATAAACTTTTATTTCAATTCGCCATTGTTAGCATTCCTCATTATACCGGTCATCATATATCGCGTATTGAGTTATATGCCCTTCCGCTAACATAAACTCTGGTGCTGCAAATGGCGCCTGCACTTAGCGATCTCAAATTGTATGGCGAATTGCTGGGCAATTGTGTTGGATACCTGAAACGTTCTTGCATCACAAACGTTTAGCGATACTGGGTTGCCAGACGCCTATACATGCCTTGCACGTGACGTCACGCTAGGGAAGGACGGGGCCCTTCGCCATGTTGGGTGTGGACCTCACACAGCGGGGATGCGCTTACAAGGCGTAGGATGCCGCTAACTGCCCGGACACGCGCTGACATGCACCATATTTTCATCGAAGGTACCTAGTTTTGTTAAATGCGAACTTGGAAAAACAAGCCGAGCTTACGATGATGACGTTTAGCCAGTACGTGTGGAATTTTTCGGCATTGGTGCGATTGCGCTACGAGCAGAAAGTTTCGATATGCCACTAAATTTTGACGCAAAAAACTCGTTATGCAAAAAAAAAAAAGAAAAAAAAGTCTAATTGCTCGTTGCAAAATTTGACGAGCGGCTCTAGGAGTCGCTTATAGAAAAATTGTTACAATTTTGCGAAGTACTGGTAAACAACGCAAGGTTACCGTCATAATCTAAACCCTGAGACATAACCTTTTGGACTATTTTTGCATTTACCCTGAGACAAGGATAAATCAAATAACGGACAAGACAACTCTCATTGTTTTAGGGTTTATAATATGATGTTTCCTAACCGGCTCGCCTGCATACTTTCGCTCCTTGCAAAGGTTACCGTCTCGCGGACGGCACAAACCGATGCCGAGGCGGCGGCGTCTCGGCGAGCTTGCACACAGGGGCCGCCGCCGACCGATCGCCGTCTGGTCGGGCTCGCGGCGCGACACTCGCCCGTACTTGGCCGACAGCCCCGAAGGTGCGCTCGAAGCGTGGAAACCGTGTGATGTAACGAAAGGCAAAGAACATCTGGACCACGAACGGGCAAAAGCCAATGCAAAGGCGTGCGCGAACGCTAACAACACGGTAGAAAAGTGGCGTCGCTCGGCGCGCTATGAAATGCGTGCCGCAAACTCGGCAATCCGCGGCCGCATCCCTTTCCTGCCGCTTGTACTTTCTCTAATTTGACGGCTACTCTGTCTCGCGGGACCTGCCGACGAAGCTCTGCGAAGGGCCGTCGAGTCAACCACCAACATGATGCTTACCGGCTTTCAACGTCATCATGTGACGTACGTGCAAGCGCTCTTCGTCGGATGATTTAACGCGTGGCATGTACACTTGTTAGTTGTTCCTAGAATTACAGTGGCCTAGAGTTGTAGTGGGCTCAAGGAACGGCTCAGCATGACGCGTTTGATGTCGACGCGGTCAGTGGCGAACCGACTTGTTTTTGAACGGGGGCAACGGGGGGGCAAACCAGACCCCCCCCCCCTCCCCCCCCGGGGGCATGGGCGCAATGCCCCGGGGGCATGGGCGCAATGCCCCGGGGGCATGGGGGGAATGCCCTCGACGGCCGAAGGGCCGTCGAGTCAACCACCAACATGATGCTTACCGGCTTTCGACGTCATCATGTGACGTACGTGCAAGCGCTCTTCGTCGGATGATTTAACGCGTGGCATGTACACTTGTTAGTTGTTCCTAGAATTACAGTGGCCTAGAGTTGTAGTGGGCTCAAGGGACGGCTCAGCATGACGCGTTTGATGTCGACGCGGTCAGTGGCGAACCAACTTGTTTTTGAACGGGGGCAACGGGGGGGGCCAGTGTTTGACCTGCCCAGTGGCGGCGGTTTCGGGGGGGGGGGGGGGGGGGGCAAAACACGTGCCTTGCCCCAACACCCTGACAACTGGGGGGGCAAGCGCCCCCCCCCCCCCCCCCGGTTGGTACGCCCATAGACGCGGTGATGGCGCTGTAAACGTTTCCTCCTAAAACTTTCCAGCGCGCATAGGCCAGACCAGGTCGGCTAGGCGGCTCTTACCAGTCGCGGCCAGCGGGCGGGAGAAGGTTCAGGAGGAATCTACAGCTGCGCCTCCGACGTTTTCGACATCGGCCGCTTCAGCGCAATAAACGGGGAAGATAGGGCGGTGAGCCCACTACCCAACTTCTAGGGCACTGTAATAGAATGAAGCGATACTACCGCTAATCGGGCTGATAAACCCGGCGATCTTCATACTTCCACACTCTCGAGCTCTTAAAGTTTAGGACTTTAACTCTCACCTAACCAGGCAGATTTCTGCCGAATATGTTTACTTTCAAGTCTCGAGCTCTTCTCCTTCAGTGCGCACAGGTGGTCGAGCTCCTCCTCGACTACCCCTTTGGTCACATGACCTCCCCGTTAACCAATCAGCGTCGAGCAGCTCGCTTCTCTCCCACCCGATAACGATTATAATCGGTGTCAAGCCTCGCGGCCACGCTTTTATCTGGGCTTCACGATATGCCGAACATCTATAGCCAAAGAACGTTAAAACGTGTGACAGGAAGTCTGCTTGGTATCTGCCGGACCCAGTGCAGATGCCCGCAGGGATTTCCCACCAAATGGCACCTCGACTCACGGTGATGTGACATTCTGAAAAGGCACTCGTTTAATAATCTGTATGGTCTGGGTTCGATTCCCGCCTGGTGCAAAGGCTTTTTTTCACTGCGTTGGCCTCTTCCTTTTTTTTTGCCACCCCACTCAAAAAGCCACGCTTTTAGCAAACTTCACCTTTATCCAGGCTTCATAAAAGGCCGAATACCTATCCAAAGAACGTTTCACGTTAATATATAGGGTGTCCCAAGTCACCAGGTTCAACCTAAAATGAACCGGAAAAATCGATTCCTGCACGTAGCAATGTAAACGTTTCGTCATAAATGTATTTCAGAGGTCGGGTTTTTTTTTTTTGTTTTGTTTTTCTTGTAAAAATACAAAGCGTAGCTCTCTTTCTGTAAAAAAATATGGCCAAGAAACTTGTCAGGGTCAACTGCGGGCGGCGACGGACGACGGACACGACCAAGTCGAGTAGCGGGGCGGGTTGGGCGCTCCTATTTACCACATAATTAACATCTTACATTTTGCGTTATAAGGAGGGAAGCAAGCTGTCTCTTGTTTCGCCATGGCTCGAGCGTTTTTTTTTTTTTCCGCATCTATTATTCTTGTGCGGAAAATTTATAAGAACCTCTAAATCAGTTTCGTGTATCCCAAATTCCCTTGAGAAGTCAGTCACTAGGACGTTGACCCATCCAAGCTCCTCCGTTGAACATTAAACTTACGACGTCATCAAGGAATGAAGTTTACTGAAACCGCAATCCTTTATCTGTCAATAAGACGCGCTGACGGCGCCCATGAAGTACTGAATGTACGGGAATAATCGACCAATCGACCACCCAAGTCCGAGAAAATATTTGCAATTTTTTGGCTGAATAGAGAAGGGGGCCATAACGGTCAGAGCATATCAGATGAATCTTGGTCTTAACCCTCTGTGTAGAGGTTTATAATTTCATGATAATTGTAGCGAAATAAATCGGCCCCTTAAAATCGCTATACCAAGAATACACCCGTAAATGTATTTCCATACAGAAATATGAAATTCGGTTGAAAATTTGTGTCGCGGCACAGAAATATAAATACATTTTTGAAATACTATCGCGATACCTCAGTATCGCAATTCTGCCCGACCCTTCTCTGAAGTGTAAATTATGCGCAGGCACGGGCGGAGACCATGTACCCTAAAACATATTAGCCCTGTTTGCAATGGCGTAGCTCTGAAACACCCTGTAATATCGCATAATGGCCAGCAACGTGTCGTTTGAACACGGCCACGGCGGCGTGCAGTGTCTCCATTTTAATTGGGATGTAGATTGAAAAGGAGCCTACTGGCTCCTAGAAGTGACGAAAACCTACTCGGAAATTAGCCGGAAGTGATCGAGAGGCTGGTATAGACTAGGGTGCCTACATCAGCGGCGGAAACATGTAGGCACCCTAGTATAGACTGTATAGACAATGGCGGAAGATAGACAAGAATACTTTAGAGCTATTTGCTTTGTGTAGGTCGTGATGTTCTCATCAATTGAGTTATCAGTTTTGCGCTTCAAAGGGAAAGAGCCCAAGTATTATTTATTTATTTCTTTAATGATCCCTCAGGGCCCGATGGCATTACAGAGGGGAGTGGGTTAACAGGTCAAATACAAAAAAAGAATAGAAACAAAACTTAAGGACAAAACACAACATTTCTGACGAGATGCAGGAATGTGACTATGTAGGCAACGCTTAAAGATGATGGGATCAGTTATCCATGACGATGGAAGGTGGTTCCATGAGGCCGTTGTTTTGGGAATAAAAGAATTGTAAAAAGTCTTACAGGCAGGAAGACCCATCTTGTGTTGGTGATCAAGACGCGATGAGATGTAGGAGAGATAGCAGTCTGACACGCAAGGAAGGAAAGACCTTATGAAATAGGCACAAACCGGAGAGTTCACGACGGAGTGCACGATTGGGCAGGTCCAAAGTTAGTTTAATGGATGTTACGCAGGCGGTGCGGTGATAATTAGTAAGAATGTAGCGAACAGATCTATCTTCGATGGCTTCGACTGCAGATGTTAATACGTCAGTGCCGGGGTCCCAAATGGCAGAGGCAGACCCCAGCTTTGACCGAACAAGTGTTTTATATAGGAGGAGTTTTAGAGAAACAGGGACAGATACGATTCGCATTACTTGTTATGTACTGAGTGTGAGTTCCCCAAGATAGGACTGGACGCAATATGAACACCCAAGTACTTATAAGATGATACTCGTTCCAAGGAAGTGTTGTTAAGGAAGTAGCAAGAGGAGTCTGTGTAAAGTGGGGAAGCGGTCATTACTTCACATTCATTCGTGTTAAGTTTCATCTTCCATAAATCACACAACTCGGACACATGATTGAGGTCAGACTGAAGACAAAAAACATCGGAGTCGTTAGTCACTTCATGGTGTATAGCGCAATCATCAGCGAAAATGTTCATTGAAGATGAAACGCAGGAAGGTAAATCATTTATGAAGATAAGAAAAACAAAAAACAGGGGACCTAATACGGAGCCTTGAGGGACCTCTGACGTAACGGAAGCCAGACAGGATGATGTATTATTTGCGAACACGAATTGGGTCCGATTAGGAAGAAATGAGGCCAGGCAAGTACGTTAGGGTCAATATTTAGTTTGCTAAGCTTATGAAGTAGAAATTTATGAGATAATTTATCGAAAGCCTTTGAGAAGTCAAGAAAGATGCAATCAAATTTGGAATCATTGAGCTTCATGGTTTTATTTTGTTGGTTTGCGTTCCTTTTTCGCTTTGTTCAGAGAGCGACTAGGTTTTCATAAATCTTTTGCAATGACTAGCTCACGGGAGAACATGGCAGGGTCATGTTGAATTAACCTGAGACTGGGGTAGACAAGAAACATCAAAACGTAGAAGGGACAGAATATAGACAGGACGACGTCTCAAGTTTCTGTCCCTTCTACGTTTTGATGTTCCTTCTCTACCCCAAACTCAGGTTAATTCAACATGGTTAATATTCACCGGCTCGCCTGCACCCTTACGATTTTTTCTATTGCAGGGTCGTCGAGTGTGTCATCGGGAGAGTGGATTCCCCTCCCCGTTCCCCGCGTTGTTTGGACAGCTTACCGCCGAATTCAGAAACCTCACTCAAACTACACTCAAACTTAAGGGCCCCTCCACTTCCTCGAGGAAGGCGCGAGGGCCGGCGCTGGCCAATCGCGACGGCGGGTCCGTCCTCGCGATTGGCCAGCGCCGGCCCTCGCGCCTTCCTCGCGGAAGTGGAGGGGCCCTTAAGTTTGAGTGTAGTTTGAGTGAGGTTTCTGAATTCGGCGGTTAATATTGCTTAGGGGGGATCGGAGGCCGAGTGGTTTAGCGCACACCAGCTCGGAGCACGTGGAGCGAAAGCTCGCGCTGCAGAACCCAGGATCCTGGGTTCAATCCCCACTCCTGCCCGTTTCGATCTGGATGAGCATCGTACCGGGGTGCGGTCGTGTATCACTATTGCGTGGTGCACGTTAAAGACCCCAGGCTAGCGGTTGTACTGCACTGGCTAAATTGCTCATCTACAGCTGGGAGACTCGTCGCCCCTGGAGGCAGACCAAGTTCTAGACTGTATAAACATACACACAACACACTTTTTTTTAAATATTGCTTAACATTGTTTAACCGACATGCTTGAAAAAAAAAAGGGGTGTGCAACCGCCCCCCCCCCCCTCTCTCTCTCTCTCCGTGACTGAAACCTAGTGTTGCATGATTGTTGATTGACACGGAAGGGAAAATACGCACAAAAATTGCAAATATGCGGGGACACCTAGTGGCGCTCGTGGTATCAAGTTCGACTCCGGTCATAAAGTTGAAGTGCGGTTGAGCTCACGCCAAATGATGTTTGCCTATAGCACAGTAGTGCCACCAAGGTCAGCGGCACCGCAACCCCCGCCCCCAACCCTTCTTCACTGCCCAGCTGCACCGGGCGGTTCAACCCCCCCCCCCCCCTTGTGACGCCACTGGTATAGCGTAATCCCCACACATTGACACATACTTCGTAAAGTTACAATGATGCGACTTCACTGCGATCAATGAACGCGAGAGGTGGACACCATAGCACTGAAAACAACCGGAATATTGATGCCTTAAGCTCCGACCAGTCGTTAGCCATCAAAGACACTGAGCACTGTGTAGCTCGCGAGCCAGAAAATAAAAACTGTATGCGATACAAAAAATAAATGTTCATATATCAAATAAAGGTATCGCATAAGAATCACCTCATGAGTGTTACCTGCACTAAAATTCGTGTTTAACACCTAAACGTCGGGTTTAGCTTTGCGACCACCAGCGTCGCAAACAAGTATAAGTGCACAATTAAAAAGAAAAAAAAAAGAGAGAAGGAACAACTTCTAATATCTAAGCTCTCCTGTTCATCGGTATAGTTATAGAGGAGGGCACGAGAAGGTGTGGTGACGTCAGAGAGCTTTGATTGGAGGGAAGGTAGACTGAAAGGCTATCTGCCATTGTCTCCCTCCAATCAGAGCTCAGCGCTCTGACGTGACTGTACAACCTCGTCCCTGTAAAAAAAAAAAAAAAAGAATAAGGCGAGACCGGCGATCGGTTAGAACACGTCGCAGCGCTTGTCTGGGTTCATCCGAGTCCCCGCGGCGCACCTGAACGCCGTCGCGAACTCCGGCGTGTTCATGAGTGGCACATTGCAGCGCATTTTCATGGGTGAGTAGATTTTCACTTTCACCATGTCCTCCGTGTATTTGGCGGGTGGTGTACTCGAGCACCATTTGTAGCAGCTGCTAATGAAGAAAGTCTGCTTGCCCGTGTACGACTTGTCTCCTAGCCTCTGGACAGAGTGGTCGCCGAGGACGTCGTAGGCTCGGTGCACCCTCTCGAGGCCTCCACAATCGGCGAAGTTCTCGGAGACGGCCGTGTCTCCGTAGTTGACCCCGCCCGCCCAGGGTACCTGGTTGTAGAGGTCCTTGAGGCACTGCAAGCGGACGTCGATGGCCTTGCGGGTGTCCGGAGTCCACCAATCCTCCCGGACCCCCGAAGCGTTGTAGAGGCTGAGCTCGGGATCGAAGGCGTGCGTGATCTCGTGGCCGATCACGTGACCCAGGCTACCGTAGCTGAAGGCCAGCGGCAGGCCGCTCTTGTAGAAGGGCGCGAACATGATGGCCGGGGGTATGACCATGATGTGGTAGATGGGCACGTAGAATGCGTTCACCAGGATCGTCGGCAGTTCTATGTTGATTGCCGGGAAGAATAGCGTTGGAGACTTGAGGAGATCCTTATTCCGCGCCGATTGGGCGTCTCTGGTGGCCTCCAGCATCGTCGCGTAGGGGCCTTCGGCCGTAGCCAGAAACGAGTAGTGTTGGTTCAACATCTCCGCGGTGGTAAGGTTATCCGGACGTCCCACAAATCTACCGAGATCAGCGAGTCGGTCCACGGCTCTGGTGCGGGTATCCAGGTCCATCCAGGATTTTCCCTGGAAGCCTGCACGCGTGGCATTACGGATCAGCGTCACCATGTCGCTGATCTCGGCGAGCTCGGTCTCTTCGAGGCTCCAGCGAACGAAGAGGTCACCCATGATGTAGGGCAGGGTGACGACGACGTTCAAGAGACAGTGACCAAGCATGTAGAACATGGGTAGCCCTCTCGCTGGCGTGTGCTCACTGGCGATGCTTGAGGAGGCCGCTGGAGCCAGATACCTGGCGAGTAGCAGACCTACGTAGCCTCTAAGCGTCTCGGACTCGGGGTTTTCGCCCAGGAGTGTTCCCAGGTAGCGCAGGTAGCCGCCGTGGTGGACCCAGACCTCGTCGTCTTCGGTCATCTGTCGGTCAGACAACAGGAGGCGATTGACGGCGTGAAGAAATTTCCCCGTCATGGATGGCGAACCCGTCAAGTTCTTGAGATCAGCGAAGCGCACGTAGTTGGATGACATGTTGACGCGGTCGCCCTCTGTTGGTAATGAGGCGGTAATCAGTGTGTTGTCAATGGTTACCACGCGTTCGATTAGTTGGAGGGTCGGCGTTCTGCGTACAAAGAATAGAAAGAAGATATTAGGCATCAGTCAAGGCTTGTACCCGTGGACAACTTTCTGTGGCATTTTAGACGAGAGGAGTAGTGAGCGCGCGCACACGCACCCCCGTACCTTTTATTGCATGGCCACAGAAAGTTGTCCACGAGCATAAATATATATTTAAAGGGGTCATGAAACGATTTTCCTACTTCTTCCTCCTTAGCTTTAATCCTCAACTCAAATGCGAATTGTGAAATCACGTGGTCGTGACATTCCTTCGGCACCGGTGCGATGACTCCTAGCTTCCACCGTGCTTTTTATGCACACCATAGAACTTGTCATTCCCCAGTGACGATAAGTTCCATCAGGGCACTCATTGGCCACGAACGCGAATCCAAATATTCGTCGACGTATTGATTGTTGACGAGCGCATACGTCCGAGTGACGCAGTTCTCGTGTCCAATGCGTGAGCTGGGCTCTGCTGACGTCAGTTTGGCGCCGGTGACGCGCTTTTGGAACCGCGGATGTATCATAGTGAAAAGGCGGAGAGCTTTTGAAGGCAAGAAGGTACAAAATAGTCCGCTATATTTTCAAATGTTCGTACCGAAAAGCTGGCTTTTGACTTTCTAGCCTCCTTCTTTTGGCCAACTAAACGATATGCAATTAGTAAAGTCCCAATTTAAAATCATTCATCCCAACCCAAAATTCGTTTCATGGGCCCTTTAATTTTGGTCGCTCCAACTTTTTGCCTAAAGCGTGAAACGCGTGTAAGCAAGAGCAGCGCCATGTTGCGCCGCAGGGTGGCGTTAGCATAGCAACAGTCACTGACGCCAAGACCTGGTGGAGCGGCATTCGGCCATGTCGTATAGCGTCAGCGTGGTCAGCTTCGGTTGCTGATTCTTGCTTACATGTGTTTCGCGCTTAAGTTGCTTATTGCCCTCGATCTTTAGAGAGTCTGGGCTGTAGGATGTCGGTTTCCTTTGCAGATGACGAATTCTGAATCCAGGTCTTGTTTTATGGGTTTTTCCTGTTCCCTAGGAATGGTCGCCCCTCGTTGTGCAATTCAAAGTCATGACAGACCGAATTACGAGACTCGAAGAAGCCATGCAACGATATGGGGCTTGAATGTTACGCATTATACACAAGCACCGCCACTACTGGTGTTTTTAGAGCGCAGCTCTTAGGCGCCGGTTTCCGGCTTGAGCGGCGTCGCCGTCGGCGTAACCGTGAGGTCACGTGGCCCCCCTGAGGTTACGTGACCCCGGTTACGTCACGTGACCCCCGTGAGGTCACGAGGATCATCTGACCTCACGGGGGTCACGTGACCGAAGGTCACGTGACCTGTTTCTATTTTCCAATAAAAATGCAGTTGATAGTCAGCGCTCGTCCTGTTTGCCTCTCCGTCTTCGTATTCGTCTTTATTGTGCGCTTTCACTATTTTTCAACAGCGTTCACACAGCGGAAAGACGCGCGTCGAGGGGTGAATTTTTTGCTTATTTTGTATTGAAAAAAGTTGCGCACCGAGGACGACGACGCAGGGAGACGACGCCTCTGGACCCCATTTTTCCCTCGAAGCGCGCGCTTGAGCCAATCAGCGAGCGCCCGGACGTGACGTGTCGCCCTTTTGAGGTTAGGGCATAAGTACAAAACGAGCGTGTTGGTAACAGTAATTAAACATGAGGAAGATACATTCTTATGTGTATTCCTCATGTTTAATTATGATTAGGACATGTTTTCGTTGTTTTTATTTTCGATCCACAAGGAAGGCGAAAAGGCAGAGGGGTCGAGGGATTCATGCAGTCGCCAAACGTGGCTGGAAGCATTTCAGCGTGGAGAGAAGCAAGCCGATTGGAACATCTGACTGTGAGCAGTGTTTTATGTGCGTGCACGACGCCGTGAAACTACTCTTCATCGTTTGCGCGAAAGCTGCCACCGAAGTTCGCTTTGTGTTCCGACCTCCGACTGTGCGGGAGCGATCACTCCCAATTTGTTGTGTAGTCTTTGTGTGCGCCCACCACTACGGAATACAACAGTTCTCCATCGAAAACACTATCGCTCAAGTTGCGTGCAGCGTTAAAGATACGGACGCGCCGGCGTAGCACCGGGCTTTGTTTGCGCGGAAACGCGGCAAAAGAGCACCTTCTGAAGCTGCCCGCTCGAGTCCGTGTCTTTCGCCAATGCTGCATATAACCGGGGTGTAAACGTATTTGTAATCATCGCCACTGTATATTCAGTGAAGACGGTTGTCTCCCAGCGCATATTCAATCGCGAAGGTAAGGCAACAACAACCGTTGAAGAAGACGAATAAAAAAGTTTCGTGTTCTCTCGACAAACGCGAGGTTTCCCGAGACGACGCTGCCGTCGGGTGGTCCTGTGTGACTGCTTCGTCTTTTACGACGCCGGCGTCGACGTGGACCGCAACGCGCGTTTTTTGCTCAGTGTGAATGCGCCTTTACGCCGACTGTGACGGCGACGCCACTCAGAGGGAAGAGTAGCAGCCAGGATGAGGAGGGGGGAGGAGGGGTATACCCTCCCCCTCCTCAAGAGCTGCGCTCTCATTCGGTGTTACAAACAGTTGTAAACGGCTTTCATTTTTTTTTTTTTAATGCAGAATTGCATTCTTGTTGAAGCTAAAACTAATTTAGCCTTGAAAAGTGAAGGGTGCCACTTTCGAAAAGAGAGAGAAATAGAGTTGGCCGGCTGCCAAAACACCGGCGCTGCGAGCTCTGCCAAACGCACAACACACTGTAACAATAAATTAAAAAAAAGAGAGAGAGAGGACTTTGAGACCTTTCGAAAAGACTTCGCCAGTTGCGAAAGCTTCAAAAACAACGAGAAAAAAAGATCGGTACAAAAGGTGGACGTGACGATAGACACGGCGTTGGGTGCTGGAAGACTAGGACTGCACTCTCAAGAATTGGGGGTGTAGTACTTACACCCTTTGTCCCATATAATACACCCCCAAACTTCAGTTCGACGTACAGCTCAGTGACGTCGAACCGAAGGTACCTATTCTCTTGGACGGCTTGATAGCCGAGTGGTACAGCTTAAAATAGCTAATGTATGTACGTGTTACTATCTACCAAAAAATTAATGGGGGGTTCCTCGGCCCTACTGCGAAGCTTCAGTGTTTTTGTTTCTTTCTTTTGTAGTCTTTGATACGTACTTTAGCGGTTCAATTAAGTTATATCGCACCGTTATCGATATCCTCGTGAAAGTTGGGACCGTCAGTTCGACGGCAATGCGCTGCACGTCGAACCATACCCTCCTCTCTACTCACAAAGTCTGGCAGTTCGACGACGGAGCCATAGGCACCCTGCAATGCTGTTTGGTTTGGCGCCATCTAGCGACTGAAGCAAGAAATATTGGGTACCCCTGGGAGTGGCGGCTGCATTGTTCAAACGTGAGCTATTACTCTGGTGGCGCCGCTGAACCTAGTGTCTGAAGCAAGAAATACTGGGTATCCCAGCAAGCCGTGATCGCGTAACGTGCCAGTTGAGCGGAAGCTATGGCCCTGGCGAGCCAATCGGAACGTGACTGCGTATCACCGGAGCGCGCCTCAACTCCGAAGAAGTATCAGGCTTTTCGCTGCGTCATGCTCCAATATGTGTGTGTTGCGCTCGTATACGTCGCGCATTTCGAAGCCTTCTGCACGCAATGTGGGGCTTATCGTTCGCCGTTTGCCAAGTTACAACGAGACAGGGTATGACCGTGCGCTCTCACCCTGCTGGCGCCGCCTGGCCGTTGCCGGCTGCCTATAGAGAGCCCGGTCGCAGATTTGGAGCTCGAGGATCTGGTAGCGCAGAGAATTTCTCGGGGAGCCTGTAGTCAGCGCACAGCTTTTGCAGCGGCGAGGACCCGAAACATGGTTTACAAAACCCAACGAGAAAAGACGCGGTATTATAGTGCGAGGAACGCGAGGAGCACGAGCGGACATTCCGTCGCTCAGGACAAGTGTGTTTCGGCGTCTCGCCGCAGCGGGGCGCCCGTTACATGCCTCTCCTCTCATCCGTTGTTTGCCGCTCTACCTTTTCACTTTCAGCGTCTGCGTCTCGTGGCGATCCGCGAGGCTTTGTCAGTATAAAGGAGGCTGTGGTCGAACTTAAGTTTTGAGGCGCATTATATGGGACAAATGGGTGTAAGGCTACACCATTTTTTTAGAGTGTATAGTTACCGTCCTCTGCATTCCTCATAAAATGCAATTCTACATGTCACGGTTTCATCGACACGTAAAAATACAACTACAATTTTTTTTTCATTGCCTTCTGCGCAAAGTTGGCTAACGTATAGTCGTAAAGATGACAATGTTGACATGGCTGCAGGGTTCACGTCAGAAAAAAGATAGTCCAATGCGGCTGAGGGATTTGTCGCGAGTATTGAATGTGAGCACTCGAATCGGTTGTTTCCTAATCAGTGCCGTTAGCGGACACTCGGGTTGGTTCTCGCGACCAATCACTTCCGTGACGGCATTTTTTCCAACTCGAGCAACGGCCTGAGCACAGCACGTGCCGTAGTGCATTGCCAACCTCAGCACTTGATGACGATGAACACTGGCGGCATGCTATAAAATCCCCACCAGATCATGTGACCACCGGTTCTGACTCCGAGCTAAAAAAAAAAAAAAAAAAAAGAACGCTCGTCGTTGTTTTTTTTTTTCTATTTTTTTGCAACACCTATTTTTCAAAATAAAAATAAAAAAAAACAGAAAGATAACTGCTTTTGGGCATAATGGTTTTATTGTGCACGAGAAATAGTGATCAAAGTACAACCCTCCTCTGATGCCCCATTTAAACGAAGCAAAAACACAGAGTGATTTAATGCGGCGTGATTTTGCGCTTTTTCGTGTCATTGGTTTAGCCGGTGATAGTACGAAGACAACGAGCGCAGTGACGATGCACTTTTGGTGCTCCCTGATTGGCTCAATTGTATCGTGTACGTTGGTTGCATTCGGACTTAATGTGAAACGGTGCTTAGCTCACCGGAGACAACCGAATCCCCAACTCGCTGTAGCCTCCATCTTAACAAGCCCCAAAAGAGAGACACGCTACTCGAATGAAATAACTACATACCGCCACTTCTTATGCACTAAAAAAAGTAACCAAGTACGTAACTGCGATTCAAAAGCAACGCGTAACGAGTTGGAAGTAACGCGCTACTTTCTCCCTACTCCGAATTTTTATGAAGCGGGAACTGCTTCCAATGTTTGTCGTCGTTACTAATTTCTCGTTTTTTAACGCGTTAATTGAGTAACAACTGTGGCTATACTGACATACCTTGTGCAGATTTGTTTATGGTCTATGTGGCCTTTTCTCGTCGCACAAATTACAAGCGAGGGCAGGGCGAGAATTGGTACCTGTGTCGACGTTCCTCTCCCAAAGAAACCAAATGTCGTTACTCGCTACGTTATCAGAGTAACTGAAATACGTATTCGTTCCTTATATTTTAAAGTAGCTAGGCACAAGTAACGCGTCCCTTGTAACGCGTTGCGTAGAAGTCTGCCAAAAAGACCCTTACTTGTCGGACAGCAATTTTGCCATGACCTCGTAGTAGCTCTGCAGCCGCCCCTCCCTGATGATCAGCTTGCGAACCATCGTCCACTCCATGAAGAACTGGTAGCTGAATGCCATGTGTAGGATGTAGCGTCCGGGCTTCTTGAAGTAAACGTTCGGCGTCAGTTCGAACAGGAGGTGGATGCCACGATCCAGGGACAGTTCCACAAGGACGTCGACCAACGACGAAGGAACCCGACTCTTGGACGGCGGCCACGACACGTTGTACCGGGACATGAACCTTCTTACGTACTCTGCGAGACACACGGACGTCTCTCGTGACGCTGTTGCTCCGAATAAGCCCACCGCAGTTTATAATGCCCAGAACAGAGAAATGGTTGTTGACAGGAGTTAAACTCCGGATACGTGGAAATGATGGAATTGAAAATGCTGCGCGTCGATTATACACCACCACACGAAGTAGATCTTACGAGATTTGGTTCTTGAAAGAGAAAGAGATGCTTTTGGCGTATGAAACGTGCACGTCTCGATAAGATAATACGTATCTAGTGTAAAGTGCACCTGAAAATTAGTATAATGCTCCGCGAGGAGTGGGACTTTTTGAAGGCGGAAGCTTTATTTGTCCCATTACGGAAAATGGCGGCGTCGGCGTTGTGACCGAAAGATGACCATAAAAGTACGACATTAAGCACGCGCCGCTCAATGTCAAAGCGGACGCGCCCCAGAACTAAAACACAAAGAAAAGCACAGCAACGCAGATGCTTCGTCACGGAAGCCGTGAGGCCGGCGGGGGAGTCGCGCCTGCGCAGTGAGGGAGCGTGATGTCACCGCCGGAGCAAAACATTTCACCCGCATGCAGGACAATGACTTGTACTCCGGTAGATTTCGATGAGCGTTTCTCAGCTCCCGCACCAAGAACATTAACCGGATGCCTTTGCCGTACCAAGGTCGTCAACGGTGCGGATGGCGTCTTGGGCGCATTTTTGAAAGAGTCGCGCCGCCTTGACGTGCGAGTCGGCGAGCCGAGCGTCCGGTGCTTGGACGTCGATCAAAATGAAGCGCTTGAAGAAGGAAAGGAAGACGCGAATCTGCAGGTCCACGAAAACATTCGGTTGAACCTGCACGTAAAAGGAGGAGGGAATATAGTTATGAAAAACATGCAATTAATGCAAAGGTGCAAGCAAGCTGGACAAGATTAACGATAATAATCCCTGGAGAGGGGGAACAAGGGACCAAAGGACAAACACGAATCTCCAAACACAGCTAGGTGACTGGTGCGCGACTGAAAGAATTCGCCTGGTCCTGGTACCGAACCAGGGACCTCTCCATATCTAGTGGAGCACTCTACCAACTGAGCTACCCAGGAGTTAGATGTCAGTAGTGCAAACGGGTTTTAACAGCTGCCAACAATTTAACACCAACAAGGGTGAACGGCTTGCATCTTTAAGGCTATAATAATAATGCAATTAATGAAAAGGCGCAAGCGATAATAATCGCTTCACTGGAAATAGACAGGTCCCTGGTTCGATATCAGAACCAGGCGGATTTTTTCGGCCGCGCACCAGTCACCTAGCAGTGTTTGGAGGTTCGTGTTTGTCCTTTGTCCCCCTTGTTCCCCTTCTACGGGGATTATTATCGTTATGGGAATATGGTCACTCTTCGGTCGCAGTTCACGTTCCTGTCAGCAAACAACCCCGCGTTCGTCCACACTGCAGGTGTGGGCGGTGCGCGCGAGCAGAAACCACATCCGTGAGAGGCTTTTACGCATGCGCAGTGGCGACGGCAGGGCCACCGCTGTAGCGTGACGTCAGGAGGAATTTCCATCTTGCCCGGACCTTCTTTTGCGTGGCCCAGACACCGTTTTTGTACCCCCTCGGATCGATCAGCCCGTCGCTCAAAATTAGGGAGTTTTAGTAGACCGTGTCTCCCCCTCCGCTAAGCCCCTCCCCTACCCGGAACTCTACAGCTAAGGCCATGGGCGCGCAGGCGCAGTGGCGGTTTCTTCGTAGCGGAGGGGTAGCGGAGGGGGAAACACGGTCTACTAGAACTCCCTATTGTCACCAAAGCGGCTTTCCTCTCTCCCCGCCGGTGTCTTCGGCAACACTGCGCGCAACTCGTCAGATAGAATGTATACTCGGTGACAACTTTTCTTGGCAATGCAGTGAAGGGTACAGGAACGCGTTCCCTATCCCATTTTGAGCGCTGGATAAGGCTGTGCGCGGGCTCTCCTTAACTTCCACTGCATTGCCAAGAAAAGTTGTCGCCGAGTATAGTCGCGTCTCTCCCCCGCGACGGGCTGACTGGCTCACTGGGCCTTCGCCATTTGCCTAGTTACAGTGAGACGGCTCACATCTAGTGGATACGCGTCACACGCGGTCAGCATAAACTGCACTCTAAAAGAAAAAAAGGAACGGTACTTTAAATGTTTTTTGACGCCCCAAGAACTCTCAGCACGTGAAGAACGGTCTCGCCCCACGCGCTATCGCCCCCTGGCGCAGTAGAAAGGCAATTGGGCGATGAAAAACTGTTCAGCGTAAAAAATGAAAGACGTTCACAACTCCCTGTAATGCCGAATTAGAGCGCAGCTCTTGAGGAGGAGGAAGAGAGAGTACGGAGAGGAGGGTATGCACTTGCTCCTTCTCCGTACCCTCTCCTCCCCCTCCCCTCCTACTCCTCTCCTTCTCCTCCCATCCTCCTTCCTCTCCCTTTCCCTCCCTCCTTCCTCCTCTCCCTTTCCCTCCCTCCTCCCTCGTGACGTCACTCGTGAAGGCCTCGTGACTTTCTTGACCTTCGTGACATCACGTGTGACGTCATTATGGGAAACGGCCTATAATGCAACGCGCGGTTACGAGTGACGTCACTTGTGACCCTAGTGACCCTCGTGACGTCACTCGTGACCCTCGTGATGTTACACGTGACGTCACGTGTGACGTCATTATGGGAAACGTCCCATAATGCAACGCGCGGTTACGGCGACGCCGCTCAACCCGGAAACGGACGCCTAAGAGCTGCGTTCTAAAAAAAGACAAACGTAAAATATCCCATATTAATTTTTCACGAAGAACCCTGTTAAAGGTGCTCAAATGAAGTTTTTATGGTGCAAAATACGGACAAGCCGAAGAACCCCTAAAACTTTTTTTACGATAACATTTTTTTTTTTAGATTGTGCTTTTTAAGTACGAAGCTTATGCACTGCATACCACCGCAAGTTCATAAAAAACAAAACAAAAAAAAACGAAGATTAATCGTTACGCACGTGGGATTTGTTCCAGTGACCGCAGACAAACTCGTAGAAGTCGTCGCATGGCTTCTGCTTCGTGTCGATGGCCGAGGCCACGTCCTGAACCCAGTCGTCGCACCTGGGTTGCTGGCAGCCGACGATCGCACTGTGGGCAAGAAGAGGACACGATGGGAAGAGGCTAACAGCCAAGCTCGACTAGCAACGCTAGCGCGGTCCCCGGACACTCCACGCGCCCTCTGTCTTGCACTTCGAGGAAAGCACATTACGTTAGGTGGCTAGCGATACAGTTCAAACACCTGAAACATCTGAAGCGCGCCTAGACATTTCCACAAAGTACTATACATATGTACATCTATACATATGTATAGATCTAAAAAAAAAAAAAAAAATGTCTGTCCCGCTGTGCTGTGACACTGAGCTAAGTGAAACCCCATGTTCAGTGCTATACGGCGCGGACGGTTTTTTTTTAGGCCTTAACATAGTTTAAGCCTAGTCGTTCATTGAGTTTCCGTCGTAGATTGCAGCGATAAGCTTTTCCAATTGTGCTTTGTGGGCATGCAGACGCTCCAGACTTTTTGAGAGTGAAGTCTGCGAGATGAGGCAACGCCGCCTATAGAGGACAAGGCCATGCGACGCTATAGCACGTGGCAGCGTCGTCAAGACGGACGCGTCTGCCGCTTCGCGACGACCCATCGACCTCCAGAGTGTTTGCCGCTTGGGGCGGGGAGGAGTTCCACCGACGATGACGTCACGCACAGGCCTTGTCTTCTATGGGATATTGGGGATGAGGCCGCAAAAGGCAACATCTCACCGGGCATCCTCCGTTTCCAGCTGAACTGCCACCTAAGAAGAAGAAGAGAACAAAAGAGGGCTAACCGCACGCCGATTGGAATTCCCAAGCAGACGAGGACGGTGACGGACGTTAGCGAGAGGGTCACGAGGCCGTAGCGCTTCCAGTTGGGCCTTGCGCTGAAAACGACGGGACTGTACGTCGCTGGTGGTGGCACACCGATGCTCCTGGCAGAACCTGGGACGCATGCACTCCGTATACATGCTAATCCCGTCTCTGGTTACTGTTTACAGTATATGTGGTCAAGATAAGAATTGCTCACGTTATTGCGCGAGTATAGAGAAGGCCCACAATAGACGAATACATCGTGACATTTTTCCTGCCTCGCCCGGCGACGCAAGAGCAGCAGTGTACCATATGCAACCTGACCTGCCATGCTGTTCGGATTGGCGAAATCTAGCGACTGAAGCAAGAAACAATGGGGTATGCTTGGAAGTGACGGCTGCATTGTTCGAACTTGAGCTATTCCTTTGGTAGCGTCGCTTAGCCTAGTGTTTGAACCAAGAAATGCTGGGTAGGCCAGGAAGCCGTGGGCGTAATAACATGCCAGTACGGCGGAAGCTATGGCCCCTGCGGGTCATCCGAACGGAGTGCGCTTTTACTGCGAAGAAGCGTGAGGCTTTTCACTCTGTCATGCTCAATTGTGTGCGTTGCGCTCGTATATGTAGCGCATATCGAAGCGTCGGAACGCAATGTAGGGCGTAGCGTTGACCCTTTGCCAAGTTACAAAGAGGCAGGATACAACCGTGGGCTCTCTGTCTCCTGACGCCGTGCACCTGTCCGTTGCCGGCTATTTGGAGCTTTCACATGATGCCGATTCGACATTGTGCTGTCAGCCACACTTTGTTTCAAGTTGAGGCCGAGCGCAGCCGGCGCTGCCATTCGACGGAACCAATCATGCAACGCCAAAAGTGTGTAGCGTCAGATGGATGGTTGCTGACGGCTGTACCCTTTAAAACAGATGGTAGCTTGCGCCACCTAGCCTAGAAACTAAAAGTATGATTCCTTCCTTCGCCCTTCTAAGCCAATTTTCTTTACCTCTGCAATTTCGTAACAGCCAGCAGGTAGTGTGGGATATCACCAGGATGACCATGGATGGATGAATGGATGTTAATGGCTATACCTTTTGTAACGGGCGGTAGCTTGCGCCACATAGCCTAAATCTAAAAAGACAAACATATAATTCCTCCCGCCCTTCTAAGCCAATTTGCTTTCCCTATCACATAGCAGTGTGGGATATGACATGGATCACCTTTGGAAGATCGGCAAAATATCTAAAAACATCCCTACCCCCCCCCCCCCCCTCCCCCCCCTTCCCGTCTCCTCTTCCCCCCGGTGAGGGAGTCGCCAATTTTCTTCTGGTCAAACCTAGTCGGCGTTACCCCGGCACCGGACCCACTGGGAGACAGGGTTGACTTTGGGTCGGAGCCACGCGGGAGGGAGTCCCCATTTTTTTCTGTCCCGCCTGTCCCCAGCTGTGCTAGTTAGTTGTGCATCATTCAATTTTCCCAGGATAATTTCCACCAACCTTCTAATCTCCTCTTGGTGACTGTAATCATTTTCCCTTTCGTCCTTTCATCGTCGCCCATGCAATTTCAAATTTGCCAAAGCTAGGATCACACGCACACAGCACGTGCTTGCACGCACTAAGCGTTCGATGCATGCGTGACGCCGCCAAAACGTTAATTCACAGAAGGCAGACGGCAGTGCACGAGAGGGCTTGTGCCGTCTCGTGCTCTACAAGCGCAAAGCTCCAGCGAGGTTGACGCACGTGCGCAAAGACTAAAGTTCCCTCGATGCATTGCAGCAGCGGTGGCGTAGTCAAACTGGCATGGTGAGGTCGGTTTATTGTCCATTGATAGCTTGCAAGTGTCGGCATTTCTGGGTACTGACGTTTATTTCTACTTACTTTTTTCTTCGAACTACAACATCTGCGGTGTGAAGCTAACACGGCTAACGAAACACTCCCGGAGCATGGAATACTGAAATGGCCGCGAATACGTCACATGCAAGCTATGTATAGACCTTTCCAAAAAAGAGCATGTGGCCGGTGCCATTTTGAGTGTTTGTGCGCGTGCTTTGCTCACTTTCCGAAGCGACGAACATGCACGTGCTGGGCTGTGAAGATCACACGCTGGACTGTGATTTTGTAAACATCGGAAAGGTCTATAGCACCATTCGCCAAACCTGGGGGTTCATATGCATTCCTCTTTGGCAGACATGTCACCATGCACCATCATTTCCGCAATGGTTCGGCATCATAGGTGGTATCCACTGGGCGCCATATTTCAGAGCCGTGTCCACAGTGCATGCTGAAAACGACGAGCCTTTCATTTTGCATGGTGTGGAATGCTCGTTGTGGAAGCGTTGGGGAGGCTCGTCGTGTGCTCGGGCTTAGAAACAGCGAAACTAGTCAACCATGGCCGACACTGAATACCACCTGCATGTCGGCAAACCCGAAACGCATATCTGATGGCTTGCTAAAAATCCTAACTTTCAGTGAAATTTTGAAATCATAACGCATGATACCCCGACGCCATCCCGCCTCCAAAGAATGCCACCAAGAATGGCTTAGTCCCGTCTGCTATCCCTGCGCATGCGTAAGCCGACCTATAAAATGCTGCCTCCTGAAAATGCTACGGGCATCCGACAATGCTTGCTTTGCAGTATATTGCCCGAACATGGGTTGTTTGAACAACGTCTCTCTCTCTCTCTCTCTTTTTATTCTTTCTTCTACAGCCGACTGATGTATCCGAATGCTTTGAACTGTGCGAACACAAGGTGCAGCCTCCAACAATATGAAGGACCCATTCGACCTATGCCGTTTCAGGGGGCTCTGCAGGGTTCGCTTCCGCCAGGCACACGATGCTAGTGCTAAGGAAATAAACGAACCTTAGTTCTATCCTATTTCAAAATGCCTAGGGTCATCGTATGTCTAGCACCTTCGCATCAGTTGACTGGGCGAATGGGTCTTTTGTATCGTTGTAGACTGTATGTGGCAAGTAAAACAACAAAACCAGTCAAGCTCCAAACTAAAGTCCGAGGAGGGCAAGTGAAGTAAACGAGCAATTCTCACTTGTTCGATGGGATGTTCGGTCTTCGATACCCGAGGTATCCGACGATATGCGCGCTTTCTGCGGGGGTTTCATCCTCCCTCTCTGGAAGCCTTTATGCTCAAGCTCTGTCTGTGTCCCGGACAAGCCAGGGCCGAATGGCGAGGTGCGTTTCTTTGGAATGGTGACGATTGCCCGATTGTCAGCGCGAGCCGCACGAGCTCGTGATGTGGCCTCACAAAGGAAAAAGAAAGAAGGGTGCGCAAGAAAAGACCAAAGTACAAAAATCGGAAGAAGAAAAATGCCGGGGGCCACAGAGGGATGTGGGTTAAGAAGACGCCGCAAGAGTGGCAATTAGACCACGAATAAAGCTAACGCCTGTTTTGTACGGAGCAGCGCCAAGTCGTGATCACGAATGTGCATATAGTGACCTCATGTTGACCGCGTGGAACCGGAGTGGAAAACACAAGCATCCATCGGCCCTCGACCCCGGCCTGCATTTCAGCCCTGTCGGCGCCTCTCTGCCATCTATAAGCCGTCATACTACCCTTGTACATACCATCTCATAATCATCATCACTAGACGTGGGACCGCCGGCCTCCATGGGGTACGGGCTGTTGCCTTTCCGCGGTGCCACGGTTGTCCTGAGCCAATAAAGGTTACTATTACTCTGACTACTATCCACGACTGGTTGAGAAAGTGCACGTGACTCTACCTTAAGCCGCAGTCCCCCGCTCATACATTGCACAACGGACACGACGACATCTGCGGCCACGTTTGAAACATGCTCGAAGCACGCTTGCTTCGAGCATTTGCATTCTTCCAACATGTCTGCAGACAGACAATGTGTAGGGTGGGGCGTCGATTAAAAGTTTTAACCCGATTAATTGCCCCCTTTAATCGATTAATCGGTCTCGTTTATTTCTATGCATAATATTAAAACAGTTTAAATGACTATTTTTTTGTTTGCCTTTGCTGAATACGTGAAAACGGCCCAATATAGAACTTAAATTATGAATCAATTTCCATGTGTAGTTAAGAATAGTTTAAAAGCACTCACAGATTTTTACTTGAGCTGCATGAGACGAAGGGGTTCGTAGATATTCTCCGGCAAGAGTGACCTCCTTTGATTGTTTACAATAGCCTCTGCTCTTGGACACGAGTAGCCTTTTGCACCTTGTCTGGAGTCACAAATCTTGTCCCTACAGTTTACTTTATTCTGAAATTTGACCTGAACTTTGCTGTTCATACAGGTGTACTCGTCCAGGTCTGCGTGATGAAAGCGTTGAATTTTTACTTTCTTTTCGTTCGTCAACATTTTACCGAATAACCGCTTAAAAGCAAATTGATCCCGATTAAAGCATTAATCGATTAATCGGTAGGTTAATCGATCCGATGCCCAGCCCTACCAATGTGACAGTCATACAGGGATATAAACACGCCACAGACATTATTATTACTCCCCCCCCCCCCCCCCCCCCCCCCCAATGACGAAGACGGGTGAACTCGGCAGTACGGACGCTCACGCAAAGATTAGGGAAGCGCTGATAAAACGGGTAAAGCTGCATTGTCATGTTTGAAAACGGAGCAGGCTTCACTTACAGGAATACGGGCGTGGTGGCTCACTGTTCCACTGTCGTCGTAGTTGCGGCCCACACACTTTAAAAGCTTTTTCACAGCGCACAACTACCCCCCCCCCCCCCCCTCCCCCTTTCCTGCCTCCGCCACTGCCTGCGAGCATGCAAAAAGCTACCTTCGTGCGCAAGCTGCACGTGTTTGAGGCTTGTTGGTCATGTGTTGTTCCCGCTTGTCGCTCTTGTGGGACTCGGGGAATCAGCGGTGCGACCACGGCTTTAGGCTCCGTGAAGATGGCGCAGCTATTGGCGAGGAGATCGGACTACATCCTCCGTTAACCCTAAAGCCCGCGCTCCTGGCTTTGAGACGTGCATTTCTAGCGCGAATGCTCGTTCCGCGGAAGAACGCTTCGAAGCAGCGACCTCAAGCTCTCGTGCTCTTTGCTTGTCTAACTTTTTTTCCCCCGAATTGCGTGTTTACCGAGGCTAGGCACTGCTCTCGATTGGGTCTTTCTCGATTGAGCGCGGGGTAAAGATTGGGCTCGACTCGTGCCCAGTTTTGTCCCATGCACTCAGTAGAGAAAGACCAAGTAAACAATCCATGAGTCGGAGTTTGTCCACAAGGCGAGGCTGACCGCATATCTATCTATAACTCCCCGAAACCCCCTTCCCCGTCCTTGATCCCAGTTCGTAAACTACCGGTCCGATCCCCGCCCTTCCTTCCCAAAGGCCGAGAAACGCTTCCTGAACTGAACTGAGTCCGAGTTCGGCTTCGCTGCTTGAACCGAACCCCAGCCCAAGTCTACGTGGGCCGAGGCCAAGCGTCAATACACCAACAAATCATCTTTGTTGTTGTGGAATAAGCTACGCTTCATAGTAACGACACTTCAATCATCTTGCTGCTGAAAATCATGCGTGCCAGTCATCTCAGGTTTCATCTTATTCTTTCTGGTGCCATATTACTGTTCTTTTTTGTGTTTACTGCCTTTCCTGCTTGGACCGTTCCAAAGTCCGCAGTATGCCATACAAAAAAAAAAAGACTGAAATTGTAGGAGACGCTTTTCTGACTTCCAGAAATGTTAAAACAATTCGCGACAGAGCAAAACAAGATCACATGAGCTTTCCTGGCACCGTATCTAAAGCTGAGGAAGTCGCGCGTTTAAATCATGACGATCGGCAGTTGCACCTACTCTGCACAAAGCACCAAGATGGCGGCGAGCAATACCGGGAAAGAAAGATCCGATACTCTAAGCGCAGCTCATTAAGTGGATCTAGTTGTCCCCCATCGGTGTAGTTCTCAATTTAGCCACTAGGGGCGCAACAGTTGAATCTCCTTCCGTATATTGTTGTTCCGTGTATTGTTCTGTCGTGTCTATTCAGTAGGCGCCCGATTCAAAGGGAATCGCCGCATAAATACGATGCAATACAATACTTCCAAGATTGTATTGCGAATTCGCGCTATTCTTTCTTTATTAATTTTTTTTATTCTAGACGTCCGTTTGCGTGCATCGCTCTTAGGTAGTGTTGGAATAGCGCGACGACTTTAGCGTAGAGCACTTTGGTCACGTTGGTCCCGAAGAGGAAGTCCAGGTGTCCAAAGTCGTCGATCGGCATCTTGTAGTCGAGCACCAGGCTCCGGAGTCGTTTCCTGAGTCCCTGCACGTCTCGGGACGGCGCCATCCAGTCGGTCGGACTCCAAAACAGAGCCACGGGCGCCCTGATTCTCTCCAGAGGATACTCCGGCGGCTCGCGCTGCAAGCGATTGTTCACACGTCATTCTGGCATATATATGTTTTGGGCTTTAACATTTTTCTTGGAAACTTATATTTCGGGCTGAAAAACACTTTCTCCGAAAGCAAGTACGGGTAACCACGCCCCTTTTTGAAATAAGCTCCCTGTTTATCGATAAAAAAAAAAAAATAACACCAGATTTAGAAGCATGTTCGGAATGAGCAACATCTTACAATTATCTTGAAACTATTGCAAAGTGTTTTTTTTTTTTTACTTGAGACAATTTTAAGAGGTTGTGCACGTATTTTTCAACGTCTATTTTCAAGCGCCTGTGGTTTTGAACGACGCAATGGCGACATTGGATGTTCTTTCATTCAATGGTGATAGTATTGCACGAGACAATATTTTGAAGTCCTGTGGATTGAACCCAGGGTGGAACACCATCAAGTGGCTGAGGGAAGTTGACGTCACTCGAATATACTTTGCCGACCGAACGACACGACACGTCACAAAAGAGGCCCGGCAAGCGAGGCGACAAGTCGAACAGCGAAGACATGACTTTAACAATGACTAGCAACTGGCGGCTATTGAACAAATGACTCTGAGGGAGTTAGTGGCAATAAATTTTTTTTTTATCCACCCGTCTTTTTATTTGAAGGGGGATTCACCCGCGATTTATTTGTAGCCATTTTCTCATAGATGACGCAGAATGTTTCCGGAACAAACGAGTTGCATGCTCGCAGCCGCGCATGCAGGTCGGGCGCTCGGGGTGAGCTCGGGCGTTCGGGCCACGGGCTGTTCGCCGCCGATCTAGGCGAGCTAGATTTTGTTCGCCCGGCTATGGTGGCCATGATCGTGGCCACCATAACCCGGTGTCCACCACTACCGGCAGGGGTCAACGGCCGGCACGGTGCACGAGCAATAGAGGAAACCTGCCTTTCACTTTCAGGAGTATATGACCGCGGCCAATGCCGCGAGCTATTCCAGAGTAACCAGTTCAGCACCACGTGACCTGGAGCTCCAGGAAACGCAATGCAAACAAGGACAGTCCCATCCCCTCCGTGCTGGATGAGACTCTGATGTCTTGTATCACCCGCATGATACATCTCGGCTATTCAGTGGCCCCTTTTTTTATGTGCTTCCTAATTACACGGACTTCTGCATCTCTCCCCAACTGTGCATGGTGGCCGCTATAACATATACCTTCCGTTTTTCTTTCCTCCTTATTCCTATTACTTCACTTCATCGTCACCATAGCAGGTCAGGTTATTTCCATTTTAGATTCTGCTGCGTCCTTCTTCCCCGCATCGGCCTTTGGAAAGAGGCTCGTCAACGCGGCTATTGTGGTGGCCTCACTCTAAAAAAAAAAAAAAAGGTGTAAATGGGTGTATCGTTATACCCTTTGTCCCATATAATACACCCCAAAACTTCAATTCGACGTACAGCGCCCTATAGTCGCACAGACGGCCCCAAATTTTACGAGGGGCTTGATAACGGTGCGATGTAACTTTTTAAATTGCTAAAGTACGTATCAAAGACCACATAAAGAAAACACTGAGTTTTTACAGTCGGGCCAAGAAAACCTCGATTTTTTTTTTTTTTTTTTTAGTCAGTAACACGTACATTGGCTATCTTAATAAGTTCTACCACACGGCTATCAAGCCCCTCGTAAAATTAGGGGCCGTCTGTGCGACCATAGGGCGCTGTACGTCGAATTGAAGTTTTGGGGTGTATTATATGGGACAAAGGGTGTAACAATACACCCTTTTAAACCCTTTTTTTTAGAGCGCTTGGTATCTTTTGCAGCGTACACTGTGTACTATCACTTGTTTTTTTTTTTTTTTTTTGTGCAAGAGGAAGTACAACACACACTGGCATGGTGCGATGACATTCAGTACGCGCGATGACATTACGTGTGTCACGCACGTACTGAATGTGAAAAACACGACATTTCTAGACAGATAGGTAAATAGCGTAACATGGCCCGAGCTCTCACGTTCAGATACGCCACAGCGCAAGTTTTTTTTTGAAACATGTGATGGGCCAGCAAAAGACCGAGATGTGACGCGGCCGATAGATGCCAGGGAATCCGAACCAGCTCTGTTCGCTGAAGTTCCTGGCTAAACTTCACGCTTGGCGTTTCTTACAAGACCCGACAATCACTATTCGCAACTTTCACGGCCTATAGGGGGCGCACAGGTGCCTATCAAAATGGCTGTTATCTGGATGATCGTCGTAGAACAGCGGTACGAAGCTAGGTCTACGACGCGTAAGTAATTCTAGTTTTGCTTTATACGAGCAGTATTAGAGCCTTACGTTATTTTTTGACGCCAGGAAGGTGTAGGCAAGGCTATTTATTATGAGGCCGATCATCCAGGAGCTAGGGAGCGCGATTCTCACACCGCGGTACCACCATCGCTGATAGTTGCGAATTGGCGAACGCGAGAGAGGTGTACCACGACACCACGAGCGAGAGCCGCATCGCAGTTTCCTTTCAGGGGCCGCTCCATAGCCGCTCATTTTAGTGATGCGCCCCCATTTGCTTCCAAGTGTCGTTTGAGGCAGGGGTTCGTGCGTTGGCGTATTTGATGATTTGATGCCTCTTGCAAGACGAACGTATCAAGGGGCTTTACTGAGGGCCTGTGATTGTTTGGCGTGAGCTAGGGACTCGCGGAGCGCGAGGTTACACTTGGCACGTTCTTACCGCTAGATTGGCTGCATGAGTCGTGGCATCGGCCGCGGTCACCACTAAATGGACCTTTTGTAGAAATACGCGGTGCGCATGCGCAGAGTATTTCATGCGCCTGGGTTCGAGAGTATCTATACTCTGTTTCATACTTAGCGTGCAACGCTGACAAAGCTACTGGCGCGAGCGCGTGGCTTTGTCAATGGTTTTGTTTGCGCGAGAACGCGTGCAAATGATCAACGAGATCAAGCCCCATGCTCGCGCCAGTAGCTTTGACAGCGTTGCACACTAAGTATGAAACAGAGTATAGTTCCAAACAATCCGCCATCTTGCATTTCTCGCCTTTGAGCGGTTTCGTTGTGTCGACCTCGGTGCGGAAGATTACGCACGATGGGGACAAAGGTGAGCTTGGGGGAGCCGTATCTAGGTCACATCGCCTCAATGGGTCAACAGGATGTAGCTGACGTTTTGGGTGTGGAACGGGTGGGAGAAGCCTTGGGCGCGCGTTGTTTTCCAGTCACCTAGTCTCGAACCGATTCGCGTGTCTAGGTGGCAGCACATATTCGCCAAGAGGTCCATTTAAAATGAAAGCTCGTCACGCGGCAGCGAGAATAATAATTGGGGTTGTGTCACGTGTATGTTTATACAGCCTCTTGTCTGCCTCAACGGGCAACGAGTCTCCCAACTGTAGATGAGCAAACTAGCCAGTGCTGTACAACCGCTAACCTGGGGTCTTTAACATGCACCACGGAGTAGTGATACACGACCGCACCCCGGTACGATGCTCATCCAGATCGAAACGGGCAGGGGTGGGGGATTGAAGCCGGGATCCCTCGGTTCTGCAGCGCGAGCTTTCGCTCCACGTGCTCCGAGCTTGGGTGCACTAGCCCACTCGGCCACTGATCCCCCCGCGGTAGAGAGACACGGCATGGCGTCACTACGTCACACACGGCCCGCGTCTCAGTGACCCTATTTTTGTGTGGTGCAGCAGACAGAAATCTCCCACATATCATCTGAGAAAACGGCAAAACTGATCTCGGCGGTGCCAAGCAAAGGACTCGTGCCGTGAGTCGCCGTACGTGCGATCTCGTGAAAACAGCAACAACAACAACAAATTCCCTGACTTGGGGCATTTGGTAGTGGTGTTGCCATCTCCTTGAACACATTGAACGTGAATCCACCGAAAACGGCTGTCAAATTTATTTACACAAATAAGCAAATCCCAAGACATTTAGGCTTCCCGTAATGGTCTTAAAATTAAGATAGGGGACACCTCTAGTACGTACTGCCATTCATTTTAGCACTTTTGTCATTTAAGTGATTTCAATTTCAAAATTGCCTCAAAATGCGCTGAAGACAGTCAAAATGGTCTTATTTATGTATTTTATTAAAAACCTCCAGCGCACTCAGGTGAAAATCCAAGAGTCGCACGACCTTTATTACATCTTCATAATGAGCCTCGAAAATATTCAATACTCTGGTGCATTCCTAAAACGCAGGCTTCTGTAGCGAAATTTTCCCATTGAGCTACGAGCGGGAGAATCAACTTAATTATCTCGGTACAGTGTTTTACGGGACATGGGTGCCATTATTTCCTTAACCCGCTAATACAGATCGTTGATTTTTTTTTAATGCGAAAGCATTAACTGTCCTATGGAGCGAGCCGACGTCATCAGCTTTGAAGCCGCGCTAAACGGCACCTTAAATCCTTTTTCCAAGTGAAGCCCGCTCCCAGCTATGAAACCACGCGAAAAGCCTAGACAACGGCACCTAGTTTCCCCGATCCCAAAGGAGCGGAGTAAAGCTGATGGATTTTCGGCTTCGGTCCCATTGGCTGGCGCGCGTCGACGAGGCTCCCATTGACCGCTGCGCATCAGTTGCAACGACAGCCACCCCACGGCGCTGCGGTGTCCGTCCGCGCGCGGGTAACACAAAACGTCCAAGGTCAGAGCGGCGAGAAGAGGGGCGCTCTGCCGTCGACACAAATACTCTGCAGACGAAAAAGGGAGCGGAAGATTGACGTAAATGCTTTCGGATTCACAACTCATAAGAAGTGCTTAGGTGTACCTCGAGCCTTTTTATTCTCGCAATGGCGACCGCCAACGTTGCTTGATGGACTTTTGAAAAGTGTCCCGTTTTCTGCAACATAAATCCGAATAATCACCAATTTTCTTTTTGCGTTATTTTTTATCTGTTTTGGACGAGCATAGGTCAGCAACGTAAAGCCGCCCCCAAACCGTTCAAAACGAGTCTAGCTCGTCTGCGTTCCCTGGTTCACGCACTCAACCGTTTTGGACGAACACGTTCATTGCTTAGTTTGCGGCTCTGCCAACAAATGGCAGCTACGAATATTTTAAACTTTTGCTACCTTTTTGTTTGTGGATAAAACCTTTATTTGAAGGCAACAAATGTCATTTTTAAGACAACAATTAAGCAGTTTAGGGCGGGAAATCTCCCAGAACTAAAAACGGTTAAGGGGTTAAAAAATTGGGAACTAAAATACCAAAGGATGTGATAAAAAAAAATACCCCCCCCCCCCCCAAAAAAAAAAAATAAGGGGAAAAAATTTAAATTTCGGAAACACGGTAGCTATCGGAGAGGCTATGTAAAACAAAAATTGACAGCGATCCTTATCCTCAAAGTTGTACATAATGCAGGAAACGCAGTATTGAAGAACCAGCGGTCAAGCTTGTTTAGGAAACATTCAACATTCGTTTGAGGGGAGTGAAGATCTGAGAATTTTTCGTGAATTTCCCCGCCGAATTTAGGAGAGCCACTGACTCGGTACGAGGATCACGTGACGTAAGGTCGCGTCCCATCAATGTTTCCCGGTATTTTAGCGGAGAAACTGACCACGGGTCACGCGACATCAATCTTTTCGCCAAACTTAGCGGGGAAACTAAATTAGTGCGTAGTCCTCGTGACGGCCATTTTCCCGCTACATTGAGTGGGGAAACGGAAGGTCCGACTCACGTGACGCCAATATTTTCGAATTTTGAGGTAGGGGTGACGTCATCACCGACAGACTGATGCGTCGGGCTCGAAGCAAGCCGAGAGGCGGCCACGCTACGAAATGAAGCAGCGTCAAAAGTCAGTCGACGTCTTCTGCTCATGATTGGGTCAGCAATGATGGAAAGCGCGTAAGAAGCATGACGGGGCACTTTGCACGCATTGCCAGCTCGTATATAGCGTGCCGAGATGTTTCGCTGGCTCCCTCTTAGGGTATCCATCCCTGACGTCACGAGTTGTTACCTGCAGCTACTTACGATCAGTTTCGACGACAACTTCCATGGCGCGCTTAAAAAAAGCATCGCATTCCGAAACTAACCCCGTCGACGCTGACAGTCTGACGATGCTCTCATGCCCGCGGTCTGTCCAATCGTGCCAAGCTGACCACAGCGACGCTTTTGGTCGTCGCTAACGGTGTCTTCACTGAGTGAACGTGAAACCCAGCCCAACTTTGACGCGTGCACGCGCGTCCAATCCACGTCTCGCGATGGCCTCCAGCGTGTGACGTCGATCAACTAGGCCTTGCCATCTACCAAGTTCTTCACACCGACGGAAGCCCACCTCGTTAGATCGTAGAGCATCTTATGGTCTCACCTGACCGTACAGTTTCAGATTTCTCTTCGGCCCGTAGTCAAACTTACGAAACTTCTTCGAATTGATCATCTGAAAAAGGAAAAAGGAGGAAAGTTTGTCTTTAGTGATGTGGAACGATGCGTTAATATGCCGCGCATTAAAATAGATACGAGAAATCTTCTGGAAGCCGCAATGGCCGTCGAATCTTGCGGATCTCGCTCTCCAAATTGCTAACAATTCAACGAAAAAGCAAAGAACAGAGCAAATAGTGAACTCTTGAAGATGATATTATGTTGCAATGTTACAGAATGTGCTACATATTTTACAAAAAAAATTCTCGTCTGTCTATACGGGAGATTTTTCTTTTTAATAATTACAGAGTTTAAAAAAAAAAAAAAACACCCTGCAGGCACTGTTTGAGGCATGCTTCCTTAATGATTTTTTTATTCATTTATTTTATTTCAAATAGTGCCCACCCTCGCGGGTTATTGCCGAAGGGAATACGATAACATTTCCAAAAATACGCAATAATTTATACATCGAATAATTCTCATTACGCTTCTACTCTACAGAGAAAAAGGGAAACGCAACTACTATGCTCATCAAAAAACCGATGCGACCTTTTTTTTTTTTTTTAAATGCATCGACAGCAATGAAAACACTGGGGGGTAATCTATTCCAGTGTTCGATGGTCTTCACATTTTTCTTTTTTCTTGTACTATCCTGGGGCTAGGTTACGGGCCACGAGGGACATAAAACAAGAAGCGAAAATGCATGAACAGTTAGCTAATAATTGAGTACATTAACTGACGATTTGAGTGGCATAAAGTATAGTTGGATACTCGTCGCGGCGGCCATAGATAATTTGAAACGGCCCCTCGAGGTCCACTGTGGAAGGCGTGTCTACTCACTTGGCCGAAGTGCACGAGGTTTTTCACCGACGTTCCGGCGGGATCGTGGGTAAGGTAGACGTAGAGCCGCGTCTGTTGCCACGTCGAAGCGAAAACCGATTGGTTCGAATCAGAGCAGTCTACCATACATCCTGCCTATGCTAGGACGATCAGACCAGTTAAGAGGGAGCTCTAGAATAGGCGGCCCCGGCGTTTCGGATCCCCCAAGCAGCTTGAGATCTTTGCACTGCGCATAAAAAACGCAAGTTTTGCGCATGGGCAGTGCGGCGCCCCAGGCTTCTCGGGGAACCCAAAGCGTTCGGGCCCCCGATTTTAAAACTCTCTACTAAAGGTGTACTATTACTCTCTAATAAAGCTGGTTCACACTTTTAGCGACCGACTACGACCGACTACGATGCAAGAAGTTTTTAAGCCGCTTGCTTACGACGGGCAGCGCAGCCGCGGCGATTCCGGTCGTAAGCAGCTCGGTTGTGTCGGAGTCGGTCGGAGTCGGTCGCCTGGGCAGAAAATACAAATCCTTGCGATGCATTAAAAACACTGCTAAGATACTGATACTGAAATACACGTTAGAAAATGTGTGAATACAGATATATAAACGAGATTTTCTAGTACTCCCGGCACAACTTTTTCAAGTCCACCCCCGAGTGAAAAAAAAAAAAAAAAGATAAGATGCATGATTTACGTCACTCTTAATAGGTATGCAAGATATGTTTTAAAACAAACGAACAAGTCTAAATTGTAGGCTAGAAGGATTTCACTCAGTGTAACTTGGACTTTTTATTCAACTTTTCTCGAGTATGCGTAAAACCGCCGTGGTCAAACGGCTCATACATGCTACAAAAGGCAGTGTGCAGACATGTTCGACATGCGTGGAACACACGTTCGAGACGTGTGAGCAGCGAACACCTTTTGCGTGATGCATGAGCAGTGTGGCTTTCCTAGGGTGACCATATTCCTCAAGGTAGAAAACGGGACATCGCAGTGGTGGGGGGAGGGGTGGGGGGGGGGGGGGGATTGTAAAGGGCCGTTTTAAAGATTGAGATTGGGAGAAAAACTTTAATGAAATTACTGTTCTCATTTCAAAACGTCGCCATATTGCACTAAGCCCTAGGGCCTAGGGAACAGTCCCACTCACGGTTCAGTTGCATGCACTCATTTGAAAGGTCCTGCTTCGGGTCCTTCGTTGGTGTGGGCGTATTTTGCCGACGACGGAAGTTTCCTAAGCGAGACTTTATCCTGCAAGACTCGGCTGTAAAAGTCTGCGCACATATATAGAAAAAAAAAAAAAAAGGAATCATATCCCGAAAACGGGACATGATTCTTCATTGGGACAAAAAGACGGGACGGCAAAAGCGGACCTCAAAAACGGGACTGTCCCGGCCAAAACGGGACGTCTGGTCACCCTAGGCTTTCCTCTTCTCCTGCAGTGTGCAGATTGGACTGGAGCTCACCTTAGTTCATGAACTTGGTCTCGGGACCGAACAAGAGAAACATGAGGTTGGAGCAGATGGCCTTCGTGTACCTGGACGCGCACGCCTTCCTTCGCACCAGCTTCATCAGGCGGGAACTCTTGCCCAGTTCGCCGACGCCCAAGATCTTCAGGGTTACCTGAAATGCGTTGTCACGCTCGACTGCTGCGTGGGACGTGCGTCTCCCACCGGTGTGTTTACCACGTCCAAAAAACGGGACCCTCGATTTCCGCCTGGTGACCTCACACAAGCAGCGCTATAGCGTCGCAGACGCCTGGTTGGCTGCAGGTAGCTCTCCAGCTCCTCGACATTCTGCTTCGGTCAGCCAGGAGTTGGGACGCCGCGACGACAGCGACGCTGGCGTTTTGCTCCTGTTTTTCTTTTCGGAACTTGTACGACCAACCACTAGGACCTCGACACCCAACATCGTTACACCCCGGCTTTTGTGACGTCACTCGGTGCCGCTTCGGGACCACTTTGGAGGCATGGTTGGAATAAGACGCCAGAACACTCCAGTCGGACAGGCGTTCCAGTCATCAAACCACTAGCGTCTCAACCACTGATCTCTATGTCTATTTGCTGGATCGCGTTTGACCAGCTCCGCCTATGGACGGGAATGCGGCCACGATCGGCCATCTTTTTGGTAGAGTTATATTATTTCTAGCCATCATGGCGGGTAATATGGCGGCACTGATCTCAATGACAATTGCTGGATCGCGCTTCCCGCTCCCGCAAGTGAAGCCACCAGACGGCCATCTTGCTCGGGTAAGATTTGCGGTTTTGCTAGTCTTTTGCTGTGGTTTTCCAACGTGCTGTAGGCTCGTTTTCTACTCGTTCGTCGTCATTCGCCGAAGAAGTTTTTTAAGACTCTGTGTATCATTGAGACTTTCCGTTGTGAACACGTGGAAACGTTTACGAAAGCGCAGTGCAACAGGAAAAAGCCACCACTCGTCGAAAGCAAGTTTCGCCGGTCTCGCGGCGGGATCAAAGCTTCCTTGACACGCCAAGTGGCTGCATCTTTGTGCGTTCGCACGCTTGGGTACCGATCAAGAATCGACGTCGCACCAAAGTTCTGAAGGTGTGTCACGCGTAGATGGCTTTAGATCATATATATATCGGCCACGGAGTTCTGGATCGTCCAGCTGTTTCGGTGTGTTGCTATCAATAAAGGGGGGGGGGGGTGATCTGTACGTGCTCTTATGTACTATTAACCATGGCTATGTTCAAATCTACTCTAATGGATTACGTGGGAGCACGAATAGAGCAACGCTGTGGAGCAAGGAGGGTTTTCGAAAGCAAAAGTACAAGACGGCGAGAATGAAAATCTTTCAAGCGCGGCCCATATGGTCGTGTGCAATGTGTTGACTAATTACAATTAGGCGAGCCGCGCTCAAACGTCAAGTGCAATTAAGCAAGTTGATAATGAGCCAGCACTGATCAGTGATGAGGAGCTGTTGTGCGCGGTATTCTGTAAATCGTCTAAGGACGAAAAAAAAGACGTACCTCCCCCCCCCCCCCCCCCCCCTTCCTCTTCCGTCGCTAGTGGACGCTGGATTAAGCTCGTTTCTGGACCGCGAGGGCCGCAAGTATACAGTCGTCAGAGTAAAGTAAGACGCTGATCCAGAGGCACATACGGCGTCACGCACATTGCACTCGCAAAGCACATTTAAACAGCGTCGATTCTTGGTCGGTGTCCAAGCCTGCGAAGATACAGAGACACAGTACTTCGGCGTATCAAGGGAGCTTTGACCCCGCCGCGAGACCGACGAAACTTGCTTTCGACGAGTTGTGCCTTTTTCCTGCGACACTGCGCTTTCGTAAAATTTTCTACGTGTTCACAACGGCAAGTCTCCATGGTACAGAGTCTTAAAAAGCTTCTTCAGCGTATGACGACGAACGCGTAGAAAACGTGTCTATAGCACGATAGCACGCTGGCAAACCGCAGCGAAAGGCTAGGAAAACCGCAAATCCTACCCGAGCAAGATGGCCGTCCGATGGCTTCACTCGCGCTGCAGCGAACAAGCGCGGAAGCGCGGTCCAGCAATTGTCATTGAGATCAGTGTATGGCGGACAGCGCTATGGCGGCAGGCTGCCATTAAGATAGCCGTGGGTGTAGTACACTGTACCGTGGGTGATATTTCGTGCTTGATTGAAGTTGTTCGACGAAGCAGATTTTTGAAACCCGGTGTGAACGGTAGCTCGATCTTTGAGGACCCGGCGAGAGCTCTACGAAAGCGCAGCACCGGGGGAAAGCAGCGCAGCTCGCATCGAAAGTAGACTCCGTACCGGCGTCTGCTTTCGATGCTTCTTTCGATGCGACTTTCGATGCGTGCTGTGCTGCTTTTCCCCCCGGTGCTGCGATTTCGTGAAACTTTCACCGGGTCCTCAAAGATCGGGCTACCGTTCACGCCGGGTTTCAACAATATTTTTCGTCGAACAATTTCAATCAAGCACGAAATATCACCCACACTATATTGATGGCAGCCTGCCACCACAACTGCCACAACACTGTCTGCCATGGATGGATGATAGCGGCTGCACCAGCTGTACATTGGCTAGAGGTAATATAACTCTACCAAAAAGATGGCCGCCAGTGGCCGCATTCGCGGAGCGGGCAAACCAGTGGTCTCAACTCTCTGACGCCACGCCACTACGGTGGCGCCGCTGTCGGCATTGCAAGTGAGCAGAAGCTTGTTCCTGCGGACGCGCAGTGCTCTCACCCGCTGCGGGCAAAAACAAGCTTGTTCCGTGCAAACGAAAATATGTTAGCTAAATGCGGAGAGCAAGTCGTCCGCTGCTTGCGCGGGAGTTGCGGTTACGTCAGAACGACGCCGAGCTCTGATTGGCTTGGATTGAAAGGATAGTGGGTAGACTTCGAAGCTAGATGCCTTGAAGCCTACCCCCTATTTTCTTCAATCAGCCAATAAGAACTCGGCGTCCTGACATTATAAGGCAACCCCTCCGCAAGAAGCAGACGAACTTGCGCTCCGCATGGTGCAAATCTTTGAAACTTATAGGACGCGTGTGACGTCAAATGGTTCTACGGGCTGCGCGACGGTTCGGAAAGATGGCGGAATCGGACCAGGCGCCTCGGCCAATCACGGCTTTAGGCGACGCAGGCGACGTGCCGTGACTGGCCGCGGGGAAGTCGGATTGAGCCGTTTTGCCGATGCGTCGTATGACCCGTAGGACGTTTTCACTCGCGTGCGTGTGTCTTGTCCGTTACGTTCTCGCGTGCGGACGTGTATACACTACATCGGGCAATTACAGTTCTCCGGAACATTACGATTTTTTTTTTTGTCAAGAAAAACAAAAATTGTCAATTTCGTAAATTACATGCAAAAAAAAAAAAAAAAATGTAGAGCCGGGGAATGAAGACGAGACGCGTACAAAAGTTTAATTACTGACTTTTGATCTTTAATTATAGCCATCTAAAATATTTCCGGGGAACATTGCTATGTTCGTTGTTGTTCCATTCATATTTCCTTTCTTTTTTTTTTTTAGTGCATGCGTCGAGGCATTGATATTTAGGAAAGTTGGGGATGCTTTGAGTGGAATGATTAGGGCCTAGACGTAAAGCTATATGTGTTCACCTCAAATAGCGTACCCCCCCCCCCCCCCCCCAAAAAAAAAAAAAAAAAAAAAAGTTTGGTTTTTTGCGGAACGTTATAATTTCTACATTCACGCGTTGAAGTAGAATATTTGTAGGTGCATCTTCAACTAGCTTTGTGTCATACACGTTTCAAACGCCAAAAGTATCGTATATTCCTTCGACAACCAAATTTTGACAAACTTCCATTTATCTCCATGCGACAATGGGCAAATAACTGCCTTTGTCTCTACTCAATAGGGACCTCTTTAGCGAACCGTTGCCGTGCTCCGCGTGCTCCGCGCGCTTAAAAGCATGCTTCAAAGGCTTCGGTAGTGAGGTACGCGGAACACGGCAACGATTTGCTAAAGGTCCCTAATGTTTGAAAGCGTTCGAACGACAACGCCGGCGTCCGGAGCTCGGTGTTTGCTTCGAACAGTGAGAGAATTGCAAGCATAGCTCTGTGCTGTGACTTTCCCGGGTGCCCTCATCTCATACCCCTATATATTCTGAATTGCAAGTTCTTAAAAGGAACAACAACTTAATCAATATATACCTGGGAGACGCGGCACATGGGCGCGAGCAATCTGATGGGACTCTTGATGTGAGTGATCGTTGTCACTGGCGCCAGCGCCGCAAAAACCGCTATCTGAAACCGGACATGTCAACGGTGTTACAAGGATATTCCATATACAACACTCAATTATTCATGGATCCCAAGATCCCGCGTTATAAGTTGTCGCACGCTGAAGTGCGCTCGCTAGAGAAATAGCACGAGATGCGTTTCGCCGAGGCAGACTATTTCAACGTCCACCGTCCAAAAATATCGTATAAATTAACGAGAGGTCCGTGACGTCACTTCTGTAAAATGGTAAAATAGTGGCTTTATTCCGTTCCCTGGCCAAGTAGCTGATGCATCGATGCAGCCGTCGTCCTGGTACACCGTTTCGTGGTTTCGTCGGTTTCGTTCTGTTTAGTTTCTGATGGTGTTTGTCGGTGCTGTGATGACGTAGTGACGAAGTCATCTCTCGCTCTGTCGCATGTCTAAAAAGTTTCGGTACGCGCTTGAAATGTCTTATTCAGAGTGTGTGTGTGCTCGACTGCCTCGACAGTTGGTCCTTTCGGAGGCGGCACTCCCGGTGGCGATGTTCTGCAGCCCTCGCACGCCATTTCGGCACACGTGCCACTTAAAATATTGTGTCCACGACAAAGGCGAGCCGGATATCCCTCTATCCTGCCTGCACGTAACAAATGAGTGCGTACACTAAAGGTAACACTGAGAGTTTGACACGCTTTTTGCGCCCCCGGCCACGCCTCCACTACCGTGCGAGTGAGTCTTCGTGTGTGGTTGCGAAGTCTCGCTTGGCATCTCGGCTTCCGCACTGTCTTTAACCGGGTTTCGTGACTTTGTTGTTAAGTTTAGACTTTATTATCTTGTTTGTGTATAACGAGTGGGTTAACTACGAAACGATCGAGAGGTTAAATTAAATCTCGCGAACGAAAACATTGCCTCCTTGATGTTTCTTGACCTGTACGTCCGAAGGTACAACAAAAGTTTTGACTCGCCGAGCAAAACATTCCTATCCCCACCATTCCTGGACACGGTCTCCTTGCGCCCTCTCTTGGCTATTCTCAGCAAAACGCAGTAAAATGATAATTTCATCCAAACTACTGCGGAAATCCCTAAGTTCCCCGGAATATCTATAGAGGGCACTAGTACACTCTTATTTAATACCTACTTGAACCTCAGGATTGTATACTTTTTATTCCTGGGCCCGATATAATATTGTTTCATTGGGTCCTATGGGCCACTTTGACAAAGTTTAAATTTCTTCTTACTGAAATGAAGAATCGTAACGTTCCCGAGGAATATAACAGCTGACGACTCATAGCACACACCGCAGTTAAGAGTTCGGTATTTTAATTAATACTTTTTATTCCTCGAGACTGAATTCAAATTCGGCCCGCTTTTTGCCCCTGTAAAGTTAGCACTCCGCCGTGCACCAAGAAGCTTGCGGCCAAGCTACCTTTACATAGGCTTATCGAAAAAAAGATTTGAACGATGCGTTTGTGACAGCATATTGACTAAGAATGGGGCGGTTATAATATGACTATATAATAATTAGATGTTTACAGTCAAAATTTGTGCCCTGGATTTCAAATATAAGCAATTTTTATGTAGGGTCAGAAACACTTGAATTGTATATATTTTGCTTTGAATTTTCCTGTGTACGTAAAGTTTTAGCTCGGTTACAGATACAAACGGAGCAAAACTCTTTCAGGCGTGTATAACTAGAAATAACTAGAAATATATCTAGAACGGCGCACCACTGGCCGTTCGATTGTGTGTCTTTTTATCTATCTTATTTTATTTACACATATACGCGTATAAATAAAGAACACAACGACGACGACGTTGAGAGGATGACACACCGGGCGACGGCGGTGCCTCAATCTGAGTCCTGGGGCCCTATGTTGCGCTTTTTGGACTCCCACGGCGACTAGGGAGAAGGAAGTGACGTCAACAACGCAGCAAACGCAGATTGGATGTTGATGGACGAGAGTCGTTGATGAAGAATTTGCGTAGAAAAAACATCCAATCTGCGTTTGCTGCGTTGTTGACGTCACTTCCTTCTCCCTAGTCGCCGTAGGAGTTCAAAAAGTGCAACATAGGGCCCCTGGTTCCTCGGAAGCGGCAGCTTCTACTTCGACTGGGCTACCTCCTTGGAGCCTGATGCTTCGACACCAGTGGACCCCAGTGAGCAACAGCGCCATCATGTTCCTGGGGCTCCTTCATGCACCGATCGAACGGCGTGCCAGATCACCATGGCTTGCTGCTGACCCGCCCAACCCACCTCCCCGAAATCTGGACTTCTGCGAATCGGACTGCCATCCTCCCCAATACCAACAATCCATGTCGTCGTCATCATGCATGTATATACTCATCACATTATCATGTTCACTAGACGCGGCACCGCGGGCCTCCATGGTACGGGCTGCTGCCTTTCCGCGGTGCCGCGGCTCTCCAGAGCGAAATAAATAAAGACTAAAAACTAAGGACTAAAGACAAAATTCTTTGCTGACCAACAACCGGTAGCGCCTTAACAAAAAAGAACAATAGTGTTTCCTCGTTTAGATGATACAAATTCCAAAATTACACCATACTATACCCGTTTTCACCTCAAGAAAAAAGGACGTTTTGCGCATTGTTCATACGCCGGGCGAAGTAGTTCTGACAAGATTTGGTTGTCGGAGGAAGAAGCGATCCTTTTGGCGTTTGAAACGTATATGTCTTGATTATATAAAATATATCTAATCTAAAATGAACCTACATATATATTAATTCTCCTCGTAAAAGGGAAAATTAGTAATGCTCCGCGAGGAGCCGGACTTTTTTTACTTCGGTTCTTGAGGTGAAAACGGGTATAGTGGCACACATCACTGAAATAACATACGCAATACAGAAAATAACAGATTGTCTCTTGAACGCAAAACGGCAAACTACACATACTCGGGGTATATCGTGTGCATCGTTTCGAAAAAGTATCAAACGAAAACACCACGCAACACATTTCACCTCGAGACACTGGCTTGCACTGGCGCACCGACCGCCGGCGTAGCATAGCCCGTATTCGTGAAATGTCTGCGACTGATGATGATGATAGCTTATATGCCAAAAAAAGAAAAGAAGACTCGGCGCGGACCTTCCCTTCGTCAGGGCTGGATTCGGCGCTGTAGGCGTTCTGTCTAATGCAAATGAGCGAAGTGGAATGTATTCCCCCTAGTAAAGTATTTGGCTAGACGCAAACGGTGAAAAGGGTGGGAGGCAGGAGAGATGCACAGGAGAGGAGGTTCAGATAGCCTTCGCGCACTTCGAATTCTCCGTTTATCTTGCTCTATAGGGTGCCTACATGTCTGTCTGTCTGAGGGTGAAGACATCAATTGTTGGCCCTGAATGTGCCAGCGCGTGACGCTCTAGCGCACTCGGTGCGTGACCTGGGCGGTAAAATGGCGTCTATGCATTAGCCAAAGCTACGCGCTCGAGCTGAGTGACACCACATTGCGCGCGCTTCAAAATGCATAAAAAAACGATTGGGCGGAAAAATGGCTGAGATTTCACCACTCAAGCAAAAGCGCGCGTGTGTATGAAAGCACTCTATCTTGCTCAAGGTTGATACGCCACGTGTCGTGAGAATCGGGAACTAAAACAGCGTGTCTCAGAAAGTTGGCCATAGTTGAAGTCTCCGAGGAGGTTGAATGAGATACACGCAATTTCTGACAGCAAATGTCTTCCAATCAACTGCACATTTTATGACACGAGATTTGGCATCTTTGTCTATTTAAGACACCTAAAATAAATAACGAAGAGCAACGGTGACGCATTCTGTAACGTTTAGCGCAACCGAGCAAACGTTACGTGCGGCCTGATAGCTAATGTTGTACTTTGAGAAGATTTTTTGTTTTCCATTTTCCATTACATAAAAGGTAATAAAGACTGCAGTCGACTGCACGACATTTTTATTCAGGAAGTGCGCGTTCAACACCGACGTCGCATGCAAGCAAGGTTATATATTTTTGACCTCCACTTTCGATCACTTTCCTGTTCACACTCCGAGAATCCAAAGTTCTAAGACGTCAAAATAATAATAAAACGATCATTTTAACGGGGACGTCCAAATATTTTTACGCCTTCAGGAAGTGGCGTCAAGGGTGTCCAAATAATTTTTAAGATTATTTAACTTGGACGTCGAAAAAGTCACTGACTTTCGTCAATGCACCGCTAAGTATTGACCCCGTGAGTGACGACGACACAACATGGCAAATGCATGGGGGCTGGACGCGAGGTTAGAATTTGTCTAATAAAGAAGTGAATCACATTTGTGTTTTTTATATCGAATCATTAACACTTTTTCTATCGTTTCAGTGCCGTATTGTTACGATAAAAGCAGGTAATCAAGTTTTATAATAGTTTTCTTTATTTGTTTCTGACGATACGATGGCTTAACATCATTAAAAAAACAAAAAAAAACATAACATTTTCGTGGGTCCACTGGTTTTATTTTTTTTTGATGGAGCGGAGGACTGCGTTGTATTGAGTTCTTGAGAAACAACAAAACTTCTATTCTCGGGGACAGCTTTCCGCAGTATTTCGGAAGCGAAGACTGCCCGTACACAGCTTTGATCGACGCTCGAGGAGCGCTAGCTAGTGCGCGGACGTGTGCCAGAAGGGCTTTGAGAAGGGTGAAAAGCAGAGCGTCATCACGTAATTAGGATAAGTTGCGACTACGACGTGAAAAGTATATCTACGTTGAAGTGCAGGTAGGGAGGTGCAGGCCAGCACTCGTTTCAAATAGTTGTGACGGCACAGGATGCAGTTGCTTCATTGGACATTTATGTGGTCTAGCGATTTCTCAGTAACAACTAAACTTATCTGATGATTTTATCCAATTCATTATGACGCTATTTTCGGTCTCGGTGGAAACGTAATAACCAGAAAGATTTGTTTTTGTCAACTGCGGTGGTCACAGGCAGGTACAAAACACACTTCCATATCGCGAGCCTGCAAACACAATTTGCGTTCCCACACCGATCGTGTTAGAGACAAATTGATTGCCTCTTCGTTGCGGTGCACGTCAATCTGCAAAATCAAAAGGAGAGTCTGACGCTACTTTCATATCATGTACTAAACCTACTCAACACTGAAGATGCTTCTCTCGCCCATGCTGTACCTCAAATGTTTTGCCGGGGATCTCCACACGTGTGATGATTTTCGTCAGACAGAATCCCATATCGCACTCAAATACAATGCATTTTCATACCACTGATTAGTTTTGTTAGACCTGCCGTGTTCCTAATACAAACACGATCAAAATCGTATCATAATGCGAATGACTCAAGCTGTTGCAGACGACGTACCTGAGACATTCCTTGCGCGTTCGTCACGTGTTCGTTGTCTGCGGCAGGCCTCTCGAGACGTGTCGAGGACCGGAAGTTGTCGGTCAACATATTTTAGAAACAGCGGATTCTCGGCTCTGTCGTGGTAAGTGTGAAATCCAGCGCTTCCTATATCTATTCTTTTAGTGCGAAAGCATTAACTGTCTCATGGAGCGAGCTGATGTCATCAGTCTGAAGCGCGAAAACGGCACCTAGTTTCCTTCAATTCCATTGGCCTCTGCGCTCGTCAGTTTCCACGACCGCTCACCTTATGGCGCTGCGTGTCCATCAGCGCGGAGCGTCCAAGGTCACCAGGGGAGCACACCCACTGACCGGCGACGAAAGTACGCAGCAGACGTAAAAGGGAGCGTACGAGCGGCTTGCATGCTTTCGAAATCCAATGATGTATTCATCCATAGCAACGCCCCTAGCAACGGCATAGTTGGAGCAGGGACGTCACACTAACGGGGTCAGTTGACACGCTGACCAAACGCGGGAAAAGGTGAGAATCTGAAGCTGCACTCCTAGTGAGCAAACGTCATAAGAGTTCCTCAGACATTGTCTGCAAACTGTTTTCGTAGGGGACAAACACAGACATGAAGCTCCATGTTTGTTGTTTGTGCTCTCTGTTTCCCCTTTCCAGGATTAAAGTGAGTTTCATACTCTTTTTTATTATTATTAATATTGCGGAACTGACTCGTCAGATTATCAAACCAAAACAGAAGATTGATAGGGGTCGATATTGCATTTCTGACGGCTAACAACAACCTAACGTTCTTAAACGCACGACGACTATCGATGATGTGAAGTGAAGATTTGGACGGGCTCGTGTGTATACCTTTCGGTTGTACTCCGGCATCTCAGAGAGCAGGACAAACATGACCATGGTTCCCTGCGAGTGGCCGACGTAGAACAGCTTGGGCATGCCGGTCTCTTTCAGCACGAAGTCCACCATGGCGGGTATGTCGTATATTCCCTGCTCGTGGAAGCTGCGAGGGCGAACAGAAGGAAAGTTCTACGCGCAGTTTCCGACATGACGATCACGGCGGTTTAGCGTCACGGGGTAAGAAAAAGCGCTCGCGCAACGCCTCTTAGAAGGTCCGCTTCCTTCCACCCCCAAACGTCATCGCTTGTGGACCCCAGAGGTTTGCGTTAGCACCTCCGCCAGCGCGCCTCTCAGTGTCTCACACGCTCGTGGCCGAGTAACCACCAGCGAAACGAGACGGTCCGCCATTTTCGATCTCATTATCCATTGGGCAGCCTATAGGGGATTGCATAATCAATCACCTTGTGCAAAAAATGAAGAACAAATTGAAGGGAGGCAAACGCTGCACAGTAACAAGCCACACGATGGTTGTTCCTGTTCAACGGTGAAATATTCTTCCCTGACCCTGGTAGAGTCGACCATTTCCTCCCGGTACACTCGCGAAAGAAATTAAGACAAATTAAGATACAGCTTTGAGGAGTTAAACGAACAAAAAATATTATCACGTGAGCGGACCGGATCATTGAAAGCAAGAAATCGCGGAGCCGTACCTTGGGCGCTAGTTGGCTGCGAAGAGTATAATAAGCTGTTCCAAGCCACGTGTACGCCGAACCAACAAGTTGTTTCGAACATATTGTTTTCTTTAGTTCATATATATCTCGTCACATGTACTTTCAAGTTCGGTATCTAGAAGTTACACGTAAAGCGCGAAGGTCGTCATAAGCTGGTGGTAAGGGTGTGAAACAAGAGTTAAAAACTGGAAGCCCCATACACTTTCCGCCGACGTGTTAGCCTCAGTTACTCTGCTTGTACCCCGTACAAAAGAAGCCGTGTTCGCTGCAGGCGCCATGACAGAATTGTGTGTGCGCACTTCTTTTTTTCTTTGTGGTATGATGTATTAGCAGCATGAACGCTTAGTGGATCATTCTGATAGCGTCGGTAGCCATTACCGATACTTCGTTAGCCCCTCTGCGCCTGATTATATATTTGTTATTGGTTGATGCTATCGAAGCGCCAAAACGATCTACTAAAACTCCTTATTAAGAGACAGTACGGGTTTGGGGTTACAGGTTGTAACCACTCGTTTAACAATCAAGAAGATATATAGGGAGAGAGAGAGGTGGAGGCGTGGTGACTGTATACCTAAACTGCCAGAACTTTGACCTTCCGTGGATTGACAGCGTCCTGTGCCGTCTTGAGTACGTGTTACCGCGGAGGTTCCCCAGCCAGACGTCGAAGCCGTGGTCAGCCAAGATGAAGCCTGCACAAACTCTTCGCGGCTGGGTAAAAAGAGCCTCGATCGTCAAAAAACGAGTGGCGCGACACTTTATGGCGCTTTTATAGTAACCATCGTTTAGAATCGCTGATCCTTGACGTTCGTAACCTACTAAACACGCGTTAGTTTTTTTATTGCTTTATTGTTTTTCTTTTCTCTCCACGCAATCGCAATTACACGCACAAAAAAAGAAAAATAACTGGATTTCTCCCCCTCCTTTCACTCGTAAGCGGAAAAAAAATGACCATGTAATCAATAGTCCCTGGTAGGATAAGAACAGCAGGGAGGTATTTCACTCTTCCCGCCTTCAGAGCGAGCTTCCTTCCATAAGACTTTGGCGTATCGTGGGCCTCGATCGTGCTCGTGCAGCCAAAGCACGACTGAAGGCAATTCGGGCGCCTACTGGACATCCCAAAGAGACTCCCAATTCCGTTCTCATCCTGGCAGTCCCTGCTGATTGGAAAATGTTCATCATAGCCATGGGCATAGGGCACGTGCCGAATTCTAGGCATTGTTAGGGTTTGGCAGGTTTGGCTATCGTTGGAGCGGTTGGACACATACGCCGCTGTCCGATCGCTTTCCGAGGCATGAATTGTGACAAACACGAATCTCGAGTGCTCGCGCAATTCTCGCGTCCAACCTACGAGCCGCATATTCGTCTATCATCGCCGTGGGTAAATTTCCGTGACTGCGTCAACACCGCGGTTCCCGTGATTTCGTCGTTAAAATTTTACGATAGGGAAGCTAATTAAAATGAACTGTCCACGATTGTCCTTAAACTTTCATTGCGATAAAAGGATTCTAGGTTAGCGTCGATACGTGCAGGTATACCTGGATAGGTCACAATAATGCCAGTAAGCTCGCGAAAAATGATACCTCTGCCCACGTACGTTTAATGTAATGTAAACTTAAATTAATCGGCGAATCAGCTCAGCCGAAGCCAAGGAGAGTAACGCAGAGCCGATTTCAGAATGGAAGGGTGCTTTACAACACGTGCTTTGGCATAATTGCGGCTGGGGGTGAAGGCACCCTAAAAAGTCCCAGGTCAACAGCCACATTTCACTGGCCAAATCACCCGTTACAATGAATACATAAGCGTCACCGAATTTCAGGAAAGCCTACGGGCCTAGTGAACGTTCATACAACTCTGTTTCCCTCGAACACCAGCTCTTGTTTTTATAGGAGCAGACCGCAATAACAGGAGTTGTTCGAAAGTTCATCCCTTATGAATTGGCTCCAGGGAGCGGACTGCCGACGGCGGGTATTAGACCGGGGTCATTAGGCCTACCTAGGCTGTCCTTGGGGTAGTTGATGACCCAGTCCGCCGCAGAAGACAGCAGGCCGTGAACGATGAGGACCGGTGGCTTGCCTTTGCTGATACGGGGCTGATTTCTGCCCCAGGGAATTCTCTGGAGCGCTAAAATGTAGCCGTCTTCCGTGGTGACGGAGTACTCCTTGACCGGGTAGCCTTTGGACAGGATCAGCTGGCTCTTCGAAGAAAAAAGTTAATAACTTGGCATTCTTTCTTCTTTCCTTTTTTTTTTTTTAAAGAAAAAGGGGGGGGGGACGACGATGACAGCTGCTATGAAAAGTATTGTACAAAGTTCTCAAGAAGCATGAGATTACGCGCATCACTTCAAGACAAACTCAAGCGGTTCTGTATTTGAAAAAAAACAAAAAAAAAACACTTAAATTGTCTTCATTTGGCCTCCGGGATCACGAATATCGAGATTATTTTTCAATTTGGTTCACGGAGGCTGCAGAAAATAATTTTTAAATTACCGTTGAAGCCCCTCCTTCCCGGAACGTGACGTCATATACAGAGATTTCGGAATCTCCGCTCTCGTGCCTCTTCGGCGCATATTAAAGCTACGTACGCGCACTCTTGCTATTTTCAGAAAGGTCAGGAAATTACGTCTAAACTTGGTTAAACTAAATTAGTAAAAATGTCGTTCAAACTGTTATTTAACTGCTTTCTAGCAAACTAATTGAAGCTACAAGTTCCCTAGCGTCGAAACCGGAAAAAAAAAAGGTATGATACAATGTAGGCAAAATTAAAATCAACTACACAACTATAGACTAAAAAATTCTGGGTGTCTAATCTTACAGCTCTGTGACGAAATAGGTACAAACTTAGTATGTAGATAAGAGATGGGTGCTAAGGCATCCAGGTGTCCACAAGAAATTACTGTACACCATATATTCTCAAATTGAGATTCGTTAGGCCGGGGTCACACTGCTAGCACATCATGTAAAGGACAGACTGCAGAGATCGCCTGGGGCGTGGCTCTTCCCTGTACGACGATCCCGTCAGGTTGGCCAGAAAAACTGTCTGCGACGAAGCGTACAAGCGTTAGGCGTGTACGCAAATTTTTCTCATCATGTCCGGACCTAACACCGTGTCTTTTTTTCTTTTATCAATATGTGCGATCAATGTGACCGCGTCTTTAACGATAGTTAGTGAGTGTCCTTAATTGTATAGTACAAGACTGACCACGTTCCTTAAGCAGTCGGGGTCCCTCGAAGCCAAGACAGAAAGACATTCGTCCCAGAGGTTTCCCAGCATCAGGAGCAGCACAGTCACCAAGAACGGCGTCCATTGGGCCAGTCCAGCCATATTTTATGTCGGGCACGCCGAAACGATTGGATAAAATCCGCTGTTAAGAGTGCATCAGTGGTAAGAACAGCAAAAACACCCCCAAAAGTTATCCCTCCACGGAGAAGCTATCTCACAGAGTCGCCGGCCGAGACCGGGAAAGGTGCATCTACGGCATTGACGGCCACGCAGCCTCGCGACAAACTTTAGCTAAACTATATAGTCAGGGTCCCTCTCAAGACGAGCACAGGAGCATTGACGGGGGGAAGTCGTTCCACAAAGTGGCCTAAAGACGCTGAATCAACGGGCTCTAAACATCCTAAAAAAGATAAGCGAAATTACAGTCGTGGGCGGCCGATTTTTCTAGTAAAATCTCATCAAAGATTGTGGTGCGCTCCTCTTTCTGCGCCTTGGAGCGTACATCAGGGTGCTCTGTTGGACGGCGTTTTAAAGTAATAATTACGTCTCCTACACCCAATATAATGCCCAATGAGCCTAAAGCGAGCAATGATAGTAAAGTTCGGCATCTCCACGTAATTAACTACCGCACCCCCCAAAACAAAAAAACAAAAACGAAAATAAAAAAATAAAATAAAAATAGTGCCTTTGTATTTCAATCACTTTTAGATTACTATATGACGTTTTGCCATAGAACTGGTCATTTTTGAATGAATGAATAAACTTTGTTGTAATGACGTGTGACTAACCCTCGGGTGGAGCCCTTTTTATCGACTAAAGCTCAACAAACAATATGCCACCCAAAAAAAAGCTTCTATACAAAAAGCCCTTGAGCGCCCCTCGAATTTCACCATTGTAAGATCGACCCGCTGAAATGCTCTACTGTGATAATTAAGGTTTCTTTCGAGCGGGCTGACCACCGGAAAATATCGGATGTCAAGTGGGTATCTTTGGACTCGAGTTGGGGTCTTCCTAGACCAATCGTGTGAATTATAATAAATTTTGCCTATTCGACGATCCTGCCAGTCGCCAGTCCAACCAGGAAAGCCAGTAGCCACGACTAAAGTCCCTCGTCAAAATTCACGTTTCGCGCTTCTTGCAAGTAACATCAACCATTGTTCTGCGATCCGAGAACACGTGCCACGAGCGGGCACTCTGCCGTCATTCGCTTCGTTTTCCGAAAAAGGGTTCCTGGCCGGTACCATTTTCAGTGTTCGTGCGTATAGCGCGGGACTTGCTCGCTGTGCGGAACGACATGCGTGCAGTGGTGTGTAGGGAGTATTCACTGGCAGCCATAGCATTGTGCGCGACTGCCGAGCGCGTGCTGACGGCGAGATTCCACAGTCCTTTTGCAACGTGCATTCTACACCACCAAGATTACCGGTCTTAGCAGCCTATGTGAGCTCGCTCTGAGCACGCGCTCTAAACATCGCCCTCAAATATGACAGTTCGATGACGGAGCCATATTAGCCCCGTGCGCGACCGAAAGCGTCGCTGTGGTCGGCCTTCCACGATTGGCCGAACGCTGACTATGACGTCGGAAAGGGGATTTTCATCGACGGAAATAAGAGGAATGAAAGAACTTTAATTTTGACGGTGTTGGCAGTGTTCCTTTGAGAGCGCAATGATTTCAAGCTTCCACCATGCTAATAACAAACACCATCGAACTTGTTGTTTGCCAGGTAATGACGTCACAAAGGGGAACCACAGGAGGGCGCCACCAAAACTTCTCGCCGCTGCATGGGCGCCGCCATAACTGACCTTCAGTTTTTGTTCCCTCTTATTCCGTTCGCTTGAATTCATCATTTCCACAGAAGGACATGTTATTGCCATTTTAAGTGTTACTGTGTCCTTCACCCCAGCATAGGCCGTTGTGGAGACTCGTCAACGCCCGCTTCAGGGGCTCGGCATCGCGGTAAGACAAGTGAAGGGCGGCTATGGCGGCTCAATCTGGCGCGTGTGTAAAGCGTCTATAGAGTGCCCGGTCGCAGATTTGGAGCGAAAGGATCTGGTAGCACAGAGCATTTCTCGGGGAGCCTGTAGTCAGCGCACAGCTTTTGCAGCGGCGAGGAATCAAAACATGGTTTTCAAACCCGACGAGAAAAGAAACGGTGGCCCGAGGAACGCCAGGAGCACGAGCGGACATTCCATTGCTCGGGAGAAGTGTGTTTCGGCGTCTCGCCGCAGCGGGGCGCCCGTTACATGCCTCTTGTCTGCCGCTCTACATTTTCAGCTTTGGCGGCGGCGTCTCATGACGATCTGGCAGGCTTTGTCAGTAATAGCGGCGAGATGTTTTGGTGGCGTTAATAGAGAGTTTTAGTAGACCGTTTCCATTTTCCGCTCCGCTCTGAGGGTGGCAAACTGCGCATGCGCGGCCTGCTTCAGCGGAATGTGAAGCGGAGGTCCAAAAACGCCTTTTAGTAGACCGTTTTTCTTTAGCGTAAGAGCGTTTTGAGGGCGTTCGAAAAATTCGCTTGCGTAGCCCCACAAGTGGACGTTTATAGTACTAGTAAGACAGAAAAACTAAACGTTAACACCAAGAAAGTAAAAGGGAGCGTGTTTGTGAAGGTGGTAAAACCGAAGGCGAGAATAATGAACACTAAAGAGTAGGCACACACCCGAAGCATATTACGCTATAAAATATAAATATAATTGTTCCACCCTGTGTGCAAATGAAGCCGAAGGTATAACAATGAGCATGTTGCTCTAAACGGCACTTGCACTGCACGAGCGCGCGTGCTGGTCAATGACGCTGAAAGGGCGGCACTCGCTCTTGTAGCTTCTGTTCCACTCGAATTAAAAATCAAACGGATTAACGTACTCCATCATCTGCCATCGCTATTAGCGGCGAGAAGTTGTGGTGGCGCCCTCTTATGGTTCCCCCTTGTTACGTCATTACCTTGCAAACAACAAGTTCGATGGTGTTTGTAAATAGCATGGTGGAAGCTTGAAATCATTGCGCTCTTAAAGGAACACTGCCAACACCGTCAAAATTAAAGTTCTTTCATTCCTCTTATTTCCGTCAATGATAATCCCCTTTCTTACGTCATAGTCAGCGTTCGGCCAATCGTGGAAGGCCGACCACAGCGACGCTTGTGTTCGCTCTCGGGGCTAATTCAGATTCATCGGGCAGCCATTTCTATCCGGACAGCCGGCCACCATCCCCTCATCGACTGGGTGCCCGCCCACAGTGGCATACCCGGCAATGAAAGGGCTCACCGACTTGCGCGCGCTAAACTTCTCTCCGCGCGAGCCGGGGCCCCTACTTTTCCTACGCCACCGGAGCTCACACCTGGCTCCTTTCACGATTCACACGAAGCCCGGCAGGAGCACGCCAGCCAACGGCGTCATTACCTGACTACTCAGGCTAACCCCCTTGACTTCCCCTCTCTTTCCCACCTTCCTCTCACTCGCCACGAGACCTCCCTTCTACAGCAAGCCAGGTCAGGAGCGCTCCTCGCTCCCTCCCTGCTTGCAAAGATGTATCCCCAGGTCCACATCAACCCTCAGTGTACCCACTGCCACATTCCTGCTAGTCTCCCCCATCTTTTGTGGGACTGCCCGCTCCACTCAACAGCCCGCGTTCGCGCGCTCTCAACCCTCTCACCTCCCCCCTCCACTCTTACTGATTGGCTCAACCCCCCATCCGCTCCTGACCCTGGTCGTGTCCTGGCGGCATTCCAGGCGATCCTCCGATATTTAGAGGACCCGCAGGCGCCCCCACTCGGCTCCAGGCTGCTCAAGCACTACGAGCCAATCATCGCCGCCGCCCGACGTCTCTCTGCCCCTGGTAACACCAGGGACACATAAGACGACGAGATAAAAGACCATACAGCAGAGCGCATAGGGCGCTCATTCATTTGGTCTGTAAATAAAGAAGTTTGAAAGAAGAAGAAGTAGAAAAATGAAAGAAAAGGACGAAGTTTGCGCATTCCGAGTACACCCTTTTGTGAAGTACGAGTACAGTGTTGCTCAAGGCTAGCAAGGCACCTGCACGATGAATCCCCGCGGTTCTCAATGAAGGAGACTTCTACTAACGAGGTTAAGCTGACGAGACATCGAATCAATGATTTGTATCCCTCATGCCATGAAGCGCCGAAGCTTCCTTTCCGAACGCGGTTTGCTGGATATTGCAACGTAGAAGAGAAACCCTTTAGGAGGCAATCCTGGCTGCTCTGCAAGTGGGCCTCCAAATCCCAGCACCCGACAGATCGGCACAAAGTGTTGCCAATCTGGCCAGACGCTTTGCATGGATATTTGTCGACTGGCCTATCGCAACCGTCTGTTCGAACTTGGATGAGCGCATGGACGGAACTTGTCGGTGTTCTCCAGTATTGAGAACCTCATCGTGGTTCACGTCAACGAGAGGTTAGGCCACCTGCTCGCTGACATGAACAAACATAGGGGGTTGACCCTGGCGAAACTGGAGCTGTGCTCACAGGTGAGACCCTGCATGGTTTGTGTAAATTTCGTGTTTCCATTGTTTTCAGCACAGCTGCTCTGCCTAGTAAAACGTTACTCTTTTTGATACGCCAATAATTTACGTCTTTACTTTTGTTTCGGCACAAAAAAAAACAAGGTGTACATGGGCAGTGTCAGGACAAGTCACGACGAGCGCGTTTTTAATCTGAGTTTTAGTAGGCCATTTTTATGAGCCCTCTATGTTCTACTTTACGCTCTGGAAGAAGCATCGCCCCCACCGCGCATGCGTAGCCCGCTCTGAGTTGGAGCGTATAGTTAGCGGAGTGAGCGTGAGCTCCGCTTCACAAGTTGCAGAGCGGACTTCCCTCAGCGTTCTTAGCGTGATCGCTTAGATCTCAAGATGGCTGCATTTGCTCAATACGCGTCGATGTTTTTTACCTTGACCTCAGCTTGAAAGAGGCCGAATCAAGAAGTAAAGCGTACGTCCCACGCGTGAAAAGTAAACCATTCCATTTGAGTTTTATGTAACACAAAAGAGCATAATCAAACGAAGTGAACGAGTATCACTTTGCAACCAACACGGTGTCGGTAAAGTCGTCGCGTTTTATGGGCCTTCTATGGCTATGTAATCAGATGTATGGGAGCGCGTGCTTGAGCGCCGATTATACCTGTGCACGCGTTCTCCTGTCGAAAATGAGACTAAAAGTTGACCACGAGCATTGCGCTCGCAAGCCGCACCAAAAAGACCATTCCTCTCAACTTTATTTATTCATATTCGCTCGCAATTTCTGAATTGTTTAACTTTCCTCCGGAACTGTTCGCATTGGATTTCCTTGGTAGATTTAGAATATAATAGACACTTGAATGCAGCCTTTTTAAAAGTGCATGCCATGCTGCCCCTATTCTTTAAGGCCGCCTTTTTTTTGGCCAAGCGTCTAGGGAGCAAGAGAGCTGCGTCATTGTTTGACGCGGATGCGAGTCTAAATGTATTAGACACGAATGCTGCGTCAATGCTGAATATGAACTCGGTTCTAGTCACAAGTCTCGCACTAAAAGCGATGCCCAAAATATGGCGGTCGAATATGTTACCCGGCGGTGTTTTGAAAAGAGTTACCGAAAATGGTCGAAAGAATATTTCATGTCAAGTTTTTGTCTGGTGAAAACCAGACAGGCATTAACAATTCAAAATTTATCAAACACAACACTGGACTTCTAAGCAATAGCGGTAGACTAGATTGCTTTTCAGAAGTTTCGTTTTGAATGCACAGTTTGACGACCTCAGAGCTAAGCGAAATTAAGAAACAACTATTTTTTTTTTTAATTTACGATACACATTTTTTTTGCAACCCTACCACGAAAATACTCTTTATCTTATATGATTAACAAGTCCCATATCACATGTTTTGGTAGTGTTTAAATACTGCCTTGTTGTAAGAGTGCCTTTTTCTTCTTTTTATTAGGCCGTCAAAGACAAGGGAGCACCCCTGGACAACTGTTGGGGTTTTGTTGACCGCACAGCACATCCATGCCGCCCATCAAAGAATCAGAAGCCATACTTTTCTGGTCACAAGAGGGTGCTCGTCGTGAAGCACCAGGCAGTGATGTGCGCAGACGACACAATTTGTCAGCTGGACGAACCCTACGAAGACCATGGGCATGTTTCTTTTTTTTTTTAAATATTATAGTGCGTAAGCTGATCACAGTGAATCATATCCAAGCTGTTGTACTGAGCGAAATACTTGTCCAACTAGGCTGAAAGGCGTCTAGAAATATTTTAATAAAAAAACATTTACTAACGACTCCCATTTTACTTCTGAGATGTGCGTGTGAATATTGCATCTAATCAAATTACAGTGTTTCTGTTGACTTCAGCATTGTAAAAGTAACCTGTGTTGCGTGGCCTTCTATTGCAAGAAAACACCGTAGCGCAGGTGAGGCTGAAACTAGGCAGAAGCTTAAGCCGAAAAACGCAATTTCAAAAACACAAAAAAGAAATGAAAAGAAGTGTAGCCAAGCAAAATGGTTTCATCTCATCCCCCAAGGCAGATACATACACTGCGCTCTACTGTTAATACGAACACGATGAAATCGCTTTTATTGGCAGTTTATTTCTTTGACAGCTGTTGAGAGAGCTGAACGTTTGTCGCTCAGATTAGTGCCCCAAACCAGCGCTTTATTCCACACCAATAGGTTGATGTCAGCCCCTCGTATTTAGGGTGAAAAATAAAAACAGTATATTGATTGTTCCCGGTAACAATGTCGCGCAGTGTACAGAAACACCAAGGTACCCTATCACAAACCGAAGCATACGAAGGAGAAAAAACTCATTTCATTGGGAAAACAAAAAAAAGGTAGAGATATAAATGGAGCACTCACTTTCGCTAATTTGCACTGTCTTGCTGCCTAAAGCAACGTTTGCCGACTGCTTTAGTCTTTAGTCTTTATTTTTTGGCTCTGGAGAGACGCGGCACCGCGGAAAGGCAGCAGCCCGTACCATGAAGGCCCGCGGTGCCGCGTCTACGAAACATGATAATGTGATGAGTATGTACATGCAAGATGACGACGACATGGGTTGTTGCAATTGGGGAGAATGGCAGTCCGATTCGCAGAAGTCCAGATCTCGTGGAGGCGGTTTGGGCGGGTGAGCAGCGAGCCATGGCACGCCGTTCGATCGGTGCATGAGGGAGCCCCAGGAACATGATGGCGCCGTTGCTCACTGGGGTCCACTGGGGTCAAAGCATCAGGCTTCAAGGAGGTAGTTCAGCCAAAGTATAGAAGCTGCCGCCTCCGAGGAACCGTCCCCAGGGGCTCAGATTAAGGCACCGCCGTCGCCCGGTGTGTCGTCCTCTCAACGTCGTCGTCGTCATCTCGCACAGAAAAACAAGGCAGCACCTGTCCCCACCGTTCAGGGGCCGTGAAAGGATTGCAGCCAGCGATTTCCCGAAGCAGCCAGAGGTTCTCGACCATCGTGAAACGTTTTCTTAAGGACGCCGTTTTAAACAAAGTCTGCGCAGCCATCTTAGTACAGCGAGGTTCATAACGGTTAAACGCGCTACCAAGCACGCTTTCAAGTGGCGAGCCCATTTCGAATTCCTTTCCAGAAAAAAAAAACACCATCTACTGAAGCTTTACTGAGAGTGGAACGCGCTTCCTAAAATGGCAAGGAAAGCGGAGCTAGCGGAGCTGACGCTTCACGCTCAAATCCCAGAGCGGGTCGCGCATGCGCGATGGCGACTCCGCTTTCCATAGAGCGGAGCGAGAAAGCGAAAACGGTCTACTAAAACTCTCTAATCGGTATTCAGCCAATCGTGGAAAGCCGACTACAGCGACGCTTTGGATTGCGCACGTCGCCAATAGAGCAGGCTATGGGAGTATTCACTCGCAGCCAAAGCAATGTCCGCGACTGCCCAGCGCGTGCTGACGGCGAGATTCCACAGTCCTTTTGCAACGTGCCTTCTGCACCACCAATATTACCGGTCTTAGCTGCCTAGTAATGTGAGCTTGTACTGAGCACGCGCTCTAAAGATCGCCCTCAAATATGGCATCCAGGGAACACCCCCTATCGGCGACGTGCGCGATCGAAAGCGTCGCTGTGGTCGGCCTTCCACGATTGACCCAATGCTGACTATAGACCTTTCCAAACACGAGCTTGTGGCCGGTGCCATTTTGAGCGTTCGTGCGTATGGCGCGTGCTTTGCTCGCTTTCCGAAGCGACGAACACGCGCGTGCTGGGCTGTGAAGATCGCACGCTGGACTGTGATTTTGTAAACATTGGAAAGGTCTATAACGTCAGCAAAGACTCTCACAACGACATAAATAAGAGTAATGTAAGAACTTAAAATTTGACGGTGTTGGCAGTGCTGGTTTCAGAGCTAAATGATTCTAAGCTTCCACCATGCTCATTACAAACACCATTGAACTTATTGTTCGCAATGTAATGACGTCACGGGAGGGAATCATTGGAGGGCGACACCAAAACATCTCGCCGCTATCGTTCCAATGTTTACAAAATCTCAACCCAGCGTGGGAACATCACAGTCCAGCACGCGCATGGTCATCGCTTCGGAAAGCGAGCAAAGCACGCGCCATACGCTCGAGCTCTGAAAATGGCGCCGACAAGAAGCTCGTTTTTGGAGTGGTCTATAGACCTTTCCAAGAAAGAGCGTGTCCCCGGTGCCATTTTGAGTGTTCGTGCGTATGGTGCGTGCTTTGCTCGCTTTCCGAAGCGACGAACACGCACGTGCTGGGCTGTGAAGATCGCACGCTGGACTGTGATTTTGTAAACATTGGAAAGGTCTATAGGGAGTATTCACTGGCGGCCATAGCTGTGTGCTCGGCTGCGGAGCGCGTGCTGAACGCGAGCTTCCACAGTTCTTTCGCCACGTGCATTCCGCACCACCAAGATTGCCGGTCTTGGCAGCCTATTAATGCGAGCACACAGCCTATTAATGCGAGCACACAGTGACCTCAAATATGGCGGCCAGTGAATACCTCCTATAGACAATTGCAAGCATGGCATCACGACTGGTGCCCCAGGCGTGCAAGCACGTGTAACGTGCGCGTGAAGATAGCTTTGGCAAGCTTGAAATCGCATGAGCTTTCCCGCACGAGCAGAGAAATGGCGGCGGCCAGTCGCTTTGCTTGCAATCGTGTATACGTGGCGTCAACTATTTCGTGCTTCCTTGTCAAGAGCGTAGCTTTGGCCGTGTTCCGACTATGTGAAAGCTATAGATGCCCGAGCGCGTGCGAATGACACGCAAGAAGAAGCCACGTGCTCTCGCAGCAGGCGGGGCAGTATCACTAACATCACTCTCGAAGGTATACGCTAGCCTTGACAATGTAGCACAAAACAGTGGACGGCTAGTATTTTTTTTATTTTTATTTTTTTCATAGGGCCGCCTATTTCAGTGCATCGCCGCCATTTGCTTCCGAGGGCGACACGAGACATGCGCCTCGTGGATTAGCGCATTCGGCATTACTTGTTAGGGCAACGCACGAAGAGGCTTTAGTTTTTGCGGGTCCTGGGGCCGCCCTGTGGGAGAGAGAGACGCTGGCCCAGCCCAGAGTGCATAAGAGGGGAACACTGGACTGCTAAACCCGTTAAAAAAAATGAAAGCCGTTTACAACTCCCTGTAACGCCGAATTAGAGCGCAGCTCTTGAGGAGGGGGGGAAGGCGCGGAGGGGGGGGGGGGGTCACGTGACCTGGGGGGGGGAGGGTCACGTGACCAAGGGGGCCACGTGACCTTGGGGAGGGTCACGTGACCTTGCGGTTACGCCGACGCCGACGCCGCTCAAGCCGGAAACGGGCGCCTATAAGAGCTGCGCTCTAAAAAAGAGTGTTTTCTTTTATGTCCAGTCGTTTTTGTCCTTGCTGGTGAGCACCGCTGCGTGGTGCACGTTAATTAAAGACCCCAGATTAGCGGTTGTACTGCAGTTGCTCAATTTCTCATCTACAGGTAAGAAACAGGTCACCCGTTGAGGCGTACTATCGAGGCTGTCGAAACATACAAGCAATAATTTTTTTTCCCCGTAGGCAGCCCAGCGAAAGCGCCGCGCGCGGCCGCTTTTGAGTCGGGGTATAGGGAGAGCGGTAGAGCTCCTGTGCCGCTTCCACTGCTCCCGCGCTTCCGCCAGTGTGGTAGCCCAAGCAGGCATGTCGACCTTGCAACACCCACCGGTGTACCACTGCAGTTGAGCTGCGACTGCCGAGGTCGCTTCCCGATGAGTACGCGCGACGCCGCCGCGAGAGGCGCGCGTATCGGCCGTTGAGTTACATCTCTCTTACAAAAAAACTGTGATGCTTTTCTGTTAAAAGGCTGTTGAAAAAAGTCACCAGAGGATATAAAATGTCAATAGCTTTTCATCTAACTTTCTTTAGCTTTTCTGTTGACTTTCTTTTGAATATGGGCCCACTTTGTAATAAGAACGTCAACAGGCTTTCTGTAGTCTCCAAGTACATTCTTTGCAGCTTTTCAATTGAAATGCTACAGTTTTTCAACTAAAAAGCTACAGAAGATTAAAATGACAAAAATATATGCTTTACAGCTTTGCTATTCGTTCAACAAAGTTTCGGAAGCTTACTCTGGCTTTCCACTCTCATCCAAATTGGCTGCAGCAAAATAACGTCAAAAAACAACGCGATTTTTATAAATATTTTGTTAGTATGTCACTAAATTAGTAAATGTTAGTAAATTATGTGGTATTTGAAGGCTCTACTACATACATCCCACAACTACACATTAGAAACGAACACAAACACCATGAAGCACTAAACACCTGAATCACACTCCCACTGACTGATGCTCCAGAGATATAGCCTACATATTGAAGGTAATCATATAACCTGTGACCACCTCAGCACTTATTAAGGTCCCGAGTATTTTATCTTCTCCTCGGGAGTCTGTCAAAGGGAAAACAGTGTTTCGAAATTCGTGGACGATATCTCTCACTAAAACGCATTGGTACAACTAATAATAATTCGGCGCAGTCGAAAAAAATACATCCACAAAAACGGCTCCTAAAAGAAATATTATCGCTTTTCTGCAAAGAACGACTCAGGACGAAGCGAGTCAAGGCATTTTCTGCACTTTCAAATGGTTATTTTGATTTTCTTTACTAATTGACTTTTTAATGTGGTCATTAAAGTCACTATAGTCACTTACAACCACCGAACGGCAGGGCATGCCCTTCGAACTCCTGGCCTCCAGGACGCGCCCCATGCCTTCCGTCGTGCTTTGACTGGACGTGCGCGCTCGAGGTGCACGAACGCCGAAGCGTTGTCAAGGGTAGTAGGCTCGCGCTGGAGGCGGGACAACTAAAGCTGCTTCCCGTTCTCACCTTGTCAGAGACTATTGAGAGACTTAGCGACTTTTGACATCTAGTCAGAGTGTATAATGTTCAATAAAAAGTCAACAGAAAGTCTGTAGATTTTCTATTTACCCTGGCTACCGAGAGTCAACTGAAAATTTTGAACACGAAGTAAACAAAACGTCGGCAGTCATTCTGATGACACTGTCAACAGAAAGTCAGCAGCAAAAAATCAACATAAAGTTAATAGAAAGTCAACAGCTTTTCTTTTGACTCAGGCTGAAGAAAATCATCAGAAAAGTTTCAACACAAAGTCAACAAACGTTCTGTTGACCATGTCAACAAAAAGTCAAAGTCAAAAGAAAGTGATCAGAGTCAACAAGAAGTCAACACGTTTTCAATAAAAAGTCAAGAATCATTTTTATAGGGGATCTGCAGGGTGCCCATATACACTGGACATGAGCACTGCGTGAGCATTCCATTTGGGTTCGTGACGCTCAATGCCTGAACATATGCATTCGGGGACGTAGCTCGGGCACAATCGCTGCGATGATTAACAATCTGCGGAACTCAGCGCTTGTCCTACTCCTGTGCTTTGCCAACTCCACCGCGTGGCGATTCTAAGCATTAGTGAGTCGTTTTTTGTATTGCGTATTCGAGCGAACGCAAACACTGTGCGTTAGCGTTGCGTGTTCCCCACTGCTCGTGCGCGGAGCCCAAACTGCGGTCTCGGATTAGCGCGTAGCGACGACGGGCACGCGCAGCCTGAACTAGCACGCAAACATAACGCAAGGCGCTTGCGTTTGTCACTATTGGCGGCACATAATCGACTACAGATCACGTGGTCGCGTGCACCAGCGACGAGTTGAGGCGGCAAAAGCTGCTCGTTTTCCTTCGTTTTTTTTTTTTTTTTTTTTTAAGAACGACATCAAGAAATAGTTTTAAGCGGTATTTATTGAAAGTACAAAAATTGTTGCACAGCCAGAAACTTGTATGTGACTATATATATATATATATATATATATATATATATATATATATATATATATATATATATATATATATATATATATATATATATATATATTGCAAACACCGTCGTTTTTTTCCTCAAAGTGTTTTCAAACATAAATACCTAAAATAATGTGGAATAGTATTAAAAAAATCATCTATCTGCCAGTTAACTGGTTGAAATAATTGACTCGAATCGACTGCATAAGGCGCGTCTTGAAATCCATATGACCCTGAGCCCGTCCCGTACTCACCTGTCGAATTCCCCTTTTAGCGACAGTCGGCAGCTGCAGCCTAGCCGCACGTACTCCCACTTGCAGACGACCTCAACGTATCTGTTTAAAGACCGCGTCACGAAATCCATCACACAGAAACACTAAAAGAACGACGTTGCCAACTCGGCTTGGTGTCTTCGTTGTCTTGTCCCCCTCATGTCTCTGTTTCTGCGCCATTTTTGTGTCCATCGCTCAGCGTAAGGCGTCTCCACGTGCGCTTTGCATAGTGTAGTCCACAGTGTAAGATACGCAGGGTGTTCTCTTTCACTTGTAACGGAATTTAAAACAAAACAAAAAAAGTAGGGGACCCTTATATGGGTGCTGTCTTCACTGTATATGACAGGCTCGGCGGACGTTGGACGGGGCAGTATTCATCACGATCCGTCGACTAATAAGCTCAAATTGCCAAATGAACTTGTTAAGTATTGGTTCTATGAGTCATCTTAAAATAGACCGATTTACTAAGCGTTCCGCGTATGCATGAGGCCGCCATAACTGTATAGGAAGTATTCACTGGCGGCCATAGCTGTGTGCACGACTGTTGAGCGCGTGCTGATGGCGAGCTTCCACAGTTCTTTTGTAACGTGCATTTCGCACCCTCAAGATTTCTGGTACTAGCAGCCTATTAATGTGGGCTCGTTCAGAGCATGCGCTCTAGACATCACCCACAAATATGGCGCCCAGTGAATACTCCTTATAGGGGGTATTCACTGGACGCCATATTTGAGGTCACTGTTTAGAGCGTATGCTCGGAACGAGCTCACACTAATAGGCTGCTAAGACCGGCAATCTTGTTGGTGTGGAATGCGCGTTGCAAAAGAACTGTGGAAGCTCGCCGTCAGCACGTGCCCAGCAGTCGCGCACCAGGCGCCAGTTGACGAGACGTGCCGCCTCGTGCTCTGCTCGCGCAGAAGCTCAGCGGGGTTGTCGCGCGTGCATCAAGGCTCCCACGATGCTTAGCGGCAGCGGTGGCCTCATCAAACTGGCGGTGAGATCGGTCTATTGCAGTTTGAAATCTAATCACTAATACTGCGTGGCTAGACCAATTTATACGATTTGCGAAAAAGATAATGACAGCACGCTGGTACGATGTTCATTAAATAAGGGTTACTGCGGAAACAAGCTGAGAAACAATCGTAATAAAAAGAAAAAAGAAACGTTGAGATTAGGTACACAAATTGGACAACGCAACATCGTCTGTAAAACGGTGAGACGGTGTTGTGTTGTCCTAATTTTGTCCCTAATCTCAGTTTTTTTTCCCATTTTTAGCGCGATAGCGATAAAGAGTTTGTATCGCAGAAAATCCGGCGTCGGTGGCGTGACGCGAAAATCATGATTGGTAGATAAGGTCATGACGTCACAGCCAGATGACCTCTCGCGGAAATTTCAAACAACACACAACGCTCACGTGAAACGCGCGTGGAATGAAAATGATCAAAACGTGACATGAAATGCGAATTAAAGGTCTCATATTATTTCACTTTATAAAGTAACTCATTTTCCTTAAAGAAAATGATTCGAAGAATTTTAGGCGGGATTCGAACCCACGACCCTTCGGTTTCGCGCCAGACAAGCTACAGATAGGAGACAGAACAAAGCCTTTCGAAAGCGTGAGACGCATGCGGATCGCGATTCAAAGCGTCTCAGGCGACTTTAATTGATTTTTTATATATATTTTATTTCGACCTACCACTAGTCGTAGTAAGACCAAAGGTAGTAAATATATTCGATGCGCACTATAAATTAGTGGGATGTTTCACATACCCAGAAAGGTTCAATTTCGTGTTAGCGTTTGGAGCACGTGGAGTGAAAGCTCGCGCTGCATAACCCTTACAGCCTGGGTTTGAATTCCGCCCCTGCTCGTTTCGAAAAAGAATCGTTAATGTCGCTTACAGATCGAAATGGTAATGCCATGCCGAATAATCAGTGTGCCAATGTTTTAAACGATTTTTTTTTTTTTTGTAAGCACCTTTCCTTGTGACTTTGATTTGTCTCTCCCTATTTACCCTTCTCACAGATTTCTGCCTATGGGCCCTTTGGTGTTTAGTTTTGATGGCGCTATTTTTTTTTTACAAAATGTTTGAACACTCACTCAACTTTACTACACTTCCTGAAGATTTGAAAATAGGCAAGGTGGTCCTGCTCCATAAATCAGATAACAAGCATAGTCCTCTTAACTACTAACCAATCTCACTTATTAGTACACCTTGTAAAATCATGGAGCATATCGTTTACTCGCACTTTGTTAATTTCCTAGGCGCTAACTAATTTTTGACACCCCCTCAGCATGGTTTTCGTAAATTTCTTTTCTGCAAGACCCAACTTCTGTCTTTCTTGGTGGAATACGCCAAAACAACGAGGACGAAAACGAGGGAAGAACTAGACAGGACGCGGCGTAACTTTCAACTGAATTGTTTATTTCGATGACAGGATTGTAAAAATATAAAAGCAGGCACACTTGGCAGAGCACCAAAGATATGGTCTAAAAACCATACCTATCTTTGGTGTCTTTCACTAATGATCTCCTTTCTATTCTCTATCGAGGATCCTAGGTTGCTCGCGTGTTTCTTGATTTCTGCATTCATTCGATAAGGTTTCTCGCAAGCTTCTACTTCTCAAACTTAATAAACTTAACGTCGACCACAGTGTGTTTTCTGGATTTAAAGTTTTCTTACAAATCGGACTCAGTTTGTCTCTACCAATCAAGTTAATTCTCACCTCAGTGCAGTAACATCCAATGTACCACAAGGGTCCGTTTTAGGCCCTCTTTTGTTTCTAATTGGTATAAATGACTTGCCTCAGAATCTTTCATCTTCTACTAGCTTGTTTGCTGAGGACTGTGTAATATATCGCGAAATTACTAACGAATCAAATGTTCTACTACTTCAAACAGATTTAGATGCAGTTTTGGAGTGGTGTAACACACGGTCTATGACTCTTAACATAACCAAATGTAAGGCTATGCCCGTAACTCGATGTAACTCCTTACCACTGACATATTACCTCGGTACCTCGACCTTGCAACTCGTAACTTCCTACAGATGTCATGGTGCTCATATGATTATTAATATTTCATGGAACGTTCACATTAATCCCATCTCTGCTAACGCCAACTCTTGCTTGGTTACTTAAAACGAAATTTTATATTCGCCCCCGTGTCATTAAAATTACTTTTATTGAAAACACTGGTACATTCAAAATTAAAATACGCTGCAGCAATCTGGGATCTTGGTAACTCAACACTCGTATCTAACATCGAGGCCGTCCAAAATGGCGGCGCACGATTTATCTTCCGTAATTATCACCGTACCGCGAGTGTCTCGTCGATGAAAACTAAGTTGACTCTGCCTCTTCTGCCTTTTCGTTGCCAAGTTTCTCGTCTGTGTCTTTTTCACAAAATCTATTACTCTAACCCTGCCCTAAAAGAAAAGTTTCTTCTTCCTCGCCCGCTCGCCTTGACCATCAATGCAAAGTAGGGTTCCATCAGTGTCGTACCAACGTCTCCATTGACTCCTTCACACCCAGAACGTCTTGCGAGTGGAACCACCTTCCCGCATCTTTAGTGTCCATATCATCATCTGATTTGTTCTAAACGGCGATAACCAATTATCTTTGTTGATACTAACCTTGACTGCTCATGTTTTACATCGTTTGTACTTGATTTTGTTTTTACTGAATTTTGTACTGTATCTTGCCCCTCCCCTTTATAATGCCCTAGTAGCCTCGAGGGTACTGAAATAAATAAATAAATAAATAAATAAACGAACGTCGTAGTAAAAAATAAGAGTGGAACGCGACAGCGTTATTGGGCCCCGTTCGTATCGCCTTCTCATTCGCCGTGTAGGCGTGCCTTTGCTCGTTCCGCCCGCCGTGTCTTCGGACACTTGAGAACGAGTGTGGATTTCGCGGCCTAATTCGGCTATTGTCGTCATTGCTGCTATGGGACACGGGCCACTACCCGGATGCTTGTCGAGCTATCGATTATCACGAGCCCAAATCGAGTGTCCACGCAATGCTCGGGTCCAATCAGTGAGCCGCATTCAAATGTCATCACTGCAGGGTACTGCGACCGTCAAGTTACGTCAAGTGTTGCGAAGGAAAGATTGAACGAAAACGCTCGCTTTTGTCCTTGAAATGACACCGCAACAAAGGAGTTTCTTGGCCAGTGGCGCGCTGCGTGCGAGCAGACTGCGTGCGAGTATCCTTGAGTCCCACTAGTGCCAGTAAGCTCGTGTAAAGTGAAAAAAAACATTCCAATTAAATATCGTTGCACCGCCCCTTTAAATTTTTATGACAAAATGATGCTTTGTCAACTCTGAAGAAATAGTGGGAATGGTATTTTACTGTCACCAGAAACGCGAGCAGATGACGCATCGCTTCGTTTGCGCAGGACTAGGGGCAGCTTTCCCGCAGAGTTTCAAACTCTCGCTACTTCTCGTTCGGTCAGCGCAAGCGAGAAGCTTGAAAATATTAGGAAAGCCTCTACGAAAGGATTGCTTGCGGAAGTTACGGGGTGACGTCATGCTCTCTTATGCTCTCGGTATAATGAAAGATTGTGTTTAAAAAAGTACTTTAGTTCGAAACTACATTGTATTTACGGTACTTTAAATCAAGTACGTTTCACCCGCTGTACCTACTACTTTACTTCAAGTACATCACCTCTCATTTACTTGGTACTTGAATCACTTTTTAGGTGTACTTCACCCGACCCTAGAAAAAAATTACTAGAATAGTGTCAAAAAACAAATATAGTGCATCTACGTAACTCCCTCCGTCAGATATCTCTAAATATTGACTCGAATCGACTCTTTAAAACGCTTGACCTTGAATCTGACTCGCACTCACCTATCGATGTCCCCGTTCAGAGGCAGTTCGCAGCTGCAGCACCGCTTCACTTCCACTTGCCGACGGCCAGAAAAAGCGTATTTGTTTGCGTCGTGAAATCCATCATGCGGAACAACTATGGCCCACTTCGCTATATGTTTATTTTCTTGTTCCGACATTTTTCTAAGCCGCAGTCGAACTGCTCGCACGTCGTATGTGGAGCACAAGTTCGTCTGCTTCTTTTGCAGGGGTCGTGGTGACATCAGAACGCTGAGCTCTGATTGGTTCTGAATGGAGGACGGTGGGTAGACCTCAAAGCAAGCTGCCTTGAGGTCTACCCACTATCCTTCAATAAGAGCCAATCAGAGCTCGGGGTTCTGACGTCACAACAACCGGTGCAAAAGAAGCAGACGAACTCGCGCTCCGCAGACACTGCGTTCTCTGCAGACATGATGGCAGAATTACCCGCGGAGACGCGGCTCGAGCATAGGTTCCAAGCAGGTATGCTTTATACACATACGTGTGCGCTTCGAGCATGTTTGCACGCACTTCTCGTAGGAAATGTGAAAGGATCACACTTACGAGGAAGAAACACGCATCAGACAGCGTCTGCAGCAGAGTGTCTTTTGTCCGATGTATTCGCAGTGTGACCACGGCTTAAACCACCATAGCGACGGTATTTTGCTAACATTGCTCTTATACCATTATGGCTACCTCCATGCCGGGAGCCGCGGGGTGGGAAAACGCCACAGATAACTATCGCCATCGTTATTTTTTTATTTTTATTATTTTTTTTTTTTGGGGGGGGGGGAGCGCAGTACGAGTATGGTAGGTGAAAACGCTTTCTTCGCGGTATTTTCATGATCAAATGTACGCACCATCTATAAAAACGGTCGTTTATAAAATTGTAAAAAAAAAAATTGGTTTTTTGATTTAAGTATAAAGAATGATGCGCCAAAAAATAAGAAAGACGGACATGCCAAGGTGTTCCACAGCTCCGCGACATTGTATTCTCTCGTTGTAAACGAGTTTACGGGGTTTTAAGACACACGGTCGTCAGAGTCTGAAGTGTGTGAACCAGCTATGTGGTTGCGTCCATCGGATGCCGATTCTAGCAACTTCGTTACACCATGAAACCAATGAAAAGAAGTCGAGGGAACAAAGAGAAAGGGAAAGAAAGACATAGAGAAAGGGAGAAAGGAAAGGGGGAAACGAAACGCCATAGTCCTTGTGCGCGTGCTTGAGGACAACACAACCATGTTGGCCGTCACCTGTCTCAGAGCGTCGCATTAATGTTAAAAGTTAAAAACACCGAAAAAAAAAAGGTGAATAATATGTTGTTTTTTTGGGCTCGTTTATGAGCTGTGTTTGTTTTCTCGCAGCTCTACTGGGATGAGGGGACACTTTTAGCAGACGGTTACAAAGGCACTTTGCTCCCCGTAGGTGGGGAGGGAGCTGCGCATGCGCAGAAAGTGTGACGTCATTAGTTACCATTTGGGGACCACTTTTTGATGTAAGGACAGGATAGGGCGCTAAACGCACCATACACCGCATGGTCTATTAGGAGAGCAAGTCTTTTTCTGGCGAAGGAGTTGCGTAGATTTCAGAACGATGTCGAGATTTGATTGGCTTTGAATGAAAGGATAGTGGGTAGATCCCAATGCTACATGCCTCGAGTTCTACCCACTACTTGTTTTTGATCAGCCAATAAGAGCTCGGCGTTTTGACATCATCGCAACCCCTGTGCAAGGAGCAGACAAACTTGCGCTCCGCCCAAGTTTGTTATAACACCTCGGTGATCCCGGGAAACCTGCAGCCGTTATTTCCACAGAGTGCATTTTGTTCCCGAAATTAACTCGAATTAAAGGCGTTCCTATATTTTTTTATTGACGTGCGTGAAGGAAAAAAACACATAAAATTGCTAGATAAACGTAACGAATAATTTATGTCGAAGCCGGTTGCCCCGTGGAGCAACGCGCGAGAGAGCTGACTTTGGGCACAGGAGCTGGCGATGGGACGGCGTCCGCGGAGAGAGGGGGGGTCTTGGCGGCCATGGCTGCACAGCAGCAAGGCACGGCAGGTCTCATCTGAAATACAAATGCCAAGTAGTTTAGTTCGTTTTGTCCCGAAATGGCGCTTAGAGTATTTGAGATGAGAGTTCGATATTGTCACTGAACAATTCCCAGAGTAGTGCAACCAAACCGAATCCTGTGCTGTCGTCCTTTTTGGCGACCGGAGTCGAACCAAAAAAAATGTTGATCTTTCGGAATGCGCGTATCAATATTCCGTACCCGACGCTAAAATACGATGCAGCCAGTTGAGAGCATAGAGGTCTTGTGAACCAGCATTTCGCCTCTTCTTCCTAATAGAGGTTCCGCCTGCTTCGATTTTCCCTCGGTCTCGACAGACATGTTGGCCGACTCGGTCGGTGCTTGGGACAAAACTAAACCGCGGTCACGTGATTCTGTCAGCTTAATCTTTTAACGCGGAATACGTTGGTTCGTGACTAGAGCAACTCGGTGAAATCGTAGGACGCAAAAGTGTCACGGAAACGAAGCCGTAAGTCACGTGACTATACTTCGTTTCACCTTAGGTCCGAGCGCGATCGATGTTCCGAGCCCAAGGGCCAACGAAACCGCGCAAAGTCATGGGGTGCCCTCTGCGCTCGATGGAACGACCCGGCGGAGGAGCACGTATACAGAAAGACGGCGAACCCCGGCTGGTCCTATCAACAGCGGAGACCACGCCATGACGTCGTGCCTTTTTCGCTGTTTGATCGGCCCTTCGACTCATAACATAGGCCAAGCTCGAACTTAAGGCGAAACGAAGTAAAGTGACTTCATTCATAACGTGACGCCATTTGCGACATGATAGAGTTGACTTATACTCCGAACGCGGCGTAGCGAAGAACGCGCGCCTTTGATTGACCGGCGAGCAGGAACTCGATATCAGCGACCAATCAAAATCTGCGTGAGCCGCGCTACGCAGCGTTTGCTACGCTAGACGTCGGAGAATATAACGGAGCATGATGGGGAAAACAGTTCAGAAAACGCGGACCACGAAGAAGAACATACAGGACAGGTATGCTCCTCTTCGTGGTCCGCGTTTTCTGAGCTGTTTTCCCCATCATGTATAACGTCAACCAACTGTCCCAGTTCACCACCTTATTACAGTATAACGGAGCCTTTTCTGAATGAATCGACTGCCGACATGTGACGACGTTTTAATAAATAGATTAGGCGTATTACTAATTAGTTATACATGCAGCCTCGATCATCACCTCTCCCGTAGCTCTCCTTCGATCCCGTTCTCTTTCGTCATTTCGACACCAGCTGACGCCACGACGCGAAAGTTGGAAATAAAAATCTAATCAAGTTAAGTCACATAACTGGGGCATGAAACGCGTCAAACACAAAGTTAGAGCCAAAAGTTCACTGAGCGCGCCAATTGGAGGTCGGCGAAAAAAGCGCCAAGTCATGGTCGTGATAAGCCAATCAGTGCGCTCCGTCAACTTCGGCCCCAACTTTGTGTTTGACGAGTTTAGAGGGCCTGGACACGTTAAAACCGAGTGAAGTATATTTTATACTCGATTTCACACCATTCCGACGCAGCCAACGTCCGATGGATTTAATGAAGCGGCGCCAAAATTGCCTCGTCACTGCGCTCTTGTTCTTTGGGCATTCGCCATTTCCGGCCCCTTTATGTAACGCCCTCCAGGCGGCCTTTCGAGGAACACGATTAAAGGGATGACTGTACCTCCCCGGACACGGCGGCAGGTAGCACTTGCGGAGTCTGGGCGGCTCGGGGCGCGGGCAGTTCGAGTCGTGGACTAGGGAGAACAGGCTCTGCGTCAGGGGCCGGAGGCAGGCCACCACGCGGCTCTGGTGGGACGGGGACCCGCACGAGCGAGAGCAGGGACTCCAGGGCTCCGTGTGCCACCTGGAGAGAAAGAGGTTCCAAAGGCACGATGAAGACGAATCGGTCAATGAAAAAGGCAGCAACTTACTTGCCGGAGCAGGGTTCCGTATTGCAGGCTCCGACTCCCATTCTCATGGTGGGTCGGAGGACCGGGTCGCAGAGGTCGTCGCTCACGCGGTTTCCGAGCACTTGGCAATGGACACTCGTGTTCCGAGTCCCTGCGTCGTCATACGGACACACCTTACCAAAGAGCGGGGCAACCCTGGCTTCACCAGTGTTCATCGCCCTACATCACCCTACCGGGCTTCACTATAGTGCTCGAGAGACCGACCTCACCGAGCGTTCTACCCATCCTTGACGCCACCATAATTGTAGTTCACAGGAGGCAGGCGAATGTGAACGGGTGAGTTCGTGCCGTTTCGTGCTCTGTTTGTGCCGCCTGGAACCGGGGTTGTCGCACGTGCAGAAAGACTACAGTTACAACTAGAGCCACTAAATGAGCTACGTACGCTCGGAGTATCGTCACTCTGTTCCCCGATATTCTTGTGGGCACCGCCTTTTAGGTGATTGTGCAAAGCAGACGCAACTGCCGATCGTCATGATTCAAAAGTGCGACTTCCTCAGCATTAGATTCGCTGTTTGGACGCTCATGTAATATGGCTTTGCCCTGTCGCGAACTGTTTAAACATTGTGGAGGACGGAAAAGCGGTTCCTATGATTTCAAATAAAACTTCAGATAACTGGCAACCACAATTTTAAGCATCAAGATGTGTAAGTGTCGTTACTCTGAACTGTAGCTTATTTAGTGACACTGTAGTTCCCACGATGCATGCCGTCAGCGGCGGCGTAGCGAAACTGGCTGGTGAGATCGGTCTATTTGGCACCGCTAGAGTGTATTAGAAGGTACGAGTGGGACGAGCTATAGACCTTTCCAAAAAAGGGCACTTGGCAGGTTCCATTTTCAGTGTTCGTGCGTATGGCGCGTGATTTGCTCGCTTTCCGAAGCGACGAACGTGCGCGTTCTGGACTGTGATTTAACACGTGTGGACTGTGATTTTTGTAAACAGTGGAAACGTCTATAGGCTCCGCTCATGCTTTCAGTTGCACCTCAAATTGTGGAAAGCGATCAGGTGGAACCAAGCTACTTTGATCGCAGCGCTACCTTCGCTGCGATCAAGCAACGACACAGGTCAAGATAATATGGGCAATATAGCCCCTTAGGGCCTATGTTGTATTTTTATCATTCTGACGTCAGAGGCAACGTCAAAGCACCACGACACGACGACGCCACGACGTCATCGTCGACGACGTTACGCGACGCCAAGATGCCGTCGTAAGGCCGTCGTGACATCGCGTCGCGTAGAGGACGACGCCATTTGGCGACATCAAGTCGCCGTTGTAACGCGGTCGCGACGTCACGTTGAGGACGACGCCGTTACGCGACATCAAGTCGCCGTTGTGACGCGGTCGTGACATCGCGTCGCGTTAAGGACGACGCCGTTACGCGACATCAAGTCGCGTTGTAACGCGGTCATGACGTCGCGCGCCACATCGAGGACGACGTGGACGTGGTCGTCGATGCCGACGTTGACGTCGACGCCCCAGGCAACGTGAAACATCGCTATGACGTCACGTTAACGTCGTCCTGACGTCATCGTGAACGTCAACATCACGACGAAGCCTTGACGGCGGGTAACGTCGTCGCCTTCGCCAGCATCAACGTCGACGCTCAGTCACGACGAACTCTTGACGTCGTGAAGCTGTTGGGACGTCTTCGTGACGTCAAGTTGCGTCATGTGGACAACGACGTCAACGAACTGACACAAAGCGTCCTTATGACGTTGCATTGACAAGGACGCCGTCATCTTGACGTCCCGTGACGTTGTCGTCGTCGTCATCAACGTCAACGTTGACATCGACGTTGTTGTCAACGCAATATGACGTCGGAACGCAGTCTTAATGTCGTGTAACGCACGTTGTCAACGTCGGTGACGACGTTGACGTCATGGCGTAGTCCTGATGTCGCATGGCGTTCTGGCGAGAAGTCAGGTCGCGGTGACTGTATGTATGTGACGCCTTACGTCTAGGTTGTATAGAAAATATAGTCCGTCGTTCTATCGATTCTATGACCCTGACCAGTGTGCCGGTCGAGCTTGGGTTTGGAACGAAACGCGTTTTTCATAAAAAGCGGTTAATCCAAACCACTTCGCTCATAGCGCCCGAGAGGGCGCTACGAGCGAAGAGGCTTGGATTAGCCGTTTTCTTCCACATGCGGAGGATCCAAAATAGCATCTCCAGTGGCCCCACTTGTCCTTTCTAGGGGTGTCGCGAACCGGCCGAGGTTCGAGTTCGACCAGGTTCGACTTTTTCGAACTTTTAGGGAAAAATTCGTCGAACCTTGTATTGAGGTTCGACTCGTGTGCGCATGCGCGACAGGCTGGCCAGTTGGCTTCGGATTGGCCGGTGACGGCTAAGGGATGAATTAAAGACAGTGCTGATTGGTTCTTTCAGTTAATACAGTACAAAAAAATAAGTTATTAACTTCTTCAGTCAGTAGTATCAGTTACTTTTAATTGCAGCTGTTCACAAAATTAAAATAACCCCTTGCACAGAAACAAAAATTCTCCAAACCTAGACATGCTTGTATTAAGGTCTGGCCACACTGTCCACAAAGTCGAACCGGTCGAATCTGGTGAAAAGTTCGAAGGTTCGTCGAACCGGTTCGACCCAGTCGAACCCGGAAAGTTCGACCTAAAAATCCGGTTCGACAAAAGTTCGCGACACCCCTAGTCCTTTCTAGTACATTCTCGCACCGCTTAACAGGGCAACTTTGGATGGGTGGATGCTAACGGTTGTATCCTTTATAACGGGCGGTAGCCTGCACCATCTAGGCTAGAAATTAAAAACCAAACCAGCAACTCATGTTCTCGAGAAACATCCCCATTACAAACATAATTATGTGAAAACCATATACGTATTTGAATGTATTCCACTATCGGACAGCGTACTACTTACGATTACGCCGGTCTGTCGTTGGTACGGTACCTTCTACAGAAACCGACAGGGTGGAACTGGCTGTCCAAAACTAGCCATCAACGTAGAATACCCATGGCACATTGACGGCGGTGTGAAGGACGCCACGTTTCAGGCATGTTTACATGCTAGCGTACAAGAATTTGTATAAAAGAGTTACGCATGTCACATTAGCTCTATTCTAAAGACAAAAATGTAGCTAGCCTGCAGTCTGAAGTCAAGCTGAAGAGTTCCCATGACGTAAAATCTGGTTGAGTAAAGAAACATAGAAGATCCGGCATCGAATGTCTAAAAACTCAAGGATTTAAAATGGTTAGTGAAATAGTGGCGGCTTAACAGTTCTTTTTTGTTTTTCCTTCACGTGCCACGCAGTTCGATAAATTCCCACGTACCTCCTCCGCACGGCAAGGTACAGTCAGACATGATGACCTTCCAGGTGAACGGCGAAACCCTGGCCCACGTCTGGTTGGTCTGCAGCCACCAGAGTGGCACCATGGGCCCTCCGAGAGACAGCGGTCGCCTCCAGAGCTGCTCTTGCTGTCCGTTGCGTCGTTCAGCTCTGTCGTGGGCGCCCCTCTTGGTTCGACGGCGACGTCGTTCTCGCTGAGGAGGACGGGGCTGAACAGCCTCTGTAGATGCATCAACAAAGGCTGGAGCTGACCGCGAACGCAATCAGGTTTCACTTTGAGCCGAGGTTTCACTGCTTATATATCACGCAGAAGATTGTCTCCAGACACTGCATGAGGCGTGTTTTTTTCTGTCGGCGGACATGTCGGCGGACATGTCCGAAGCAAACATTTGTATGAAGCACGTTCTTCGAACATTCTTGAGGAGTGTCCGCATATGATTCTGTCTTCATGTTTGCAGGGAACACCGTGTCAATTATGTATGATGTACGAGCAGTGCGACGGCGGCTTTCTTGTTCTCGCTTCCTGCAGGATTTATCGTACACTGCGCTGGACATCTGAAAGTACCACTCAAAACTACGGACTCTGAACTCTGCCTTTTACGGCGAATTATCCCGTATTTTTAGAAGGCGCCCAAGTATTCGTGATCATCTGCATTTGTTTTCTCTCAAATCGCATTGTATAGACACGCGTCCGATCATCCCCTGTCCTGTATACTTAGACCTACATAGTGAAAATAGTGACAATCAAGGTATAGCTTACTGTAGTAAGATTTATTTTGCTTAAAGGCTCCGCGCCCCTTCCATATACTTTGAACCTTCACTTCCACATTTCTTCGCCCAACTTGCCCATTGTTAAAGCAGTGCCTCATTTCTGTCATTCAATGTTCGTACTTTTACATATAGGAATAGGTACTTGTCTCGGCGTTTATGTTGCTTTTCACGTGCACAGCTCTCAAAACTTCAGCTGGTTTTGACTTACACCAAAGTATTAAACCAGCGAACATGCGCTGGAAGTAAAGCAGTTAAAGTATACCTTGCTATGCAGAACGGGCCGTTGATTGCATATATATATATATATATATATATATATATATATATATTGCTTATTGAAGTAGTGCTTTTTCAAGAATAAACTTGCCTTCCTCCAATGGCGTCCCTTCGTGCGAAAACCTCTGTAAATAAGAAAATAGGAGAATATAATGAACGTCATTATACATAACGGAACGAGGGCGACATCCTTTCACTATACACTTACACAGCCGAAATATAATCTAAAAGTTTAAAATAAGCTAAAGCTTATTTCCTCAGGCCGAACATGTGTGTGTCGAAGCCGTCTTCCAATCCAAATGGTGCTCCAAGACGCACTGTTTTTCTTCAGAGGCCAGTGTTACTAGCCGTTTGAACCAGTCCCGAGCCTTCTACTATAAAATGACGAAGCACTATATTGATTCAACTTAAAATTTGCTAAGGCTAAGAGCTCAAACTCAAAGATTTGGAAGCGGTTCCCACTTTGCGACAGAGAGTACAGCCGAGGTCAGCCCCTGATGGACCTCGCGCTTGGAGCCTTCTTTGTGGTACATCTTAAAGTGTCTGTGGTACATCTTGAAGTGACACAAAGTGTAGAATAGACTCCAGTAGCAAGCTAGGGTCATACTGCTTCACATTGGATATAATATAAACTGCCAGGTTATATATTTAGTCGTACTTACTGTAGTTGGTGACAGATTAAGAGTTTAGGGCGAGGGAAAGGAAGGCTGGGGAGGAGGAAGCAGGCGGAATGGTGGAGAGAGGAGGATATTTCATCCGTTCCTCTCCAGCAATCCATCTGCTTCTTCCTCCCCGGACTTCCTTTCCCTCGCCCTGAAGTCCTAAGGCTGAACCCCATGGGACAAATATGCTGCGAAAAATCGACGAATTCTGCCCTGCGGCTTTTGTTCTGCGCGTGGAATCAGCGCAGTGGCTGCTACTACATCGCGCGCAAAGCGAGAACGCTGTCGGGCGACGTTCGTCTGTTATTCGTCGCAGGGGCGCAAGCCCCCGCGGTTGTCGCCGCGTGGGAAGTCAACCTCCACCTGCCTGTGGTGCGCCCTGCCAGCTTTATAGCTGCAACGGAGGCTCTGGCGAAACCCAAAACCCTTCACCTGGGGGGAGGAGCCCTGGCAATGGGGTTGCTCTCGAGAATGGAGGGTAAAAAGAGGGCCTAGCCAACCCTAGCCTTTCCCGCTTGAGGAGGGAGCCTCTATGGCGGGGAGTGCGTCGCGTGACGTGTGGCGTGAGACTTGGGAACGGCGTGACCACGCATGACGTGAAACGTATGGCATGTGTGGCCGCATGACGTGTGACGACCCTCCCTGAAAAGGGAGGGGAGTGTGACGTGAAGCGGGTTGACATGCGGGGCGTATGACGTGTAGCGGTTCACGTGAGATCGAGACGTGTGACGCGGGACGTGTGGCGTCGCGCAGTGATCCGGACGAGGTATCCCTATATGGGGAGGTTGACATAAAGGTGGTGCCTCTCGAATCTCCCCAAGGTGGGAGACCCCCCCCCCTTCCCGCATGATGGCGGAGGTGATCTCCAAGGGGAGCCGAGAGATATAAAACTTATCACTGCGGCGGGACCGTCTGGTTCAGTTATGGTTGCCTTGCGGTCTCTCCGACCCATTTGTGCGACACTTTCATACCCTCTTCGCTCCGGTACAGGATCGGACGGGGGTCGGGGTCTCGGGGTCCTCTTCCCAGCGGGTCCTTCCTGGGTCGTTCGCTTGGCGACGCCCAGCATTATTTTTACAATAGTTAGTCCCCAATTGGCTTTTTCCTGAAAATCAACACTTGATCATATGATCCAATTCATTTATATTTGAATTGGCTGTAAGTCTGCAGTGCCTCTCGGCGGGAGCGGACAGGGGACTATTATTTTATATTCTTTTAATCGAGCCCCGACCTCAAAATCTGTTATTCGTCGCACAATTCGTTCCATAGAGTTCAGCCTTTAACTTGTCAACGACTATGCTCTGTTTCATACTTAGCGTGCAATGCTGTCAAAGCTATACTGGCGCGAGCGCGTGGCTTCATCAATGTTTTTGTTTGCGCGAGAGCACGTGCAAATGATCAACGAGATCTAGCCCCGTGCTCGTGCCAGTAGCTTTGACAGCGTTGCACACTAAGTACGAAACAGAGTATAGACCTTTCCAAAGAAGAGCATGTGGCCGGTGCCATTTCGAGTGATCTTGAGTATGGCGCGAGCTTTGCTCGCTTTTTGACGCCACGGACACGCACGTGCTGGGCTGTGAAGATCGCACGCTGGACTGTGATTTTGTAAACATTAGAAAGGTATATATAGTCATGTATCACGGTGACTGGTGACTGAATGGTCGTTATGTGAAGACTGTGGACATTCGCGACGTCAAGCTAAACGCCACCAAACGGGTCAAGTTTAGCAGGCAGGACCTCACGTCCACAAGCAGTGACCAATCGTCGACGTGACGTCGTAGACATTCTGGACAGGTAGTTGAGACAGCTTACTTGACAGCGCCCACTGACGCAGTAGGCGCTGCCGCGCCTGCCGCTACAGTCCGTCCCAAAAGGGAAGCGGCCCTCTTCGAAGACGTCCATCTGGTAGTGAGTGTCCTTCCAGACGCGGTCCTGGCAGGCCACCACGCAGGCCACGTGGGGGTTGCCTGTGTACGCAACGCGAAGGAACCGGAGAGGTCGACTTAGCTTGTTGCATCCAATACACCATATGCCTGGAACGCGATTCCGAATGACGTGTTTAACGTCCGGCTCCGGACTTGGAGCGAAACTATAAGTTTTTTTTTAGAGCGCAGCTCTTAGGCGCCCGTTTCCGGCTTGAGCGGCGTCGGCGTCGCCGTCGCCGTCGCCGTCGGCGTAACCGCGCGGTGCATTATGGGTAAATTTTCCCGAAGAAACCCGAGGTCCTCCCGAAGGAACCCGAGGTCCTTCGGGAGGACCTCGGGAGGACCTCGGGTTCCTTCGGGAGGACCTCGGGAGGACCTCAGGTTCCTTCGGAAGGACCTCGGGAGGACCTCGGGTTCTTTCGGGAGGACCTCGGGAGGACCTCGGGTTCCTTCGGGAGGACTTCGGGAGGACCTCGGGTTCCTTCGGGAGGACCTCGGGAGGACCTCGAGTTCCTTCGGGAGGACCTCGGGAGGACCTCGGGTACCTTCGGTGACCTCGGGGAGGGAGGGTCACGTGACCCCCCCTTCCCCGAGGTCACGTGACCCCCCCCCCCCTTCCCGAGGTCACTTGACCTACCCCCCCCCCCCCCCCCGTACCGTTCCCTCCTTCTCCTCAAGAGCTGCGCTCCAATTCGGCGTTACAGGGAGTTGTAAACGGCTTTAATTTTTTTCTTTCTCTCTCCTGTTCTGCCTATGCATCGAAAGTTGTCCCGAAGTGGCAAAAAATTATTAGCGAATTTCATTGGGCGACATTACCAGCGATCCAGGTTTCCCGCTGTGCAGACAAAATACGCCACGGTTCGCTCGCGGACGGTGCAAGTGCAGTTTTCAATGAAGGATGAAAACCGTCCACAGGTCAGCGTTCGTGGTCAGGGTCTGCTATCGCGCCATCAATGTAATGGCGTGTGAACTAAACGAGGACAACGAGGACGATAGACACGCTTCGTGGGGACCGTGCAACGTGCACGCTCCTGCCGCCCGGATGTTGTAGTTGGATGTTGACTAGGAAAGCGATGGGGTGCAGCAGTTCCAAGTTTTCACGTCGAATTTATTGTTTGGGCTCTGGTTCAGGCCAGTGAATCTTAAATGTAGTTCGAGCCTTCTTTCGTAATAATCTGCTATTTTCTTGGAGGGCTTACTACACACGATGATTGCAAAGACTTATGGAGCTACGGTAGTTGTTTCCTTGACAACGGTCCGTTACACCCTTCCCCTGTCCCCGTGTCGTATGAACATTTTGTCCTACGCCGAATTGGCAAGAATATGTGACGACAAGTTATAGTAATGTATACATATCTAAAACAATTCCAAAATACATCGTTCGAAAAAATTACAGTGATCCAAACCAGTTGTTCCCTTTTGGAAGCTATATATATATATAATGGAGCGTAGCGCTGGGAGCGCTGTTACGAGATTTCTAGGTGCCGGATCGTCGTTTCGCTCTTTCGGAATCAGTCACCTTCAAACAAGCTGACTTCGAACAACGAGGAGAGCCTATACTTTTGACGACACGCAAAATCATTGCCATTTGTTGCACTTTTAGACGGGAAAAACACTCCTCGGGCTCAAAAATCTCGCTTATCGCTGTTCATCGAGCTGGAGGGGGTGCCGATTCCAGTCGGGATCCCTACCCCACCCCCGAACTCGTGACACTTATGTCGCAGCGATGGACGAATAACCCACACCACAAGGTTCTTCGTGAAGGCGCCCTGGCAACGATATCAGAACCGTAACCCTGTTTCCGATTGGGCGTCGCCATATTGAACTGTAAGCAAACCTGTCGAGTTTTTCGTTGCGTCGCCGTGTACCACGTACGCGTGACGTGCACGCCACGAATGGAAGTCAATGGATGACGCGACAGCTATCCGGGGCGCACCGAGTGCGCACCCGTGGACCCAACGGAAGACACTCTATGTCGCAGGAGCTGGCCTACATGCTGTCGGATGTCACATTCCTGGCAGTTGGGTGTAGAGAATTAAAAAAAAAAAAAGACATCACACGAGGGAATGCGAGTGTTGCTGTCATTGCGGCGACCCAACTTCTGGCTTCCGTGTCAACATGGAGAGCGACCAGCAGCAGAACAGGCGTCTGCCATATCCACCACAGCTGCCGGGACACCGCCAGGATCCCGACCGGCGACAGCATGACACTTTTATGGCGTCATCAGGTGTCGCACGTTTTAGGACGCGGTAAACGAACCAGTCGGAGCCGCGTTCCAGGCACCATAATTCTGCAAAAGGGTTTCTGCGGCTGTCACTCATGGCGGCGCCAATTTTTTCGTCTACCTTTACAGCGAGCCCCTCGATTGGAAACACTCTATACTTTAATATGAAGCTTCTGCAACGAGGTAACATATGTAGCAAACAGCAGTGATCGCAAAGCGAACAGTCCTTACCCGGCTGACGAGGTAACTGACGGCCCTTGCCACTCAGAAGACTTGGGTACTTCCGGTGGTATTTCTCGCAGATCTTGGTGGCATACTGGTCGGCTGTCACCATTCCGCGACACTGAAACAAGAATGGATTTCGGTAATGACAGCGACTTTATAACTATCAGGTGACTTCCAAAATATATTTTTCCACGCCACAAATATTCTTGTTTTGAATTTATGACTGGCTACAATTTATGAGCCCAAAATACTACGCCGACAGGATTCTCAAGAGAACAACGTACTTGTTCTTGGTTGCCTGCTTCGCAGTGCCAGCGTTTTTCTCCGAAACAAACGGTCGTCAACTTCTTTGCCTTTTTTTTTAAATCAATTTGCCGTACCTCTTTTATGGTGATTGCATACCTGAGTGAAAGGTCTTCTCTGTCGCACCTATATGAATACTGACTTGTTAATACTCGATTAGTGGATACTGCCACATACTGCCCACTGCCCAGGAGAAGACCAAACTACGGGAGATGCGGTCAACATGTCGTTCAGCGCGTGTATAGTACAATATAAAGATGTCTTCAAATTAACATGGGTTTAAAATTGCCATGACGTTGCACATACTGTGGCAACCACCTATTCATGTGAAAGCGCTGCACGGGACGTTTCTGCATTTACCTTTCTGGTGGAGTCACAAAGTTTGAAGTTCTCCCGCTTGCCGCTGCACCTCGATCTGAAACGAAACCCATTCAAAATGATGTCACAGTAAGTATTCAGAAAGGCTTCGCATTCCCTAGGCAGCACTAGGGGTAGCTTGCGGTCAACGACCGATAAATGGCCGAAGAACTTTGGTCAGTGCACTGACCAAAATGTTTTCATGTTTCAGCTGTTTCATGTTTTCATGTGTTTTCAACTGGAAAGTTCGGCCAAAGTGTACCGGTCGACAGTCAAGACGGTCCGTGGCTGGAGGACAATATTGGGCTATTCATTAGCCAGCCACGTTTGAGGGGGTCAGCTGCAGAACTTTTGGCCGGAGATTGACCAACGGTCTTCGGCCGACCATGGGCCAATGACTCTTTTGCCAAATACCGCAACCATAAACTTTTGGCTGCAGATTATCTGATGATCTTTTTTGGTCACTGGCAGCCTAACAAACGCGGGGAGTGACGAATTTCATGCATCTAATTATCTCTCCGCAGCCAATCAGATTGCAGCGTCATTCAATAACAACGCCAAAGCACCAATCAAGGAGTGCGAATATAATAAGTCACGCCCTTGGTTGCTTAAGTTGGCAGTGGCTACAGTCAGGGATGAGACCCTGCTCACACCTATTGTCTGGAGCATGGAGACTTTTGAGCTCGGAACTCTGCAGCCGACTCACATGGAGTTGCACTCTCGGGACACCAGCTGGAATCCCGTGCCGTCGACGAGACACGAATGCCTGCATTCGCTGACAGGATGCCAGGGCCCCCAGCCGGCGGGTACGCCGTGGGCCCTGGCCACCATGGTCATGGACTGTCTCGGGCACTCGGTCTCGTCCGTGTCTTCGGCCGTGCTGCGTCCGTAGCAGTCGAATGCCTGCAGCAATGCGCCAGATGTGATGGTCATCGACACACAAAAAAATAAGCACTTGCTCCTTTCACACGCACTTGTCTATAAATGTTAGGGTAGATAGCAGTAGTGACATATGGTTTGATGATGAGTCGGAACTTTGAAGTGATCTGCCACAAGCGAAGGCGACGCAGTGACGCGGCACTTTCTGAGAGGCCTATATAGCATGGTGTATCGGACAATTTCAGCTACGATTACTTTTTTTTTTCCTTCTCATCCCATTGCAAGTCCCAGCTAACCACTTTGTATAATTCAGAGGCTAGTCTTAGCGAACATGTACGAAATAGAATAAAAATGATAAAGCACCTGGCCCGAAAGAGTCAAGTCGCTCGTTACGCACTCAGGGACTCGTGGTCTCGCCACTGAAATAAAGGTATAAATGCGTCTATGGTGTTAGTACCTATCATTATTATTACTTTTAAAGTAATTTTTTGCCACGTATATACCTAACCGGACCTTCTGACCGAGTCATCGGTAAAACAAGAAGAAAGAATTACGGGCCGGTACTAGAAATTAAATTAGAAATTATCGCGACCCTCGCGGTACGCAGCACAATGCCCTTCTGAATCACGTACATCACAATAAGAAAATGCACGATATCAGTCGTCCCTGATCCCTATTTTATATCTCTCGTGTCGCTTCCACATATGTCACCTATACCTGGCATTCCCCGTCGACGCAGTAGCGATTGCTCTTCTGGGCGTCGCGCCTCTGGCTGAGGCTCCAGCACGGCGTCCCTTCGGGTATTTTCCAGCCGTGGGTCATGTAGCCTCCGACCCGCTTTCGGCACCACACGTAGCAGGAGTGAGAATCTGCGACAGAAGGCTGCGATGAATGCACTTCACCTTCACCAGCTGCTGTGGTCCACAAGAGCGTTTCCGCAGAAACGCCATTGCTGAAACCAAGTGAGAGTCGGCCATCTTTTAAGAGAAACTCCTGGACGCGTGGCAGACAATGCTCATCTAGGAGACAGTGTATATAAAAAAGTTGCTGTCGCGCTGCACATGTACAAAAGACGCTGCACACATGATGACGCGTAATTTTACACGGATCAAGCACGTTTACTTCATACATGTGCAGGCACACATTTCTCGTATGAAATGGGACTTGAACACACTTACAACACGCCTTAGACACTGTATGCAGCTAGTCTTTTGTAGATGCAATGTGTCTCTAAAGTTTCAAAGAAAAACTAGGAGACTTCTTATCTTAATAAGCTAATTAGCTTGTATTTTACATAATCAATTTTTCTTTTTTAAATAGTCAAGTTTTTTAGCGATACGCAACCTGTATCTCTGAGGCCTTTAAAAGGTTCCCTTACAAGTTTTAACCACCAGCTTCAACTACCTTCGTCTTCTGTTGGGTCATACTTTAATATCGACGTCGCGTGCCTCTGACTGGTCATGGTGAGGGCCATACTGAATATTTCTGCGTGAAGCCAACACCACTTATTGGCGGCTTGCCCGAACTACGGAGAACGCTTCTCTAGCTATCATCATCGTCGTTTGTGACGTCACTTGTAGGACAGATTGGGACAGACCGCGTAGATCTTGGATCCCTCGGATCGTCAGCTCGCTTCATGAGCTGTTTGGGTAACTCACGGCAAAGCCTGTTTCGCGCCTTGCGTTTGTTTGTTCAGATATTTGTAGCGATATATTTTACCGAAGCTTAAAACCGTGGCACGCGTAATCGTGCGAACAAAGACGTTTGGCGCTGTGATGACGAAACGCTCGAATGGTGGTGTGCTGTTCTCTACCTTAGTACAAAAAGCTGGATGATGAAAATATAATATACCCACTACAACATCTACCACGGCGAATAGGGTGTATTTTTTTTTACGCTGATTTTGACAAAATAAAACCGAGAAAGGAATGCCTTATCAAATTAAAAATAAGAAAGCGAATTTCTAGAACATTCCGCCATGCGTAGTAAACGCTTCAGTGAAGGCGACTCCATGTATCCTGTTGGTTCCAAAGTGTTCTGTGAGTGCTGGTTTCTTATTAGTTCCAAGATGATTCCTTTTTAAATATTTGAAACCAGTAAACAGCTTTTTCAGAATAACTGGCAGGAAGCAGCGGTGGCTGGCTTCCGGAGTCGTTTCTATTAAATCCCTGCTTATTCACCCGGTCGACGCGAAACGTGCGAGAACCCCTCGCGATCGAAGTCTCAAATCTATAGTAAGTTGGCGACAATTTCAACGTCCCAAAAAAAAATGAGGTATATAAACCTGCTAAAAATTACAACCTTTTGCATGTTTAATTTTGCGGACCCAAATGCGAATAATCCGTGATGCGCGCTTCTCAGCGAGTGATTTCAAATTTGTAAACAATTCTTAGTAAAAACTGGGTAGAACAAATTAATTAATCCGCTGAATTTACCGGGCCATGTCCGATCATTTAAGAATTTATGAAGATTTACTCTTTTCTTTCGAGCAAAAGTCGCGATGTAAAAAAACAATTCTTTGCCACATATTCGATGCGGGAGGAGCTAAGTGTCAGTTGCTGAAAAGTATTTGCTCGTCAGCAACAGTTGAGTCACACTTGTATATAAGCGTCGGTATTCTCAAGCTCCATGTAACTAAGGGTGCGGCGCTTTGCAACACAACTGTGCGCGCGTGCACAGCTAAGAAGACACTACGTCATTGACTCTGGTGAATGCAAAGCCTTTCTCTACAGCAGCCTCCAGAGATCCGAAAAAAATAAGAATCAGAGAGGCTGTGGATAGCCCTGACGCATTTCGCGCAAGCTGTAATGTGAAGCTCGAGGCTTGTTTTTGAACATTTGAAAGTTTTTTTTTTGTTTTATATATAGTACGTAAAAAGCAACTTCGAAACCGCTGTTATTTGTTAGAAAGATAACTCACAAAAACGTCATACACGTTTCTTTAATAAATAATCCGTTTTAATCGGCATAGATGCGAACTAACATAGCCACTCCGTGCTTTGACATAGCGCGTCGTCCGCTCGCATCCTACCAGCTACGTCACAGGAGGGCGCTCGCGAGCTGGCACTGCCAAAACATCTCGTCGTCGGTAGTCGGTGACAGTTGAAAAGCCCAGGGCGAGGGAAAGGAAGGCTGGGGAGGAGAAAGCAGATGGAATGATGGAGAAGAGAAGAGAAAACATCCCCCTCTCTTTAGCCTTCCGTAAGTAAAACCTAAGTAAAACGGGGCTGTGTGAACCGGCCTTCATCTTGAGACCATGTACTGTGTCTTAACTGTGTCTCAGATGTTGGTGTCACTCACAGTCTCTGCTGGGGAACTGAGTCCCGTATGGTTCGATGGTAGTATCCCGCAGTGAGGCCTGGCTACATATGGACTGCAAGAAGTCTTCCAAAAGCCTTTGCGGGGTCGACGCTGTGCAAATCTAAAAAAGAAAAATCAAGGAAAGAGAGAGAGAGAGAAAGAGAGACCATATTAAGCACATTTCTAGGCAGTGAATTTCACGCATTACGTTCTTTTCTTGTTTGGGGATTGTGCTCACCTGACTGGCGTCGCAAATTTGTACCCTTTTGTCCGATCCTTCGCAGAACTTTCCTCCGTTTTGTGGACTGCATAAGACAAAAAAAAAATTACATTATCTATTAAGCGAACAAACCGCAATTTTTTTCACGCCTTCATAAGATTTTTATCGGGGATCTAGAAGCAACCCGAACGTGAATGTTGGTAAAGTCGCCAAGAAAACGCAAGTTCATAGCGGAACAAACAGGATCAAACAGTGTCAGACAGATAAAAATGAACATATAAAAAATACATCAAGATAGGGATTCCAACTCCGCTATGTATATATATTTTTAATATTGTATCGAGTTGGCTCCATGCAAGACACCAACACTCAACGAGAAACCAGTAAAACTTCTAAATTAAAACGCTGTAATGCACCCTACCATAAAGCAACGTGTTTATAATAGTTTGCATCGGATGATCTGTTTCCTCACCAATTGCTCCTTACAAAGTGTGTATATTGTGCTGTACCATTCGATATGTTTACCTAAATCTAAACTGGATAATGCTTTATCCTAGTATATATATACTCGTGGTGCAGAAAAACACACTCTTGGTTCAAATGCACCCGGAATTAACCCCTATCTAATGGCGGATATTAATTTCCCCGAAATATTTTCAAACAGGGTTTGGAGACGTCTCTACCTGAAAAAGTCACCCTTGTGTTTTGCTCTTTTTATGCGTCTTTCTACGGACCCCCCCCCCCCCCCCTTAGTTTTTCCTTCAATTCGCTACTATCATGGTTTCAGCTATAGTGCGCCCTCGCCATTCAATCGGCAAGGTTCAAGGCATCGTATACCTGGGGCGGTCGCAGCGCCGCCGTGACACCTTGACTCCGACGTAGGCGAAGTCGTCGCGCCCCACGCAGTCCGACCGACAGGACCCGAAGGAAGACCAGGGGCCCCAGCCTCCGTCCACGGGAGGATCCCGGGACCTCCTCCGCTCCAACTCATCCTTACGGGCCACGCAGTTGCCGCCCTTGCACCACTGGGACACACGCGTCACAGACAACGAACGCACTGGTCATGCATCGTGCAAGAGACACCGCTGGAGACACGATGGTAGAATCAGCACGCCTCAAGCATATGTTCGAGGCTAATGTTTGCTTCATAACATGTATGCTTGGAACATGTCTGCAGATAGTTTCTCTGTTACAAATCTGACAGGACAAGGAAGGAACACGCCTTGGACAGTGTCTGCAGACTGTCTTCTTGGTGATGTAATAGCAGTGTGTACGCGGCTTTGCCTTCGAGGGTCCCGTTCTTTTCAAGGAGGCGATCCCTAAGCCATGACTCGATAGGTCTTTATACGCTGAAGCACTGAGATTCAGAGTGAACGCACCTTTCCCTCCCCGCACGGAGTGCCCTCGAGCGCCGGATGTGCCGCGAACGACACTGGCGTCAGTCCTCTGCTCATTTCACACCGCAGCATCCTGCAGGTTTCCTGGGCCAGAAAATAGTCAACTGCCGTCAGTGTGCGTCGGCTTCTGGCAAAGGGACTGCGCAACACGCAGCGAGGTGCACGGTGCTTTAGCGAAGAAAGGCATCCAGGTTGTGCCGTTACATGGAGTGACTGATGACTGGTGCTTTCACAAACGGCATTCAGGTGGTACCGTTACCTGGAACGACGGATGACTGGCACTTTAACGAAAGGCATCCAGTTGATATCGTTGCCTGGAGTGAATGACTGGTGCTTTCACCAAACGCTCAAAGTGGGGCTGTTACCTGAAGTAACAAAAGGCACCCAGGCGTTACGATTACCTGAAGTGACTGATGACGCTTTAAAAAAAAAAATCCAAGTATTACCATTACCTGGAGTGACTGATGATAGCGCTTTAATAAAAGGTATCCAGTAACCGTTTTTTGAGGTGACTGATGACTTAGTGCTTTAATAAAGGACATCCAGGTGGTACCGTAATACCTGGAGTGACTGATGCGACGTCTTCCGGCTGGAGGACCCAAACCTCAGGGCGCACTGCTGGTCGGCCGTGAACTGTTCCCCGGGCAGACCGCTCTTGGGCCCGAGCAAGTTGACGAGGCTGGCCTGCTGGAAGACGCAGACGGCTGCCTGAGACCGAAGGAACTTGGCCATGTACTGCCTCGAACAGGCGGACCAAGTCGTCTTGCCGGCGCCCAGGGTCGGAGACATGACGAAGTTGTCCACGTCGCAAGGATTGCCGTCCTGCACGCCGTCGTGCTCCATGCCCAGGCTGAAGGCGGACATCGAAGACTGGCCGTTAGCGTATGCAGCAGATGAAGTTGGTGCTGGTGATGCCACACGATGATGGTCATGATTTATGAAGGAAAATGACGATTCCGATGATGACGATTATGATGACGATGGTGGTCGAAGCGGTAATGGTTGCTTTATGGGAGCATTTTCAAATAATAATAGGTACATATTTTTTGCGTAATAAATGCTCTTATGCATATTTTATTAGGGTAGAAAAAGTGGCAAATCGGCCAACGTTTTGTGTGAGAAATTTTTTTATAAAGCACTCCTGGTGCAGAAGATGACACTGTCGGACTTTTTCCTCAGTAATATGTATTTAACTATTTGCTTATTACGAATATTTGCATGTGCTATATATTTTCCTTTTTGTCCCATTAGTTCGAGCAGCAGACCAAGGCTGATAAACAGGCAGAAGGAAGGTTTCTTGCCCTCTCTTCGTCCCTTTATGTCGCTTTACTTTTACCCCCAGAAAACCTCAATTTTTCCTTTCCTCCCAGGGAGGAAGCGAGAAAACCACTCCCTATTTCTGCGGGGAGTAGCTCCAATATCCGCTCCTTGCGTTCGAGGAAGAGGGAAGATCGCGATAGATTTGAGAGAAGGACCACGGGCGAGGGTTTTCTTTCTGGCAGAAAGGGCTGCCTGCGCTAAGAACGCATCTAAGGGTATAACCGCACTAGGGCAAAACGTTTCTGTTTGTTTCCTTTATTTCATCTTCGATGTGCTGGGTTTTCTTTGTTTGTTTGTTTTCGAGCATCACCAACTTAATTACCTGTGCCCCATTTCATGACTGGCGACGTAGACGCTCTGGAAGCTCGTTCCTTCACTGATGGTACAACTGTTGAGGGAGTTGCACATCCCGCTCACGGGCGCCAGACCTGCAAGGTGACCCGGGTAGCGGTCGATCCCAAGACAGTCGTTTAGTTGCGCATATATATAGTCAAAAGAAGTCACCTAGGTTTAAAAATCCGTTGGCCATTTTTACTCGTGAATAAATCAGAACGCTAGCTTGCGGTCATCAGTGCCGTTGAACCATTATTTGTGATTTTCTTGTCGGACACTAGATTTTACGCGTGTCGTAATCCAGAGCGTGCACTACTGTACTTATATATTTTTTTATGGCATTCAGTCGGCAAAAGCTACTGATCTTGAGTTAGAATTTCGGTTTAGGGAACCTGAGAAGTCCTCTAGTGTTTATAAAGTCTAATCTTGGGGAACCCGGCAAGACATAAACCTGACACCGTCTAAGACTCGTATGAATCGGCTTCTTTACCTTGATCTAATCGACAATAAAAAAGAACCTTACCGACAACGTGCCTTTTCCTCATGCCTTTCTCATCAACGACAAACATGTTTATTCTGAAAAGAAGACGTGAAAACATTACCGACAGCATTCAAATCCTTCTTGTTTTACTTTATGAAGGTAATTATGAAGGCTTAAATTAGCAAATTTGATTGAAATCCATGCACATACAAAGTCGTGTTTTGTTATTGACACTGTCTTACTGGGCGTCTTTCTCATGAATTCGTTAAGAACGGTGAAAAATGGGAAACCAATTCAGTAACAGTGTTTATCGCACCTGCTCGCACCCTGCCTTGTTGAAATAATGCGGAGCACAAGTTCGTCTGCTTCTTGCACAGTGGTTGCGATTGTGTCAGAACGTCGAGCTCTGATTGGCTGATTTAACAAATAGTGGGTAGACCTGAAGGCATCTAGCATTGAGGTGTACCCACTATCCTTCCAATCAAAGCCAATCAGAACTCGGCATCGTTCTGACGTCACCGCAACCCCTGTGCAGGAAGCAGACGACTTTCTCTCCGGAGTGCACCGAGTCTTAAATCAGTATAGGTGTCTGTGTGCGGCGAATTCTACGAAATATGTTTATGTAGACGATCAAAGAGGGTTACGCTAACAAGCAAGAAGTAAATCCAATTTGTTTTAGAATTGATTACTTAACTTCTCTTAGTGGATTTACAGCATCTCCGGCAAATTCAGAGCAGTTCTTAACATTCCTTATATGCGGCTCAACACGCACCGGCCGATTACATGCTGAGACGTTTACGTAACTCTGTGTTGTATATAAGACAATTGTTTTATATCGGTATGTTCACGGAAAGAGACCCACAAAATGACTCCCTATTATGGCAGACATACCCTGAAAGCAAAAGTGCGTGGTCCCAGCGTGGCATACCCTGTGATACCGATCGCCTTCTTTGGTGCTGCCAGACGCAGAAATTTGTAAGATACGTGTCTATATTTTCTGACGGGACGAGGTCCTGTAAGAGACAGGAAATATGTATAGGGATCCATGTTTCTAGATAAAAAAAAAATGAAATATAAGGCTGTTACAAAATTAAACCCCAATGAATGTAACATTTTTAAAAAGTTGAAAAATAGCAGAAAACAACAATAAACGCAGAATTTGCGATAAAAAATGAAACTAAGAAGCTTCTTCTAATCTCTTAAAATAAAAAAAAAACTTTGAAAACTCAAAGTACTACCAATAGACCCTTTCCGAAATTCAGTCTGGCCACTTTGAACACTATCATCATCTGTAGAACGGCACTTGTGCCATACCAATGGCGGCCTTCTAGTGACTGATAAAGGAAGACATTGAAGATGCTCCTAAGCGGATGATGCGAGGCATGTACATTCGGGGGGTCAGTGTGACGCGACGTGGGAAGGGAACACAAGAGATATTGAGAGGTTCAAAGGCACTCGGTCTTAAAAAGTCGCAAGTGTGTGAACGGGTCTTAAAGGCTGCTTCACACTGCTGCAACCGACTACAACCGCAGCAGCGCATCTGGTCCTCTGCCTTCACAAGAGGCTTAAAAACCGGTCTTGTCTCTGTAGGTCTTACTCGGTTGCAAGTGTGAACGGCGCTTAAGACCCCGTAAGCGTTTATTTCTAATAGCTCAGATTCAGTCAATCTGTGGGCGGCACACAATCGGCTTTAATGCACTTTGGTGTATAGAATGTTCTTGGGGCTTTGTTCTGAATGCAGGTTCTTGGTCATGGCAACAAACTAGGCATCTTGTGAATTTTTTTATCGAGTTTTGAGTGTTTTTTTTTGTTGACGATTTACACAATAGGTTACACCATTGGTAAAACCTAAGACAAAACTTTACAAAAAATACATAACACACAGAACTTCCGTGTTTTTACGTTGTTAGAATTTCTCCCGCTCTTCGAGTACGTAGCTTACTTACTATAGTAAAGATTTCTTTTCTTTTAGCCTGCTTGCTTAAGTACGGGTTAGGAGTTAGAAGTCAAATACTGCGTAGTTTAAATACTTGACACTCGTTGCTGAAGTTGAGGATGAAGTTCTGGCATAAGGTTTAAAAATACCACGAAATCAACTATTCTACTCCGAAGAGAAATGCTTTTACTTATTTGCATTTTTATGCAAAAATGTAAAGGTGGAAATACCGAGGCTATCAGTTCGATTGCGTATATATAAAACCCTGGACCAATTGGCAGATCGATAAGATTCTTACTCGACAAGATACTCACCCGCGGTTGAAGTTTCAAAATCTCTAACTCCACGACTGTGACGTCCATACTTCTTCCAAGTGAATCGTGCTTGAAAAGCATTTGAACCTGGGTGGGGTAATTACGCGTGTTAATTCCACATTTGGGACGCCGAAAATGCTCGATATGTACGATGGCCTACTTAGTAATTAGCGTCACTCGAAAACAGCTTGATGATAATTCTTAACTATTAAAAAAATATAAACAACCTGATTGTAAAAAAAAAAAAAAAAAAAAACTATTGCGCATATTAAATAATTAACACGGGACTGAACTTAGGCGTCAAACACATGTGAACAAGAACCGCGTCGCGTAGCAGAGTGGCGTAACCATAGCAACCACGGCGGATGCTGTGACGTTGCCGGATGCGGCGCCACTACGTCACAGCGTCAGCGACGGTTGCTATGGTTACGCCGCGCAGTGGAGCGACGCGACGCAGTTTGTGTTCCTACGTGTTTCACGCTTTTAGAACACGCAGAAAAGCTGGGTTTCTCTGCGAGACTCCTTGGTTGCCTTAGAGTGCGCTTCTCTGCATTTCGGTGATGCTCCGTGGAGAAGAAAGATGAGAAGCTCAAGCCATGCCGGCGCACTCGGCTATCTCATGTAATAGCCGCACCAACTTTCAACCGAGATAATAAAAATAGTGAAAGATAATCAGCGCCTGAGACTTCCTTTGTTTGTGCATGTGTGGGCGGGAGCAAATTTCGGTTATGTGGGTGTGAAAGTAAAACTTCCACCGGCGTCAGCATCTCCGCAGTACACCAAGAGGTGCTGAGACTGGACGCTCCCAGAGGGCGGGGGCTAGTCAATGCACCTGTTGCAAATTTCGTTTCTCCCATTGAGTACTGTCCCCGAACGTGCAACTGTGGAGAACATATTTCACTATTCCTATTCTATTGCTACTACCCCAACTATTCCAACTAAAAATATGGTTTTATTTTCCCGTACTGGCAACAAACACTTTTTTCTTTCTTTTTCTGCCTGACGGGTATGCCACGAACACAAATGGATGTAAAATTCGAAATGTGTCAGGAAGAAACATTTCCAGGTGTAGACCACGGATTAATTTCAAACAAACTAGAACTCAATTTGTCCTCACTTAAATCTATTCGTTCGATACCACGCATTTGTTCAGCGCATTCGAACTGCCCTAGTTCGATATGCACCAACTAGCCCCAACTAAAGTTTTATTGCCCTAGTCAAACTATGCTTCTTCGGCGAAAATGCAGAAGACCCCATTTCATCTCATTTAATCTGTTTGAGTTAAAGCATTTGACCGGTGTATTGGCACTGCACGTGCTAAACTGTCTCCATACAGCGGAAACACTGCGGGCTCCATCTTTCAAGGCGGTCTAGCTTCCAGCCGTCCGAACCTCCGTACAACAACTCTGAGCGCCGTGGATCATCCGCTCACCGCGTTCATGATGGTGAGCACGTAGGTGACCAGTTCCTGGTCGGTGTTGCCAGGGAAGGCCCTGGTCATGGCCTGGTACAGCGCCTGGTCCACGAAGACGGCCGTCTCGACTACGGCGCTGCGGTCGCCCCTGGAGCTCCGGAGCGCTCGCCGCTGTCTTCGCCGGCTCCGGGGCCTGTACTTGAGCTCGTCGGTGGCCTCTTGCTCGCGCCCTCGGGCCGTCCTGGTCACGTTGTTCTGCCTCGAGGACCGCTCGTCTTTGAGAGCAAAAGAAGTATTCAAAGGCTGTACCCTTCTCTGTCCAAGATGTGCACCACAAGCTGTATTAAATTTGCCTAAGAGTAAAACTCTGCGTTCTATAGCTCTGACCATATATACGTTGGCAGGAATACGCCAAACAATCATGGCGAGCTGCACACCATCATACTGTCCGCGACAGTTGCATAAGGTACCCGGAGTATCTGTGCGGCCATATTCTTAGTACTGGACTGGTTACAGAATTAGCTTCCACGAACTGCATGCATACTCTCCCGCGACGCGATTGAAACGTGGGTACTCTCCTTTAATCAACTTATTCTGTGACTGGGCTGAACCGTGATGCTGGAATCCCAAGGGTAAAAGGGGTGCGTGCCTCCACAAAACTTGCATACCTATCGTGATTGCGTTTGCCCTTCTGGTTGGCTAAGCTACGATCAATCGTTGTCATTCCCCTTGCTCCGCGGGGAACTACGCAAACAGGCATTTCTTAGCGCAAATTTTACTCTAAGTCTATAAAGTGTTTCACTAAAATAACTAGAGAAAAAGCTCCGCCAATCTTCAAGCAAAAAAACACTGCGCGTTTCGTATTGAGTGACAGAGGGGACGTAAATTTTCCCTAGAAATTCGGGGCTACAAAGCGTCTCCCGCAGTTTACTTGTCGCAACAAACCATACATGGCTTCTATCGACGTCCCACCGGTTTGCCATTGCGGTGGTCTGGCCTCTGAGGGCGAGCACCTTCTGCATCGTACGTTTCACACGACCGAATTGTTATCCTCAGCCAAGAGCCGCTGAACGAACGACAACCAACCAGCATGGTAGGACGACGTCAGTTGCGAGCCATGCGACGGGACGAGAGGGCACGGTCAAAGAGGTCAGGCGGCCAACTCACAGTGTCCGCACTGCTGCGTCTGGCTGCCGTCCCCTTTGACCAGGATGTGCGGAGAGGAGGCGTTGACAGTCCTCGTCCCCCCGGACAGGTCCAGCGGGTACACCAGGAACGTGGAGTTGGGCGTCTCGATGAGGCCTCGCTGTTTGCCCAACGCCCGACAACGTCACAGCTTGCCCCTCATTCCCAGTTTCTGGTGCATGCTAGAGCCGCCAGTCACGCCGCTCGAACATCGTGCAAAAGACGCAATGTTCGCTGCACCATAGCCTCCTCTATGCTGACGAAGCCTGGCAGATCGCCACGAGAAGCAGCCGCCGAAATGGAATAGGTGGGACGGCAGACAACGGAGGAGAGGAGAGCCACGTGAGCGGCGCCCCGCTGCGGCGAGACGCCAAAACACACTTCTCCCGAGCGAACAAGTGTGTTTCGGGTCCTCGCCGCTGCAAAAGCTGTGCGCTGACGTCCAGGTTCCCCGAGAAGTGGTTCTTTGATGCTCTGTGCTACCAGATCCTCGCGCTCCAAATCTGCGACAGCGCACTCTATGGCTCCGTCGTCGAAGTGTCAGGCTTTGTGAGTGCAGAGGAGGCAATGGTTGCACACGTGACGACGGGATTGTCTGCGGACCCGCGTCAAGCATCTTCAAAGCATGTCTGCGTTATACTTGCTTCGGACATGGCTGCAGACCGGTTTTGTGTGAAGCGACAGGATCCTTACGCAACAAAGAAACACGTCTCGGACAGTGTATGCGTGGCTGTCTTTCGCGAGATGTTCTAGCGGTCTGACCGCGACTTAAAAATGGTCGCTCGGAAGTCTTCGTAATCGGCGCATCCCCCGAGGAACTTTCGGATCTATACCAACGCAAACGCAAGTCCACAAAGCTCCGCTCTGTTTTCAAAGACCAGACGAAGGCGCTCCATTGCTCCGATGAATAAATATTACCCCGATTATTGAAGACTTCAGAACGGACATGGAGGGGTTAAGTATGACGTCGTTTATCACTTCGAGACTAGCGAATGGGGGGTTCCTATTGGGAGCGCAGTGGTAATGACGGGCGTTTGCAAAAAAATACATTAGTGCTAAAATATTTTTTTTTTTTCCAGAACAACCGGGTTCGATTCGTCAAATAACCGGAAGGATGTCCCTGACAGCTGACGCAGGGATATTATGTTCACGCTGCTCGCTTCTTGATTGGTCCTTTGGCAGTCGTGTCGGCCAATCGCGCAATAGGATTGGCTGCGGAAATATAATGAGATGCTCGAACTTACCCCTCCCAGGGTTTCTTAGGTTGTCAGTCTCTCAAATGGGTCACGAATTAAACTAAGGGAAATCTTGGCGCCCTTCCGTATTCTCTCGGCCCACTCGGCGAGACGGGCGAGGCATACATTGCGTAACGTTCGGCTCGTCCTCACCAGCCCGGCGCAGACGGACAGCGCGGCCTTGCTTCCGGGCACTCCTCGAACCCGGCCCTGGTAGAAGCACGAGGCGTCCGGAAGGACGACGTCTTCGTCCCGACCAGAGACGTCCCTCCGTCTCCTGGTGGTGTTCTGGAACTCCCCTTCCTCCAGGAGTTGGAACTGGTTCGAGATCAAGGACTCGCTCTGGTAGGTAGAGGGGACGCAGAGGAAAAGGTTCACTAAGCGCATGTCCTCGTACAAAGCGAAGGAAATCAGCTGAAATCAGTGCTGAGGTGTTATCCGCTCGATGCCGTTTCTCATTCAGTAAAATAAGAGCTGTTTGCGACAATGCCCAAGGAGTTTGAGTATGTCCGTGACGACTCGGAGAAGGCGGTTGGAGGTGGCAAAAATGGCGAGGGACAAGTCACAGAAGCTGTGTCAAACTCTTTTTGAGACCCGTCCCCCGCGTGTGTTCTGTTGTGCTTCCTTTCCTGTCTCGATGTAACACTATATGTTCTAAACCCTGAAATTCTATTTTACGCAAGAAAGAATGAACAAATAGGATGGAGCAGAGGACACGACATTTTTTCAACTAGCAACAACAAGAATCAAACATACCCCTCCCCCCCCCCCCCCCCAAAAAAAAAAAAAAAAAAAAAAGTCGTTAACAAGTTTTGGAAGGACAGGGATAAAAATGTTGAAGGAAAGGGTAATATCAAACAGAAAAAGAGATGAAACTATTTGGTGTTTGAAAATTAAAGCTAGAGCTTTCCTTCGACATATTGTTCGACAACGTTGTTGACGCCTTTGAGGAGGCGGTTCTATTTCATTCTTGTTGCTACTGGCTGAAAAAAAAAAAAGAAATATGTCGCGTTTTGTGCTTTGTCCTATTTGCTTATTCTTTCGCGCGTAAAATTGAGCCTTACCAACACGCTCCGTTCTTAATTTATCCTAAAATTCAATCAGCTCCGTAATTGGTGTTGTTTTCGTGGTGGGTTTGCCTGACGTGAGGTATTTCCCACGGTTTGTGGAAAGTTTTGACGGCATGGGGTTATTTTCGTCTGATGAGAATGAATGCAGAATAGGAGTAAAACGACGATGAAATAATGGCAATGAAAGAATGGCAATGAGAGAATCTAGGATGATGAGACACGGGTTAAGAGTATTTAAACACACTCGACTATGAATCACTCACACGCGGAAAAAGAAATGAGAACGTTCAAAGCGCAAACGTCAGAACCGTTCAGAAAAAAATCACGAAGACAGAAAAAAAAAAAAGAAATATGTCGCGTTTTGTGCTTTGTCCTATTTGCTTATTCTTTCGCGCGTAAAATTGAGCCTTACCAACACGCCACCGTATTTTTCGTGGTGGGATTTGCCTGACGTGAGGTATTTCCCACGGTTTGTGGAAAGTTTTGACGGCATGGAGTTATTTTCGTCTGATGAGAATGAATGCAGAATAGGAGTAAAACGACGATGAAATAATGGCAATGAAAGAATGGCAATGAGAGAATCTAGGATGATGAGACACGGGTTAAGAGTATTTAAACACACTCGACTATGAATCACTCACACGCGGAAAAAGAAATGAGAACGTTCAAAGCGCAAACGTCAGAACCGTTCAGAAAAAAATCACGAAGATAGAAAAAAAAAAAGACACGAGGAGACTATCACAAAGACACATCGGAGAAAACTTTAAAACATGAGACACCACTTCGACAGCGGTCACACAAATCACAAAATTCAAAGTAACCCGCGGACATTAAACAAAACAGAACACGGTCGTTTTAGCCGTGTGCACGTAGATGGATGGGCTATTCCAGAACAGCAAGTGTCCCCAATTCATTAGTGAAAGAGATACTGAGGCTCTTCAAAGAAGCGAATAGTTTAGATAGAGCCATGCGTTCAAGAAACATACCTATGTGCTCCGGAGGTTTTATAAATGGTCGCAGTGCTGACAATGGCTGATTGTTCCAGCTTGGCTCACTACCGTCGTTGTACGTGTAAACTGCGCCGTTTTATATACCACGTGAAACGTGAACGTTTGCCTCCCTTATTTAGTCACACGAGTTAGTTCCTCAGATAAGGCTCCACTACAGTCGAGTACTGAGCAACACACCTGTTCATAAGCAGAACACCTACAATACGTCGACATCCTGAAGTCGAAGAAAGTCTGCAGAAAGAGGGCAAGTGTTGCGGACAACTTCTTCTTAGCGTGACCGCACATAAGTTAAAGACATCGCAATACTAGAACACTCTCTTTCCCCGTAAACAAAACGCGAAGGCACTCGAACCCGGTGGGGAAAGCTCGCAAAAGAACCTCCGGCAAAGGTGTTTTTTGCAGAGTGGCCGCCGACGTTTCGCTGAGCTTAACTGTTACATGTTAAATGCGCTGAAGCCGCTGTCACGACAGAAACTGTCTGCATGTCGGTCCTGGCAGATTGGTCATAAAGAAACTTTTTAGACACGCTCCAAGCATGAATATAGCAGCTTGGAACATGCCCCAGGTGTGTTCGCAGGTGTCACCGTGTCTTTTCTATGACGTATGAGCACTGAGGCTCAAGGCAAGTGCTCGGTACAAGAGGTACGCGTGCAACTTTTCCCTTTTTCACGCGGCACTCGAATGGCCGCTCGATCGGATCCCACCTGGTCCAGGTCTAGCCGCAGCGTGTGTCCAAAGGCCGGCAGCTCCAGGCTAAGGTCCGGAGGTCCGTCCAGAAGGTGGCGCCTCCGACGCCGTCTCCGTCTCCGACGCTGACGCGACGGCGGTTTGGCGTCCAGGTGCGGCTCGAACACCTCGTACTTGGCGTCTGCGTGCGTGTAAGAGTGTAATCCATGCACTCCCTTTGTTATAAAATATACCGGGTGTTTCGGCCAAGATTCTCGAAAATTTCTAGCAATAAACTACTTGAGAGAGAAGAAATACTCTTTGGTGCGAACAAACTGAGCCACGGCGAACATGAGGGAGTGCAAAATACGCACTATTTATCTCAATAAAATATCAGTTATTCACTCATATTTTATCTAACAAAAGTAAACATAATGTTTCCATTAAAAACGGGTTGAGCGTCATCGAAAGCATGGATGGATCATTCAATTTTAGGACGTGTGAAGCGTGGGGGTGCGCCAAAGGTTCCCCCCGTGAAGCGGACATAAGGTTGGCGATGCCAAAACACGGAATGACATTCTTATCATCCACATTTTCGCATCGCTAGCCTTAACAAGCAAACCCTACAGCTTCCGCCGTGGCTGATAATTCGTTCCTGAAAAAGAGATTTTTTTTAATCGCTTTATTGGTAGGATGCTTTTATAGACTTGGCAGAAACACCCGCTATGAAGCCAGCTTTATCGCCAAAGTCCTACAACACTTCGAATTTAACGTTTAAGGAGCGATCGTTTAAATTTGACGTCATGTGACCCGACGCCGCGTGACGGCATGGTGTCACTTGAGACCACACGCCGTGAGAATGTATTCTGAGATGTAACCAAGGCACCAGAATAGAACATACAATGGAAGGGAGACTTTGATCGGCGCAACTGCTTTACGTCCTCGCTAAAAATAAGATGTTTACACCTTTAAGGGCGTAGATTAGCCTTCCCACGGATTAGACTCTAAGGGTGTTGCAACAATACCCTTAAGGTGCTAGTGAATACCTCGAAATTAGGTGCTGGCAGTCTTAGCCAAATCACAGATATTTTTTTTTTTTTTTTTTACGAACAACGAGTTTACGAGCACCACGCGCGCATTACACTGTTATTTTCATATTTAGAAGAAATGACAAACAGAGTAGCAAAATAAGGGTACTGTAAGGGTGTAGCGATGGGTGTAAGTCTCTGGAACAACCATTTTACACCCTTAGGGGGCGTAATTTCTTTATTTGTGCGCCGGGATTCTGACGCTGTTGAGGACCGAAACACCGCGTATTTCGCCCATAAATGTTTCTATAAACAACGAGGAAAGTTTTCAAAGTTTAATTTAGATCTTCGCAAAAGAACTTCGGTCTTTTGAAACAAAAAGAAAGAGGAAGGTGAACGCGCGTTTTCCTTTTTTTATGACCGGAAACGCAAGCGCCGCCGATTTCCTGTTTCAAATCAGACCCGAGATTAAAATCGCTCGTAGCGGTTTCTTCGGAGAACAGGTATATGGGAAAAGGTTGACTGGGTTTCTGTTTTCTTTTTATATCCGTAGATTGCTTTTGTTTTGTTTGTTGGATATTCCCTCGACCTTGTTTTCCTATTAATCCCACTTCCCACGCCGGTGCAAACTCAAAGTAAAACAAACAAAAAAGTATGTAAACCAAAAAAACAAATAAAAAACCACAAACTGTTCGAGGCGTTTCAATGATTACGCGGCAATTGTAACGGGCCGAGGGGCATTTATCTCTAACCAAATGAAATCCAGTTTTTGCTACGACGCAAATGTGACCGATTTTCCTTTAAGATCCAATTAACGGAGCAAGTCGTAACGCTCTAGCTTTTCATTTCATTCTTTCTAAAACAAACGCTTTATTACTGCAGCTACTCGATTTTATGAAACGACGCTCTGTACACAGCAGGGAATGTCTTTAACGAGAATTGCATTACTTCGCTTTTCTTTTGCACCCTGAGAATATAGCGAGGAATGCACGTGTTTTATCTGCCGAATTCCATAAAACCGTCACGAAGAAACGTCCCGAAGGACTTTGACGTCATGACGTCACACGGCACGGTGATGTGACGTGACAGTGTGCATGTGGCCAGACGATTCGCTACCCATTCTGTGCTCTCCGGCTGGATGGATGGATGCTAATGACTTTTGGAACGGCCGGTCGCTCGAGCTGTGTATGTTCTCACCGGTGTTGCCGGAGCCCACCATGAGCAACTTCTCGACCTTGGCGATGACTTGGTTGATGTACTGAGCTCCCAGCTGCGTAGAGGCAGAAAATTAAGAATCAGCAACAGCCTACGCGTCTTCTACCTTTCATAGGCGGTCTGATGACACACCGCTCATACTTCGTGCAAAGGAGACTGCAGAAAAGTCCAAGCATATACAGGGTGCGGCCGTAAGGACTAAGAAAATATTTGGCACGCCTCGCAGAATTTGAATTCTAAACGTATATACCTGAAATTGGGCACGCGAACCTATTTTCGCAGAACGTTTTACGCGTATTTTTGTTTCAGAGCTCGAGTCAGAAATGCTAAATTCTTAAAACGAAACAATAAAATAGAGCAAAATTGGCCGTTGGGCATTTTCTATGCCCCATTAACCGGACGTTGGTCGTCGGCACACTGGTTTGTGAGCTTGCTCCCACGCCGTCGTTGCTCTTGTATTTCGTTAAAAGTATGAAATGTCGCGATTATCTCGCTCATCGCCAACTGCTGCTATTGTTTTTTGTTTGTTTGTTTTTTGCCTTTTTGCGTTTAGCACGCCATTTGGGAGCGCGCTCATTAACCCGACGTGCAGACGACAATCAGTGCGGGTATAGGACATAGGAAATGCCTCCGAGTTTGCTCGATTTTTAATATTTCACTACGTCGAAATGGAGGTCTAAAAAACAATATAGACGTAAAACTTCCGCCGAAACTCTATTCTTGTGCCCAATTTTAGGTATGTACGTTTTGAATTGGAATATTGCGAGGCGTGCCAAATGTAAATATTCTTTAGGGCTGCATGCACGAAGCCAATGCGCTTCCAAGGTGCTTGGAGCGTGTCCGCGGACAATCTTCTGTCCTAGGCTGTGTTCCAAAATTTCCTCGATCCTACTCCGGGGTAAGGGTTTTGTACCTCGGCGTTCGAAAACTTACCCGCGTCCAGCGTTTTCGCAATCCGCGTTGTCACGTGACACGACCCGCCGGAGTGACTCGGGATCTATTTGGGTAAGGTTTGGAAGGCAGCCATTATGTGTGCAGCGAACACCCTGGCTTTTGGATAGATGTACGAGCAGTCTGACTGCCGTGGAGAAGCGGAACAACTCTGATCTTTATTTATACGCAGGGTTCCGTGTTTTCTATGTTTTTAGTGCGTTTGTTTTTCAAATTTGGGTGTCGTCTTTTGTTGTTTTTGTTTGGGGGTTATATTCTCTTACAGATTTGGTGTTTTTTGTGTAAATTGGTCAAGTTATAAGCAATTTACTCAAAAAAAAGACACCGAACCTACGAAAAAAACAATACCGCCTAAACAATATTCACCTAAATGTGAAAAAAACAATAACCCGAACACGGAATTTTATTTATACGCAGGACGTCCCTAGATTTTTCGGTTATATATATATATATATATATATATATTTTTTTTTTTTTTTTTTTTGAGAATTAATGAATGTTTTTTTGTGCTTTTTTTAAATATCGGTGTATGTTGGTTATCTGTTTCGGGCGGACGCTAAAAACGGTAACTATCGATGGAAAAATCTAATTCAAAAGTAAAGGTGGGTGACAGGGGGGGGGGGGGGGGGGAGAAGAAAGGGAGAGTATTTACAAAATGTCAAGTTCCAGAAATCGGTGTTCCCCGGTTTTAAAGGGGCGATGCAACGATTTTTGTACTTTGCGCAAATACCGCTTAGAACGGATCCCTGACGTTGATAGGGACTTTTAGCAAACCGCTGCCATGCTCCGCCTATCGTACTACCGCAGCCTTTGAAGCATGCTTTTAAGCGCACGCCCGGGTGCTACCGTGACCGCGGAGCGCGCGCTTAAAAGCATGCTTCAAAGGCTCCGATAGTGCGGTATACGCGGAGCACGGCAACGGTTTGCGAAAAGTCCCTAATGACCTGTGAAACACCCGTCCGTTTCTCCTCACACGCAATCGAAGTCGCAGAAATATTAAGGAAAGACGAGCATCGTTCACTCCCTCAACCCGCAACCATAGCCACGCGCTGGGGTTGGCGAGGCACGGAACACGAGCCGAGTTCCAGACATGGATGAATATGGTTCGGCTATTGTCGTCATTGCAGCGATTGGACGCGGGCCACAACCCGAATGCTTCTCGAGCTATCGGTTATCACGAGCCCAGATCGAGTGCCCACGCAATGCTCGGGTCCAATCTATGAGCCGCATTCGAATATCGTCACTGGGCGGTACTGCGACCGGCGCCCAGCTACGTCATCAGGTTTTGCGAAGGAGAGTTTGAATGAAAACGCTCGCTTTGGTCTTTGAAATCACACCGAAACAAAAAAGTTTCTCGGCCAGTGGCGTTGTGTGCGAGGATCCTTGGGTCCCACTAGTGCCAGCAAGACCGTGTCCTGTCATTCCCCTCGCTTCCCTTCATCATTGCCACAGCAGGGCAGGTTATCGCCACTTTAAGTGCTACTGTCTCCTTCTCCCCAGCATAGGCCTTTGTGGAGGCTCGTCAACTCCCTCTTCAGTGACTCTGCACCTCGGCAAGACCAGAGAAGGTCGGCAATGCTGTCTCAATCTGCGTTTCAAGCGTCTATAATTCACAAGGTGCGCTGGCTTTAGGGCTACACCTTTTTCCTTTGTTATTCCTTTTCTTTTTTCTTTTTTTTTTTCCCGCAGCATCGTTCTCTTTATATTTTTCTTACCGCTTTCTCCGGTTGTCTCTTTAAAATTCTCGTTTCTTCCTGAATCTACCCTCTTTCGTTTTCCTCTTCGTTTTTCTTGGTGTTTTTGCTCACTCGGGCTCGAAATGTGCCACGAGTCCACGACACGAACCAGAGCATCTCCGTTCTGTCTTTCTGCGTGTTATTGTACACATGTGTTGTTGTGTGTGTGTGTGTGCGTGTTTTTTTTTTTGTTTTGTTTTTTTGTTGCTATTGTTACGTTGATACAGTTTTCGCTTTTAGATCTCACTGGGAGCCAGTTTTCGCGGAGGTTTAGGTGTTGTTGCCTTTTTTTTTTTGTCTTCCTTTTGACCGATTTTCTTGCCTTTAACTGGTTATGTTTTTCTTTGCCCGTCTTTTTTGTGTTTTTTTTTTTTTTTAAACGCGGACGATCCTTGTTTAGGGAAGTTAGAAAGTTTGAAAAAAATGAAGGCAGCTCGCACTAGTTTCTCGCTTTCAGATTTTTATGTCTTTTGCGGAACACGACGTCCAGAACATCATGCTCGGAGGAGATGCGTTTTTGTATGCGTTCTTTTTCCTTGGATACTTCAGCTCCGCTTATTTAAATTGTATCGTAAAAAAAAGTAAGAAAAACGAGAAAAAAAAAAAAAACAGTACTGGACCCCGAGGATCATTTGGTCACCACCCCTTCGTAGAATGCAATAAGTATAAAAAAAAAAAAAAAAAAACCGCAAACGCCTCTTGAGAACAATCAGAAACGAACAAAACGAAGACAGAAACAAGGAACCCTTCCTGACAGTTCGTGAGTCAGTTTCCAAAAGTAGTTCCCCGCAGTGAAAGCTGTCCAGAGCAGAGGAATTTGGGATGGCATTTTATTATTTTCTTCTCGTATTTTTTTTTTATTTATGAAAAGTGCATTCCCGTCATTTTGTTGTATAGGGCTTTATATGATGTGCATGTTTCGGAAGATGGACTCTATTTTTCGCTCCGTCCTAGAAATGTTTCCGTTTGTGATCCCGTCACGACCTAAAGGGGGAAAAACACAAGTGACACCAGAAAGAGCCGGTGCCTCCCCGTTGAAGGGTTCATTGTTGCTTCAATGCGATTGGCTTGATATACAGCGAAGCGCGATTGAGGAACGTCCAAGAAGCCTATCGTTAGCTCAAGTACTTCGTGAGTTCCCCGGGCCTGCCTCCTGAATTGACACTTCACGCGCCGGAAAGGCCATACGGCTGCGATGCAAGACAATAGGTTTCGTTCATCCGAGTATTTTAATTTTTTTTTTTGTATGCAGACATTTATTTTCTAGCCGGGACAATAGGCTTTAACTCCACCGATTCGGCACCGTCCCAATTTCGATATTCTCAACGACTCATTTTGTTACCAATAAAAGGGGGGGGGGGGGGGGGGGGGAATTGGCGGCGACTTTTATCTTCAAATTCGTATTATGTAATGCATCAAATGCATTATGGGGAATTGGTGAGGAAATCGGTGTGTGACGTGACGTATATTGTCCCGCTATATTTAGCGGGGAAACCGAATGACTAGTTTAGGCCACGTGACACCAATCTTCCCGCTAAATCTAGCTGAGAAACAGAATTCGTGTCCATAGGTCCCGTCCCGTGATATTAATTTCCCCGCTAAATTTAGCGGGAAATGCACGGACGGACAGACAAAACTTTGGGATCGAGGGGGGGGAGCGTTAAAACTCATTTCCTGCTTTACGACCAACGTGAGTATATATTTGGTGCAAACGGAGTGGCATCGCATCTCCCGAGTAGAGTCTCTGTGTCATTGTGTAGAAACAACAGGGTACGGATAAAGTCTGTCAGACAATATCTTCAATTCAATCTGGTTTCTGCGCACGCGCACTGCCGACAGCTGGTGTGGGCCAACGCCGGCTTGTTTGTGAACAGCGCGTTGACCTACACGCGCAAACCGTGCGTACATCGATAAGACGCCATTTATAGATCCCCTTTTTAATTCAAGGGGCACTAAAGTGGATTTTGATATTGTCTCGTTAGGGCGTAGACTGAGTTTCTATGTGTTCCCTGGGCATTCTAGAAACCCCGAAACTACAATCACGCATGGCTTCTTTCTTCTTTTTTTTTTTTTTTTGTTTAATGCAAGGAAACAACGAGACACAGACCCTTTTTCTGAGATATCTCGGGAAAAGACGACTGTGTCGCGATGTTTGGTCGCGTTTTTACTAGAAGAAAAGGTCGCGTGTGATTTGTAATTTGGGGTTTTGTAAAATGTTTAGAGTGTTTATATTTTAAATTCGCGCCATAAAAAAAAAAAAAAAGGACGATATCAAGATTCACTTTTTGTGGCCCTTTATTATTTATGGCCCGCTAAATAAGCATCTGCCCATTTTGCGCCTGTTGTGTCCCGTACCATGGGTTTAATGGTGACTGCGGACGAACTTAAATGTCTTATAGCGAAGCTAAACCCCGAGACAAGTTAAATAACATAAAAGTTTCTTTGCTTTTTTGTGTTAGGACTCAAAATGTTTTCCAACCCACTCGCACACTTTTTTTTATTTTAGAAATTCAATCAAGTTTTTTTTTTTTGTCCAGAAGTCTATAGATGAACGTGCGGTTATACCTTTGGGATATATACGTACATTTCAGATGTACTAAGGTTTAACCACTATACTTAGATGCTTTTGAAGGTAGCAAATATTTATCGTTTGGCGCGAATAGCACCAGCATGTCGACGTGTGGATTCGCAACATATTTCGCCTATAAGAAAGGAGGGTATAGTGGCACGGGTATTATTTCGCACCATCTTTTTTCTATCTTTTAACCTTGCACGGAAATCTCAGTCAACTTTTCTCACTTGACTGAGAAAGAATAAAACAAACTCCGGAGTTATCATGCCCAGAGTTTCTTAGGTTACCTCTAACGATGACGAGAATACCTGTCAAATCTCATCATCTATTTAAAACATTAGGCTCACTACGAACATCATCAAAAAAATCGGAGGGTTAGCTATAGCTTTCGTGGAAATAGAAAATAAAAAAAAGACATCGGTCAACTTTTTTTTTCCAAACGCAAGCACGCGTTATTTTTTTTTTTTTTTTACTAAATGACGAACTCGTTTCGCCACTTCTTAATTAAATTCCTAATGAAATATCTAAAAAAAAAACTGAAGCAAGAACACGAGTAACGCCGTTTTACACACACACAAAACAAAACAAAAACGCACCTATCGCAAGCTGCTGTTCAAAACGGTCCTGTTCTTGGAACGTCACTTTAGACACCTCACCATTTATCACTCTTTCTCTTCATTAAAAACGATTGCCGGACAACCTTTTTTTTTTCAATTAGTCACGAAAATTAATTTGGCGGTACCGAGCGAAGTGCGGCGGCAGAACGTATCCACCCCCCGGATGCGGCCCAGAGCAGGCGTCCGGCTCAGCGCAATGCTCTCGGCTGTCGTCACAGGGGTCGACGCATCGCCTCGAGGTCGGAAGGGACGAGGTCGAGACGTGGCAACCGCCTACATCACCCTATTTCATTTCGTACAAGATGTCCCCTCGAGGGCGCTCGCCGTCCAGTCAAGGTCTCCTCCCCGACTGACGCCGCTCATTATATTTTTGTGTGCGCGTGAGGAATTGTGACCGCTCTAAGTCCAGGGTCAGATGACACGCCTCTTCATCTCGCGTAATTTCGAAACTTGGAGATAAGAGTCGTCGAGTCGGCGGGATGCGGGATGAGTCGACGGGATGAGTCGACTTGAGGCCCTTGTCGCGTTAACATCATACAAAAGACAGTATGGCGACACGAGTCACCGCACTATCCGTGGTTCGAATTTTGTTATTATATGCTGCATTCAAAGCGCGGCTCTCGCTGTGACTCGCGTTCGAAATTCGAATCTAAAAATAGGCCTTGCTTTGTATGTTTATACAGCCTCGATGTTGGTACGCTTCAACGGGTGACCGGTTGCTTAGCTGTAGATGAGAAATTTAGCCAATGCAGCACAACCGCTGACCTGGGAGTTTTAACGTGCATCACGCAGTAGTGATTACACGAACGCGTGCCGGTACAAAACTCATCCAGATCGAAACGGGCGGGGGCGGTGGGGATCGAACCCAGGAGGTTCCCAGCGAAAGCTTTCGCTCCCCGCTCCGGGCTGAGACGCGTTAAGGCCCGTTCACACAGTTGCGTTCGGAGCGACCACTACGCTTACGAACGAATGCAACCGGTTGGAACGACGAGTTACCATAGCAACGAAGCGCCAAACGGTCGTTTCGTTCGTGTTCGTTCGCAACGCAAGGAGTTGAGCCGGGCTGAACTTTTTCGTTGCGTTCGGGAACGACGGGAGCGACAGACCAATCACAGGTCGAGAAGAGCTCGGTCGCGCGCGTTGCATGCCGGCCGTGCCGGGTTCCTTCTATATGCAAACATGGCGTCGGTGCCACGGTGGTGATCGTCGACGTGGACGGCGTGGTGGAAGCTCATCATTCCGCGTAAAAGCGCTATCCTTGACTGTGAATTTTCGTCGTGTGTCGTTATGATAACCCAGCACGTACTAGAAGGGAAGATCCACCTACTCGTGCGGCGATCTCGTGGCGGCACTCTCAAGACAGCAGAAACGCCCGTGCCGTCGTGTTTGTTTACTTCGACTACAGTGGTGCTTTCTTAGCATTTGTGTCCTCGAACATCGCCCGGATTTCTTTTTTGGCGCATTCCATGCGTGTGCTCAAGTTCAAGGTATTACTGGTGCGTACCATATAAAGGATGCGAATTTTCACGCGTTTTCATCACCCGAGAAAGGTGATTAGTGTTAGCAATCCTTAACGCTCGCAACGTCTATCTGATCACGAAATCATATTTCTACGTTGCTAGATCGCTGCTAAGATTACATCGTCTTTTATAATCGTAGAAAAGGCGTGTGGCGAGATTGGTACTGTTGGCAAAGTCGTGTATTAAAGTCGTGATCGTGCAAGACGGCGTACTGCATCTTTTTTTCTTTTTTTAAAGCACTACCCTGCAAGCGTTTCCTGAAAAATAAAAAAATAAAGTTTGTGGTCATAGGAGGTGGTCTATCTATTTTCTGTTACGCAAGTGAGTGGTAGCGCGTCCCCAACAGCTGACGGCGGCGGAGAGGCGGTCGCCGCTTGTTGCAGTGGTCGCAGGAGTGTACGCGAAGCGCAGAGCGGTCGTTCCGGTCACAACGGACCCAGTCGTGGGTAACGGGTTCGTTTCAGATGTTTAAACCAGCCTTTACACAGCTATTGTAGGCGCACAGCAGATCTTCGTGACTGTACGCTGTAGCCGAAACCTCCGGCTGTTCCGGTGAGGACGGTGGACCTCGCGTCGGGCAGGAAACCGTCCGCCATGTTTGTAAGCGTAGCTGGGTTGCTTACTATTGGCTAGGAGCAAGAGCTGAAGCTCGTTTCTCATTGGCTGTTGATTCGTTTGGTTGCATGCGGTTCCATGTGTGTGTACACGTCGCGTACAGTTGTCGTTGAAGTCGCAGCGGTTGCATTCGTTCGTAAGCATAGTGGTCGCTCCGAACGCAAATGTGTGAACGGGCCTTTAGTCCACTCGGCCAGCGATTCCCCACGCTCGAATCTGCATGCAGACTGTCATTTTGTACTACGTATAAGCGGCGGGACCGTGGTTTAAGAAACCGAGTGCTACAACCGAGGCCGTGCCGTCCATCGCCTCCGGTTACTCCTGCGTTCCCTACCCGGATGGATGGACAAGGCGACGAAAGATGGCAGCCCGCAGTATATTATTCGCGTATATACGTAACCGAACCAAATGTGCGAGGCGGAAATCCCCGTCCGCCGGGGCGAGGCGACAAGATTGCGCAACTCGCGTGCATTGCGTTACCCCGCAAGACGGATTAGCGGATGATGGATCAGCTGTTCTGGCTAAGCACCGCCAAGGACGACCATCAAGCAAAACATCTGCCGGACCCGTCTGGGACGGAAGCCGGATTAGTCGTCAGACAAGACGCGGGAGCGCAAGCTTTAACGCGAGACATACTGGAAACTTCTACGGTGTGCATGCGGGACAGGTGCCCGACTCTATGAAAACAAAAATTATTCTTAGTATTAAAAAAAAAAGTGATGCCGAAATCGCTGCTGTCGCTACGCTGATCCTGGGCGAAATGCGTTGGCAGTTAGCGCATGTGGCTTCTCTTGTCTTCGGAGTGCCAGTCTGTTCTCTCGTGCGTCGGCGGTTTCGGATGCAGCCACCACTGAGCTTTTGGAGGAGTGCGCGTCAACAGCGGCGTCATAATTGGAAGCGTGCGAGAAGACACTTTCCCTCTTACGTAAAAGGCAAAGTGGACGTAATGAGCGAACGAACGGAGCGAAAGAGCACGGCGGAAACCACGGCATCACTAGACCAGACCACTCCAAGGTCCAGTCCAGTCCAAACCAAACCAAACGAGAGAAGGCAGCCACCTCTTGCGGGCTGGCGGCTTAGTTAGGTTAGGATCTGAAATGTTGCCAGAACGCTTTGTTTTGGCTACATGCCCCATTCGACTATAGTTCGTCTCACCCTAGCATGGACTAACCGCGAAGCTGTGCTAGCGCTAGCGGCCAGCCTTGACTGCCTTGGCTAGAGCACTTGCTGCTCGAGCGCTCGTGCAGCCGCCGCGGCTTCATTCAAAGCGACTGGCTCGCGCTTTCAGCACGCGCGGCTAACAATAGTCCATACTAAGGTGAGACGAAGTATAGAATCCTATTCGGCCAGAATGCTTAAATTTGGCTAAATCTCCAATTCGGCAGGACGCTTCAGTTCGGCTCAAGCACCTCGATTTAACTGTAAGGTTTTTATAGCTGCGATTGACTGAGGTGTCCAAAATGGCACGGAAAGTTGTCCACGGGTACTGGTGACTTGTGCGAGATCGACGGCATCTAGAGGGCTATAATTGAAAGTTATCACGGCAGGTCCAAATCACCGGCTTTTTCGAGCGAATCAGATTTTCGCAGCGCCTGGCAGTCTAACGACGAAGCCGTAAAAGTGGGTTCAAAAACACACGGACAAATTTATTTACATTATTTATTTACATTGTACCTACATCGCCCTGTGGGCATTATTGTAGGGGGGTTTTAGAAAATATTATAACAAGTGGAAAAAGAAAACGTCATTATCATCAAGAGACACAATATCTTCCGAGAGGTCGTTCCACACTCTCGCGGTTTTGACAAAGAACGAATTCGCAAAACTGTCAGTCCTGTAAGTGGGAACAGCAACCTTCTTAGAATGATCACAACGGGAAGAAACGTAGGATGGCTCCATAAGATAAGTGGCTTTATCAATTCCTGTTTTGTTGTGAAAGACACGGTGGAAGAATTTTAGTCTTAGTTTTTTTCTTCTACATTCGAGTGTTTCCCATCCCAGCATGACTTTCATATCTGTAACACTAGCATAAGGGTCATATACTTTGTCTCATCCTACGATGGACTAAGGGCCAAAGCCATGGGCCGCCAGGTCCAATCACCTTCCACGCTATGACATGCGTATCATTGATTAGGGGTGGACGAATAATGCTCCGAACCCAAAAACGCTGCATCATTTCTATGGCTTCGACACTGCAAACAGCCTCTTTTTACGAGGTAAAATTGTTGAGTCACTCAGGGCTGTTTCAATTCGAACCACTCTCCGCCCATCCCCATCAGTGATCCGAGACGCGGGCACTGATACGCGCATCAAAGCGCAATACATGATTTCTAAGTGGCTCGTGATTGGATTTGGCGGTCCGTAGCTTTTGCCTTTAGTCCATCGTAGGGTGAGACGAAGTATAGTTGTTCAGTACAAAACGCGCGGCCTGATTTTGAATTTTTTCTAGTTTATTGATAAGGAAGTCGTGATAAGGGTCCCACACAACGCGCGCGTAATCAAGGATCGCTCTTACCAAAGAAAAATAAAGTGTTTCTTTAACGTTTCGCGACGCGGATCTAAAATTTCGACGGATAAAATAAAACATTTTACTAGCCTTTCCGAAATCACCAATAGCGGTGTGTGCCGCAGCTTGGAGCGCGTGGAACATAGAGTTATTATAACGTACACTAGATGTTCAGCCGGTGCTGTTGAAAATTCAAGCAGACAGCAACCAGTCGACATTTGACTTCCGGTAATCCAATTCTGCGGGCAAAATCGGGTGAATATTTTTTTTTCTTTCCGCTCGATTTAAAGACCAAATATTACGAATAACTATAATCACTGAAATAAAAATAGTTGTCGATTAAGTGTGCTTTTCTTTTCGTTTTTTTCCCCAAATACATGGCATTAAACACAGTACTAAAACAGCTTCATACATGCATTTATGTGCAAGCTGTCGGACGCTGCTAGCGCGGACACGGCGTCGGCGTTTTTCACCATGGGGGATATGCGTGCGAAACGAACGAAGGACATCTAGAAAACCAAGAGAGACGGCAAGAACTACGCAGCAACACTGGGTCACTAACTCCCTGTGCGTGCAGACGATCAAAATAAAATGAAGGCCACGCAATGTAGTCCGAGTTTCAAAAACTAAGTACCGCTTTATCTTTCTGCTCATGAATATGTGCCAAAAATTTCTTGTTCTGGGTTCAAAACATCACCCGCACTCTCGAATTTCTTGAAAATAGGGAGAAGCCAGAAAACAGGCGCCCGATAAAAGCTTCCCGGCATAGGAAATAAAAAAAAAAATATATATATATATATAGTACCTTTCGGTCGCGCACTAGTCACCGAGCTGTGTTTGTAGATTTGTGTTTGTCCTTTGTCCTCCTTGTTCCTCTTCTCCAGGGATTACTTTCGCCAGTTTTGTCCAGCTCGCTAGCACCTTTGCGTTTAATTGCATTCTAATCATAACACCTTTCATAGCCCGCGTATTCTATCCTTTACGCCTTAAAAGGACTCTGACACGCCAAAAAAAAAAAAAAATTTTTTTCATGCTAGGCGTTAAAATGGCATATCAGGACATTACAAAAAAATTGTTCCTCTATAGAGTTGCGTAGTTTTTTCTATAAAAAATAGAAATACGAGGCCCAATTCAAAGTTCCCGCCGTGCACTGTGACGTAACAGTGTACCGCAAGGAGTCGGGGCGGTCAGAAGGGAGGCATCGCCGGAAGTCACGTGAGTTGTATCCCTCCTCGTGCTTACCGCGAGCGCGTGTAATATTTTTTTTTTAAATATTTTTGTTATTCTCCGCACCTCCACGAGCGATCCAAGCAGACAAGGTTTCTTTTATTTGTTTTTCATCGCTTAATGTTACTGTAAAGGTAGAAGAAGCGGAGTCAGTGAATTGACGTGATCAACTACAATGCCTAGAAGGTTCTATGTGAGGGACTGTCCCGGTATTTCAGCAACTGAAGAAGAGATCACACTGCATGCATTTCTGAGAGACATACGAGGGGCGTTCATAAAGTTCGTATTATTGGCACAAAAAATTGAAAAAAAACGGAACAAAACAGGCATCAAAATGATTGCGCGTCCCTCTAGTTTCTGCACAGTATAAACATCGCATGCTATAATAGCTCGGAACGCCGCTAGAGGGTCGAAACAAATATGGCACCGCCCGTCGGTGCCAAGCACATGCAGTGATTCGTTTTTTTTTCATTTGAAGGGAAGCAATGCCAAGGATAATCATTCCAATCTGGGAGCGTTGTTCGGGGACAACGCCCTAGTTTATGACACTTTGGTTAAATGGCGCAGACGCTTCCAGTGTGGCCAAATAAGAGGAAAGCATTTCAAGGACGGCGACCAAGTGATTGCTGAAGTGGAGCGATTCCGCACTGACACAGCAAAATCATATATTTTTTTTTATTATCCGAAACGATTGAAAACGATGCTGGGACATTACCCTCAAAATTTGAAACTTTAAAATTCAGTATTTGTGAATTAAAAAAACAATTTCCAAATGCTGAATTTGAAGTTCCCGCGCGATCCGCATCAGTGCAGTGAGTCAAATTTTGCGGTCTCCTGCGACTCGACTTTCTTTCGGACCTCCGCCGTTGCCACGGCGACCCCAAGCGAGGAGGAAGTGAGGGATAGAAGGGCGCCGGCGGGAAAAAACCGGTTTTTCCCCGATCGCCAACGAGCGCCGCCAAGTTTTCCGAGGGAGGGTACAAATCTAGGAAGCAATATCACACCGAACTCTGATTTTTTGGTATTTCAAAAAGAGGGGCCGTTGTGCGTTCGCAATTGCGTTAAAAAACATGTTTTACGATTGCCGTTATTAAATGTTATAGAAATGCCACCTACAAAGCTTCTAAATTTCCTGATTTTTGACGTCACCGATCAAAAGACGCGGGGAGGTGAGCGGCGGGAAATACAAACACCAAAACTAAAAAGGCGCGCGCGCGCGCCTATGACTACAAGTTGCATCGTTTTAGACAATAAAAAAAATACGACCTATGGGTTGTCAGTGCCCCTTGAACACTCAAAACAAGAAGTTCTATGACAATGGCCTCCGGCATCTGGTGCATTGCTGGAAAAAGTGGGTAACTTTCGGTGACGAACATGTAGAGAAAGTCTCAACTTCTACTCGAGTTTGATTGCTGAATCTCTATTCCTTCGTGACAATAATACGAACTTTATGAACGCCCCTCGTACATCGGCCGCATGTGCACCTAGTAAACAAGTTCTACTCATGTTCTATACTTTGTCTCATCCTACGATGGACTAAAGGCCAAAGCCACGGATCGCCAGATCCAATCACGTTCCACGCTATACTATGACACGCTTAACATTGATAAGGGGTGGACGAAAAATGCTCGAATCCAAAAGCGCCGCATCATTTCTATAGCTTCGACGCTGCAAAGAGCCTATATGTCGTAACTTCCCTTGCGATGTAAACTTGTTGAGTCACTCAGGGCTTTTCGATTCGAACCACTGTCCACCCGTCCCCTCATCAGTGATCCGAGACGCGGGCACCGATACGTGCATCGAAGCGAAATACCGCACAATTTCTAAGTGACTCGTGATTGGATCTGGCGGTCCGTAGCTTTTGCCTTTAGTCCATCGCAGGGTGAGACGAAGTATAGACAAAATACGTACTTTGTGCTCGACGTTTACTTGTGCTTGGTACACTCACCAGTTCGTATTCTTTAGACGGCAGGCATCTTCAGCCTGGAGAGTATCCGATGATTCAACGACCTCGGTGTCTGAACCTTCAGCAATGCGATCGGGCGTGTCGTATGCTAGCAATCCTAATTTCTCCGAGCGTTCTAAATTTTTTTTTGTTTCAAAACTCGATAGCTTGTTTTGCGCCCAGTATAGCCCTGTATCATCGGACTGACGGCATGCACTCGTACACTGGCTTGTACTCGCAACGCTTTCATCATTGACCTCCATCACGTCGATCCACTGACTCTTCGTCCTCAAATTTTACAGCACGCAAACTAACCAACGGTGCAGGGATAAAGAGCTAGTGGAACTGAAGCTTCATTTTCTACGATCTCTCGTACGAAGAGCAGAATAAAAAAAAGAAAAGTCTTAGGCACGGTCGCGGAGAGCACGAGGAGTGAAACTCACGTGACTTCCGGTGAACCCACTTTTAGTGACGTAGGTCGATGCCTCCCTTCTGACCGCCCCGACACCTTGCGGTACACTGTTACGTCACAGTGCACGGCGGGAACTTTGAATTGGGCCTCGTATTTCTATTTTTTATAAAAAAACAAAAAAACTACGCAACTCTATAGTGAAACAATTTTTTTGCAATGTCCTGATATGCCATTTCAACGCCTAGCATGAAAAAAAAAAATTTTTTTTGGCGTGTCAGAGGCTTTTTAAACTGTTTTAACCACTCGTAAAGATGCACGAGGGGTCATTTTTATAGTGAGAGGACTGGCATATTAGCAATACATAAGCGCCACAGGACTGCTGGCGAACCTTGATCACACTCTGCGTCCCTTTTGATAGTTATTTTGCTTTGAATCGTCTCTTTCGTTTACACACCTGCTGCGAAACACGTGGTTTGGGACTGAAATGTAGCGAAGTTATACATCGTTCACCGATGAATAAAAATGCGCTAACTAAAGCAATAATGTTTTTTACAATGATAATAAAGGTCCGTACTATTCGGCGCTGCCTAAATAACGAAAGTGATTCCATACGTTATTTTGCGGCGAAGAGACAAAATACACGCGCGTTTTCCCATGGGAATGCACAGGAGCATCGGAAACGTTGACTGGTTATTGCTGTCTGCTTCAATTCGCGTCCCACTAGTGCCAATTGAATCTCAAGAGTACAGTATAATACCTCTTGGCGTGGAGCGAAAGCTCGCGCACAAGAACCCAGGGATCCATGCGTTCAATCTCTGCCCCTGCCCGATCCGATCTGGATGAGCATCGTGCCAGCGTGTGATAGTATATAATCTACCGCGGGATGCACGTTAAAGGCTGAACTCCATGGGACGAATATGCTGCGAATAACCGACGAATTTTGGCCGGCGGCTTTTGCTCTGCGCGTGGAATCAACACAGTGGCTGCTACGTCGAGCGCAAAACGAGCGTGCCGTCGGGCGGCGTTCGCCAGTTATTCGTCACATAATTCGTTCCATGGAGTTCAGCCTTAAGCACGTCCAGGCTAGCAGCGGTATACTGCACTGGGTATACATACATCTCTCATCTATACAACGAAGCACCAGACGCCCACTGCGGCTGACCGACTTCCCGCCGTCTAAACAAACTCACAACACAATTATTACTATTTTCTACTCTGCAGTCGACACAGTGATCCGTCAAAGGCACAAACGCCGACTTATCTAAATCTGTCGTCTTTCCTCGTTAGCGGCCTCCTCTGATCTGGCTTCTTGAGGTTGTGGCAGTCTTGGTGCAATTGCGCAGAGCAGAATTTGAGTTTTTAACGCTGCAAACGTTGTTTCGTGTTGTTGTTGTTGTTTTTCTTTTTTTTTTTTTTCTGAGGGTAACTTAGTGGAAACGTAAAGGCTCGTTCACACTCTTGCAACCGAGTACGACCGAGAGGGACAAGACCGGTTTTTAATCCTCTTACGACTTCTTAGGACCGGATGCGCTGCAGCGCAGCTGGTCCTAAGAGATCGTAAGAGGCTTAAAAACCGGTCCGGTCTCTCTCGGTCTTACTCGGTCGCAAGAGTGTGAACGGGCCTTAAGAGACAAAATCGAGACGCGAAATCAACACACAAAAGCGTTACGACCCAGAGAACGAGACATAAGGAACTTTTAGCAAACCCTTACCGTGTTAGCCTTTGAAGCATGCCTTAAAGCGAGCGTGAACACGGTAACGGTTTGCTAAAAGTCCCTATACTTCGTTTCAGCTTCGGTCCGAGCGCGGCCGATGTTATGAGCCGAAGGGCCAATCAAACAGCGGAAGAGGCACAACGCCATGGCGTGCTCTCTGCAGTGCATGGATAGGACCAGCGGGTATTCGCCGTCTCTCTGTGCGTGCTCCTCCGCCGGCTAGTCCTATCAAGCGCAGAGAGCACGCCATGACGTTGCGCTTTTTGCGCTGTTTGATTGGCCCTTCGGCTCATAACGTAGGCCGCGCTCGGACCGAAGCTGAAACGAAGTATAGTGCCAACGCCTCAACGGGACTCCCTCGCGGGTAGGGCCTATACTTCGTCTCACCCTACGATGGACTAAAGGCGAAAGCTACGGACCGCCAGATCCAATCACGAGCCACTTAGAAATTGCGAGGTATTGTGCTTTGATGCACGTATCAGGGCCCGCGTCTCGGATCACCGTTAGGAATGGGCGGACAGTGGTTCGAATCGAATAGCAGCGAGTGACTCAACAATGTTACATTGCAAAAAAACCACGACGTACAGGCTGTTTGCAGTGTCGAAGCTATAGGAATGATGCAGCGTCTTTGGGTTCGGAGCATTATTCGTCCACCCCTAATCAATGCTAGGCATGTCATAGTTTAGCGTGTAACGTGATTGGACCTGGCGGCCCGTGGCTTTGGCCTTTAGTCCATCGTAGGGTGAGACAGAGTATAGCCGATACTGACTGGCGTAAGCGGTCACGTGATCATAGCGGCAACCAATGGCTTTATCTTTGGAAGTTGCGGAATGGGTTTCGGTCAGTGTTGGTGGTAACGCGTTACAAATAACGGCGGTACCGGTAACGCATCACTTTTTTCGGTAACGTAGTAACGTAGTGGTTACATTTTCAAAACAGCAACGCGTAACGTACATACGTTGCTTATTTGAAGTAACGTGTAACATAGTTACGTTATGCGTTACATGCTCGTTCCAATATTTAAAAAAAAAAATTACACTTCAATTTTTTTCGTGTTTCTAGGCGCCAAGTTACGTGAGCATTTTAGTTTTTGGCCTCTTTCTTTGTGATTTTTTTTTTGTGAGTATTTCAGTGAAGCCGCACAAAGCATAAGGTAATTATATTCATTTTCTGCATGGACATAATGTTAGAGGCGTCACAAGGGGGGGGGGGGGGGGACCGTTTCGGGTGCAGCGCTCCGGGGGGTGTCGCGGCGGGCCACGAGAGAGAAAGGGGGGGGGGGGGGGGGGTCCGCGTGCAGGCCACCGCCTCTGGTGCCGCTGACCCTAGTGACGCCACTGCATAATATTCTTTGAAATATGGCGCTTATGCACACCTCTAACGTGAAAACAGTAAAACTTGTTAAATCAAAATTAAAAAGTATAACTCGAAAGTAAAGTGCGTCTTTTTTGTCGTTAACGGTAACGGTAAGGCGTTCCTTTTATTTTGAGGTAAGGTAGGCCGGTAACGCGTTCCTTTTATTTGAAAGTAACGAATAACGTATTTCGTTCGCAAGTAACGAGTAATGTATTTCATGTAATACGTGAAGACAATCGAAAAGGTCAGGAGAGATCTTTGCAGCAACAGCCGAATGCACTGACAATCAAAGCCAACAATCGAAAACATCGTGCAATATTAGCCTCGTCAACTGACTCCAAGCTCAATTGTTGTATTGAACCTCAGCTGGGCGAAGTCACCTCGACTCCAGCTGAGAGACTCACGTCGAATCACCCTTCCGAAGGGAGCTGCCTAACACCCTTCACGGGCACTTGGCGCCGGTGAAGGGTGTTATTGTTTCCACGTAAATAACCGAATTTGTGAGGATATTTGAGGGATCATGCAATTGACACGAGAATGACTCACTCTTCGTTCTTTCCTTCTTTTTTTTTTTGTGTAGAACGTAGTTTTTCTCCTTTTTTTTTTCTTTTCTTTTTTTGCTCGACAGCATCCGTTGTGTCAATGCCTGGTAATTTTCCTCCGAATTTTGATGGACCGAATTGTTCCGGGGGCGAATCGCGTGGCCTCCCCGAACAGAGCTTCGACCCGCTCCATGCCGAATATGCATGAGGCTGCGATAGCAAAAAGAAAATGAATACGAGTTTCTCGTATGCAAATGCTGCGGCTTCGTGCGAATGTCACGCGAAATCCGATTGTGTGACCGGGAGCAACAACAGCAAAAAAAAAAAAAAAGAGATAAAGATGGGCATTCAAGACGCCGCTTTTATCCCATTCCAGTTTATGTTACTTGACACCTCTGAGCACGGACTCGGCGGTGCTGAAGCATGTGTAGCCTTTGAAACATACAGGAGTGGTCACTAAGCGCGTGTGCAGAGAGCAAGTCGCCCGTTTCTGGCACAGGAACGTCAGAACGTCTACGATTGGCTCCGATTGAAGGATAGTGGGTAGACTTCGAAACAGTCTGGCTTATTAAGGTTCACCCACCATCCTCCAATCAGAGCTTCGCGTTCTGATGTCACCAGATCCCCCCGCAAAAGAAGCGGACCAACTTGCGCGCCGCATAGATGTCCTGTACATTGAAGCGTCTGCGCAAATGCTGGGCCGACAACAGCGCCACCGCAGTGGCCTGACGTCAGGGCCGCCTGGTGGTATTTAGAGGAAACACCAAAATGCCCTTCGGTCGCAAAAAACAAAACAAAAAAAAACTGTATAAATAGGTGAATGGACGCGGTGCAACGAATTCTTTGGCGGAAATGCGCTTTTCGATGGAGCGTTTATCATAGCCAAATTTCGTGAGTGTAAGTGGGGTGGGGCGATTGGACTTCCATAAGGCTCCTACGTCATTCACGTAAATAAGCGCCTAAAGTGGTCTTTGCGCGTTTACTCGGCTAGCCCAGTGAATTGGCCGTGATTTTCCGTGGTTGGCTTAGCCGGTGGTGGCCGTCGCGCGCAGAGACGACGATCCGCCGTGACCATGCACTTTTTTGACTTCCTACAACGTTCTTCCAAGAGCCGACTGCGTCGCGGTGCAGGTTTTTGGGAAGACTCAACTCAATGACGCCATTTGGTTCCAGCGGAGTCTGCTTTGTCGTTTGTTGTCGTTATTTGGGAAAAAAATAGGTATCGATGGACTTTCGTTTGACTGACTCCGTCAGATCGCAGCGGGCTCGAACTTGCTTCGAAACGGAATAGCGACATAATTTAATGTTCTAGGGGGATTGGTGGCCGAGTGGGCTCACGCGTCTCAGCTTGGAGCGTGGAACGAAAGCTTGCGCTGCAAAACCTCCCGGGTTCGATCCCCTGCCCGTTTCCATCTGGATGAGTTTCGGCACGCGTTCGTCGTGTACTCGGTTCGTACTGCATTGGCTATATTTCTCATCTAGAGATAAGAGACACTTCACTCGTTCAGGCGTACTAGCATCGAGGCTGTATAAACGTACGAGCAACACCATATTTTGTTCCCGTTCAACAATATCTCTCAGCGCTGAATCGCAACAAAACGTTAGCCCTTTTTTCATCCGGGACACGAAACGGTGATTCCCCCCGCGCACTTTGAACGGAAGCTCGTGTTTCGCTATTTTTAGCATCCAATTCACGAGAAGGGTTCACTGAGAGGTGGGTCAGAGATGCCGTGAATGAACCCAAGAAACAAAGAAAGAGTGAGAGAGGGGCAGAGTTTGCGATTGTGGTGAATTTTCCGGAAGTACGGAAGTCCGGCGCCGAATAGCTGGCCTTCCGCATTGAACCGCGAGGACGGCCCATTGTTTGCAGACGCTGACCGCCGTGGTCAGCGGGAGAGGGCACTGCCCAGAGTTGACCGCCCGCTCGTGGGAGGATTGCAGACATGACAGTAAAAATAATAATAATAATAATAATAACCATTATTTGGACTTCTTGAGTCACATTACTGTAATAAATGACATTACTGTAATAAAATTCTAATACAATTTTTGTGGTAATCAGAAATGTAATGAGTTAGTTTTCTAGGCTGGTAACTTAGTAATCTAATAAATTACTTTCAGGTTGTAATTTTGAGAAAAAATTTCGTTACTTTTGAAATTACTTTGTCCCAAATTAGAAAGTTTTTTTCCGAGCTTTAAAGAACAATAAAAAAATATATTGCATGGGTAAATGTCGTGAAAGAGACACCGGAGCAAATAAACGACGGCCATCTGAGCTCAAAGCGTCGTCCGAAGAACTGGACAGACGCACAAAGGCGGGCTGGAAAGGCGAAGGAGAAAAGCCTACGTGTGAAGACATCGCTGAGACGGCCACGGCTCACAAACCCCAGGCAGGACAGATTCACGGCGTCACGTCATCACGACGATACTATATTTCGTTCATTTCTAAGCTGACAGTGCGGTGGGAGCTAAGAGCTCACCAGAACCAATCAACCGCCTTTCTTTGATCACCTGACCCACTCCTTCCTCTGGGCGAGGGTATGAACGAGAGCGTGGTTACGTGGCGAGAGATAGACGTGTGACTGTTCCAACGAGCACGTAGCTTCCACGGCTTACAGGGGCGAAGGGCACATCACCAGTGAGGTACACAGACTTTAAAACCCGAGAGGACGGGACAGGTAGATACCCAGCCTTCTTCTTCCTTCGTCAAGCAAGGTCAACCCGTCATCTTCGTCCATCGAGAACAACAAACGACCGGAATAAATAGCTAATCCCAAATGCCCCGTCAAGGCCCCGGAACGTTTTGTGCGTATCCTTGGCCTTGTTAAGTAAAGGGGATTTTTGTAGTCGGACGTGTAGGAATGTGAAAGCATTCGTACACGCAGCGCATTCCTACAGGCAGTGCGACCGTGTTCCTTTTTCACGCTGCACCCCGGCAGTGACATTCCGCTCCCCCACAGCGCAAGCGCGGAGAACCCCGCCGGCTTCACGAAGTCTTCCGTGACGAAGCATCTGTGTTGCTGCACTTTTGCTTGTGTTTTATTTCTGAGCCCCGTGCCTCATGACGTATTGGTGTGACCCTCTTTCGGGTACGCCGAAAGAGGGTCACACGCATTTAAATTATGTTTATTTCGAGAAGGTAACTGAGAGTCAAAATTTTCGAGCACAGATGAAGCGAAAATTTTGACAACCGGTTGAAGCTTGAAGCTTGATTCACGTGGTTCGATTTTACTTGCAAGGTCGCAGTGCGACGTCGCTTTTGCGGCAAGAAAAAAGAGTGGTGGAGGCTGCGGGACTCGACGTCGCAAACTGCGAAATTGGGAGTAAAATTACACAATGTGAACTATGGCTTACCTGGTGCAATTAAGCCCAACGATGTCTCCGGACACCACTACCTCGATTTGTTTCTCGTTTGAATGTTTGCGTGTTTGTGTGTATTTGGGCAGCGTGCGCGAGACTCCGATGATACGAGGGAGTTTTAGTATATCGTTCCGATAGTTCCGATACCTCCGATAACAATGCCGATAGCGATAACATCCATGCGTAATGGCGATCTACTCAAACTCTTTACGGAACGATCTACTCAAACTCTTTACGGTACAAACCAGGCTCTAAAGAGAAATCGAAAATGCCTGGTGTTGGGTCTTTCCTTTTCGAGATCCTCGTCAGTCGGAAACGCTGCGAAATTACATGTGCGCTCAGACCGTCCATCTCTCGTGTCGCAACCGGCTTCGGCGATAATCGGCTTAAAAACATCGCGGAAGCGAAATTCGACGTTCGACCGAGCATCGCGCCTCAGCCGAAGACCGCGTTTCATCGAGGGACGAATGGATGCTGACACTCCTTTTGAAAGCCTCCTTTTTTTTCCTTCGCATGTATTTTGTCTAGTGAGATTCATCCATCCTTGGCGAGTCTTTCCCCGAAATATTCCGACTCGGGGCCCTTTCGCGGCTTCAAGCTACGAATGAACGAATGAATTTATCGGATAAACCTCTCTCCTTGGCCTAGTTCTTGGGGGAAGGAGCTGTGTTCGTCTCACTACACGTTGTCCTCGCGAGCGAACCGCCATAGTGTAAAGAAGGAGGCGGTGTTCGCTGCAAACAGAATGATCTGCGGATGCGGTTGGAGCGTGTAGTACGTAGCATCATGTTTGCTTCGTGTATATGGAAACAAGTCTGCAGGGAGTTTTTTGTATGGCAGCGTCTGCAGTGTGACCGCAGCTTAACGCATCACCTGTTAGGAGCCTCGGGGTTGACCAGGGCAGCGTATTTTTTGACACGGTAGCGACGCCGATTAACCAATTAGGCAATACCTGCTATTACCGGACGACGGAACAATCTGTACTCTGTGATGCCGTGAGAAGGCCTTGCTCCACACAAAACACGTCTCACGAGCCCCTCAATTGCCCCAATTGAGCAATTAGAAACAACTGAACCCGACGCTCTTGTCATCACCTAAAGCTGTTCACACAAAGTGCGAGGTGTTGCGTATAAATATAAAAAAAATAACGACATTCGGATTAAGGAAGAAAAAAAAGTGTAATAGGCGACCGCAGTTTGCTGCGATGACACACGAAAGGAAACCATATATAAAAAAAGGCCCGATCCACTCGCGTTCTGCCACCGATGTATATAAAGAGCCTCTCGTCGATCATTTGAGTTGACCGTTCTATGAGCGTTTCAAAGTTAATGCCCGTAATTTATATAATGCGTCGTGAAAGGTATCACATTGGCCGCCGGATATGTCGTGGACTGGAACCTGACGACTTTGTCTTCGAACGAACACGCACAAAAATAGATTGTCACGATACAGCTGCAGCATGACGCGGAAAGCAAGATTATGTCCGAAGAATTGTACTATGCAAATTGTTCCTTTCCTCATTTCATCGATACTCCCAGAGCCACTAAATGAGCTACGCTTAGAGTATCGGCCCCCTGTTCCCCGATATTGTTGTGGGCGCCGCCATCTTTGTGCTTGTGCAGAGCGGACGCAATTGCCGATCGTCATGATTTAAAAGTGCGACTTCCTCAGCATTAGATTCGGTGTTAGGAAACTCGCGTAATATTGCTTTGCTCTGTCGAGAACTGTTTAAACATTTGTAGAGCACGGAACAGCGTTTTCTGTGATTTCAGATAAAGCTTCAGATAACTGGCAACCATGATTTTAAGACACAATATGAACAAGTGTCGTTACTCTGAAGCGTAGCTTATTTAGTGGCACTAGATATTCCCAGCGTGTGCGTGTTTTTTTGTTTTTTTTCCACATTTTTGTGTGTGTTTTGCGCCAGTAATGCGGCTTTTCTCTGACCCGCAGCGGTGCATTTCCTATCCAAAACTACAATAGTCATAATGACGCTGCATGGTTTATGTATCATATGACTGCCCCTTGAGTTACGTCTTTAAATTAAAAATGCATACGTACCATTCAAAATCATTGCGAAGAAGGTACACTATCGCGCTACACAGACCAGGTGACCTTGACCTCCCCAATGGCCGACGCAGCGCAGTCATAGCAACCCTGGCGACGGTAACGGTAACCACAATACGTCGTAACAAAGAGGTCGGATAGTACGTCGTTTTTTGAACACTTTGCGAGCGCTCGCGAAATGAAGCACGCTATTAACCCTTATTTCTTCGTATACCATAGGTAGCGTCGAGAAACAAAGAACAGCAAAAATATACTATTCGTAAGATTCAGAGCGGCATTTCTCGGTCAAAGTAAGAAAAGGGACAAACGAGCAAAAATATCGAAACAAAACCATCAAAAGGAGCGCTATGCCATATATGTATTCTCTAAACCGTGACATCAAGGTAGCTTTTGTGAACCGACAGTGCATATACAAACACACACACACACATACACACGCCCGCATGGCTTCCTCTGTCGCACGTGACTCGCGGCAGAGCGCGTACACAACGTCTGGGAATCAATTTGTCCGCGGAACTTGCAAAAAAAAAAAAAAAAAAACTTTATTGTGTGGACTACGCAAAATCCAAGACACTATAACCGCGACGCTTTGCGAACGTTAACCGGCCGCCTCAGCGTGTCCATTGTATTGTATACCATCATCTCGCCTTGCCGCGTAGCTCGCTTTTGTCGGTCTCTGTGCGTGCGAGCGTGTACGTGTGTGTACGTGCGTTTGCTCGTGCGTGCGTGTACGCCCGCGTGCATATGTGTGCGTGCGTACGTGCGTGCACGCGTTTGTGTGCGTGCGTGTGCGCGCGCGTGCGTGTGCATGTGTCTATGTATGTGCGTCCGTGTGCGTTGTGCTGCGCGTACATTGGTCGGCGCATGCGCCGTGCACCGGAACGAGGTCAGGAGTACATCCGCTGCCACGGACCACGGCACCTGGATCGTCCCCCCACGCCCTCCGCGGCGGGCGGTTGACGTCGTCCAGTGTCCGTCGACATTGGCCACGGCTCGACGGTCGCCTAACACTGTTACAGTGCGGGCGTGAGAAAAAAAAAAATATATATATATATATATTCTCGTCGGTTGCCGTAACCGGATGGATCGTTCGATTTGTTGGATTCCGTGTCACATCGACCTACATGGGTCACTAAGCTAGAGTGGCGGCCCTGTTGCATATGCCGTACTTTCCGGCTTATAAGTCAATCCATTGTATTACACCCCCCTTATAAACGGACGCTTTGACAAAAACGTTTGGGTACATAATTTCCTCGTTCAAAGCTCGGTTAAGTGTGACTGAGACAGACGCCACTTACTACGAGGAATCGCATTGCTCGTGATCGAATACTTCTCGAAGTGATTTTGTACTAGTTTGATTAATTGTATTAGGAAGTAATCGCGAGAGCAGTCTCCTTTCATTTGGAAGTACTATTTTTCCTTTACTTTCCTAATGACGCAATTTTGTTTCTACAAGATCCTTGCCCAGAAAGGAACCCTCGAAGCGAGTCTCAAACAAATAAAAGGTTAAAAAAAAGTGGTTTGAGAAGACGAGTAGTTTGTAATTCGGGGATTCTAGTTCAATCTAGGGATTCGGTAAGAAAAACCCCGTTTTCGGACCGGCAAGAAAATGTTTGAAAATCCCAAGTAGTGGGAAAAGCGACTGTTACCTTTTTCAAGTAATGGCCAATTACCTTTCTTCTCGAGTAATCGAGTAATCTAATTGAATACTCTTTAACCCAGAGTAGTTGTACTCGAACCATATTTTTAGAGTACGAGACTGGTGAGGTCAAGGGACGGGCATCCTAAACCGCCGCTGGGCTTAAGTATGGCCAGCAGTTACTGCCAACTGATAAAGCGCAATAAATAATTTATCGTAAAATTTGTTACTTCACTTTGCTTTATACTTAGTACGGTCTTGAAACTGATAATGTGACCATTTAGATGTTTTCTAGTTTTAATTCTAAGCTCGACCAAACAATCGCTGCAATGTATTTTTTTTTTCTGATTATTAGTATTTTGTTGACGTGCTATGGAAGATTTCAGAGTTATTTGTGACGCTGAAGACATCGCTGTCTACTGAGTAAAAACGTTCTTGTCCGTCAAGCTCTCTCCAGACTATAAAACCTGCTACCTTCATCTAAGAATAGGTCAAGTTTTCCCAAGCAGATAATTTTGTTATTCCCGTGACATAGTAAGAAACATGCACTAGGAGGCACCACCATAACAACTTGTGCGAAGTTTTCTGACACTTCTGCTTCTTCTTCGCCTTCTCGTTGTGTTGAGGTCCACAGAAAGTGAGATGGTAGTATTTTCTGTATAGTTAGATCTAGCCACTTCATTCGGTTACTGGTATACCTCAAACGATGGTTCAAGCTATCCATTCATCTTCATTTTGTGTATTAGCTGAGAGACACACTTCCGGTCTAGCCCAACGGTCGCGGGGGGAACTTTTTTTCAACCACATTTGAATGCCAATTGGTGTCAATCTCGGCGCTTCGTTCTTTGTGACATACATACAGAGCCGGCTAGACGGTCGTTGACTAGGGGAAATATTCAAAGTGAAAGACCTAGCTTCCGACGAACCAGACAGCGCTCAGACTGGTTGCAGACGGCGTCACAAGACAGATTGGCTTCACTAAGCCTTTGACCTCGCGTTCGTATTTCAGAGCACCGCACAACAAAGAGATACACCCCCGTGGTCATTGACTCTGGCTAGAGCCTCACTGTGCGGAGACAAGCCAAGACGTGCCAAAACAATGGCAGACGATATCCAGACGCCTCGAACACACTCGCAGAAAATGAAATACAATAAGAAACAAAACCTATACATAAAAATTCGGCAGGAAGTTAAACGCTCCAAAATCTACCAAGGAACATCTCATGGCGTCCAACAACGTACGCGTAGATCATGTATCCTGGTGGAATGTCTCCCTAAATGCTGAGGACCTTGTCTCGTAGGTCAGATACGAAACGCGCCTCCGACGTGTATGTGTAGCGCGTCCTCGTTTCCGGTCCCTCGATTTCCGCCTTGTGACGTCATACAAGTGTCACGCTGCCGCCGGCCGCGATCCTGGCGGTGTCACGGCGGCGGTGGTTGATGTGGCAGACGCCTGTTCCGCTGCAGGTCGCTGTCCAGCTTGACAGACCACGGAAGCCTCGGCAGCCGGGAGTTGGAACGCCGCGACGACAGCGACACTTGCGCTCGGTCGTGCATTTCGCCTGCATGTCTATGACACTGCGGCTTTTGTGACGTCGTTTGTTGCCGCTTCATGATCACTTTTGACATATATATGAAATAGGACGCTCAACACACCAGTCTGAGACGCGTTCTGAGTACCGTGTGCACGTCACATCAATATTTATTCTCATCTTTTCTATTATGTTTTGTTACTTGCCCCTTCCCTCTGTAATGCCCTCGGGCCTTGAGGGTACTGAAATAATTAAATAAATAAAGTAAAAAAGGGGACTATGCTTTTTGGCGTTTGAAACGTCTCGATAAAAGAACGTGAAGCTAACCTAGGATGCACCTAGATATATCTTAATTCAACGCATGAAAGGGGAAATTAGTAACATTCCGCGAGGAATGGACCCTTGTTTACTTCAGTTCTTGAGGTGAATACGGGTATAGAAGCTCAATCGCGAGCCTGTGGAAGCGACAAACAAATGGCGAGCAGACAAACGAATGCGGGGACCCCATTTAAATTATTTATAACAGATGCTGAATTAAGAAATGCCTGCGTGTGTCCTGCTAAGACAAGTGGGCTAAACCGTACACAGCCATCAACTCTAGAGAACAAATATAAATAATTATCTCGGCGTTCTCTTCTTTTTTCATTTTTTTTTTAGATTATTTGTTATGAAATGGTTACTTTAATTTTGTAACGAGTAAAGAAATTCGTATGTTGCGAAATAGCGAGTTCCACAGAAATGAAAACAATGCTATATAATAAAAGTCATCGTCTATAGCGAAAATAATCATATTACCAGAAAAAAAAATTTTTTTTTCGTTGTCCGTTTTATTTTTGTGGAAGGTAGTCCACCAATTAAAGGTAGAAACTATTAACTGTTGTAAATAGTTTAATTTTTTTTTTTAAAACAACGTCAGAATGGAGTAAGCTTGGTAAAAATGTATTTCCACGTATATTTTTAATAATTTCTTCGTTGCACTTTAGGTATCCGTGAATGAAGAAATGAATTATTAAATAAGATTAAAAAAACGAAGGGTAGTTTAATTCTGTCAGAAGTGTTGACCTTGTTGCATGCAAGACAAATCCGCGTGACACTACAACAATAATGTCCTGACCAAGTATTCTTACGTAAATACGAACCGGTAACCTAGGCCTCCAACGTGGGCTTCCGGCAAGGCTGGCTATAAGCCAAATCCGAAGCTTAGTAGACGACGCAACGACAACCAGACGGCGTGCAGACGACAAGCAGACGATGGCGCTGCTGAGGATTTGGGTGAAGGACCTAGCACAAATACACAGCGGAGGGGGTCCGTCCTGCAAATACCGGAAGTCGTATTAACAAGGGCGTCGGAAAGTTAAGTTTAGAAGACCTTGGGGGAGCGCAGACCGAGGGCTCGCCAGGTTCTGTTGGTGGAGGTCGAAACCGCCGTTGGCGGCGACAGACAACGCCACGATTAATGGCGCCTTTTCCGCGAGGCACCGACTGGGGCGCCTTTTTTTCTTTTGCCCGGAAATGTAGAGCAGAGCTGGCGTTTTGTTAGCGAACGGATGCCGGAAATGTGCCAAGCTCGTTGCGGTGTTACAAAAAAAAAAAAAAAGAGTTTACAGACGCAGGATTCAATTACAGTGTCAACGCGCCTCGTGGGTCTTGGTCAGGAGAACAAGGAGACGCTATTCAGCTGCGCATGTAAGCTCGCTACACTCTACAAAAAAAAAAAAAAAAAAACCCTCCCCAGGCGGCAAACAGGCTGAAACTTGACGAGAGTTGCCGCAAAGCGGCAGACGCGTCCGTCGTGGCGTCGCGCTCGTGAGACGCCAGCACGCGGCGACGCCGCGAAGGACGGGTTTGACGCTTTGCGACACCATGACGGACGCGTCTGACGCTTTGCGACGCCACGACGGACGCGTCTGGCGCTTTGCCGCTTTGCTACGACTCTCGCCGAGCTTCAGCCTGTTTGCCGCTTGAGGCGATGGGTCGGGGATCCACTAACGATGACGTCATACACAGGCTTTTTGTCTTCTAGGTAGTATTGCATAAGCACGTGAGGGGATCGATACGTTCGGTGCATACAGTGCAGAATGTTTTCGTACGTCTAATTTGATTTTCAGTCTTGTCAAATGGCAAACTCGCTCTCTACATTACAGGGACTGCGCGTGGCCTTGGCGGGGCTCTTTCAAGTGCTTTGCGGGAAAGTAGACGCACTAAAGTCTAGAAGTTTTTGCGCGACACAAGGAACAATCACAAGGGAGTAGACACGGACAAGGGGAAGGACGAGGGTGCCACTGGTGCGGGTCTGCTGGTTTTGGGAAGACGTGCAAATACCGGATAACGTGTCACGAGTCTTACAGAAAGTACCAAATATTGTATTGAACCCAGCATGCCTGCGCTTGAGCACACCATCTCAACAACACGATAGTTGCCTGCTTGCGGGTGTCGATGTTCAGACTGTCAACAGGGACGTCACCCGGGGTTCAAGGGACTCCTTTGTGAAGGTTGTGGACTTCTTTAAAGAAAACGATCTGCGTCTCCTTCAAGCGGATAAAGAGGGTGGATTTGTGGCGATGACTGCCGGTACGTTCAGCGAGAAGGCCCGTCTAGCGCTGGAAAAGAACTTCAAAGCTGTCAAGCCTAGGGCTTGCTGTGTGAAGACCAGAGCTGTGGGTATGTGCAAAGGCCTTGAACTTACAAAACTAGCTAAAACCATTGATGACTGTGAAGGTAACGCCTTGTCTGTGTTCTTTTCGGCAAAAACGCACAAAGTGGACGTGCCTTTCAGGGCCATTGTCAGCGAGAAAGGGTCGTGGCAGTTGTGGTTAAGCCGGTTTCTTTCGAAGCAGTTGGGTGGCCTGAAAATTAAGGATACCTTTGCAACTGCAAATGCGGAAGACGTAACGCCCTTCTTGAAACAAACGAGACCCGTCGGGTACATGTTTTCTGTTGGTGTTGAGGATCTGCTTTATTCAGTTCCTCAAAGGCAGTTATGTGTGTCCGTCCGGGAATGTATAGTCGATAACGGAGTAGTGGCTTTTCAAAACTCTTGCCTTCCTGTCTTTGTTGGAGTTTTACCTCAGTTAAACATTTATTTCTTTTGAAAATAGACCTTACATACAACGCCAGGGCATCTGCACAGGGTCCTGTGTTGCCCCAGTGCTTCGTCATATTTTTTGTTTGGCGCACGTTGATCGAAACCTTGCCAACGTGCACTTTGAAGACGGCTGTGTCTTGAAGGTATTTAGATACGTTGACGATTTTTTAATCCTTTTAAAGAAACAACACGTGTTTAGTTTTGATGACTCTGTAGATGAGATTGTAACCGCCTTTCGCAGTCATGGGTTGGGCCTGTCCTTTACACATGAGCTTCCAACCCATTACTCACTCCAGTTCCTGGATATAAAACTTACGTTAAAGAGTAATCATTTATGCTGGTGTTACAACCCTCGGGTACAGAAGGGCCGGCTGCCGTATGACTCGGCTCACTCAAAAACTGTGAAGCGAGCCATCGCCTCCCTCTGCTTAGGGTCTGCCCTCGGGAAGTCGTGCCCACACTCTATGCACAGCAGCTTTAATGATCAGGTAGCCAGACTGAAGCCTGCCGGCTTTTCCTGCGCGGTTATTACGGTGGTTGCTGAGACGCAGCTCCAGAGGACCAAAGTAAAGCAGGGGACGCGGACAGAACCGCCACAAAGAAAGTGTAGACCAGACGTGGTGCCATATATACATAAAGTGTGCCACAACCTCAAGAAGGTAGCGAATAGGTACAATGTACTTTTCCTGTTCTCTGCGCTGCGCAAGCCTGCGGGCCTTTGTCCGAGGATTTCCTCGGGAAGAGAGAAGACGTGTGGCTGCAACAAAACGCGCGCCCGACCATATGTGGATTGTTCCACAGCGGTGGTATACGAGATTCCACTCTCGTGTGGGAAATTGTATATCTTGGTCAAACTGGACGTTGTGTTAATGACCGCGCACGGGAACATGAATTGTCAATCAGGAATAAAGGCAATGCACACTCGCCAACTCACTGTGCGGACTGTGGGTGTGAGGCGCTATTTCATGAGATCATGGATCTTGGGTAGAAGCAAAGACACCACAGCCAGAGAACTGATGGAAGCGTTTTATATATAAAAAAGGGACGTGCCTGTGTTAGCGATACCTCGGTTTCTTGGTTCGAGATGGAAGTCCAGTTTTTATCTGGGTTGCTAGTGTGATAATCACTATCGGGGAATGTGTCTTGGTGTGTGATTTTTCTATCCATCTTCTTTTTTTTTTCTGTTTCCTGTTTTCCTTCTGTGTAGCGTGCTGCGCGTGCTCTTTCTGGATGTTCGTGGCTGATTGGGCACGAATAACCTAGTTGAAAATTGCGCTTGTCCGTGTATACTCCCTTGTGGTTGTCCCTTGTGTCGCGCAAAAACTTCTAGACTGCATCATGAACCAACTAGGCCAACAACAAGTTTTAATAGACGTACTGGAATTTCACGATAGGTTCGGACAAACAAAATAAAAAAAGAAACACCTTAAAATTTGAAATATATTTTTGGCATAAAATGTTGATCAGTTGGAAGAGTGGAGTGGAAGCTCCTCCTGCCTCTTTCCACTTTAACAGAGCGAATGCTGGAGAGGAGGCGACCTCCTCTCCAGCGTTCCCTCTGCTAAAGCGTAAAGAAGTGGCTTCCCCTGAACTGCTGTATACCTGTCACGGACTACAGCGTGCGTGATTGTTTTACACAGGACGTCATTATACTGCGAGACACGAACGCCAAATAGAACGAGAAATTATCTGATATGGTTAGATCGTTACCACATTCGTTCAAATGTCAAGAACATATAATTGTATACGTAGGCTATAATGTGATCCAAGGGCCACTTCACGAGGTTTTGGGAAAACCGCCCTTGTCCGCGTTGTGAATTTAAAGTCAAGTTTCGATGTTTGGCTGTCGCTTCGACGTGTGACGTCTATCGACTCCCGACTGACACGAATCAGCAGCCCTCGCTGCATGCTGAGTGACTACTGCTGGGTATCTTCCAATGAAAACGTCGCTACACGCCTTCTGTCACCAGTGCAGACATCGTTGTAGGAAATGGGATTGTATGCGTTCTTTCTGATTACCAACAAAGTACCTACCACAGTCTATTTCTCCGCACTTCATTTCTTTTTTTTTTTACATTAAATGTCTCATGGAGCGAAGCCGGCATTGTCTGTAACCGTGTGTTGCAGAAAAACGGCACCTAAGTTCCCATTGGCTGCGAAAAATTTCCCAGGGAGGTTCCGGTAAACAAAGTGAATTAAAATAAAATTTGGTACATTTCGGTCTAGGTGAGAATCGAACCCGGCCCTCCGGGGTGCGAGACGCTTCCCCGACGCCATAGCGGCGCTCTGCGGGTCCGGCTGACTAAAGCTTTGCCAAGTGCGTGCGTCATGGTTTCGCATTCTCATACGTAAGCAATCTTAAGTGTCTCTGCCGAATGTTTATATTTTAAATTTAGACCACAGCCTCCCTAAAAAAAAAAAAAAAAATTAAATTTTCGAATACGACTTTTTTAGCACGTACCTCTGAACATGGACGCTCCGATAAACAAAGATAATTATACGCATCGCAACAATCTTTTTAAAGTAATTTCAAGAAAAGAGCATATTGGCTCCTTCGTTGGACTCTGAAATAACGCTCAAGTTAGTAATATGTACGTAAAAAGAAACATTTCGAAAAAGTCAATTGGTACAGTTATCGCGTCTGAAGGCAACTCATTCTTGGACATCCGAGGGAAAAAGAAGCTGAAAGCAAACAAACATTCTCAAAGGATTCAAGTAGCCCATTTTAAGCGCAATACAGTAATCCCTGCCAGTTTGAGAACCGTAAGAAGCAGCTGGTCAGGTTTATGCCGCTCGCTTCTCGATTGGCTGATCGGCGTTCTGGTCGGCTACCACGAGGACATCGTCAAGCTGCTATTTGGAGCTTTTTTTTTTTTTTTTTCCCGCCTTCCCCTCTCAAACAAAGAGGAGTGGATGAATTGGGTGATCGATCGATCGATCTCATTGGCTGCCCGAGATTCGCCACGCCCCGCGTTTCTGCAGCTGACAGTGTCCGCGGAGGGCTTCTTCCTTGTCACGGCGGTCCCTGTCACATTGGTGACGCAGACACTGTCTGCAAACGCGTTCGAAGCGCACATACGTGCAGACGGGCTTCGAAGGTGCTTGACGCCTGGAATCCGCAGGTAAGTCCGTCGTCGTGTTAGCAGCAGTCTTTTGTACCGTACATCTGAGAAGAAGAAAATACTATGAAAAAGGAATAATATGGCGCCCAGTTGAGCGGCCAGATGATCTGTGTCGAAGAGGAGGAGGAGGAGGAGGGAGGATGGGGTATGCAAATGCACCAACCGGAAGTTCCGCTTGTCTGGGCTCGTGCAGTAACCGATCGCCGGTCGGCCGGGCACGGCCGCCTGACATTGTTTCCATTCTGGGCTACTGCGGCGCTCGATTGCCCAGCTTGGCCATACCGTTTCCTTTCTTTTTTTTTTTAAGGCGTTTGTGGCGCTTGCATTCCCAGATAACATGAGTGGTGATTGCGGGCCTACGGCATCGGCGACATATCTTCGTTACTTCGTGTTACATTCGTTCCAAGTTATTTTAACGAGAAATCCCGTCAAAAATATTATTTTTGAGGGTGTACCCGTCCATAAGTCCCAGGGTGATGTTGACTCGGATTGAATTATTATTTTTTATATCACTACATGGTCATTACTTTATTGATATTCACAATTATGTTACGTGTGTAAACTGTGATAACGCAACTAGATCAAAGCGAACTCATTACGCTTAATTGTTTTCACACTCACTTTTATAGTAACTATTCTTGTTAAATGCATCGACAAATGGCCTATCCACAAATGCAGAAAAAAGTAAAAATTCCCGCGCTCGTGTTTTTACAATTTTTTTTTTTTTTTTTTTACGGGAGGGTGTTTTTACGTTGAACTTATTTACCAGCTTGTTTTGGCCTCACGACTGGCAGTATGATAAAATAAAAATATTTCCATTTTTTAATTGTTGTCAAGCCGAAATCACGCAGCACCTTTTACCACAATAAAGGTGAATGCGTAATCGTTGGTGTGGTCTGTAACGGTGCCTGAAGCGAAAATACGCGTTTGTGGCGTTGCGCCTTCTAACACCTCCCGCGGCATAGAACTTCTTGGTGCCCTGTACTCGTGTTGTGCTAGATACAACCAAATTCCTAGTGCCCATTACATATTGCGGAAGCTCGTTTTGGTTATGTTCACAGTGAGTGAACACAGGAGCGTGCCACAGGGTCATTGCTAAGTAAGTAGAGTTTTCCTGCTGCCCTATACATATCCTTTTCCGTGCTACATAGGTAATGGGAGTAGACGCAAAAAGTAGTTGATACACGATGGTGCTCCTGAATACATAGAATGACTCGCTTTAATCGAAACCATTTCAGAAAACGCTGACGAAGGAAAGAAGCCCTGTTGAGGACAGGTCGACAGCGATACGCCTATATTCGTTTATTTGCAATCACTGAATAAATATGCGAGTTATAGCTTAATATTAACCTGACGAGAAAGACTCCCAGTTCATGATGTCAGCACTACGACTCATAACGTGTTCTCTAAGAACTTCCGCTCGGAGAGTCGCTTTGCGAAGCTGTTGGTTATCCTTCTTGCCGTGAACAGAAAATGCAAGATATTCTTTGCTGTCTGTATGCCAACTATAGTGACTTTGCTAGCGACTTTACTGATCGTAATTTACAGTAAAATTGATGCGGCAAAAGTGAGGTCTTGACCTCATAAAACCGTATGCTTCACGAAGGTAATCTGAGTATTAACTCTGAGTCGATTGTGGTGTGGACATTGCTATTGTTATTGTGTCTGAATGCGGCGCGTCGATCGCGAAGAAGGCCCCTGCTGGATCGTTTCTCTCAACAAATAGTCCTGTACTTGCTCGTCGGCGAATAAAGGGGTCGTGCAAGATCGATCCGCGTAAACGGTACAGCTTTGGGCGCGTGCAAACAGCGAAATCTGCCATCAAAGAGATCCAATCTCGAATTATAGTACACGAAAAAAAAAAAGGGGGGCGAAACTGTTCGCGCTATTGTCAATCATCGCCTTCCTACATTCCCTTAAAAACGAGCTCTTAAACCAGACATAGTGGCTCGACAAAACCTGTTTGCTCTCTATTCTGCGGACATCGCCTCTAGCCAAAAAATCTCAAAATGCTATTAAAAAAAAAAAAGCAAAGTAAAAAAAAAAAAGCTTTTTGCACTTTACCTTTCTGGACTAAAAGGAGCGTCCGTCAGTTTCGCCACGGCTCACCGAATATGAAAGAAAGTCTGGCAACCCATGCATAGCGGAGGAACACGTCTGCTTCTTTCCAGTTCAGTTGCCGGGGCAGCTGCCTTAGTTTTCTCGCTTTTCGAACAATTTGAAGCGCTCTTCGGCTTCGGGCTCTGAAGAGTTCGCCGTCATCGTTCAAGCACCCCAACGCTTCTTTTTATTTGTATTACGGAGAATAATTTGTCGACGCATAGACGCGTGAAGATTGAACTCTTCCTCGGTTTTTTTTGGCGACTGCATGATTGATGACTTCTTCCTGCGTTCCCGAGTCATGCACTCGGAGATCCGTACAGAAAACTACAAAATAGAGAGCCGAGTTTTAAGAGAGGGAGAAACTCAAACCATAGAGAGCGCTTGCAGTTTAATGGCGGACACCTCATGCGCATGCGTGGGTTTCCGCATGCGATGGAGAGGAGGAGAAGCTGCGCAAAGGTTCGAGACACTCGCAGACGATCGACGCTTTGGTCACCTGCTCGCAGCCCACATTGCAAACGCAGCCCATAAACCACGTGACCCAAATCGGGCGGTTGGAAACACTCTGAAATCTAGACACACCGGTGCATGAACAGCAACCGCGGCGCCCCAAACTTGAAAGAAGCGAACTACGAAAGTGAGGACACGACCCTACACGAGATTGCCGATGCACCGCGGGAACCACTGAGGCCATCGTGGGGATTCCGCGGACAATGCGGTCTGAGGTCAAGGCCTTCCAAGCCATTCTGAAGTTTCTGCAAAAGACGTGCCTGGTGGCACCGTCTGTGAAAAGACATTCCGACCAAGGAGTCGAATCAAGTGCGTCCACCTGGAGTGTGTTGCTCTGTACTTTCTACCATAAAAATGGTTTGGACATTGCTATGATTTCATTATACATCTTATTCAACGATCCTCAGTTTTACAGCGAAGCTGCATATGACTCGTTGGTCGGGGTTTTTCGTCTCCGTCGACAGAACTCAGTCGACTGATAAAAATTGTCGACCGAAAACTCCACGCGTGCGCCTGGTTTTAACACTTGTTTCAATAAGAAAACCACAAAACAAGTGTCCAAACAACGTGATAACGATAAGGACGTAGCGCTCCGCGCATGCGATTCTCGGTAAAAACTGCGGTTGCATAAGCTGCCGCGGACACGGCAGCGTATACCAAGTCTTTCATATATAAAAAAAAAACGTTTTGGTACAGTGCATTTACATTTCGTTCGTCAATCATTTGGTATAGAGCCTTTTGCTGTTTCCAAACGTGAGCTGCCGCTTGCGTTCCAAGCGACCTCCAGGTCTTTGCAAGCCTGTTAAGCTTGCTTATATCACCTGGTGGCGTTTGCCATTAAAAGCGTCTATAGAGCAGTGGGCAATCGTAGCAGGTGATACCACAGCTTCGCTGCCCAACCACCTTCACAGCGTGGATTGGAGCCTCAAATGTTTTCCATTTCCTATCCGGGTAGCGACTTGCCCCGTAGTGGAGGCCCACACCTCTCCCGGCGAACCCTTTGTTGTCTGAACAACAAACACAAACAAACAAACAGCGTCTTTCCGATGCCGTCATAACAAAAATGGAAATTGTTTCTGCGCTTAGTGTGGTTTGAATTCTCCTAACATATAAATAAATAAAAAAAAACGATATAAGAAAGACCCCTATAACAAAGTTTACGATAACCACTTCAGTACCTAAAGTGGTTATCGTAAAATTTCTATAATTGCATCTGTATCTAGAGATAACTAAACAAAACCAGGACCCTAGAAATATTACCACGGGAGAACAATAGTTAATTGAACCACGCAAATTTCTCCGAATAATCAATTATATTCTTTACTATTATTTTTGTTCCAGTAAAAAAATTAAAACAAAATCTAACAAAACACCACGACCAAACAAAAAAAAACACGAATACAATTTAACATTTACCGCGCACCCAAACCCTTCTTTTTGTGTGTGCGTATTGTTTTTTTGTTTGTTTGTTGTTTACAGAAATAGACCGCACGCTCGACTCGAAACAACTTCCTACGCGTCGTTCCGCAAAGACCCCAGGTCAGGCCGGTTCCTCGCGGACAAGCCTCCCTGACCTCCCGCCGTCCCAGCGACATAGAGGGCGCGCGTTAGAACTTTCGCCGCGCACCTTAAACCATGACGTCACGATTCCGCGGTGTGACGCAAGGCCGGCGACGCAATGTCCTTTTTTTTCCTTCTTTCGTCGCCCCCAGTTAATTGTCTCGCGTCGTCCGCCTCGAATAAGGTCAAGGAGCATAAAGTTCTCGCCGCGACACGGCTCGGACAACGGCTATAGCGACGCGATGAGGACGTGGACTTGGGAGCACCGCTTCCGGTCCGCGGGCGATTGTGTCCTGCTCGCACCGGGAGGGGAGGACAGCCTTCGTGCCGCTACTGCGTCCAGGCCTCTCGGAGGAACTCGGCTCCCCACAAAGGGCTCCAAGCTGTCGCGGAAGTGCTGTACGCTATGCAGAGAACGTATTCACGGCTTGCACACACGTCACACCAGCTGAATTGTGCTGGTCATGCTGCTCAGCCTCCACATTGTGCGCTATCCAATTTTGTTTCATCTCTATATTTCAGTTTAAAGAAATGGTGGAACGCACCCCACTCCGCGCGCGGCGAGAATGGCATGTATTACCAGATACTGTTTCACTACAGAATTCTGAGTTGTTAATTCGTTCCATTTAGAAACACGATAACTATTGTATGTGGTAATATATATATATATATATATATATATGTAACGTGACGGCCAAAAAGCGACAGCGTTCGGTCTTAGGCTACCATTTTATTCCTTCCGTTTTCCTGGCACGCGCTCCCAGAGCGCGCGCTTCGTCTTCTTCGCCGTGGCGATACCAGCGATCATCACACTATCCCCCTTCACGAGGAAGTTGCCGTCCCGGCACTTGGCTTCTCACGCTAGGGGCACTCAATCGCGATACCGCGCGGGTCGACTCAATGTTTCTCGTGGCCAAAGGATGTATCGCTTCTCTGGCTCTGCCTGCTGTGGCACGTCTACGGGCAAGTCCGTTGGAGTGACGTCATCGGGGGGCAAAAGAATGACTGGAAGTTGATCGTCGTCCAGGAGGTCGGCATCGTTCGCTGGCGGCGTATTGTGCTGGCCTCCGTCAGTGCCCTGGTCCCCGTTTTCCTCTGCTTGGTCGTCGACGTGAAGCTCGTTGTCGAGGATGTCTAACAGCGGTGGGTTCTCAAGAGCGTCGGCCAGTTGCGGATCCTTGGCTGCTTGTACCGGTGGTAGACGTTCGACCGCATCGAAGTACAGATCATCACCTTCAAGGTCTATTATGTCTGGGTAGTCGGGGACTGCTGGGGGAGTAGGAGCCGGGTCATTATCTTCGTTTTCTGTGATTATTATATCCGGGAAGTCTTTGAGTGCAGGTGCAGGTGGAGGCAGGTTGTTATCCGTGACGTGTGATAATGTCCTGGCAGGCAACAAGACTCGCTCCTTCCCATCGGCTACCCGCTTCAAACGGTTGTGGTGTACAACCCGCCGCTTTCTTTTACCTGTTTCTTCCTGGATTCTGTACACGTTGTTCGGTAGCTTCTTGATGACTACATATGGACCCACCCATGGCAAATATAACTTTGAGGACTGTCCTCGCGGCACAGCGGGTGAATGTAGAAGAACTCTGTCGCCAGGTTTGTAGTCTTCATCTTGGGACACAGCGCGAAAAACAAACGAGGACGAAGAAGGAAGACACGGGACGAGCGCTGCCCGTGTCTTCCTTCTTCGTCCTCGTTTGTTTTTCGCGCTGTGTCCCAAGATGAATACCCACCAACTCGCCCAACTATCCATTCTTCTAATTGTAGTCTTCTTCACTGATTGTGCTGTCGTAGTAGTGCTTCTGTGCATCCTTTGCTTTCATGTTGTTCACGATTGCATGGTCGCGAGCCTTTTGTAATGATGTCCGTAGACGCGATGCGTGTTGTTCGTAATCGGACATCGACGCCATGTTAGTGTGGCCGTGCACGTCGAGTAGCATGTCAGCTGGGATATTCATGTTCCTACCGAAGAGCAGATAATAAGGACTGTAACCAGTCGACTCATGCACGCTTGAGCGATAGGACATCATGACGAGAGGGAGCTTGATGTCCCAGTCAGTCTGTGTCTCATTGACATACGCACTCAAGCTGTTCATCAGCGTGCGATTGAATCGCTCGACCAATCCGTCCGACTGGGGATGGTAAGGGGAGGTTCTTGTCTTTCGGATGCCCAGAATTGAGCACATTTCTTGAAAGACGTTGCTCTCGAAAGTTCTGCCTTGGTCAGAGTGTAGTGCTGATGGTATCCCGTAGCGACTGAAGAAGTTGTGGACGAGGCTGTTGGCGACCTCCTTGCTTTCTTGAGTTTTCAGAGGGAATGCTTCAACCCATCGAGTGAAATAGTCGCTCACCACCAAGATGTACTTGTGGCCTCTTTCTGTCGTTGGGAACGGACCGGTGATGTCAATAGCCACGCGCTCAAAAGGGAAGGTGGCCGCTTCCTGAATCAGTGGTGCTCGTGGTCTGGGGTTTGGTGCCTTACGAGCGGAGCACTTAACACATCTCGAGCACCAGTCGGCTACACTTGGTGCCATTCGAATCCAGAAAAACCTTTCTGCGGCCTTCTTCAGTGTCTTGGCGCGCCCAAGATGCCCGCCCCCCGGTGCATCATGAACGGAGTCTAGGGTCAGCGGTATCCATGTCTCGGGGATCACGGGAACGGGGGCTGACTCTGGTGTTTTTGCCCACATGAGGCAGCCGTCGACAAGCCTTAGCTTCTGCCGGTTGCGAAAGAGCACTCCCGCGCTGCATCGACGAACCTCTCCTGCCGGCGTGCCTGCAAGCAGGGCGTCGATGATGGGCGAAAGCTGCGGGTCACGTCGTTGTTCTTCTCGAAGGTCTGTCATGGTGAATGAAGACTGTGCAACTGTCATGAGCGCGACATGTTGGCCTTCATTTGCCGGGGAAGGCCGTCGGGACAACGAATCTGCATTACCATACTCGCTGAGTTGGTCAATCCAGCGGGCGACTTGGCCTTCCGGTTCTTTGAAGCTGTGTAGCCATTGAAGCGCGCTGTGATCCGTCCTACAGGTGAATCGCCGTCCAAGCAGGTAGTGCCTAAAGTAACGGACGAAATAAACCAGGGCCAGCATTTCTTTCCTGGTCACACTGTAGCGGCGCTCAGGCTTCGTGAGGGTACGACTGCCGTAGGCGATTACCCTCTCCTTCCCATCCTGTACTTGGGATAGTACCGCGCCGATACCGTTTTCACTTGCGTCCGTGTCGAGGATAAAGGGTAGGTCGAAATTTGGAAACGCCAGAACTGGAGAGTTCGTGAGGCGCTGTTTGAGCTCTTCGAAGGAGTCTTGGCACTGTTGTGTCCAGACGAATTGAACTTGCTTCTCCAACAATTTGTGAAGCGGGGCCGCGATGCCGGCAAAGTTTGCAACAAATTTCCGGTAGTACGAGGCAAGTCCTAAGAATGAGCGAAGATCCTCGACGCTTAAAGGCTGTGGCCACTTCGAGACCTTTTCTGTTTTCGTCTCGTCGGTTCCGATTCCCGTAGCTGAAATTTTGTGGCCCAAGTACAAAACGCTGTTGCTGAAGAAGCGGCACTTTGAAAGTTTCAACTTGAGACCTGCATCTCTCAACGCCTTCAGAACTTGTTGAAGGTGCATGACATGTTCGGCTTCCGTTTTGCTGAAGATGATAAGATCGTCGAGATAGCAAAGACAGAAGTCAAATTTTCCCACGATCATTTGCATCAACCGTTGAAACGTCGCAGGGGCGTTGCACAGCCCAAATGGAAGGACATTAAATTCGAAAAGTCCTTGATGTGTGGCAAACGCGGTTTTCTCTCGAGACCCCGTCGACATCTCCACCTGCCAATATCCTGACGCCAGATCGATGGTGCTGAAATATTTAGCACCGTTCAGGGCTTCGACAGTGTCATCGATCCTAGGTAGTGATATGCGTCCTTGTGTGTGACCTCGTTCAGCCGACGGTAATCTACGCAGAAGCGCAAGCTTCCGTCCTTCTTTTTCACCAGAACGACTGGCGCAGCCCATGGGCTGTTAGAAGGACGAATTACTCCCGTGTCCAGCATTTCATGCGTTTTCGCGGTCACAACTTCGCGGCGGTTTGGAGGTAAGCGGCGCGGGGTTTCTTTGATTGGGCCTGCTGCACCAGTGTCGATCGAATGCGTCAGAACTGACGTTCTCCCCAAGTCCCAATCACCTTGAGAAATTATATCCTCGAAGTCAAGAAGCGTACCTTCGATGAGTTTTTGTTGATCACCCTGGAGGTGTTGTGATGCGGCAAGCTCATCTTGCAGCGAGGTGAGTGTCCATTTCTCTCTTTTCGTTGCAGAGCAAACGCTGTCTCGTGCCGCCTGCGCGTGCCTCTTGTCAAGTGGAGCAGCGAAGTACTCGCCTTCAGGGTGGTCAAAAGCGTGCAGGGTTCCGAGACTTGTACCCTTGAATAAGGTGACCGGCTCTTCAGAATGGTTGATGACACATACTGGAAGCTTATCGGACACTGTCAAAACGCTCCAGGTGACTTCAATATTCTTTTTCACGAGGAAATCCGGGCGAGGTTCGAGAAGCCCAGTACCGAACTCTTCCGTATTCGGTGAAATGGTCCCGAGAACGATGGTTGCGGTCCTCGGTGGCAGGACCGACGCGCTTCGTCTTCTTCGCCGTGGCGATACCAGCGATCATCACATATACATATTTGTACATTAGGTGCCGATTTCTTCTTGTATTGCTCGAGTTTTGTGTTGTGGCATTTTTGCTTGCGCTTCGTTTGCTGTTCTTTTTATTTATTTTCTTGCTTTTAAAGTGTAATTGTGATTACAACTCCTATTAAAGTCCTTAACTAGACTAAAATATGCCAAATAAAAAAGAAAAAAAGCTTTCATACCAAGTTTCCCGAGGTCTGAGCCTCATAGGCTCATACTAGGGGTGTGCGAATATTAATATTTTCGAATACGAATCGAATACGAATAGTTAGCTTCGAATATCGAATCGAATATCGAATGATCAAACGCAGGTGCATTTATTCAAAGCATTTTTATTTTCACATGTCAAAACTGCAGTTGATGTTGTTGTTTTTTTTTTTTTTGAGTTGCAGAACTGCAGTTGATTTTTCTGCATGACAACTTGTAATCTTTCCAACAACTAGAACCCAGTGAGTCACTGGTGCTAGCGACTCAACGAGAATTAAAACACAAACACAAAAATTCTAGTTGTAGGGAAGATTTCAAGTTGTCATCCAGGACAATCAACTGCTGCACAAGTCAGGTAGGAGGCGCTCCCTTCGAGCGGAAACTACACCTCCAGCCACAGAAAAACCTCTCTCACTCGGCACTGCAGTGGCAGGTATTGCCAGGTATTTGATGCCAAGCTTTGCCAGACTCGGATATCTTAAGCACCCGACAGTTCGCCATCACTCACACGGATCACTCTCTGTCTTTAGCAGTGCCTCCTCCGCATACGCTACAACTTCCCATTCTGAAGCTGAACCCACTTTGATTTCCTTTTCACTTTTGGCTAAGTGGTCAATTGCTTGCCAAACATCTGCTGACGGCGTTGAGCCTTGCATTTGTGACTGTGTTGCAGCTTCCGGCTGGGTTTCTTCAGTAGCATCACATGAGGCTAGCTCATGCAGCACAAGGGCTTTTAGCCATAATAAATTTTTTCTTTTCGGCTTTAGATACAGTAAACTTGAAGCGTGGGTCCAAGAACATAGCAAGGCATGCTTCCTTGTCCTCCTCATAAAGGGAAACTTGCCTTGATGGATCTTATCAGTTCTGCGGGAAATTCTGAAGCAGCACAGTTACCTAGATAGTGGAGCATACAAAAATCATAGTAACTTAAGAGGACAGAGACGGATACTTCGCTTCGCAGCACTGGCAATAACAGTGGCATCAAACAATGGCTTCAATGCTTGTTGTACATGTTCAGAAGCATCTTTCCACTCTGATGAACCAATTCCATCGATGTCACCGTCCGAGGTAGCAAGCTCCACAGTGACTGCTTCTTTGAGTTCCAGAAGGCGAGACAACATTATTGAACTGTGTTTTGCCTCTATGTTTTTTTTTTTTCAGTGAATATTCCTTCGCGTGAATTTTTGTTTTTTGTTTTGTTTTCTGTGCCACTGTTGCCAAATGTAAGGATGGGGGGGGGGGGGGGGGGGGCCAAGGGCTTGTCAAGCTGCATCATGCAGCTTTTTCTTCGGTCTCCCCCCGTCATACACTTTTTGACAGAAAATAAAACACATTATTATTATTATTATTATTATTATTATTATTATTATTATTATTATTATTATTATTATTATTATTATTATTATTATTATTAATATTTGTATTGTTATACTGGCTATTCCACCTCGTCTCCACGTCTTGCACCAGACGTAGCGTGTCCTTTCCCATCTTATTTTGGCACTCCTCAAGCCTTTTCTGAGCTGATGAACTGTGCTTGTAATGTCCGACAATATGCCTCACTTTCTTGCACAGCACGGATGTTGCGCCCGTTATCCGTTACGATGAACTCCGCACATTCATCGGGTATCTCCCAGTCACGTCACATTTCGTCCAGCATAGTTGTGATGTTCACAGCACTGTGACTGGCAGCCATGTGTCGAGTGTTCTGTGTGAACCGCTTCATCATGAATTTTGGAGTGAGAAGATGGCAGGTGAAGCTCACGTCACTTCACAAGCATCGCGCGATGTTGTTAGCGCGCGATGCTTGTGAAGGCAACAGCGGTAGTGCCACCTTCAAAGGCACTGTTGAGGTCTGCTTACACCTTCTTTCGGGTTTCGTCATACATCCGTGGCACAAGCACGCGCGAGAGTGTAGAGCGGGATGGTAGGCGATAGTTGGGAACATCTTCTGTCAGAAGTTCTTTGAAGCCGCGGTCTTTCACATTGCTGTAAGGCTGTAAATCAAGCGCTACCATGGCGGCCATCTTGCTATTTAGCGCTCGCACCCTCTTTTCTGGCAGAGGCTCGGTGTGGCGCACGAAGTCCGTCAGCGTCGATTGATCTTTTCCTGGCGTACCATCGGTAATCTCACGATACTCTTTCAACAACGCAGGATGTACTTTGAGATGGTTGACAAGGGGCGTTGCCGTACTTTTGGGCATTTTAAGCGTTGACTCGCATGCCGTACATTGCGCCATCGATGTCGTCACCCTCGCAAAATATTTCCAAATTGCGCTCCTCTCTCTTCGTTTTGGTGCCGTTTCCCGTTCGTTCTTCCGCTTCGCAGACGGTTCCCCGCAATCACCTAATCCGCCATAACACGGGTGGGCGACCTCGGAAGTGAGCACAGTTCAAAAAGTCAGTAGTCACAAGGGAACAAAAAATCACAGATTACCGCTACCGACACCAACGCCACCAGGTTAGGTTGAAGCCGCCATGCAGCTATGCCGCTGTCAATGGGCCTTGCTTACTGAAGCCGAATGCAACATTTACGCTTGCGAATACGTTCTCGAATATTCGATTAATTTCGAATATTCGTGTTACGACGAATAATCGAAAAATACCAAAGACTTGGTTTACGAATCGAATACGAATATTAAATGTATAATATTCGATTCGTATTCGAAATTTCGAATATTCGCCCACCCATAGCTCATACGAATCACTCCGTGCAGTTCAAGCAATACGCAAAAAAAAAAACTCGTATTATTACGGTGATAAAACAGAGAACAGTATTTAAATTATTTCCTTAGCAAAAAAAGAAGGAATGATTATTAGCAGGTCGCAATCACGTCACGTGCACGCACTCAAATGATAGTAATAATGAGTAACAATGATTTATTCGACAAGAAAGAGCGTATACAAAACATCAAAAAAAGGAAAAAAATCTCCATAAAGCGGAAAACGTTGTGAATAAAATAATTACACCGACTTGATAAAACATTCAAGAACGAAATTCCTCAGACGTTTCGCATCCCAAACGGGAGGCATCGTATCACTGTGTGCGCAGCAAATGCAGTTATATTTTGTACGTTTTGTCAACAGTGTATACTTATTGTAGTCAGGAGCATATCCGGGGCACAAGACAGTTTTTCAGAGCCAAAGAAGGTTTGTGGGACTGAGTCAAACTCGCACTAGTCACGCAGTACTCTAAGAAACTGTTTTAAGGAGAAAAAGAAGGAAAAAAGAACACACCAGAAAAATAACACTGCTGACTCGAGTTGTGCCGATCTCCTTCCGTCAAATACGCGACGGAAAGAAACAGAGAGATAAAAAAAAGTGAATCAGACAGCTTTGGAGTTCTTGGCGCTCTCCTTGCTTGCGACACCAATAATAATATTAATCAGACAACAAAAAAAACGCAAAAACAAGTTAGTATCAACAGCGAAAATGATAATTCTGACAATTCACGGGTATATGGTATTAGAAGGTAATACTATTCACTGGTATAGCATACAAAAGGACACTGTTGGAAGTATCATGAGGAAATTCTGTGCGGACTGGTGTCAAGCCCGTTGGGAGCGCTGTTTGCTTACAACATGTCGCAGACAGTGTTTTTGTATGACCAGTTTGAGAGGACGGTCGTACGAGGGAAGAAAGACGACTCCAACACTGCCTGCACACGCTGTCTTTTGTCTGCTGTGGGAGCACTCTGACCGCGGCTATAGTCTTGTCCCGGGGGACTTCTGGAAGCCCACCGATCACCTCGGTGCTCTGAATAGCGCTCTGTGTGCACGGCACGCCCGTCACGCCTGTCGCCCGTTTCCCGACTGGCGGGCAAAGTAAGAAAAGTTTAGAGGGAAAGGAAGGCTGAGAAGGAGGACGTTTCCTCCTCTCCTCTTCAGCATTTCGTTTGCTTCCTCCTCCCCCGCCCTTTTTTCCCTCGAATACTTTGCTTTACCTGTAACTGACTCTAGTGTCACGGACGCCATCAACAAGACTGACAAAACGAACGAGCACGACTCGCAAACTCGTAAAAATAAACGTTCTTGATCAATAAACAAAACAATTGGCGCTGCAAGAATCGCGAACTAATCACAAAATAGTTTTTTTTTTCTCTTTCTACAGCGAAGCTGTATATGATCTGTTGGTCGGGTAATTTCGTGTCCGTCGACAGACCAGTATAGTCGACAAAATAGTCGACAGAAGACCATCGCGCGCGCCTTATTATCGTTCGTGCGCGCCTTATCTCTTATCATGTGGTTTAGAGACTTGTTTCAATAAGAAAACCACAAAACCAGTGTCAAAACCACGTGACAGATGATAAGCACGCACCGCTCCCCGCATGCGTTTCTCGGTAAAGATAGCGGTTGCATAAGCTGCCGCGGCAACGGCAGAGTACGAAGTCTTTCATATATAAAAAAAAAAGGTTTTGGTATGGTGCCAGGTACTACCACAGCTTCGCTGTCCGACCGCCTTCACAGCGTGGATTGAAGCCTTAATCTTTTTTTTTTTTTTTATGCGGTAATGTTAGGAAAGCTGTTAATAATCTCGAATATGCACAATAACCGGTTTGAGTTTAGCTAGTTGCTACATATCTACTGAGAGTCTGTGTGTAATTGCTTAGTGTTCACGTCTACTTCAGATGGTTTTCTTGATATTATGTTTACATTTAACCTTACACAAATCGTCAGAAAGCCAACCCGCGTGCAGGGGTCGTCTTGCAGTCTACTAGACTTGGTATTTCTCAGTGACCATTTTCCAGAATCCCAAACAGATGTAGATGTGGTGGATGGCATATCCGATCATAAAACAATTGTATGTGCAATACCTGCACGCACTTCTGTGCTCTCTCGTGGTTGTACTACCTATGTCCTTGATTTTAGCAATTCTGATGATGCGTCTGTCCTAACTTACCTTGCGCATGAATTCTATGACTTTCGCGAAATGTGTGATTGTAATTCTTTTAGCATAGATGATCTATGGTACAGGTTCAATGCAATTGTAAATCATTGCATTATCCAGTTCGTCCCCAAAAAACGTAAAGTGATAGGGAAACATAGCCCATGGATAACGCGTGAGATTATCCACCTGAAACGTCGAGTCAAACGCCTTAGAAAGTCATCTAAAAAGTATCTCATTACAGACTGCAGAACAACAGATTATAAAACAAAGCTTTTGGAACAATCGAATGAGCTTAAATTAAAAGTTAAAGAAGCTAAACAAAAGTACAACAACGTAGCCCTTCGCGAGTTTTTGCAAGCATCCCCCCAAAAACATTTGGAACAACCACATTAACCCAAAAAAATCAAAAAGCGCTAGTCTGAGACCCTCAGAGAAACAGAGAATGGCAGATGAATTCAACAGTTACTTTGAGTCCGTTTATGCGACTGACAACGGCAACACAGTTGCCTTTCTAACTCCAAATAATGACTCTGAAGGCCTAGGAAGCCTAACAGTCACCGAGTCAGCTGTTCTAGCATTATTGCTTGAACTGGACACACACACAAAAAAAGTAACGGTCCTGACGAAATTCCAAATATGTTCCTAAAACGGTGTGCCGAATGGATTAGTAAATATTTAGCGCTAGTTTTCAACAGGTCTCTCAGCTGTTCTTCTGTGCCAACTGAGTGGAAAATGGCAAAAAAATTGTACCTATTCACAAATCCGGCGAATACTCATTAGCCTCAAACTGTAGACCTATAACTTTTACATGCACGTGCTGTAAACTTCTCCAACAAATCATCCTTAAATTCATGACGGTATTTATTGATAAACACAATATTTTATTCGCGCAGCAGCACGGCTTTAGGAGTGGACTATCAACTGTTACGCAACTGGTTCAGACTATCCATGATTTCGCGACGGGTATAAAGAATAGAAGCCAGATTGATGTAATATTTTTAAACCTAGGTATTAAAAGCGTTTGACCGTGTTTCACTCGTCAAACTTCGTAACAAACATTACACAGAGCATGGGTGAGGGTCCTATAGTATCGTGGATAGAAGATAACCTAAAAAATCGGTTTCAGTTTGTATGTTATGAAGGACACATCTCTCGACCAGTTAAGGTACTGTCTGGTGTCCCTCAAGGCAGTGTTTTTGCACCACTCCTGTTTCTTTTCTATATAAATGTCATTGTTAATGGTATCGATGCAAATATCAAACTTTTCGCCGAAGACTCTATTATCTGTCGCGAGATAACAAGCCAAGCTGACCAAATTTAACTAAACGAATCACTAAAAAAGATAACCGTTTGGTACGACAATTGGCAAATGGCTCTAAATTCTGACAAAACCGTTACTATACGCCTAACCAGGAAAAAGAAGAATATTCTCGAGTTTCCATACAGCGTTATATGGTGTAGACTTGGGCAGGGTTACTGAATGTAAGTATCTTGGTATCATATTAGCATCCGACCTGAGCTGGAACGCACACGTTAAAGGGATACTAAACTGAAATTTCGAGCTCACAAAACGGGGCTGGATAGATAGGCGGAACGCTGCAAAACCCAAAAACATCACTCCTACAGCGATATCTCCAACAGATCGCCGTATTTTTGGAAAATAAGTTTGCGATTGAACACGGCCGACGAGGCCGACGAGACAAGGCACGTCACGATTCCCATTCCCTCTCCTCCTCGCTTCATCCCCTCGAGCTGGTGAACCGAAGCAAGGAGGAGAGAAGCAAGGCCGCTTCCCCCCATTCTCAAATTCTCCCGGAGGACAGTGACGTCAAAGGCCTCGCTTCATCGCGCCCTTCTTTTCCAAAAGTACGCCCATCCGTTTGAGATATTGATGTACGAGTGATGTTTTAGCGTTCGTAGCGTCCCGTTCAACGCTTCTGCGGCCTTATTTTGCGAAATCCAAATTTCGGTTCAGTATCCCTTTAAATATATAACAAACAAAGCCCTGGCAAAGCTATTCTTTCTGAAGAGAACGTTAAAGTATTGAACTCCTGAAATAAAGCTTTCAGCATACACCTCTCTTGTCCGTCCAGTACTAGAATGTGCAAATATATCCTGGTTCCCACACACGCAGAAGAACATAAGTATTATAGAAAGTGTCCAGAGAAAGGCAATCAGATTTGTTTACCACAAATACAGGCGTTTCGATTCACCAACAGAACTACTAACGAAAGCTGGTTTATTGAATATCGTTGATCGCGTAAGACTCAGTCGACTGAAATTTATGTTCCTCCTTTGAAACGATCAGTGTTGGACAAAATACTCGATAAAAGTATTTAAGTTAAGTTACTAAATACCTACGTCATAAAGTATTTAAAATACTACTCAAGTTACTTTCACTGTAAAATATCTTGAGTAGAGTACAAATACTTATAAATGTATTTCAGTTACTTTTGAAGATACTTCCGCATTGCTTAATTTGTATCGACGTCATTGACTACGACAATTATGCAGCTACGCGAATCTGGGTTACCAGAATGGTTTATTAGCACGCAACAACGCAAAACGGGGAAAAAAGTATTGTAGTGCTATTTTATGCAGTCCGACCATAAAGAGCAAAATATTGTCGCGAATGATAAATGATGAGGCGGCGAATAACTGAAGAAACTAAACGTTTAATGGGGCGAACTTGTTCCCAAAACAAAAGAGAGAAAGGCTAGCGTGGCAGGCGTCGATGTCGGCGAAACAGCATGATCGACCGCTGAGGCGAGACTGACTCCGGACCGCCACTCGGAGCACCTTTTGTATCCGCGTGGGTTTCTGGAACATTCGGCGTAGAAAGTTCGGCGCGTAGAACATTCGTAACTCAATCAGACGACAAAATTCTTGAACTTACCAGAATGTCAAGTTGAAGGAATTAATAAAAGAGAAGTCCGCTTTCTGGTATCGAACCCGGAGCCTCCGCGCGAGAGCTAAGCGCGGTAACCATCCGGCCACGCTGGGTAACGCACGTGGGAATATCACTGATAGATGTTACAAAACATTTCTGGGACAACAAGAAAGAGGTCGCTTTAGCTATTCGGGAAGAGATCAGACCGTGGCGCCCCAAGCGGTTAACTTTAGAACTATGTGGATGGGGACAACAAATAGAATGGCTCAGCGCTCGGCTGACTTAACCGAACTAAACCGAACGCGGCGTCAGCGTTTGGCTGGAGTTCGTGTTCTCCGGTGAGGGGGAGGAGGGGCTCTTTTGTTACCCCTCCGGCCTGCATGAACAATGCAACATGCACCCTGCCCAGCTCAGCACAAAAGCCCAAGTGGGTCAAGTTCGCATCCTCTGACGACTGCTTTCGGGGGAGATCCGGCACTTAACGCCACTTCACTAATTGTTGGTATTTTTTTCATTACACTATGCCCCGCGCTCTATTAAAAAAAAAGATGACACGAACATTCCCACAAGGCCTGTGGGCATGTGCATAGGCCTTGCGTTAGGTAAACACCGAGGTGTGGGGGTGACAAACGGGTCAGAGCGCTTCGCCAATAGTGACATCGCTGAATATCACATCCTGCGGCGCACCTTAGACGCATCGTTTTACTACAATCCATATTCCCTATAGACCGGCACGCGGCCCTGACGTCACGCAGCTGCGGTGGCGCTGTCGACGGCACTGCGCAGGTGCAGACGCTTCACTTCGCGCGCATTCGGTTTCTGCGCACGCGCAGTGCCCACACCATGATGTGGGCAAAGAGGGCTTGTTTGTAAACAGCGTGTCGGTCTATACGGGGAGTTCACTATAAACGAACTTGGGACACGGATATGAGTGAATGGATAACAAAGAGAACCCACATAATAGCCACGGCAGTGGTCGCACCTTCTTCAAGTAGGTTGCGTTCAGAAAGGCACTCAGCGTTGGGGGGAGCTTTGTTGGGATTTTGAGAAGTCGTCCAGCTCGCAGTTCGTTTCCTGTACTGTTCTCTGCTTATCAATGTTCCCTTGCAGACAGTGGTCACGAGAGCAATAGGTGCCAAACTGACAACACATAAAAAAAAAACCTCGACGTTTTGCTTTAGCGGGGTCAAATATACAAAAAGCAAAACAAAAATGTATACTTTTTTTGTGTGTGTTCACTTTTCCTTTTCTTCTATTTGTTATTTCTTTAAGTCTGCATTGTTCTCGTAGGTCGTTTCCCGGTCTGCTTGCGCCTCCGGGTGGCATCTTTACTTCCGTAAAACCACACCTTTGGTTTGAGGATTTTTTTTGGGAAAAGGCGTCTTTCGGAAGGCGAGGGGAGAGCCTTCATTGTACGAACTTTGGGCTGAAATATGAGTCACAGCCGGCAAAAAAGCGATATTTTCACGAGCTCAGTTAAAGTCACCGTAGCTAATCGGAGCTAGCAACAGGATTCGGTTGCTCGAAAGAATGTTCGTTTGCTCGTGCCACGCCCACCCCACTTCATACCGAAAAACTCGCAAAATGGCGGAATGTCAAAAGTGTATTTGAGATAATGAGTACAAGATACTCGGAATTGTAATTAAAATAGTGTATTAAATACTCTCCATCAAAGGTATTTGCAAGATACCAAGATACTCAAAAAAGTATTTAAGATACAGTATCTTGAGTAGAGTATTTGAGATAGGCACAAGTCTGGAAACGATGCATATAAAATAGATAAAAACAAGTACGTTAAGCGATGGGAAGCGAGAGCCACTAGACATAAACATATCGATACACTCGTTGAGTGTTCCTTCAATAACAACAGTTTTAAACACTCATTTTTTCCTTCAGCCATAAGAGACTGGAATAGTTTAGGTAGGTACTTTTTTAGTTGTACAAGTGTTGAAGAGAAGAAGAAGAAAATAGATGGCGGGGGGCTATGAAGTTGTTTGTCGAATTGTTTGAATTGTTTAGTGATGCAGTTGAAAAACAACTACTTTGTCAATCTATGAATTGATATGTTTTTTTTCTGTTACAAGAATGACGCGATATTTTGCTGTTCTGTTTTTATTGATATTTGCCTCTTGATGTGTATTTCTTTTTCCCCAATACCAGCAAAAATCCCAATGGGATTGGCAGTATTTTGAAATAAATAAATAAAATAAATAAACTGTTTCTCATGGATATGGACTATATATATATATATATATATATATATATATATATATATATATTAGAAAGAAATGAGACTTTTGGAGATGTTGAAACAAATTTATAAAGCTCAAAAATGCTCTAACGCGCTGTTTCTAAGTCTATATAACTTGTCACGAAAAGCACTGGATCTAACGCTAAGTTAAACGCTAAACGCTAAGTTTAACGGGGAGGTCTTTCCGCTATATTTCCCGCTATTAAATATCAGATACCACCCTAGAAGTTGTCGTCAGTCCGCACTGCGCGTAATTCTGACTAAACGCGCATAGATCAAGGTGAATCGTTCTTAAGTAAATACCAGTCATTTTTGCGGTTCTTCAAATTCTTAACCTTCTACAAACCCAATAAAAAAAAGAGACTTCTGTCGATACGCGTACCCGTTTATTGTTTATAAACAAGGTTCTATCCCCACGGCCGCAAGCACTGCCCATGCGCAGAAACTCGTTTAGGATAGAGCGAAGCATTGGCGCATACTCCGTGGATGGATGGATACGGCGGAACCCTTTCAATCGGGCGGCGGCTTGCGCCACCTTGCCACAGCTCCTAAATCCAGCAACTAACTAATCTCCGATTGAATTCTGATGTAATGGAGAAGGGAAAAGAATCTCGTATCGCCCAGGAATTCGTATCTACCGTTCTCCACAACAGAAGGTTACAATCCGTGTGACAATGTTCGCAACCTCGTGCGCGAAATTTTCTCCCTACGAAAGAAAAAGAGTAACGCGACCTTTCTTCCTCCTTCGACTTTTGCCACCAGTCCGATAACCTGCGTTTTGTCATCCCCGCTTTCCCAGCAGCTATTTCTCCGTCGCCGCTTTTAAAGCCCGTATTAAATTAATATCATTTTGAGCAACTCCAAGGTGAAAAAAAGTCAAAATTGGGGGTTTCAGTGCCAAACCAACGACAGGCGTCTGACACGCCCCGGCGGAGGACTGAGGATCAATTGCGACCACCTGGGGATCTTTTGAGGCGCAAGCGAAAGCTCAGTTCCACGGCGCCTCCTCCGCAATAAGCCTCCGTCCGATTGCGGGCCCCTCGGCCGGGATACAACTGCAGGGTGAAGCTCTCGACAGTAGAGTATTCAGCCGTCTCCTTTTCCTCCTCACATGCTCCACACACTGTATCTATGTCCCGATATTTCGCTGTGCACTCCGTAGCTCGCACTAGCCCTGTCCTGGCGCAGCATCCTCGTTTGTCCCACACCCAGTGTCGTGCCACCATCCTTGGCATGAAGTCAAGAACACGAGTGTCCGCAGCTCCCGCGAGCAAACGCAGCTGGACACGATGGACGAGGCACGACATACCGGTTGATTGGCTGCCCACTCCTCCGGTGTCCAGGGTTGACCGCAACCCCCGCTGCCTCCAGCCGCTATTTGCAGCCACGCAACCACCGAGAGAAGGGGAGAGAGTGCACGGGACAGAAACAAGAAGAAAAAAGTAGTGCACGGCAGTCCCGGGGAAGTAAGTGGACATCGTGACAATGTCCGTGTATACTAGACGCGAGAAGCGTGAGCGGTGAGCCGCGAGAGCTCTACCAGGGCAGCTTTCTAAATCAGCTCATTGTCCCAGAGCAGCTGGGTAGACTGAAAGAAAGAGAAACCAGAAGCCCGCTGGACAAAGGAGAATCGACAACGAGGCACCCGTTCTTCGAGCGGCTTCACCGAACCTGCGCGGACTCGGCCTTTCTCCGTGGGCTGCGTTGTCGTTCGCTCGCGACAGACGGAGTGTAATAAATATAGAAGCTGCCGTGAATGAAGACGCTCTGATTGGGTGGTCAGGACCGTCTCCCTGTTGGCTTTAAAGATAGCCTTCCTCGAGGCTTACAGGTGGTTCTGTGACGTCCAACCATCTGTATCTACATTCGTTCGTTTATTATACGCTATTCGTTTAAACGCGATAAAGAGAGTCGTGCAGATAGACCAGTCCACAGACAGGGATCGCGGACATTGTATACCATGAGGGTTTCGTAACGTGTCATATCCAACGAGAGGTGATAACCAAAGGAAAAACCTGGCTCGATCAAATTCCACAGGTTGTTGTTGTTGTTGTTGTTTTCCATACGGTAACCGCGGTAAGAGTGACTTTTTTTTTTTGTAGTTGTCAAAGGAACAATTGTTGAAAGTCGCTTTGCCGTTTGATTCAGGAAACACAACGTGCGAATATAGAAAACCTAAACTGATGGTTTGGCTTTGGTGGTCTAAGAAAAGGGTAAGTCCACATCAGCTCGCCTGCGCCATCACTGCTTTATAGACTATATGAGTATTTAGTGCGCGACATTGAAGAATGAAAGAGCTGTATAGTGTCTACACCTTTTTGTATCGGGCGGTCACTCGCGCCACCTAGTGCCTGTAGGCCTCCGAGATCCTTCACTCTAGAGAAATGCCTGCGCGTCTACTTACCTGCAAAACACACAAAGAGCCAATCATTGCGATCTAGGAAATCAGCTCAGTGAATGACGAAGCGGAACATCCGTTTAAAACTTAAAATGAAGTCTGCGCTGTGTAATTACGCAACGCAAGCATGACGCTTTGCATCGCGTAATGCCACAGCGCAGACTTCATTTTGAGGTCTAAACGGATGCTCCGCCTCACCATTCGCTGAGCTGATTTCCTAAATCTCAATGATTGGCTTCTTGAGTGTTTTGCGGGTAAGTAAACGCACAAGCATTTCTTAGAGTGTTGGCGCTCGAAGCTTCGAGAATCTCGGAGGCATGTCTCAAATCAAATAAAAGTCAACGAGTGCCCGATATGCAACTGCACAAAACGGATGTCGGCACGGAGAAACGAGACCACCGGAACGAAACGCATTTTGCTGGACACTAGCCTAACAGATACGCGTTTCATCCGACGCACGATGCGGAAGAAAACAGAGGAGGATCTGCTCACGTAACCACGCGCGAGTCGTGCAGCACAGGACAGGGACAAAGGGGGCCGCCAAACAGCGTCGCTTTCACGCTTGTTAAAGACAACGACGCGACAGCAAAAAAAAAAAAAAAAAAAAAAGCATCGTTCATATGGCCTGACATCCAATGTCCGTCGCCGAGGTACGTCCACAGTGAGTACGCGCCTGTCCGTGCGTCGCAGTCAAGGAGGCACCGAAACGAAGGCGGAGGTGTCACTGGCTCGTCTAGCTCTCGGCGAAATTTGAGCACCGCTTACTTCACGCTTTGCAATTTTAAGCCGGATCCATACACTCGCAAAGCAGCGCGGCCTTTGAGTCTCGAGTTGTTTTTTTTTTTTCTGCTTTTATTTTTGCTTGTTTTCTTAAGTTTCAGTAAGATGACGGCCGGCAATTCGGAGAAGGGCCCGAGCCGCGTCGCTGGTAATTCGACGAAATAGATAACCTCTATCTGTCGGCGTCGGACAGTGAAAGCGGTCTTTAAGATCGTGTCGTTTTTGGCGATAACTCGACGTACGCCTCCATAAAAAGAAAAAAAAAATAGCAATCGTGCGCGACCTTCTGACGCAATTCAAACGCGATCAAACATCGCGATACGTCCCTTATCAGATTTATATTTTTAATAAAGAGGCTCGTCACCATGTTTGATCGCCGTTTTAAATCGTGGTTAGAGGTCGCGCACGATCGTAATTTTATTTTATCGCCATTAAAAAAAGAGGAAGACGGAGAATATACGAGCCGATGTTCCACGTGCGACACGGTCGGACATAGCACGCGCAAGCGAAAAAGAGAGCCCCATCTTCGTCCTCCTCTCGGCGCAAGTGTCGGTCCCGACGACGGCGGCCGCATCCCGCCGCGTCACGCGTAATTTCGACGTCGGGGATTACGTGGACCCCGGACGAGGAAGCATCGACGGGGAGTCGCCCCCCTCTCCTCCGCCTGTCAGTCGCAGCGTCATGGACTCGTCGGGACCAAGTGGCCGCCGCGGCGTTGAAGGACGACCCCCGACGCCAGTTAGCCTAGGCTACGCCGGGTTAGGCCTTGAACCGGGTTCCCTAGTTCGCTACCATCTTTAATAACTCCAATAAACTGATCAGCAGTGTGACCTCGCGTTAATAACTCCAGTAATGAGCGCAGTTCGAGAGGGTACAGTACGTTCACACGGATGGATGGATTACGGCTGTTATTCCTTTTCTAACGGGGGATAGCTTGCCCCACCTAGGCTGACTCCGACCACGTAGCTACGCGGTCGGAGTCTGCCTCCCGCTCGAGCTTTGATTGGTCCATTTTATTCATCTTCATTACATAAACAGAAAAAGTGGCCAATTACGATCGGTTGCGCCATATGGTTCTCCTACAACCCGCTCAAAAATATGGGTAAAATAAAAGAAAAAAATTAATAACGTCGGATGATACTGATGTGTATTAAATGCCTCTCTAATAAGATGTTAGTGTTGTGGCAGGCACGTGAATATAAAAGAAGGTATACGAAAGCGCGCGACGTGGGCGCAAATATGAACGTATCGCATAATGGCAAAATTAAACGGTCTCCTGAACTCAAACGCTATATAAATCGAAGAATGAGTTAAGTATACCGTGTCTCTCTTGTTATGTATACTTATCAAATTTGATCGCAATCTTGTAAGGCTGTTGTTGCTTTTTTTAGCAACTTTTTTGTTTGTTTTAATTTTTGGTTAACATAAACGTGTCAGTAGAACAAATGTGTGCATACGTTTGTCTTTGGAAGCTTCGAAAGACGCGTTAAAATGTTCGAGGTCGAACCGACTATGTAAATTTTTTAATCCCCTGTGTATGCTCTAGCATAAGAGTGACTATATATTATGCGAAAAAAAATAACATTAAGCAATGTAAAAAAAAAAAAAAAAAGTGAAGGTGGATTAGAGACGCACGCAACGCGCCAACGAGACGACACACTCCCCGAGTCCATCTTGAGTGGCTCCCTGTTGTATTTTTCTCTTCCGTCTCTGACGGCCGTGTTTATGTCTCCTAACTTCCCGTTGTTCGTAGCGCGGCACAAGTTGGCGTCTGATGACCTCTCGCGTTTCTGTCGACCGTAAGGACTTGTCTTGTTATGTAAATCGCATATCGAGACAATCGAGCGCAACGTGCAGTTGGCTCAGCGCACGCAGGCGCCAGACGCGGAATATGCGCAATACTTAATAGTTGCATCTCCTTCGCATCTGCATCTTCTTTGGCGTTTCATTAAGCTGTCAAACCTCAAAACGAGTCCCCCGCTGTACACTTTTCTGAACATCCCCGCTGTTCGAGAGTTTCCAATTTAGAAGAAGGCAAGCTTGCGCCTGCTTATAGATCGACACTATTTGCGTTGAAAGTGTTCAAGCACGGAAGCGTTCCTCTAACTTTTTACCATACGTTGCTTCCGGAAGTTGCTCCCGAGTACAATCATTATTCATCCAGTCATTGTTTCGCTGTCTATGTCAGGTATTTATCGATAGAGCCCTCTACGAAGCCGTATGCCGCAACTTCCAAACTCGGAGCTACATCTTACAACGCCAACGTCGCGAAGTATGAACCTTCAGAATCCCACGCAAAGACGGTCTGCAATAAGCATTGTATATACTAGGCTCGTTCGCTTTACCTGCACCTCCTGCACTCGTGCAGAAAAGTGTATAGGGTGGTGAACTTCCGATCGTATCTCAATACACATACGGAAATGCACTCCCGTGCACCTTTCTGCACCGGTGCAGGGGGTACAGGTAAATCGAATGAGCCTAATGTGTGGCTAGGCACAGTGCAATCATTCTCACTTCCATGTTTCGTACGTGTAAGGTTGTCAGCCTGCATAAGCTAATTTAGCGTGCGTGTCGTTCTTGGACATCTGAGGCACCAACCAGGACGCCATTGTCGCCCCGCAGACGTGGATGGTCATTCAGGCCATCACCGCGCAAATCTGTCACCGTAGATGTGATACTTCTAATCGATAAATATAGGTAGGACCATAGCCTCCTCTATACTCACAAAGCCTTGCAGTTCGATGACGGAGCCATAGAGTGCCCGGTCGCAGATTTGGAGCGCGAGGATCTGGTAGCACAGAGCATTTCTCGGGGAACCTGGTATTCAGCACACAGCTTTTGCAGCGGTGAGGACCCGAAGCATGGTTTTCAAACCCAGCGAGAAAAGAAGTGGTTGTGCGAGGAACGCGAGAAGCACGAGCGGACATTCCATCGTTCGGGACAAATGTGTTTCGGCGTCTCGCCGCAGAGGGGCGCCCGTTACATGCCTCTTGTCTGCCGCTACGGTGGCTACTGCAGCTCTACCTTTTCACTTTCGGCAACCGCGTCTCGCGGCGATCTGCCAGGCTTTGTCAGTATAAAGGAGGCTGTGGTAGGAGTTACCACCAGCACTATGAACCGACGTCACTTTTTCTTTTCGCGATCTCTCACTGCACTGGTCAAATAGAGCCTTTTCAAAAGTCCGCCCCAACGCCTGTCCGCCACTGCTTGATCAGGCACTCTGAGCGTGTATTGGACACGAGTGCTGACGTCAGCGTTCGGCGAAGACTCGGATCCAATCAGGCGCTTCGTGTCCAAGCAGTGGCGACCGCCAATATTGCCTGATGGACGTTTAAAAGGGGTCTATTGCCGATCTACGGCGTCGACACCAGGACGCCTTCTCGATGCCAATTGACTTGTCGTCATTTAAACCTTTCTACAGTTGCGTCAGAACAGGGGGAAGAGGGGGGGGGGGGGGGTGATCGCCTTCCCCCCAGATATTTTAAAAAAGTGAATCTAAACAATACGAGGGAGGGGCAAGAAATCGCTCCCCCTCCCCTCCCTGTCACCACAACCATAGTCACCGCCCCCCCCCCCCCCCCCTACCCCATCTCCATAATAGTTGCGACGACTTTGCATTCCTATACACATGTGAACTCTATTTGTTGGCTACAACATATCCAGGGACTGTGAGCGAGAACCCCCGACCCTCGAAGCATCTTCCACTGCAAAGGTTGGTGACCTCGAGGAAGTGCATGGCCGCAGAGGCTTTGGCCACGCGTCCTTCTTCCAGGTCAACTGGGATGAACTCTTGAGCAAAGACGCACATACCGCACCACTCAACTGTAGGGGGAAAGCACGCAAATACTAAGGATTTCGGGGATACGGCATCTCCCTTGGGTCAAGCATGATGGTAACATCGTCAAAGCGCCATCGAAGTCAACTGATCCTCGCCAGAAGAAGACTGTAGTTTAAGGAAATCGCCTGTCATTTTCTTTTCGGGGTACTTTTTTTTAATTTATTTTCCTCTTCCGAAACTATAATTATGGGTTTCTTTCAACAGCGCTCCACATTTGCCTTGTTTCCGTGTGAAAATTTTAATTGGTCCGGCATGCGGCGCGCTTGATGGTAGACCTTGAATGTGTCTGTGTGTTAACAACATAATGAACGAAATTAAGCTTGCGACAGGGTGAGTTTTTAATCTTATTTTCGAGATAAATCAGTATTTCAAAATGGCCTTTGTGCACCGTTGACGTAGAAACGCCCGGCCACTTCAATCGCTGGCATAATATGGAACAAAATGTTTTTTTGTCTTTTTTTTCACGTGAGCAACGTGGCATTTGTGGCATACGGTGAACACAACGTGATCAAAATACTTATACTTCCGACGCGGACAAAATTCTTTATTTGTTCACGCTAAAGTGGCCGTTAGTCATACATCGAGGTGTCTTTCACACTTCTGGCTCAACCTACTTTTGAAAGGTTTTCTGCATATGGTACAGTAGAAAACAAAAAGATGAAGAAAGCTTTTTTGTTTGGTTTTTCCAGTGCCAAGGTCACGGAATGTATACAGACATTGTGAGATAAGGTCCACACATCTTCTTCTCTCCCTCGAACGACTCATCACCGGACGTCCACAGATTAGTGATGAAAGACGACGTTAATTTACCCCCGTGAACCCGTCGTCTTGTCTAGAGACAAGCCTCTTAGCACACGCGCGATGGCCGGCCATGGCCGTCTGCATTGTTTCGGGGCTTCTGTTCACAAAAGGTGACCTCTACTACGGGATGCAAAAACGTTTCGAGATTGGTCAACGCGCACGCCCTGCAACGCCATACAAAACATGGTGCAGGGCTGGACCAATACCACCTAAAAAACACAAGGCCACGTCATCACTAGTGTGTCCACGCAGTAACTTGCGTCAGCGTCGCCACCAACGCGTCACGCAGAGTCTCACAAGGAGCGCGACTGTAGCACGCGGCGACGCGAAGACGGACGCGCGTCTGCCACTTTGCGGCGTATCTCGTCGAGCTGCAGCGCGTTTGCCGCTTGGGGGCAGGTCAAAGAGCCACGAACGGTGACGTCACGAGCAGGCCTTGACCTTCTAGGTGGAATAGGCAGGGCTGAACACACGCTCGAGTATAGACCAGTGTCTGCTCTGTTCTATGGGCGCTGCCATGTTTGTTTATGCTGACGCCATGGCACAGTAAGGGGCTGCGCTTACAACACCAATGCCAACACTGTTTTATATAAAGCAAAACTCTTGCTTTATGCGCAGCCCCTCTCTTCACGAGAGTTTGAAATTATTATTTCCCATTTTTATCGCTGGGGGCTTCGGACACTGGTTTATAGTATGCTTCTTTGCTCGCTGCCTCTTCTACTGGGTGTGTCGCCGCATACGGCCGCGCAACAATTGGGGGCGCTGACATCCTACCAGTGAGCTTTCTCCTCTGGCCAGTGATTGTCGGCCTGCCAGCCAGAGGCATTTGGGATTTGAAGACGGCGAGGGGAAAATAGGCATGGAGAAGGCCTTGATAGTCAATCGGAGGTACATCTTACATAAGCCTATATAGGGAAGAATAAATATTGTCTTATTCTTTTCCTGTCGATTCGTTGGGGGGAAGGGGTCGGTTGTGTACAGGTGCTTCCGTAACATGCATCCACATTTTGATGGGTATTGCCAGTGACCCTCATGTTTTGCGAACTCGGTAGAAGTCAACTGTTATTACTAAAACCCTGTCTAGGTATAGCGCAAGTCGTCACCCGATTACAAGGGTTCGGCCGTATGCATGCATCTATCTACGGTATGGAGCGTCTTAATACTGCTGGCCAACGGATAGAATCGAGGCAACCTATAGCCAATGAGTTTGAGCACATGATGGTCATTGTATTTGCAGCGACTGACTGCAAATGTCAGTTCTGGGCTTACTACGTTTCTTGGGGAATAGAATTTAAAGAACACAAAGAGCTAAAGGCGAAACGTTTACAAGATGATGCTGCAGCACAATAGCATCGATATGTTTATTAGTCTGCTTATCATTAAAGAACTGGTCGACACATTTCATTCTCCACGTGGCCAACCTATAATGTTGAACACAAGTTCAACACATACTTTATCCATTGAAAATTAATGCCAATAACACAGAAGGTGATCACGACACTAGACGTGAGCGCATGTTCACATGCCGAACGCAAGGGAAACCGCTCGCCACGCAGGTCGAGCTCGGGGAGCGGCTAGGAACTATGTTGCGAGACTGGTGGGTTCTTCCGCCGACTTCAACGGAATCTCCCATCAAACCGGCAACACTATTTATCGGCTCTTCCCGCAGGCCACCATGGAGATTCATAAACCCTGGAAACCATCCATGCATCTATTTCTTTGGTTTCTATGCTAGGTGGAGCAAGCTACCGCCCCTTCTAAAGGGTGCATCCATCCATCCATCTATCCATCCATCCATCCAACCATCCAGTGAGAATTTGAAAAAATCCGCTACTATGAAACGCTAGGCGCTATGTAGCTTTAATAGATACGAAGTGGTGCGGGGAGTATGGAAAGGAGTAATGGTACCAGGATTGACCTTCGGTAAAGCAGTGTTATGCATAAGTTCTGAAGTTTAAGCGAGATTGAAGACCGGACAAAGGAGCGTTGTCAGGATAGCTCCGGGGGAACATGGGAACACTCCAAACGAGGGTGTGCAGGGTGGTATGTGCTAGTCATCGTTCGAGAGCAAAGAGGCAATGAGAAAATTAATTTTGACCGCAAAGTCCAACAGACCTGAAGGACATACGGTGGGCGTACAAAATGTATAAATACCTCTATATGAGGAGTCTGGACAAGAAATGGACGAAACGGACAGGAAAGCTTAGGGTGAAATTCTTGCAGACGGGTAAAGGGAGGGGGGGGGGGGGGGGGGAGTAAATGCGGTCAGTTGAAAAGGCAGTTATAGAGGCAGAGAGATGGATGTAAGAAAATAAAACACAGGGGAAGTCAGCTCTAACGATATATAAGTAAAAAAAAAAAAAAAAGAAAAACAACAGGGAAGGTTTATTCGGTAATTCAAGAGAGAGAGAGAGAGAGAGAGAGGGTGGAGGGAGCGCTCTATGGTTCGAGGCGAGTACGGGATTTTTATGAACAAAAACGTATAGGGCCGAATTTGAAGACAGAAATGCAACGTGAGCAATATGTAAAGAGGAGACGGAAATAATTGAACATCTGATTCTAAAATGTAAGGAGCTGTGTCCCTTTCCCGAAGGGTTTCGCTGGAGAAGATGGAAGTATGGATTCTAGAAGAGTAGAGGCAACGAAGAGAAGATTGGACTTCTGATGGAAATTATCTGGGAAAAATTTAAAGAGGTACAACTAACTACCACAACTGGGAGACGGGCGGAACGGAGGAGAATTCTGACTCCCTCCCGCGTGGCCACGGCCCTAAGTAACAACCCTGTCGAAAATTGGCGACTCCTTTGCCAGGCGGAGGAGGATGGGGGGGGGGGGGGCGATATTTTCAGTTTTTTTTAGCCCGATCCCGTAAAGATCTGCCTGGTGATCGCCTTCATGGCCTGGTAATAGTTACAGAAACGCATCGGCTTGGAAGGAATAGAGTGGAAATCGGGATTTGTTGTAGCTTTTAGGCTAGGTGGCGCAACCTATTGTCCGCTAGAGAAGGCACAGCCGTTATTATCCATCCATTCATCCATCCGCGGATCACCATGGCGGTAAGATCGTGCTGCTACTTGGTTTCCTCTTAAACTTCCTCTCGGCTTGCCGCGCATAAAGGCCATAGACGTCGTAACCGTAACGCTGCCGCTGATCATCGACCGTTTCACCATTGTTCCGCCTGGTTGCATTGATTCTGCAACTTGCCACGAGAGCAAGGGGTCACTCGCTCGAATGCGGCCAATCAGAGACGCAGAATCACCACGTGATCTTTATGCAAGCTCCGGGCTCCCTACACTAGAAACCCCTTGACGTCATAGTCGTCCTCTCCCCATTTCGTGCTTTTCTCGCCGTCTCATTATCCCTTTCCTACGCACACGCGAGAGAAGGGACCGACGGACGACGAAAGTGATTACGTCACGGTTTGCTGCACATTCAGGCTGAAGGCTTGGAAGTTCGTTTGCTTTTCGATTCTTCGTTTGAGGCCTGTTGCGCTTGCCTCGGTGGTTCGCGTGTTTCAGGGTTTTTTGTTGCGTGTTTTTGTTCTTTGCGTCGCTTATTTTTCGCTCTTTGGGAGGGTGTGGACAGTTGTGAAAGTTACAAGGCGGTTTCCAAAGGCCCCCCCAGGGAGAATCGGTGAGGATAAGAGAAAATGGATCGCCCTTGAGAATAGATCGACGTCTTTCTTTTGTATATGCTTTGAGATTTTTGTCTTCTTTTCCGGTTCCCCGGGGTCCGTTGGAAGTCGGGTGGCCGGTTTTGCGGTTCAGCTGTTCTTGTCCTGGCAGAGAGAAAAAGAAGTCGCCCCAAAAGAGGTACTCATTCTCCGTCGTTCTTCGTTTGAGTGTTTCCTTGCTCGGCTTCGGTTTTTGGGAGTCGAGAAAGCGTGACAAAGAGAATGACGAAAACGAGCTTTTTTTTTTTTTTCCTGCCATTCCACTTTCCGTATTCGGTCAGAAGGGCTTCTGGTCACGGTTTGGCCGAAAAACCATCTTCACTCCTTCTCTCGTATTTTGTAGAACTCGAAGATTAGTTCCGAAAGTAAAATACACCAGGGGCTCTAAACTCGTCAAACACAAAGTTGGAGCCGAAAGTTCGCGGAGCGCGCCGATTGGATGTCGGCGACAAATGCGACGTCATGGTCCTGATAGTCCAATCGCTGCGCTCCGTGATCTTCGGCCCCAACTTTGTGTTCGACGAGTTTAGAGCCCCAAGGCGATGTTTCCAAACAAGGGTGCCCCCGCCAGGTGTGGCCACTGCGCAGATTGACGCGAGGTGAAGCGTCTGTGCATCCGCCGTGCTTACCGCTGTGCCGACATCAGCGTCACCGCTGCAAGTTGACGGTCAAAGCCGCAAACACCCACCATTTCAACATTTTCTGTTGGTCTTGTTCTTTAAACAAAAATAAAAATGAACTTATCAGTAAAGGTACTGCAAAACTCGACAGCGAAGGGCAAGAATCGAAGTTTGCTCGGCTGGGTAACCAAAATCTTTGTGCAAAACAAGAATAACAAAAAAGAAGATTGAATTAACAAAAAAATGTTAACTGCCACGACCGGAATAATGCTGGAAAAATAAAAATGACCGGCACGGTCATGACGTCTGAAATCTGTAAATTTTTTTTTTTCGTTTTGCCTGATGAAAGAAAGGCGTATGAAAAAAAAAAAAACGTTTTACAAGTGAGCCCCCCCCCCCACCTTCCCGCATGTAGCGCAAATGCTTTAGAATGGAAGCTAGAATTGGCGATGAAAGTTTCCCTCTCAACGAATCATTCCTGGTGTCGGAAGCCATCCTCTTACGCTAGATTAATGCGAGTTTACAGAGACTCGTTAATCTTCCGTCCATGCCTGCCACTCCGCAATCTCCCGACCATCCTGTTTTCATCCAGCGTGTCCGTGCACTTCTCGGTAAAAGTGTGCAAACCCTCGTGGCCTGTTTACGACTCGCGGAGCGGGAAAACCCCGGTGTCGTCCGCTAAGCTTCGAACGTCCGGAGGTCCGGGGAAGGTGACGGAACGCGAGGCTCCGCTGTCGGGTGAACGGAATTCACAGATGCGTGAAACGAGAGTCTTTCCTGTTCCTGGCAGCGTCGGACCCCCTCGAAGCAACGTGTCGTTTGACACCCGTCTCACCTTCTGGCCCGGTACCGCTCGTCTTTGGGCACACTTTGTCGGTACCCTTTCCGAGCAATCAAATTACTTCGAATCCATTACTTTTTGGAGTAATTTAGTAATTAGTAGAATACATTGATTGGGAAGTAATTGCGACAGTAATCTCATTACTACTGGAAGTACTAAAATTACTCGTAACTGTTACAATTTTTTTTCTCTCGCCTTCCTAATAGCGTTTTTCTTTTTTGTTTCTACGAGTTTCCTACGATGAAATCAACTAACCAAATCTACCGCAGGAAGATGGTTTACAAAAATTGTCGAATTAAGAGGATGAGTACCTTATATCATTCGGTGATTTTATTCCAACGTTGGACAGTACCAAAGACCCGTTTTCAAACCGGCAATTTTCTTTTTACTGCGAAGTAACCGGGAAAGTACCTGTTACTCTTTTTCAAGTAACGACCGAGTGATTTTCCTCTAGAGTAATCGAGTGATCTAACTGAATACTTTTTATGACCGATAGTAATTGTAATCGATTACTCTTTTTTTTTTTTTTTAGCAATGCGCGTGACTGTCATCGTGCGAGTGTCCGATTAAAAGAGCCGTCCGCTGACAGGTGCGTAGTATATGCTCTCTACACCTCTACCATTTACGTATATCCCAACATATATAGCGTAAGAAATCTCGAGAATCTACTTTCCCGGAAAAGCACTCGGCAGAGGTCATCGCCGTAATCTACAGGAGGTAAAATTCGAAACAATACGAGTTGGCGTTTATGCGTGGTCGTGGCTGTTGGGGTGATGGTGATGGTGCTTACGTCAGGCAAATGCCAACGCCGCAACAACGACGACTACGACCCCACACAAACTTGCGATTGTTCGTGAACGAGCGGACTTGTCCGCGGGAGCTGGGCGCGCACCGCGCCTGCGCACGAAACCCGTTGGCGTGACGTGTGTCGGTCGGTGGATATGTCCGTGCGCGACGTGTAGGCGAGAAACTGCGGGTCGTTGAGACCTGCTGATAGCTGTCTTTCTATGTCGGGCTACTTGGAGGGAATCCAATGGTCTTTTCACTTTTTGGACGGTCGTCGAGCTCGCTGCTCGATGCTAAGGAAAATAACCCTGGCATCTAGTCCTAGCATCTAGCATAATATCCTAAACTCTCAAAACGATCTTACAAAAAAAAAAAAAGCAAATTAAATTTATAATTTAAAACGATCGCGTCGAAAAGGGCGCAGCGGTGGTTTTGTTTTGTTTTTCTTCTTCGTGTTACGCTTTTCTCAAAGACCGCCAGTCAGCTCGTGCTTTGTGCAAAATGTGGCAAGTTCTACTCAAGGAGTAACTTTTCACGCGGCATAAAAACAAACAAAAAAAAAACCGGATGTCCCGATGACTCGACAACGCGACTGATGATGAAGCAGTCACGCCAAACGATGATCCGAGTTTGCAGATGTCGGAAAGAGTCCCTCCCGGCCGTCTGTAGGTTCAACAAATATTATGGCTCCTTCGTTCGTTCGTTTTTGTTTACCTCTGATTCGTTCTGTTTTCCGCTCCACTATATAATGAATGCTTTCCTAAGGAATCCAAAGGTCGCATCCAGTGAACGCAAACCGTGCTGCGAGCATTTGGCAAGAGCCCAGACGCCAACGCCCGCCCTTGTTGCCAGCACATCATCACGTACGGCGGAGGCCTCGGCGTTTGTTTTGCCTCTCATCTAGATGATGACCCGGCAGCCTTCTCCACCGGCGCTTTTTAGTCGTCTCAACGTTCCTCGACTCAACGCTCCATTCTCCGGGAACCCACGTTGCGAAAGTAGAATCGAGGAAATAAGGAGGCTATCATTTGAACAAACACTTCCAATGTAACTGTAAACTGTGCTGCTACGTTAGTTACTGGCAGGATAACAACAACAGGGAGGTACTTTTTTTTTTCTGGTGGTTTGGGGGGGGCTTAGGATTTTATTAATTCTGAGTGGTTATTGTGTGCATTGGTTTGCTTATTTTCGCCGTGGTAACGAAAGTGGTTGTGCGGACATTTCCTAACATAGGGTATCTGCGTATAGACCCACTCAACTCACTGACGTCACGCGACTGCCGTGGCGCTGCTGTCGGTACTGCGCATGCGCAGACATTTCAATCCTCTCGAGTTTGGTTTCTGCGCACGCGCACTGTTACGTCTGGTGTGGACAAAGCGGGCTTCTTTCTAAACATTGTGGTGGTGTATAGAGCCAGCTGCGGACGTTGAAACGGTGTCCCTTTAAACTAATGAAATTGTAGTTTCCATCTGTACCACTAGGTGGCGTCGACCGCAGCGGTTCCTCCGCTTTGCATGTCACTCGCCCCTCTATACAGCTTTAGCTCGTCCGTGGTCCAACAGTGAGCATTCATTCGGCGGTCATGCACTTTCCCAAAAGAAAAGAAAAAAGAAAGAAAATAGAGTAATGGACGACTCCCATTGGGTGGCTCCCTTTATGATGGAGATGGTGCGGGGCATTCGCGTGAGCTGCCGAACCCTGACCACATAATACTCAATAGACAGGAACGACCCGAGCGCTCTCGTATATATACTCGTCGCAGCCACACAACCCACACAACAATGACTACACGCTGCACTTCCTGAGTCGCGAATAGAGGGGTGAAAACAAAAATGGCGGCGCCGCATCCCCCCCTACGCTATACGACGACGAGGGCGACACCCAACGTCGAATAATGAAAATAAAACCGCCCGCGATGAATGACGTCCGTTGCACACATACACAACACCACGAGGTCAACACTCTGGACAAAGGATTCAAATACGACGACGCGGCCTAAAACGTCACGCTCTGACTTCCACTAAACCGCCACCGCAACGGTCGCATCGCACGAGGCGCGTCTTCTAGCTGCGAGGCCATGGCTCACGGTTAGGCCTAAGACGGGCACGCGCTAAACTGAAAAAAAAAAAAAAAAAAATGTGCAATCCTAAATCGGCCGGCGGACAATGCACGTTAACACGTAATTTCTGCACGGCATACAAACACCCACAACGGGATTTGAACAAATAGAAAAAAAAAAAAGGTTGTTGTTTAAGTCCGGAGCGACACGCGCTTTTTCAAACACGCCGGCTCGGTTTCGTTTTTGTTTTTTTTCTTTTGCTGCGGGCCTGTGCTCTTGTGTGCCGCCGCCATTGTGTCATCTGCTAACGTATTGCGCGGGCTGTACCTCTGTTGTTGCCGGCTGAGAATTGGGTTAAAGGGTGTTCGTCGGTTCCACGTTTTGTTTTTTGTGCGCTCCCGGTTTCGTTAATGGGTGCAATTAATTGCGCCATAAAACTTAAATGAGGAGGATTACCAAACAACGCCCCTAAGGTTGAATGGAATATTTCTTTTAAACTGAGGCAAGGTGCGAGTTTCGTTTATTGCGTCCCAGCAGTTTGTTGTGTAAAGAGCTCAGCGATGACTTAGTAAAACGCTCAAAGCTGTTAGTTCCTAACATATACGAGTGTTGTGGACCTATTTTAAAAGTGGATCAAATTAAGTCATTGATTGATCAATGGCTTAGTGGCCTTATTAGGTGGCCAATATGATTGTAAAGGTATAAAAATGATTATAAATGTAACTTAAACGCTGTATAGACTTGGCGATGCGAGAGCAGTACGTTTCAGTGAAGCCATTTATTTCGTTAATTGGTCTGTCTAGAACACGTTAAAATGCCATGCGTTGATTGCACATGTGAGGATGGGATATAATCATATAATGAAAAGAAACACAATGTTTACTGACATCAAGTCGCCAGATACCAGGAACTATTTAAGCGATTGAAAAAATGTGAGACTATGGGTTATTTACGCAGAAATACGTTTTATTCTAACATAAAACAGTGGATTTGAAAAAGTAACGCAGTGCTTCACTGAAAAAGAAAAACAACAACGAAACACAGCACAAATAATAAAAATTATTTTCCAGAACGATAATCTAAGCAGCAAATATAGTACAATATATAGCTTTTGGAGAATAATTCTTTAAGCACAATTAAGTAAAGGGACTTCACTCTAGACAGACAACATGGTTCTCCACATATTGCATGGAAAAGGCGCGTGTTTCGAAAGTGAGGAACACATTTTTATCAAGCTCTCAAAATGTCGTCGAAATTTGACACACGCGCATATTATATGGTGGGTGCAAACCTGGGTCTGCTCAATTCATGCGCCGTGGCTCACGCACGCTCCAGCAGGAAATTGACCGATTACCGAATTCTAACGTCGCGTGGATTTTTATGTCTGGGAACGGATGAAGCTTGTTCATTTACCGGTCCTGCTCATTTGAACGCGAAATTCGTGCTTTCTTTTTTTTTTTTTTTTTTTTGTAAACAGATTTTGTGTTTTCCATTTTCTCGTCGTTTTTGCCTGAATTCTTCTGTTAATCGCAGTATACTGACTCTTTCTTCTTTTTTTTTTCTAGATGCTGGTTTGTGTGTATTTGTCTTAGACGCGCGGGCCTTCCGGTAAACTGACCGCGGAAAAAAAAAATCTGAGGTCAAATCGAGAGTGAGACCTTCAAATAGAACATACACAGCAGAGTTTTGTATATTTTTTTTTTCTTCTGGATCTTCGTAGTAAAAAACGTGTTAAAGTCATCAAGACCCAGCGCACGCGAAAAACAACAATCAAAGGGCTCAGGGCCAAACCTTCCGTTCCTCGTAAATATTGTCGAACTCAAGGTTATATGTTTATACCATAATATATAAACCCCAGGTTTCTCAGGGCCGAAGCTTTCTCGATGTGCCTAAAATAGGTGGTACCCTACATTCCACGGCTAGTCTCACTAGACTTTTCTCTAAACAAAACATCTAACAAAAATTTAAAAGAAGGCAACCAGCTAATGTCGAAGGTTCGATTAACTAATTTTCGTCAGTTTGCTGCTCTAGAACAGTCTTTAATAACCCCGTGCACGCGGAGGCCTTCCGACCGGCCCGCGGTCCGTCCAATGACGCCCTGCCCGCCGCCCGCTTCCCACAGAAACAAACGAGACTATTTATGTCGTTTTTATTTTTTTACTTTATATATATTTTTTTAATATTTATAATCCGGCCTTCGAGACTGTGACCGACCCCAAATCCGGCACCTTAGCCAAAAAGTTTGGGTGTCATCTCAATTCGGCTGGAATGTCCTTTCGGCCGACAGCTCCATTCGGCTGAAGTTTGGAGACCCCCTGCCAGAGGTCGCGCATTTTAGGTCGCCCTCACCCTCACAGCCACACTCACCTAGGCCCCTCACTCACCCTCACCCTCACAGCTACACTCATCTTCAGCCCCTCACTCACCCTCATCCTCACAGTCACACTCTACCTTCAGTCCTTCATTCACCCTCACGGAACCTCACGGCCCTCACGCACTCACCTCCCTCACGCACTCAGGGTCCTCACAGTCTCACACCACTCACGGTTTTCACTCACTGTCACCTCACCTGTAAACATGAGGATGAGTGAGGGCCCTTACGAGTGAGGTTTTGCCGACGTATGACCCCTGCAGGCTCAGTCGGTGACATCGAACGCACAAAGACGAGGATATCACCGTGACGAAGCACTTTTGGCGCTGTTTAATAGGCTCGGTCGGATCCTAGCGTCGGATGCAGTCGGGCTTGAAGGGAAATTGTGGTTGTGAATCGGATGGCACTACATCATTCCTGACCTTCACAGTGCAACAAAAAAGCCACGACAACCGTTTTTTTTTTTTTTTTTTTTTTTCCCGAACAGTGTTGAATTTAAGATCGACGCTACGCTATCTGATCCGAACCCCTACTTGGACACTCTTACTAATTATCGGTCTCCAATATGTTTCCTATTTATCAACGAAGAATTCAGTCGTATTATATGTATATTGAACTCTGTGCATTTCCTGCACGCTGGAATCGTGCGTGTCCGAAGACTGGTCAAGCTGCACCCTACAGCTTGACTGGTCTTCGGACTCTCACAATGCAAGCGTGCAGAAATTTTGTTTATTATTATTATTATAAAATATTTACAAGTAAAAATGCGCTTCTTTTACTGTTGAAACACCATTGCGTGCAAGGAAGAACTGATTCCCGTTCCGTATTTTATGGGAATGAACTGTTTATGTATGAGAACTGTAGTTAGCCAAAATGTAATGTAAAAACAAAAATAGTTCCAGGGTCCCTTTAGAGCAGCAGGGCGGCTTGGAGGTAGCCAGCCCAGCGAGTGGCGCCCCAAAGTCGCCCCCCCCCCCCCCCCCCCTCGAAGACTGTTGGTTTAAAAAAAAAAAAAAAAAACTCTTGCTACGGAGATGAAAAAGATACAAGCGGAAATTCGAAAATATAAAGATGTAAGCAGAAACAAGAAAAAGGTAGGCACATGTTTTGGCAGCCAAAGCACGAAAACAGAGCCGAAAACAAAGGGGCGCGATTGTGCGCTGAGCGAGTGCCAAGAAGGGCCCGGGATGCCGGAGGGATCAAAATGGATGCGGCGGCATCTTTTCCCGGACGCGATGACGGTTCCCTTTTACCTCGCCTGTTTCTTCTTTCTTTTTCTTCTTTTTGTGAAGGCGCTTTGGCGCTGCGTTTCAGCCGTCGACAGGATTTCAGGGAGGTGCGTCACATATCCCCAAAAAATAGTCTCTACTCTTTCGAAAAAAAAAAAAAAAGTACGATTCGGCCGATGAACATAAGTAGCTGTTAGTATAGTATTTGGATTTTATCGACGAAACCCTCATGTGCAGAATTCCGTTTCATGAGGAACACAGCGGCACGCTAACTCCAGTCTCAGTCTTCCAGGCACGCGACGCCATTCCTAGAGACGCTTCTTCGTCCATTTGTATCGTTTCATTCTTTTTTTTTTCCCGTTGTTTTTGAAGTTTTTACAGATAGCGAAATCTCGAAGCGTCTCAGAGTCCTCTCTTCCCTCTTATTTTTTTTTCTTGTTCACGAAGTATTTACGGCTGGCTAAGTTTTTCTTTTTTTTTTTTAGAAGCGTTTCGGAGTCTTTTCTCACGCCTCATAACTCCGTTGTTTTTTTCACTGGTGAGTTACGTGGCAGGCGGAGCTCGATCGGCGCAGGAGTTTGGCAGTCGACCAACTAGGCTAACTCGCTCTGACCATGGCACGCTTCACTTTGCAAGGCTAAATCAAAGTTAGCTTCGGTAAGAATTCGATTCAGCATGAAAGGGTCGATGCAAGGATTTTTGTACTTTGCACAAATTACCGCTTAGAACGGATCCCTCACGTTAATGACCTATGAAACACTCGTTCGTTTTTCACCCCACGCGATAGAAGTCGCAGAAAAAATTAAGGAAAAACGAGCAGCGTTCACCCCCTCAACTCGCAGCCAGAACAAGCGGCCACGTGATCTGGAGCCCTAAACTCGTCAAACACAAAGATGGAGCCGAAAGTTCGCGGAGCGCGCTGAATGGACGTCGGCGAAAAAAGCGCAAAGTCATCGTCGTGATAGGCCAATCGGTGCGCTTCATCAACTTCGGCCTCAACTTTGTGTTTGACAAGTTTAGAGGCCCTAGAGCCGATTATGCCGCCAACGTTGATCATAGCCACGCGACTGAGGTTGGCAAGGCACAGGACGCGCGCTGAGTTCCAGCCATCGTTACTGCAATTACATCATATAAAAAAAAAAACGGACTGCAGACACGTTCGAAGCATGTATGAAGCAAACAAGCTTCACACATGCGCGAGGCCACAAATAATTTCGTCATCATGTTTGCTGCGAACACCATGTCTGATGTATGGGCAGTGTAACTGCGCCTGAACGCGTTGTTCAATCCCTACATGTGGGGACGTCGTCCGCAGGTGAAGCATGAATTCGGCTAACATGCTTCGACAAAAAAAAATACATTTGAATGCTCTAAAATGTAAGCTCGGTGATGGAGCGAATCTGCAGTTTGAAACCGGACCGTGTTTTCGATTCCTGTAAAGTTGAGCAAGTGTGGAGTGCCACCATTCGTAGGTTCGGTGATCATCCTTCTGTGCTTTTAGATACTTCGCTTTTTCTGAACTTTTCCAATAAAGGACGAGTCCGCAGTCCGCATAGCTGACGCTCAACTACGCAACTAAATGCAAACACTTCTTCATTTAAGCATTTAAGAGTCGCCGAACGCCAAGGTCAACGTGTTTACTGGACCACAAGGTCACGATCGGCCGAGGCGACCCAGGGCCAAGCCCAGACACGCAATCGGTTATGGTACCATGCAACCAGCGATGAGGCTGATCTGGACGAACGAGACGCTGATTGCCGACTGCTTTGATGAACTCCGCACGAGCCGAGCCAAAACAAACATCATGGAGTGCGCTCCAGTGCTGACATTGGGACTTGGCTCGTGTCCATCGAGCCGTTCCTGCAGAAGCCCGTGACAGACGTTGACTCGCCCGTTCCCAAGATCGGGTCTCGGGAGTTCTCTTAATTGGCCCTGAGCGGCCACTATTAGCGGGATTATTAATTGCCTGTCTGCTCAATGCGCGTCTTCCTGTGGTCTAAAGGCGCAGTCGAACGCAGCAGCAGCCAGTTCGTGGCTATCCTTACCGCAAGATCGAAACTCTATACATGCTCCGTTTCACCTCAAGTTCGACCGGAGCCTGCAGAAGTGTAATCTCACGGCGGTTACGGGCTTTTGTGCGGTTGCTATATCAGCGACTTTCAGGCACAGTGAATGCGCCGCTATCTTGCGCTTTCCTTTCCCCCGTGCGTGATTGGTTGAGGTGAGCCGGTTCCCACAAAGACAACTAGCGCCTTGTCGTCGTCTTGTTGCTCCTTTGTCTGCTCCGCTTCAACCATATCAAGCCGTGACGATGCACTTTTTGACGCTGCTTGACTGGCTGAATTCGATAGTTTGACTCTGCCGCAGAACCGCCGATCACGGCGAACGATAAAAAGGCTCCCAACGATCGACTCAGGACGCGATTAGACCTTGCGAAAAATGCAATCAGCAAAAGGATCGCGCTGTATACGGGCATGACGTTTCACTTGCCCCTTGTCCCCCTCCCCCGCACATGACATTTTTCGCGCGTATATTGTCGCACTGTATAAGCTTCGTCATTGGCTGGAATCCTTCGCTAATTCGCCGTGATTGGCAAGCAAGGCCAGCACAATGGCCCCGGATGGGACGTCACTCGAGCCGTGCACTGGCAGTCACAACTGCTCTTAAAGACGCGCTGTTCGCTGCAGTGACGACAGAGTGTGCATATGTGTGCTTCCAAGATGTCCGTAGACACTTTTCCTGTCACCAATGGGACTGTCGTACGAGCAAGAAACACGCCTGAGAGACTGCCTCCAGACTGTCTATGCAGGAGTCCTGCATGCGTCTTATTATCGCCCCAAAGCCAAGAGGGAGTTTCCGTAAGACCGTTTTCCCAACTCCGCTACGCTCTCCGGAACCAAGACGCCACTACTGCGCATGCGCGACGCTAGCCTTGCCTGCAGAGTCCCGGATCTCGTAGCGAATGGAGCAGAATGTTGCGGGACAGCGGAAACCATCTACGGAAACTCCCTCTAACGGCTCGGAGGCATTCTCCGATGGAACGCCGAAGGACGATTCACGAGGTGACAAGCGCAAACATTACAAGTTTAGACCCGCGATTTTCTTAAGCTGTCTACGACTGTAGTATATAGCCTTAAATCGAGACCAAACTATGTGCTCGTTTTCCCATCAAGAAAAAAAAGAAGGCAAGTTTTGTCGTATATCGTTTATACGCCGCGTGAAGTCTTACTTACAAGATTTAGTTTGTCAAAGGAAGAAGCGATATGCTTTCGGCGTTCGAAAAGTCTCGATAAGATAACATATATCTAATCTGAAATGCACCGACATATATATTCTTTGTCTGCATAAAGGCGGAAATTAGTAATGTAATTAGTAATGGTTTTTGAGGTTGAACACGAGTGCTATATCTCCAGCCATTTGACTGACTCGCTTTTTGGTGTGTATACACGAGTCTTGAAACAGGATGTTTACTCGGAACACGTGCTTACCAAAAAGTTTTGTTTATTATAGACCTTTCCATCGCTTATCACCAGGGCGAGAAATGCTGAGTCACTGAGCTGTGGACGCATGCGCAGCGTCTGATACACCGTACAGTGGAGCAACAGCGCATGCTCACAAGGCGTTCCACAGCCCAGCAGACAAAGATGGCAGCACGCAGAAGGGGATTTTCGCAAAGGTCTATACACCTTGGCGAAAATGGGCGACTCAATTTACGCGAGTCAAAGGCGTCAAATTACAGTCAAAGCAGCGAAGCACGCCGAGGAGGGGTCGTATACCCTACAAATCTCCAGCGCCATTTGGCTGCGCGAAACGGTATTTCGTGACCGAGGTGGCCTTGGCGGTCCGCCGTCGGTGTACCGGAGTAAATAAAAATATACCGAGATTAAAAAGAGCTACCGTTGATCAAATTGCGCTCCAAAGCCAGAGTATATACGAACACAAAATTAAATCAACTGTTGAATGAAAAATGAGTATTGAATATAGATATATATATAAAGTATAAGGCTATTCTGAACCAAAGCCTAATGGCAAAAGCCGTAGTCCCTCTGCCCATACATTGTACGAGAGACGTGCGCTGTTCACTGAAGACAAGATGATCAAATTATATGCAAACTTCAAACCATGTCTGCTTAAAAAAAAACAAAAAAAAACAGAAAAAAATCTCGAGAATGTCATAAATGTTTACTCTTTACGTGCACATGTTAGGATTACTCTGTCTTCACACGTCAGTTGTGACAGATCACTCGCATCCTCACTTTACGAACCCCTCTCTCACTGAGCTTCGAGGGAAGCAGTCGTGGGGGGTTCGCGCTGCAAAACTCGAAAATCCACTATAGACGTGAAGCTGATCGTGTAATCACTACTAAGCAATACACGTATACAAAAAAAAAAAAAACTATATTACCGGTGGTCAGCTAAATACGTTCTGTACAGTGCACCGGCTAAGTTTCATATGTACAGAGCGCGACACTGTTAGCGCGAACAAGCGATCGCCATTTTTTCCAGTTTTTCTCTTTGAAACCAAGGGATGTCATCCAAGTTATTATTGCTACGAAAAGAGCTCATTTAGTTCTATAATGTAGGTGACAAAATTTCGTGCTCGCTAATACTATTTAGAAGTAAAATGCGAAAATGCGCCGATGTCGTGTTCGCGCTAACAGTGCCGCGATGTGCGTTGAATCGGTACAGCCAAATCTCAAGGAAGGGTTGCTTTCTGTAGCATTTGTTTGTACTCAAATATTCCGCTTCTAACGATGAGCAGTTTTTTGAGGAATCGAAGAAAAAGGGAGGGGGAAAGAATTAAAAAAGACAAATAATTTTACGCACAATTTATTTCTGAACCGGCAAAAGTCTGACTATGAATCACGTGGACATGTAAAAAGACGTCACGAGACACCAGTCACCTGACCGCATAGGTCATGAATGTACGCTTGGCCCGTGACGCGTGGGAATTAGTGCATGCACACTATCTCAACCTAACGCAACGGGTTTGTGTGATAAGTCTTTTGCGTAACGCTGGAACGTCGTTACAGTCTTCACCCCCGTAAGCAATAACGTTTTCTTTTTACTTTAAAGATGACAGAAAGAGAGAGGGGGATGGAAAGGGGTTCCACCCATACGCTGGATAAAATCGTTGGCACGAATCTGCTTCGAGTTCATATATCATGCACGGTGTCAACGTTCCCCGATCGTCTACATACGTACAAACACACGGGCGTGATAAGCTCGCCTACGGGGATGTAGGTGAACAACCCCAAGTTGTCCGGGGGAAACCAGCGGAGATAATGTATCGTGTGGGCAATCCGCGACAAATAAAAAAAAAGGATTAAAGGGGGGAAAAACAAGTGAGAAATCTCAAATTTGCGACATGACAAGATGGCGTGCGGCGGGGCGGTCCACCCGCCAACCGCGCTCCACGGGACCGGCGGCCGATCACGCGAACGTTCTTTACACCAGGAGCAGGGATCCGTAACCACGCCTCCTCCCCCTACTCCTCCTCCTCGTCCACCGTTCTCCCGTAAGCCGACAATGCGCTGGAAGCTAGGCGTGCTGCTGGTTAGACCGGACATGTACGATACTCGTGACGAGCAATCAAATTACTCGTCTTGGATTCTACTTTTTAGAGTAACATTGGAGTCCTTTCATTACCTTTATTATGTAGCAATCGCGAGAGTAATTACTTTCGATGAAAGTAATCGAATTACTCGTAACTGCTACTCTATCTTTCCCTCCCTTTACTAATTGTGCCCTTTTTTTCCACAAACATTCTAGCAAGGAATCATCGAACCAATGTCTCCGACACGAGGACGGTCTACCAAAAGTGGTGGATGTAGTTTGTAATCCTGGTTATTCTAGTCTAGTAGTAGGGGACCTTTAGCAAAACACTACACATTCCGCACTGCCGGAGCCTTGGAAGCTTGCTTTTAACCGTGCGCCTTGGGTGATACCGTGACCGCGGGGCGTGCGCTACACTTCAAAAGGCTCCGGTAGTGCAGTACGCGGAGCGGTATGCTAAAATCCCCAACGATGGTTAAAAGGACCGTTTTCGAACCGGCAGAAACATATCTATGCTGTTCCGAAAATCGGAAGTAATCCGAACGGTCTCAATTAGTGGTCAATTACTTTTCCTCTCGAGTAATCATTAATTACTTGGGGGGGGGGGGGGTGTATAAGACTGGATCAGGCGTCTATGGTTTGCCACGTGATCATGCTCCCGTCTATGTCCCCACGCGCAGAAAGCGGGGGTCGGGTGACGAAAGGAGGCCGCTGATTGGTCCGCCGAGCCCGTAGTTCTCCCCGCACACTGTCGGCTTACGGGGGAGCGGGCCCGTGACCACAGTGGCGTGTTTCCAGAGTCACGCTCAGCGAAATCGGTCGGCGAGGCAAGCGCGGTCGTTGAGGCTGGCCCTTTTCATTCGCGTCCGCCAGTCCCGTTCCGTCCACGCAGTCCGACCGACGGAAACCTTTACGCCCAACTTCCAGTTGGGGAAAGAAAATAAAAGAAGAAAATCGCGTTATGCTTTCTTTTTCATTTTTTGCAGTGAGAAAAAAAAAAGAATTTAGGCAGACTAAAAAAAAACGCTTAACTTTTATTGACGTTCGTTGCGGTCGCACGAAACAAAACACAACGGTCAGTCAGTCACAAAACGAACATATTGGTGATTTTCGCCGCGCGTTCCTTTTTTAACCTGACACTTTTAGGGTTTCGTTTTTAGAGCGCCAGGCGCCGTGAACATCCGATTCGCTCGAGAAGACTGCAGCGAGCGAACCTGCGCAGCCAGACCTTTCTCTTCTAGCCGCTAGGTGTCGCGGCTTTCCCATGGCACAAAATGGCTAGGTGGCGTAAGCTACCGCCCGATCCAAAGGGCTCAGCCGGATTCATCCATCTATCCATCCATCGAGGCGTGTCACACTCGCGCTTGGGCGCTCTTCAAGACAGTCTGCTGACACTGTGCGAGGCCTTTCTCTACCAATTATACGACGACCCGGTGACGCTGTTAATGGAAGGAAAATTACACCCTTGAAATAAAGGCTATTGCTCCCCATTAGAGATAAGGTTATCTCCCCAAGGGAGCACAGGTGCACCCTCACAAAGGGTGCAAACGTTGCTCCCAAGCGGAAGGAGTAACGTTGCTACCTTTTGAGACGAACTCCAGGGACAAGCAAGTTACACCCTAAAAGGTGCGACAACAGGAACCTTTTTTTTTTTTTTTCAAAAGTGCACGAGGCAGGTTTGCTTCGAACTTGCTTAAGGTGTAGCTTTATGGCGACTTCTAGAGAACAGAACCAACTGATCACCAAGGTAATCTTTCGCGGCCAATTAATAATATTTCGGCTTAAAAAAAGGTTGCCTAAAGGGGCACTTGCGAAGTGTCTACTAGTGTATTGCATTTGCGTCTATGCTATAGTACAGTGGTTCTCAGCCATTGATGTCTCGCGGACCCCTTGTGGATCGGCGGAGATGATGGAGGACCCCGTTCGTGGTGAGGGGAAAGAAAAGTATAGGTTTATTTGATAGTGATTTAACAAATTGATAAAAGTAAGGGCTTGTGGGAAGTAGAACTTTGTTTCTGACAGATACACGAGAAAACTCACCCGAACATTGGAACGTTTCTTCACAATCTGAGAAAAGACAGCTTTTATCTCTGGGCTTGACTGACGAAGCTGGGCTTCGCGGACCCCTAGATTACCTTCGCGGACCCCAAAGGGTCCGCGGACCCCCATCTGAGAACCACTGCTATAGTAGGTAATTTAACTTTTTGCAGCTGCCGTATATCACGGAACAGTGGTTCCACGATAGTGGTGTATGCAATGGCCTTCAAGATGATCGTCCGTGCTCTCATCAGCTCTTTTTAAGAGTCTCGTACGCACCACGTGACCGCGAACATGCCGAGTCATGCCACAAAATGTCCGGGGATCGGCGCGTTCTAGTGTGTTCCCAACGCAGCTCGGAGAACGTAGATAGAGCGAAAGCGCGCGCTGCATGACCCATGGGAATCCTGCAGGCTCCTTTCCATCTGGACGAGCATCGTACTGGTGCGCTTCTAAAGACCCCAGGCGAGCGGTGCTACTGCACTAACTACACTTCTCATCTTACGGTTCAGACACCAGAGACGGCCACTGGGGCTCACAAACTTACGGCTGTTTTGAACGTACCTGCGCAACAACATTACTAAAAAAAATGAAAGCCGTTTACAACCTCCTGTAACGCCGAATTAGAGCGCAGCTCTTGAGGAGGAGGATGGAAGGGTACTGAGGAGAGGGTATACCCCTCCTCCCTCCTCATCCTGCCTGCTACTCCGCCACAAGGGCCACGTGAGACGTGACCTCAGGGGGTCACGTGACCTCAGGTAGGTCACGTGACCTCGGGGGGGGGGGGGGGGGGGTCACGTGACCTCACGGTTACGCCGATGCAGACGCCGCTCAAGCCGGAAACGGAGCTGCGCTCTAAAAAGCCGAATTCGGGGTGCCAGTAGGATACTGTTTTACTGTGTCCGCCGGCGACTGACCTAGAAACTGCGCAGCAACGGGCGTCAGCAGCTTACGATATCCCTCGCTACATCACGCCAACAAAAGCAAAACATCGACGACAAGCCCAACCTGCCGTGGTTCGGCATTGTCGAAAGAAGATCAACTCATCCAATTCTGTAGATAAGGCGGTCAACCCGTCACCTTCTTTTCGCCTGTCAAAACAGAGGGTGTACGTTGAAACCTTTACGGACCGCCCCCTTCCACGCGATTAAAAAGCTTCGAAAGGCCGGAGATGAATGTCGGTGTCGGCGAGAGCGGAAAAAAAACAAAAAAAAAAAAAAAAAAACAATTTGACTTCGATATGTCGAGCTGACCGGACCAGTTTTCTCAACTCCCCCTTGCTTTATTTTCTAGCTAGTTTATTTACTTATTTATATTGCCCCCCGACCGATCGCAGACGTGGAAAATGGCGGCGGCGCGGGCTTAATTGCGGCTCTTATCAGATCGCTTTTTGAACGCGTGCAGGCGGTCGCGCGCCGTAGCGTATTTTTGTTTCTTTGTTTCCGGTTCCGACAGGGATATAGGTTGAACTTACGCGTCACTGTGTCAGTCCGAAAAATAAAAAAAAAAAAATAATAATAAAAGCGGGCGCGCAATGGCTCTTGCGGTTTAGGGCAACCCCAGGACGGCCGTCTAATTATTGATGGCTTGCTTCGTCCGGACATTTTGGTTTCCAACGCTGTCTGGTGTGTTTTTTTTTGTTTGTTTGTTTGTTTAGTTTTTAACGCAAAATCGTGATATTGTTTGTTAGGACGTCAAGTGTGTACTACACTACGGAGGGAGAAAATGGCCACGGGTAGAACGGGAGCTCTGGAAGGTAATTGTCGATTACGTGGAACAGACCTTCGCTTTTTTGTTCTTGTTGCTTTTGGCGCCGTGCAGCAGAACATGATTGACAAAAAATAAAAAAGCTTATTGATCGTTGATATTCGTTAGAAAATAGAACTAACAAACTTAAATGTTTTGATTAACGTAACAATGTCATAATCACAAAAAAAAAAAAGAATTGTTCGAAAAAAAAAAAGAAAAAAGCTCGATAAATATTGAACGAAATTTGGTTCCGCCATCGAAACGACAGGTTTTGACGGGAACTGTATTCCTCAACAAGATTGAACCCCCGATATTTCGGACGACTTAATAACTTATAATCGCAGCTGCGTCTCCTTCCTGTTATTGCAAGCGTCACGTTACACAATGGAATAAATAATCTCGCGTCACAAATTACTCGCTGTTTTAGAAGCACGGCCACGACGAGAATGCATGCATGCTCTGGTTTATAATATCCTTAAAATTTACATAGTACATATACGAGGATTGACATTCCATTGACAGTACACATTCTATATACGAGGATTCGGCTGAGGTCAATTAAGGCTGTCGCTAATTAGTGGGCGCATTGTTTCTTGGATCTGCTAGTGAGACTTTTAAGCGAGCGTAGAACTTGAGGCAGACGAGAACGCGAGCCTGGGACGTCGGTACACCGAGCTTTGGTTGAAATGATTGGTGGGTATAGGCAAAGCTATTGCTGCCTTTGTCTCTACTCTATCTTCTCGCGTTCTCGTCTCCCTCAAGTTCTACGTTTGCATAAAAGTCTAAAACATTAGCAGATCCAAGAAACAATGCGCCCACTAACTAGCGACAGCCTTAATTGACCTCAACCGCTGTTATTACTCCTTGCGATATCGCGCTGACGTCAATCCTCGTATATAGAACGGTTCCACGAAGCAACGATATGAAAGTAAACTGCACCGCAATGCTCACAGAGCGCGAACCACGGACGTTCTCTCGTAATTTATTCATCCATTAGTAATATTATTAATAAGCGTATCCGACGAGGTGGACGAGAAATATCAGACTGGCCATCGAATGATGGCAAGCGTAATCATGACCAAATTGGAAGAACAACACCGAACGCCCAAGAAAAAAGAAAATGACGATTGGTCTTTTGGTGTCTACATCGTTGTTCATTCCCCGAATTCTAAAAGTATACGTAAGACGAAGAAGAAGAAAAAACTGTCTCCTCACAGTGGGCTTTGGGACGCTTCGCCATGATGGTATACAAAGCCTCTCTAAGAAATCTGGCGCCTCTGTGCGCTTTCCCGCAAAGAACTTGAAAGAGATAATCGGTGCTCGTCGTTTGTCTACAGAGCTTTCCCCGAAGACAGCAGCGATGGACTCTCTCAACTGCTCGATGGGGAATGGAGCAAATGGAGACGCGCCAGATTTCTGACAGTCAACGTTCCGGGGTAGCTCAGGCTTCGAAAAGCAATAACATCGCCCAACTTTTCGTCGTTCACTAAACGAGTCAGATCTCAATCGGGACAATCAGTCCTTCCCTGCTCTGCGGAGAAGTAGCAGACGCCCCAAGGGCGAGTCTTTTGACTCCAAAACACAGTTTGCTCTCTGTGCTACTCAATCGGCATTTCATTATGAATTAAGATGCAAAACAGCTACAAGTACTTTTTTGTTGTTGTTGTTGTTGAGCACGTTTTAATGTTTTGATTTCTTTTTCTTAGGAGATGCATTTATATGAAGTACGCGTGAAGGTGTCAGATGCGTTTGCTTCTCTGTGTGTCTGTATCCTTTTTTTTCAATGAAATGCGTAAAAATGCTGTAAACGGCGGGATGTGGAGGCCTCAGCCGGAAAGACACTCCAGATTTCTTAAGAGTCTATGCCGCGGACTCGTGAAAATCCAAATAAACTTGAAACTCTCCTAGATTTCCACAGGGTGAGACGGAGGAGCCTTTCTCACCTGCGGTATCTGTTCCGGCGGACGTCCAGCGGCCAGCACGAAAGACGCGTGCATGTTGAACACGGCAGCGGTGAGCAGAATCACGTTCCCGCCCACACAGAGCCTCATGGCGAGCTGGGACCGCTGGTGCGAGACAACCGACGAGCACGATGACAACCTTCGGCCCGGTCTCTCACACACATTCGCACCACCGCTCCTCGGCTTCCGAATTCACAGCGTCCGCGCCGCACTTCCATGGGGTTGCAGCAGACGGAGCGACGCCAGCATCGTCTGCTTTGCCGCAGCGTCGTCTGCTATCGCCGGCTCCATCCTCGCGGAGCACTGGCCAGACTCCCCGCCATCCGCGCTCCACACCCGAACAAGAGACTCTTTCTGACGGCCTCTCGCCCTCCCCCTCACCGGGTCTCTCTTTCACTCACCACCTCCTCTCCTGTTACAATTTCTCGCCCTCGCGCATTTTTAGACAAGGGTGAAAGGGTGAAAGTGGAGATGGCAAATACGGGCGAGGAGGGAGGTGCATGGCGTGGAGGCCCAACCTTTGAGGGCGCTGAGGAGGCCATGGAGATGCTGCCAAACACAGACTAAAAATATGGGAGCCGCGGTCACACACTGCTAATACAAGGTGTCCCCAAAAAATTTGTTTTTTTGTTTTTGTTGTTTTTGTTTTTACCGCAAAAATAAACTATGTATCACCTTTCACTCATTCTCCGTCCAAATGTAGCGCTAGAGGTTCGAACCAGATGCCAAAGTTTCAGCATTCAAACTCTTATTCAAAAGTTATAGTATATAAGTGATTTGCGGAAAATTTCAATGGGCGAATGGGGCCCATTCTCGCTCGTTTTCGGTAACTGGCGTCATAGAGCACTCCGTATATTATAATAGGTCCATCGGCCGCGCCATTTTTCACAATGAAAGTAAAAAAAAAATTCGTTTATAAACAACTTTTGAATAAGATACCTGTTAGTGTGGAAACTTCGAAGCATCTTCGAAGTGTGTTGGCTTCGCACATATGTACGATTCGAACATATGTCTAAAAATAGTATTTTGTATCACCAATATGTGATGGGACCGTCACACAAGGACCAAAAAAGCCTTAAGCGGCGTCTGCAGACTGCTTGTTTTCTGATTCGTATTTTTATGATGCAGTGCGAGTGTTTCACAGTTTGCACCCGTCGCTATATGCCCTTTCAGCACCCTTTATAATCAAGAAGAAGGGTGATGTCGAGTCGATTGCTCTTCATTCCTTCGAGGGTGTAAAAGGGGTGTTGTACCGCAGTGTTGGGAAGCGAAAACGTACACTCTCAGAAACAAAGGTGTATCCTTACTCCCCTTGTCCCATATACGACACCCCAAAACTTGAGTTCGACGTACAGCGCAATGAAGTCAAACCGACGGTTCCAACTTTCACCAGCGGCTTAATAGCCGAGTGGTACAACTTAATAAAATAGCTGATGACTACAAAAACGTAATCAGGGTTTTCTTGGCCCTACTGCAAAACCTCAGTGTTTTTTGTTTTGTTTTTCCGTGGTCTTTGATACGTACTTTAGCTGTTTAATGAGGTATATGTAACCGTTCTCAAGCCCCTTGTAAAAGTTGAGGTCGTCTGTTCGACGTCAGAGCGCTGTACGTCCAACTAAAGTTTTGGGGTGTCATATACGGGTCAAGGGTGTAAGAACATACCTTTTTTTTCTGAGAGTGACCCCGCTTCTAGCTGCTTTAGTGGAGGTCATTTTTAGCGACGACACTGACAGGTTCCTTGAACTTGGAGATATTACGCTTTAGCCGAAACGCTGACGATAATTACGAGGCCAATATACCCTCGACCTTAATCGCCGAGGACGTCACTACGCGACTCGGTATCTTTCAATTGTCGAGTGCATAAGGCGGTGGAGCAGTCGACGGGGTCGTGATTCCGGTCTGGTGCGTGCTCCAACCTGTCTATATGTTTGTTGTTTCTGCGCATGTGTGCCAACTTTACGTGGGGCGTGTGGTTCGTGAATCTGTGTTGGTCGTAAACTATCTTTCTATGGTGCCGCTAGAGGATCGCGAGCACCCTATTTTTAGGGTGCTCCCCAGGCACCCTATGGGTGTTAGCCCTGTGACAAGCTGTTTCACACCCTTAAGGGTGTAAGATCGTTTAGTTTGTACGCAGATTACAGTCGAAAGGATTCTTGGATACCATTTCAATTGAGGCGATATAACTAGAGCCAAGTTACGCGTAATTTAAGATTGTACAGTTCATCCCTTCGAGAAAGAAGAATTGCACTTGTAGCCTCGTATACTTTCGAGCGACATCAAAAGTAAAATATGAATTACAATTTTCCAATTACAATCATTTTGGCACGGTGCAACTCATTTCATTCGAGTGACTTACGGGAATAAAAGGACGAAAACCACCCCACAGTGCGGTGAAAGCTACGTGCTTGTTGGCCTAATCGTACGTACGTCTATCGTTTACCGGATGATCAGGATACCGTCCACACGCACTTCCGGTCAGCGGGGTCAGGTGATGAAAGGGAGGACTGGTCCGGCGAACGTCTGACTTCCCCACCGCACGGTCAGCTGAACGGATTGTAGTACGTGAAGAGATGTTCGTCTCGGCGTCGACCAGGAGAGCTGAGCCGCAGTCAAAGCCACCGCAAACGCAAGACCAATAGACGACCAGACTAAAGCACGAGCGCGCTTACTGCCGTTCACAAGATCAGACGTATGATAGGGATTGTGATGTGTACATTTTTGATGCCTACCATTCAGGAGCAACGATTTTACGCAATGATATCTTAACGCTGTCAATTTTTAGCCTTTATTTTCTTTCAGCGCCTATAGGCAGCCTGCGCTTGTAACTATAATTTAAATTTGTATCGTTCAACTCATAGCCACCTAACGTAGAACGAAGCATTAAACAAACGGACTTGCGTTCTACTAAGAACTGGACACCCTCCGATCCAAGCGATCGGTGAGACTATAAAGCCCGAAACTTTATAAAGCGCTACGTATAATGAATCATCGAATGTATAATATGTAACTGTGTGGTGTTTAACTGTAATTATTCACGTTGTAATCACTGACAACAAGTCAACCACATTTCAAAATATTTGCTCAGGTATAGGCTCCAAAGTAGCATATACTTGAGCATCGTTTTTCCTGTAAAGTCGGTCCTGTTAAGTCGGTCCTTTTTATGAGTCTTCATGTATTACTCTGCACTTGGAACATAATATAAGCGCAATCTAAATGCAAGGCAGGCGTGTAAACTTGGTATTAGATGAGCCAGAGCGTCCTGCTCCGAGGTGGCGACACATGTCCCGCTGTCATTGCTGTCGGGCAGGCTCGCTGTGCGATTGCTCACAATATCTCCATGACGTGTTGGAAAACAAGAGCGGAATTAATTCCTCTATTGCGCTCGGCAAAAGCTTTCTCGGATGTAACCGAAAAACAAAAGTCGTAGAAAAGGGTTTATGGTAGCAATTTTCAGCTAGCGTTGCGTATTATATTGTTGTTTTCATTGTTATTCCTGTACCCTTTTAATAACGGTAACCTTGATGGAATACATGCGGTCTTTCTCACTTTCTTTGTGTGTTTTTTAGTTCCGTTTTGCGTTAGAAGTTCCGGTTGACATTGAAACGCTGCTTTTGCTACGACGACTCACCAACTTGTCCAACTTGTTCTCCTAAGAAATTCGGTTCGTTTACGGCTTTTTCAAATAAATGGAAAGGCCGCGGCAGTTATTGAATACTTAAAAAAAAAAATTATGCGAAGGAACACAATCGCCATGGCAAGATGCGACGCGTTTTAGGGAAAAAAAAAAGAATCACGTGTAACTACCGACAAACCCCAGCCCGTGGTTTGTTTTTCAACGGCTGGAATTGAACAAATTTTTCGTGTTTCAAACTTGCTTCCGATTTTCGGATGGGTTTTTTACATGTGCTCTAGCCTTGGAAAATCGCGAGTAAAATCTCATAATATGAATCAAGCATAAAAACGGAAACTCATGTGCAAAAAAAAAAAAAACTTTTAAAAACTGTTTAAAAATTCGAACTTAAAAAAAAAAGTTCTACGCCTTTTTTTTTACGAATTACGGGATAGTTGTTTTTGTTTTTTTTTTTTCAGTAAAGGAATAGCAATTATACTTTTATCAAGACCTTATTTGCGTTGTGCGTCTAATAAATGAATCCCGGAGAAAAGCTCACTAGAGAAAAGCTCGCCTGAAAAAACCTCACCGGAGAAAAGCTCACCGAAACACCGGCGGATGTGGAGAAAATCTCACGGGCCATTGAGCGTGTGTGGAAAAAAGCTCACCGATTTTTTTCTTCTTTTTATATAGAAGCTGCCAGATCCTGCGTAACATACATCAATTTATTATTATTAAAATTCGTCCGTTTTGTAAAAGAAGAAAATGTTATTTTTTTTTGTAATATTTGTTAAGCTATTGGGTATATATTTAGGGTACCGTGTTTTCGAAGTTTATTTCTCGTGAAATTCGGAGGGTATTTTTCGGAGTTTATTTTCCGTTGGTGATTCGGGGTTTGTCGGAGTTTATATTTTTGGCAGACTACAAATTCTTTGAAATTAAGTATTTATTTTACTCCGTGAAATAAAAAAAAAACTCATAAACAAAATAAATAAGGTTCGGGTACCGTCACTCGTTTTCCCGAAGGAACCTCGACGTGCTAAAATACAAATCCCTCTTGTCAGTAGTTCTAGATTTCAAAGGAAACTCAAGTGACCTTGTGCTTTTAAAAAGTTTTGTTGTACCCCTTCGTCTTTTTTCGCTGTTTTTTTTTTTTTTTTTGTTACTGTGACCTCGAAATTTGGAGTATTTCGGATAAATCCAAATTGACGAAAAGTTTGCCGGCGAGTGTTTTTCGAATTTGTTCGGATTTATCCGAAACTGAACCCTGTATATTGCTCCCAAATCAATAATTGCTGGCGAGTGTTTTTTTTTTGTTTTTTTTTGTGGTTTACTAGGCAACGAAAGCCCAACTGAAAACTTGTAAACTCGAAAAACAGGAAAAAGTTGGAAAACTTTCCTAAAACTGTCTTCCTAAAACCTAAAAAAAAAAAAAGGAAGACTGTAAATCCAAAAGCGCGTGCGCAATAACGCGGTGCCTGAAATTCCCTTTGAAGCTTTTGTTAACCTTCGAAAACAGGGTAGAACGCTCAGTAGGATATCGAGGTTTCTTTTTTCCATGGACATGCACGTTTTCCAGCCGTTCGTGCTGCTTTTTCCACACGTTGCCTAGTGCCCTTCTACGGCGAGCCACCCATGACCTTCAGAGCTGCACACTGCCACCGTCGATTCACGTGACCTATATAAGAACTAGTTTTCTGTAAGCTAAACGTCATACATGATGAAAACCGCTCAAACGACGAAGATGGAATGAAGACAAGAAACACGACAGGACGAAGCTGTTCTCGCAACTAAAGTTTTATTAGTGAAAAAAAAAAAAAAACAGCGTAGCCGACACTGATTACATCAGCATACACCTACTTATCTATAAGGCACCACGCAATCTTCGGAGTTGAAACGGTTCACACACCGTTATTCATATTAGCTCGCAAAAAAAAAAAAAAAAAGAACCTCTTTATCTGACGGAGTTACCGACGGCGCACTGTCAAGTTGTCAATAAATTGTTGTCATTTTACGGCTGTCCCACGTTCTGATTTTATATTTGCGGCGTCATTACTGTACCGCATGTGGTTCTCAAATGGGGGTCTGCGAAGCCATTTTAGGGGTCCGCGAAACACTGCCTAATCAGTCAAACTCGGCAATAGAAGTCGTGTTCTTTTCAGATTGAGAAGAAACATTCCCATTTTCGTAATGAGTTTTTTCGTGCGTAGAGTATATAGTCTATTTTCCACTCAGCCCTTAGTTGTATTCATTTATTAAATAATTATCAAAATTAACCTATATCTTTCCCTTCCCCTCACCATTAACTGGGTCCCCCATCATCTCCGCCGATACACAAGGGGTCCGCGAGACATCAATGGTTGAGAACCACTGATGTACAGAATGGGTGATTACTAATTTCTGACGAATTAGTAAATATGCCCAATAAGCTTCAAGAATATTACAAGAAAGAGGACAATGATTTTTCATAAAGTGGCTAATTCTAATTGCGTTAAAGGAGCGGTGCAACGATATTCAACTGGAATGTTTTTTTCACTTTACACGAGCTTACTGGCACTATACTGGGACTCAAGGATACTCGCACGCAACGCCACTGGCCAAGAAACTCCTTTGTTGCGATGTAATTTCAAGGACAAAAGCGATCATTTTCATTCAATCTCTCCTTCGCAAAATTTGATGACGTAACGTGGGGATCGCAGTACACCCCAATGACGATATTTGAATGCGGTTCATAGATTGGACCCGAGCATTGCGTGGGCACTCGATTTGGGCTCGTGATAATTACTAGCTCGAGAAGCATTCGGGTTGTGGCCCGTGTCCAATCGCTGCAACGACGACAATAGCCGAGCCATAACAATGTCTGGAACTCAGCGCGTGTCCTGTGCTTTGCCAACCCCAGCGCGTGGCTATGATCAACATTGGCGGCATATAATCGGCTCCAGATCACGTGGCCGCTTGCTCTGGCTGCGAGTTGAGGGGGTGAACGCTGCTCGTTTTTCTTTAATTTTTTTCTGGGACTTCTATTGCGTGTGGTGAAAAACGAACGCGAGTTTCATAGGTCATTAACGTCGGGGATCCGTTCTAAGCGGTATTTGCGCAAAGGACAATAATTGTTGCATCGCCCCTTTAAATCGCCACGTGTGATGCATAACCCGCTAAGCTAAGAAAAAAAAAAAATCGCTGAGCTTTTCTCCGCATCTGCGGGTTTTCCGGTGAGCTTTTTTCCGGCGAGCTATTCTCCGGTGAGCTATTCTCCGGTGAGCTTTTCTCCGGTGAGCTTTTCTCCGGCGAGTTTTTTTTCTGCCGCCCCAATAAATACGCTCAGTTCTTGAACATATAGCGTGAAACGATTTTCGCATAGTATTCTGATTTTTGTCCGATTTTCACATTGTTTTCGCACACGTGTGTTTTTTTTTTTGACATTTAGCGCTTTAACAGAGGACAGAAAGAAAAGAAGAAAGAAAAGAAGAAAGAAAGAAAGACCAGGAGGGACATTCGAGGAGGAGGAGGAGGAGGAAGGGACAGCATCTCGTAAGTAAGACATCGGCAAACGACGCGTCGGCCTCAAGACATCTCGAGAAACGGAACGTTGAAAGGGATGCATGCGGTTTCAAATTCCTGAACTACTTTTCTGGCCTGCCGCCACTCGTCCTAGGCAGCGTCCTCAAAGAAAAGATGGGGCTAGAAACCGGAAAAGCATTTCACGACTGCTAAAGACGCGGAAACGTTGGAGGCGGAAGAAAAAACAAAAAAAGAAAAACACTCGGTGAAAGTCTTGTTCGCGAAAAACTTTCGGGCAGTCTCGGACACATCGTTTCCACTTAACGCTTCCTAATCCGACGAAAAAAGAACGCGGTAGTTTCCAAACGACGAGAGCAGGAAAGCAAATCTATATCTAATTTCTCTACGCTGCGAAAAAAGAAAAAACAAATCTGTATATCGTCACGTCGTACTTTGCCGAGTTTGCTCCACATTGCCGCAGAAGTGTTATTACAAATGAAGGTCGAACCACTTTAAAAATAAAAATAAAAACACTAAAAAGTATACGAGTTGATTTGCTTGTAGGACACGCAGAGAGCCAATCACCGGGAACGATGGAAGGCGCCCAGCGAATGACAAAGCTTAAAATGTGAATAGAGTAGACAAAAAAAAAGTGATGTGTGTAGGACGAAGTTCATTACGTTCCACTTGCTCATTCTCGTTACACACATGGCGTTTTTTTTTTTGGTTTTTTTTATCCGGATGTAGTCGTATTTTGAGCTTCGTCGTTTGCTGATGATATCCTTTAAGTGCTCCCCACGATGGACTGTCCTCGTGTTGTGCGGGAAAGTGAACTCAGGTACCCTCTTCTGTAGAGAGAGGTTTTGCGACGCTAGATTCTATTTAACTTGAATCAGCTTAAATAGAATTAAATTCCTATACTTTATTCTCGAAGAAGGAAAGTATAAGAAATAATAATAATCATCGTCAGAATCATTGTCATCATTGTCATCATCTTCGTCTTCTTCTTCTTCTTCTTCTTCTTCTTCTTCTCCTCCTCCTCCTCCTTCTCATTCTTCTTCTTCTTCGCCCCAAAACATGCACATATAGGACTTACCTTTCGGTGCAGAAAAGTAATACTATTTCTAATCGGACAATCGTATAAAAATACATTCCATACATTTTCACGTGCCAGCTCGTTGCGAAAAAATCCCATGGTCACCGAATTAGATGATGCAATCCTATTAAATAAAATTTGCATGCGTTACATAGGCGACACCATATACAAGCGGAATGAACGTAAAAGACAGTAAGGTGTCTAGTCAAGCGCGGAGGAGCATGAAGATGAACAATTTTCGTTGGGAAAAGTGTGCCACCCTATCTGTTGAGAATAATCGCCGCTGTAATTGAATTTCCGCACATCGTTCATTCTGTAGGATAGTCGTGGACCAGTGGCGTACCAACTTGTTTTTAAGTAAGCTAGGGGCAAACCATACCCCCCCCCCTCCTCACCCTTCCCAGGACCGGGGGGCGGTGCCCTTGGTATCCCTTGGCCGCCGCCGGTCAGTGTTTGCCCTGCCCAGTGGCGGCTGTTGGGGGGGGGGGGGGGGGGGGGGAACACATGCCTTCCCCCCCACTCTGAGAACTCGGGGGAAAAGCAAGCACCCCCCTTGTCCCCCCCCCCCCCCCCCGAGTCGCAGTCACGGGGATTAGCGGGAGAGGAGGAGACGAGCTCTGATTGGGCAGATTAGTGGGTAGACGTGAAGCTAGCTGCCTTTGCCTCCACCGCACTCGTCGAACACGATAGAACACGGAACGCCGGCGTCCGGCGTTTGACTCTAGCATTCGGAGGCGTTCGACGAGTGCAGTTTTAGGTCTGCCCACTAATCGTTCCAATCAGCTCGGCGTCCCCTCTCGTCCCATGAGAATGAGGCGTTGACCGATAAGGACGTCCGAGAACCAATCACGAAGCAACACGCGTGAACGTCATAGGTCACGCCCCTTTTACTCCTCTCAGTGAGTCTAGCGGGACCAACAAATGTTAGCACAGCTTTCGTAAATCATATATATATACATACCGGGTGTCTCAAATAGCGGCCAGGCTCTTTAACTCGACCGCCAAAATCGGTTTCTTAACCTACCGCGCTACGATTTCGTGCAGCATTACCCACAGGTGGTGCATTTCTTTCTATAAAATTTGCAAAGAGCGAACTTACCTGAGGAAAAAGTAAAGAAAGAAAAAGGCTTAGCTCCTATGGAAACGCAGCGAAGCCACCGGTCTTCAAACAATACGGCGCACTATTTTTGAAAACCGGCGACTTTGCAGTGTTTCCGTGGAATTTAAGCCTTTTTTTTCTTTTTTTACGTTTTCCTCAGGTAAGTTCGCTCTTTGCAAATTTTATAATAAAAAAAAATGCACCACCTGTGGCCAACGCTGTACAAAATCGGAACGTGACAGGTTAAGACACTGATTTTTGCGGTTGATTTAAAGAGCCTGGCCGCTCTTTTGAGACACCATATATACAGGGTGTCACAAAACAAAATTTACAGGGTTTTTATTTCCGCAAAAATAAACTGGGCATCGCCGAACGCTCATTCTCTGCCCAAAGGGAGGTCACAACCGGATGGCAATAAAGTTTCAGCCCGATCCGAATACTTAATCAAAAGTTATAAGTGATTTTCTGAAAGTTTCAACGGGAAAATGGTGGCCGACGGAGTTTTCAAATACATGGGGCTCTATGGCACCAGAAACCGAAAACGGGCGAAAATGAGCTCCATTTTCCCATTGAAATTTTCATAAAATCACTTACAACTTTTGATTAAGTTATCGGATCGGGCTGAAACTTTGGCATCTGGTTGTGACCTCTAACGCTACCTTTGGGCGGAGAATGAGCGTTCGGCGATGCCTAGTTTATTTTTGCGGAAACAAAAACCCCGTAAATTTTCTTTTGTGACACCCTGTATATGACTGATTTTCTTTTGTGACACCCTGACTTGGCAGCTGCGACGGCAGTCGACACGTCTTCTAAAGAACACGCTCCTTCGCAGATTTCCTGGATCGCCTGCTTCGGGTTGATAATCCTACCCGTGTTTCAACGGCAGTCCCGTGAGCGCCCCATCTTGCAAGTCACCAAAGCCCCCAAGCCTTCCCTTGATCGGATACGTTCTTTTCAACGCGGCTGACTTCGGACCGGACATCTGCGCTTCTACGATTGGCTGCTCCACGTTCGTCAGCAGTATAAGAAAAGGAACTTTTTGCATCCTCCGTCACTTGGCAGCTGCGACGGCAGTCGACACGTCTTCTAAAGAACACGCTCCTTCGCAGATTTCCTGGATCGCCTGCTTCGGGTTGATAATCCTACCCGTGTTTCAACGGCAGTCCCGTGAGCGCCCCATCTTGCAAGTCACCAAAGCCCCCAAGCCTTCCCTTGATCGGATACGTTCTTTTCAACGCGGCTGACTTCGGACCGGACATCTGCGCTTCTACGATTGGCTGCTCCACGTTCGTCAGCAGTATAAGAAAAGGAACTTTTTGCATCCTCCGTCACTTGGCAGCTGCGACGGCAGTCGACACGTCTTCTAAAGAACACGCTCCTTCGCAGGTTAGTTCTCTTTCATTTTTGAATACCCTAGTGTCTGACGAAGTTGCCGTCGCTGCTGCCACTAGTGTTATTGTTTGTGTCAAAGTGTGATTCGCCGCAATGGCAAAGGATCTGACGCGGCTTTTTTCCGAACTCCGTGATGAGTTGAAATCAGAATGGAAATCAATGAGAGAAACGGTGGAGAGGGATTTCCGCACTGAGATTCGTGAGCTTCGTTCAGAGATACGGGAAATGAAGTCAAGCATGGACTTCATAAATGCCGAATTTGAAGGCATCAAGAACAAGCTTACAAGCGGAATCGCGGTAGACAACGCCTTAAAAGCCGAAAATGAAGAGCTGCGGCAAAGATGTCTTGCGCTTGAGAGGGAAGTTAAAGAAAACCGTACAAGTATTGTGCAATGCGAACAACACTCTCGAGCATACAACCTCGAAATCAAGGGGCTAATCCTGAGTGAAAACGAGGACCTCTACGCAACGCTACGTAGGCTCGGCGAGGAAATTAGCGAACCGATCGACAATTCAGACGTCGAGATCTGTCATAGAGTTCGCACACGTGAACTGAGCAAACAAAACATAATAGTACAGTTCATACGTCGTGAAAAACGTGATAGGGTTCTCGCAAAGGCCCGAACAAAGCGACTTAAGAACCGAGACCTGGGATTCTCCTCTGACGACCCTGTTTTTGTTAATGAGCACCTGTGTCCGACCCTAAAAAGACTGCTTGGTAAGGCCACTGCAAAAAAACGCATCGCCGGGTGGAAGTATGTATGGGTACGTAACGGCAAGATCATGGCCCGTAAAGCTGCAACCACAGATGTTGTCTCTATCGAACACGAGGACGATCTCGTTAAGATCTGCTAAGACAAAAATTTGCTGAGTAAAGACTTGTGCACGCTTTTTTTTCTTTTTCTGAAATGACAGTTACTAATCTGTTTCTGCCCCAGGATATCGGCAGTGATAGTGATAAATCAACACGCAAGCTTTTGAAACTGTTTCATTTAAATGTTAGATCAGCCAGATCAAAGCTGGACGAGCTTACGTTTCTTTTTCGTTCCTTTGAATGCTCATTTGACGTGATAATGTTCACCGAAACGTGGTACCGAGATGACTCCGACTTTTTTGTTCTTTCCCAATATACTCACTTTTATCAAAACCGCGTTTGTGGGCGTGGTGGTGGCGTTTCGATACTGACCGCTAGTGATGACTTTGAAGTTGTTCCAGAGTATACATGCCTCACAGATGACTATGAAATATTGTCTCTTAAACAAAACAAACTCATGTTTTCTGTTGTCTATCGTCCACCCAGCGGAAATGTTAACCTTTTTTTTGCTTTTTTAGATAAACTGTTGTGTCACGCCAATGAATGCAAGTACTCTCTTTTTGTTGGTGGTGACTTAAATATAAATTTGCTGCACGATACTCCAAGTGCCTCGGAGTTACTGCTACTACTAACGGCAAATAACTTTCATAATGTTATAAACCACCCCACGCGCACCACATTGTTTACATCCACATTACTTGATCTATTTATTACAAATTTTGACAAGGAAAATGTCAGGGCTGGTGTAGTAAGTTCTGATATTAGCGATCATTTGCCCATATTTATGCTAGTCGATACAGCACGAGAAATATGTAAACGCAATTCAGATACTGTGACTGTCCAAAACATTACTCAATCCACTTTAGATACATTTAGACTGCTCCACGTTCGTCAGCAGTATAAGAAAAGGAACTTTTTGCATCCTCCGTCACTTGGCAGCTGCGACGGCAGTCGACACGTCTTCTAAAGAACACGCTCCTTCGCAGATTTCCTGGATCGCCTGCTTCGGGTTGATAATCCTACCCGTGTTTCAACGGCAGTCCCGTGAGCGCCCCATCTTGCAAGTCACCAAAGCCCCCAAGCCTTCCCTTGATCGGATACGTTCTTTTCAACGCGGCTGACTTCGGACCGGACATCTGCGCTTCTACGATTGGCTGCTCCACGTTCGTCAGCAGTATAAGAAAAGGAACTTTTTGCATCCTCCGTCACTTGGCAGCTGCGACGGCAGTCGACACGTCTTCTAAAGAACACGCTCCTTCGCAGGTTAGTTCTCTTTCATTTTTGAATACCCTAGTGTCTGACGAAGTTGCCGTCGCTGCTGCCACTAGTGTTATTGTTTGTGTCAAAGTGTGATTCGCCGCAATGGCAAAGGATCTGACGCGGCTTTTTTCCGAACTCCGTGATGAGTTGAAATCAGAATGGAAATCAATGAGAGAAACGGTGGAGAGGGATTTCCGCACTGAGATTCGTGAGCTTCGTTCAGAGATACGGGAAATGAAGTCAAGCATGGACTTCATAAATGCCGAATTTGAAGGCATCAAGAACAAGCTTACAAGCGGAATCGCGGTAGACAACGCCTTAAAAGCCGAAAATGAAGAGCTGCGGCAAAGATTGTCTTGCGCTTGAGAGGGAAGTTAAAGAAAACCGTACAAGTCATTGTGCAATGCGAACAACACTCGCGAGCATACAACCTCGAAATCAAGGGACTAATCCTGAGTGAAAACGAGGACCTCTACGCAAACGCTACGTAGGCTCGGCGAGGAAATTAGCGAACCGATCGACAATTCAGACGTCGAGATCTGTCATAGAGTTCGCACACGTGAACTGAGCAAACAAAACGAATAGTACAGTTCATGACGTCGTGAAAAACGTGATAGGGTTCTCGCAAAGGCCCGAACAAAGCGACTTAAGAACCGAGACCTGGGATTCTCCTCTGACGACCCTGTTTTTGTTAATGAGCACCTGTGTCCGACCCTAAAAAGACTGCTTGGTAGGCCACTGCAAAAAAAAAAAACGCATCGCCGGGTGGAAGTAGGTATGGGTACGTAACGGCAAGATCATGGCCCGTAAAGCTGCAACCACAGATGTTGTCTCTATCGAACACGAGGACGATCTCGTTAAGATCTGCTAAGACAAAAATTTGCTGAGTAAAGACTTGTGCACGCTTTTTTTTCTTTTTTCTGAAATGACAGTTACTAATCTGTTTCTGCCCCAGGATATCGGCAGTGATAGTGATAAATCAACACGCAAGCTTTTGAAACTGTTTCATTTAAATGTTAGATCAGCCAGATCAAAGCTGGACGAGCTTACGTTTTCTTTTTCGTTCCTTTGAATGCTCATTTGACGTGATAATGTTCACCGAAACTTGGTACCGAGATGACTCCGACTTTTTTGTTCTTTCCCATATACTCACTTTTATCAAAACCGCGTTTGTGGGCGTGGTGGTGGCGTTTCGATACTGACCGCTAGTGATGACTTTGAAGTTGTTCCAGAGTATACATGCCTCACAGATGACTATGAAATATTGTCTCTTAAACAAAACAACTCATGTTTTCTGTTGTCTATCGTCCACCCAGCGGAAATGTTACCTTTTTTTTGCTTTTTTAGATAAACTGTTGTGTCACGCCAATGAATGCAAGTACTCTCTTTTTGTTGGTGGTGACTTAAATATAAATTTGCTGCACGATACTCCAAGTGCCTCGGAGTTACTGCTACTACTAACGGCAAATAACTTTCATAATGTTATAAACCACCCCACGCGCACCACAGTGTTTACATCCACATTACTTGATCTATTTATTACAAATTTGACAAGGAAAATGTCAGGGCTGGTGTAGTAAGTTCTGATATTAGCGATCATTTGCCCATATTTATGCTAGTCGATACAGCACGAGAAATATGTAAACGCAATTCAGATACTGTGACTGTCCAAAACATTACTCAATCCACTTTAGATACATTTAGACAGAAATTAATGAGCACTGATTGGGCCGATGTATTCCATTCTGTGACGTAGATAGCGCATACAACACGTTTATTAAAAATTTAAACAGCTTTATTCTGACTGTTTTCCAGATAAAACCATCAAACTTGCTAGAAAGGGACGAAAGCCATGGATGACCCCCCGCACTTTTTAAAAAGACCCTTAGAAAATATCAACTCTTTCAATATTTCTTGCAACTCGTGAGAAAACGGCACTTGAACAATTCAAGAAATATAGAAATCAATTAACTACGGAAATTAGAAAATCGAAAAAACACTATTACTCTAATTTATTTGATGTGGAGTGCCTAAAAAATCCGATATATTATGGAAACGTATAAACAGTGTTCTTAATATGTCCTATAAATCGAACAAAATTGAAAGCATAACCATAACGGCGAAATTTTGAGTGGTTCGAATTTGGCAAATGCATTTAACAACTATTTTGTGAATATAGCTAATAGCTCTTACAATCCTGAAGCGTCAGACCGCGTTAGGTCTAAACTCGGTAATCATTATTTATCTATCCTACTGAAGAAACTGATGTTTGTTCTTCTATTTTGTCTCTTAATAATAATCACAGTCGTGATGCCGATGACTTGCAAATTAAACCATAAAGTATGTCATAGATATCATTGCTCCATGTCTAACATACATATTCAACCTCGCAATATCATCTGGCAACTTTTCCCCAAAAAATGCAAACTGCAAAAGTTTTAGCGTTGTTTAAAGCAGGTGACAAAAATGAACTAGGGAACTACCGTCCAATATCTATACTTCCTGTGTTCTCAAAAAGTCTAGAAAAAATAATTCACTCTCGTGTTGTTAACTTTTGTGATAAGCACTTATAATTACTGATTGTCAATTCGGATTTCGAAAAAATAGGTCAACAGAGACAGCGTTATTGGTTCAAAAAGAAGAAATACTTAAAAATTTTGAAGAAAAAACCTTAACGCTTGGGATATTTTTAGACTTTAGCAAAGCGTTTGACTGTATAAATCATTCCATTTTGTTAGATAAACTATATGCTTATGGCATTCGTGATCTTCCACATGCACTAATCAAATCCTATTTAAAATATCGTACCCAGTTTGTGCAAATTAATTATGAGAAATCAATTCCGTTAACCATATCAGCAGGAGTGCCCCAAGGAAGTATTCTTGGACCACTTCTTTTTCTGTTATATATTAATGATATTGTGAACATTGATTCCAGCTGTAAATATATAATTTATGCGGATGATACGAGTATATTTTTTTCTGATATATCCGAAGAGGGCCTCATAAATAAAGCTAACACATTTCTTTCGAAGTTGAAAGTATGGTCCGAGTACAATTGCTTGAATATAAATACTTCAAAAACAAAAGCATTAATGTTTCGTCCACGTGGTTCAAGTAACCGAGTTTATAGTCCTCTTAATTTCGGATCTTCAAACATTGAATTTGTAAATAGCGTAAAAACTCTTGGAGTAATTTTTTCCGATGACATGCTCTGGACTAATCACGTGAAGTATCTCTGCTCTAAATTAGGCAAAGCTGCTGGAATTATAAATAAGCATAGGCACGTCCTTCCAACCAACGTAAAAAAGGTTTTGTACAATTCCTTATTTCATTCTCACTTATGTTACTGCACCCTTATCTGGGGTAATACGTCTTTTTCAAACTTACATATAATACACTTATTGCAAAAAAAGTGTTAAGAATAATAGCTAACGTTTCCTACATACATCATACGCATTCACTGTTCAAATCATACAAGATTATGAATATACACCAAATCTATAACTATCGTTTAACGATGGCGTATAAATATGCGGCATTAGGACGCTCAAATATAATTCTTCAATTGTCTGATTTAAAAGAAAAAACGATTATTATTCATCAAGAAATCACCAGCCCTGGCAAATTCCGAAGTGTAGGACCAACTATGGAAAACAAAAAAATTAGTTATGCTTTGCCGTCTATGCTGAACGAATATTTTGTTAAAAACATAGATATTGTACAATTGTCCAACAACCAAATAATCAATTTGTTCATTTGATCTTCGCTTTTTTGACCACTGTATATATGTACTCCGTCGTAGCTGCTGAATGGGGGGCCCGGAGCCTCGTCAAGCTGCATTTCTGCAGCTTTTTCTCCGGCCTCCCGTTCACCACTTGTATTTGTGGTGAAAATAAAGTTCGTATCGTATCGTATCGTATCGTATATATTGTATACTCAATTTAGAAACTTCAGCTTGAAATGAGACGCACGTATTTAAAGATCTAGAAGCACTGTAAACATTTGTACATCTGACCTCGATGTAGCGTTACATTGTTACGTCGGAAATCGGAATCCGTCTATATGTTTTTCTCTTCTCGAAGGTTGGAAAGAAAATAGCTTACTGGGATCAGAAAAAAAAGAAGTCTAAAAAGTTTATTTTTTAGTGTTTTTGTTTATGTACTTGGGACGGAGACCTAAACGAGCGAAGATCTTCCCTTCCTTTGATAAAGGGACCAAGTTGGAAAGAATGGCGGTTCTCAGCTTTGTTAAAGATGGGCTATCAGTCCGTTTCCCATGGAGAAGCAAGACACGCTGTGATCCCACGGGGTCAGATACCGGAACACGGTGCGGCTGCCAGACGTGATTCAAATTCGATATGAGCTTCGTTGTTACACTCCGAGGTTTAGCGGGAGATAACGCCATCTGTCCGAATTTGGGAGAACCTGTTTTTTTTTAAGATGGTGTTTGAGTCGGTCGCCTATGCGAAGACGTCGGGATTCGTAAGTTGATCGTTCGTTCCCCGAGGAACCCTGAAAAGGTCTTCAGGATTGGGCTTGAAGGCTCTGATTGGTCCTAAAATTTACTGGAAACGAGCCTGGAGTTGTTTAGGGGTCTTCTTGAATAAAATGCATTTTCTGGATAAGTAAAGTAAAGTATAAACGATAAACTCGTTTATTGTGAAAGACAAACCACTGTTGAAAAATTCGTTCAATACAATATACCGGGTGTTTCAGAGAAGCCTTCTAAAATGTCCTACGGTGGTCGAGGAAAAAAAATTCTTTTGGTAACACTGCGATCCACGGTGGGCGTCAGGGAATCTAAACACACACACGCACAAAAACACGCATACGCACACGCGCACGCGCGCACACACACACTAATGAGCTAAATAATGAACTAAAATTTGCAAATTCACTTTTTAATTAGTGCTAATAAACAAGGTTCAAATTAGAAACTTCCTGAGCGTTATCTTATCTCCCCACGCGTGGAGCGTGGGGAGTGCGCTAAAGTCTTCACTCGTGCAGCACGTTACCATGGAAAAGAGAGTGAGCGCGACTGAAACCGGCCAATACTCGACTGGCTGTTTTAGAGCGGAAAGAAAACGCATTTCGAGCCGCAAATTGTGTTCTAGGTAGTTGGGTTCTTGTAGGTCATGTTCCAATAAAAACCTCGGCTAGTAGATATATCCTGTCTGTGTCCCTTTAAGAACGAACCCAATACTATACTTTGTTTCACCTTATCACCATCCGAGCACTTGTCCTAATTCATGATAGGCTAAGGGAAATCCAGTAGACGGTCCACCTCCGGAACAAGTTCGTTGCCCTCCGCCGACCTTTGTCTGCGTGTGCGACCAAGTGCCATCAAAGGCATCTTCTGGTTTGTAATGGAAGGATGTACTTCTGATTACCCAGCCATTGTCGTTCCTACTATGTATAATGGTATACATGCGCGCGGTGAGTAGTTTATGTATTTGTAAATAGAGTTTGGCATCAAAGTTAGAGCCGGAAAATAATGATGCACAAAGCTGTCACGTTCCGGTTATTGAGTTAACAACACGCACCAAGAGTCCTAAAACTAAATGATTCAGTTTTCGTCTTTTTCTTCTTTTTTTCACTTTGAACTTATGGTGTCAAAGAGAAACAGACTTCACGGCATACGTTAAAGGGGCCCTCCAACAGTATTTGAGCGTCTACTTTTTTTTTGCGGTTTCTCCACGCTAGTAGTCCCGGAAACCCAGTGGACAACGAAAGAGTTTAAAAATATTAGCGCATCATATTTTAAGTTGACAACTCGGAAACACCTCCTCCGACGGTGGCGCCGCGAGGTGCCGAATGCGCGCGCATAACGGAGCTCCCTTTCACTATACGTCACATTCACTGGGTTTCGTGATTGGCGAGAGCCGTCCCAGAAATTTTGAAGCGGAATAAAGTATATCACACGTTAACCATCATTATTTCTCTAAAACGTCGTTTTTATAGAGCTAATAAAGTTGCAAATTAAAGTTCAAAAAGGGCGAAAACAACGCCTCGTCGCTCATGCGCGCCTCCCAGCGGCGGAGTACCTCCTTTTTTTTTTTCCAAGTCCTGAAAATACAGGACTTGGAAAAACGGCTCTCTCAATTGACGAAGCTCCTGGAGGACCTCAAACAAAAAGAGCAGAGAGGACAGCAAATGGGAATCGGCAACCCAAGAGCATCAGGAGAACAGGACAGATCATTTGCCTTGGAGGGAAGGGAAACACCCACCGAAAACAACAAGGAAATGCCTGAAACACCCACACCAGGGAACAGACGACGGGTGATGGTGGTGGGCGACTCCAATGTAAACCGCTTTAAGCGTAACTACCTACGAAAAGTCTCGAGGGATGAGAGGGTGCAGGTAATTCCTCTCCCAGGAAAGGGTGTGAAGGAGGCGAGGGAAGTGATTGAGGCAGCAAAGCCAGATGAATCCACCATGGTTATAGTCCATGCCGGGCTCAATGACTGCCTTAACTTGAAGTCCCTCGACGAGACCATCAAGACAATCGAGCAAATGGCAACCGAGCTCCCCAGAGCGGCCATTCACATCTGCACGCAACCTGAGATCACAGCTATGGGCAAGGCCACACTGGAAAACCTCAGGGAGTACAATGACCGCCTGGAAACACTGTGCGCCAAGGGACCAGAAAACCTGGAGCTGGTGGACTTGCGTTGGACGAAGGAGAAAATAAAATATCCGTTCAACATCGAACACTACACCGAAGCCGCCAGCGAGGCGGTGGGTGGACAACTGGCCAAGCGCACACGGGCTTTTTTAGCCAAAGGCAAACGAGACCAGACAGAGACAAGGACCAGAAAGTGGCAGGTGGGAAGGGCCGGGAGCACTCCCAACAACGCACCTCAGGGAAGAGAGCAGGCCCAATGGGGAAAAAAGGGACATTTGAAGTCGCCATACAGAAGGCCAGGATGGCAAGCCATAGGGATGGGTCGGAGATCAGACCATGCAGCCCCCTGGGACAGCCAAGGCAGGAGTTGCCCATGCCACGGGGGTCAGAGGTGGGAACAAGACCAGGGAACACCATTGTGGACCAAATGGGAGAGCCCTCAATACAGGAAGTTGGCACACCCAAGAACCAGGTACTGAAGAGGAGGCGAGCCGGGACAAGACGAAGTAAAAGGAGAAAACAATCGGAGGCAGTTAAAATTGGGGTACTCAACATGCAAGGGGGAAGTCGACTAAAATGGGAGGAAATTCAACACAATGCAGAAAAGGAAGAAATTCAAATATATGCAGTAACCGAGACCCACCTGCGAGAACAAGAGAGGCCCCAGCTAAACGATGAATGGGAATGGAGAGGCTGTAACAGGGCAAGCAGGGAAAAAAAAAAGGGAGGAGGAGTAGGCTTCATGATACTACATAAAAAGATTGAATGCAACGAGACACATCAGGAAAAGAATTGCAGGGAACATACATGGTTATCTGTAACATTAAAAGGAAATAGAAAACTAAACATATGCACAGTCTACATGGCTACGGCAAAAGAAGACCAGGCGTGGAATACTTCCATTTACGAGTGCATCTCAAAGGATATCTGCACAACTTTTGAAAATGAGCCGATCTTGATTGTGGGAGACTTCAACTGCCATATACTGGAGCTGGATGGTCGAGAAAGCGGAGCAGCAGGACTGAGAAAACTCGTCAAGAAACATGACCTAAGGATAGTCAACCTGGAGCCAGAGTGTGAGGGAAGAGCAACATGGAGCCGCAGAAATCAGCAGACGGCAATCGACTATGTGCTCATAAGTAATAATGCAAGCAGAATGAACATAAAAATTGACTCTATGCACATCGATGAGAGCAAGGTAAACAGCTGCGGCAGTGACCACAACAGAATCCTGATAAAACTTAACACCAAAAATCAAAGACAAAAAAAGGAAACAAAGATGCACAGTCAGGGAAGCCACTGGAAGCTAGGAGCAGAAGAGAAGATAGAAGAATTTGCATCAGAACTGGAGAAAAGAATTCAAGCAGAGAACACATATGAAGAACTTATCAGTTTAATCTGCAAAACTGCAAACAAACATATAGGGAAAACCAGGAAAGGAAGGCGACAAAACCGAAAACCATGGTTTGACAAGGAAGTAAAGGATGCAATCAGGAGGAGGCAAGAGATCAACAAACAGCACAGGTGGGCACAGCGTAAAGGCTATCCTCCAGCACAGGTTGAATACCTGTGGGAATGCTTTGAAGAACAGAAAGCACAAGTCAAAGCACTAGTAGCTGCAAAAATAGAGCAGTTCAGCAGGAAGACGGAAGAAGACATACTAAAAGAAGGGAAAAAGGCTAGCGAAAAATTTTGGAAACTAATAGCTTCGATGCAGACCCAATCGAGTAGAAAAACGGACCAGGTACCAATACTACAAAAAAATGGCAAAGACCTAGAGGACAAGAAAGAGGCAGAAGACTGGCTGACCGAATATTTTACACAACAACAACAAGTTCTAAAGCGAATTCCAGAGGAGGCAAACAGTGGATCCAAAACCACTGAGAGTAAAAAAAGACAGGAGCACTCCATAATGGACCCCATAACGAGCATGGAAATGAAGAAGCAAATAAAAAGGCTGAGAAACCGAAAGGCAACAGGAGCAGATGATATCCCCAACGAGTTCATCAAGGCTCTAAAAAAAAGAAGCACAGGACAGCCTCAGGACATGCTTTAATACAATACTTGAGTCGAAGGAAATCCCAGAAAACTGGAAACAAGCAAAAGTAAAGCTAATATACAAAGGAAAACAGACAAGCCCAAAAGACCTGGGAGCCTACAGACCTATATCAATCATAAGTAATGTCTGCAAGTTGTTCACGAGTATAATTAACCATAGACTGCAAAATATCTGTGAAAAAAATGACATGTTAGTACAAGCTCAGAATGGATTCCGGCAAAACAGAAGAACAAGCGACAACCTATTCACGTTAACCCAGGCAATAGAATTAAAAAACACACAGAACTCCAAGCTGTACCTGGCATTTTTGGATCTGGAAAAAGCATACGACGCCGTACCACATCAGACTCTCTGGACAAAAATTAGAAAAAGTGGGATTGATAAGAACAGTGTGAAACTCCTGAAGGGACTATACAGGGAATGTGAGGCCTGCTACACACTAGGAGAATACAATTCAAGACCAGTGCCGATCACTATTGGACTGAGGCAGGGGTGCCCCCTGTCACCAACACTGTTCAATATATATATCAACGACCTCCTCAGGCGACTGGAGGAGGAGGGAGCCGGGCTGCGCCTCAGCACGATCACCAAGGATGGAGAAGAAGATTACACACGCATCCCATGCCTGGCCTTTGCGGACGACGTGGTACTCATGGCGGAAACGGCAGCAGACATGCAACAACTGATGAACATCTGTACGGAGGAGGCATCGAGAGACAACTTTAAATTCAACGCCGAAAAAACACAGTGGTTGAGCTTTAACACAGAAGGCGACCAGAACTTTTATTTGCAAAACCACGTAGTCAAAAAAACAACCAGCTACAAGTACCTTGGTGTAACCATAACTAGTGATAAGGACTATCTGGCTCAACATGAAAGGAACATGGTAGCAAAATCAAACCAGTTGAAGGGGGCAGTGTGGCACCTTGCAAGACATTCATACAACAAGTATTCGGTGGGCAGAATTCTCTGGAAAACACTAGCAGTCCCGGCTGTTACCTACGCCAATGACGCACTCACATACAGCGCGGCCGGGATCAAAGGTCTGGACCGACACCAATACGAGCTGGGGAGGTGGCTGCTGGGAGGAAGCAGCTGCACGGCTAACACAGCAGTGACAGGTGAGATGGGTTGGTCCACGCACCAGAACAGAGAGGCCAGATCCAAGCTGCAGTACATGGGAAGACTGAAATTCCTTCCGGAAGAGAACTATGCGCGAAGAATGTATTATCACATTAGATACAAGGGAACCAGAACAAATTGGATAAAGAAGCTAAAAGACATAGACACCAAGTACAGTAACAGGCAACAGGCGACCACGGAGAGAGAATGGGCCAGAACAATTCGCAAAGAGGTAACACAGGCCGGAATCCAGCAGTGGCAGAGGGCGATCCAGAGGAAACAGAGCCTCGAGCTCTACCGGAGACACAAGAGTGAGCCGGCTCCGTACCACCGATATAGGGGAGACAGAGCCAGCGCCCTGCTTTTTCAGGCGCGAACGGGTTGCCTCCTGACCCAGAGCCGGAAGTGCGAGCTGTACGGTGACGACCCAACCTGTCGACTTTGCGGAGAAGAAAACGAGACAATCGAGCACGTCGTCAACCGATGCAGACGTCTCGAACACACCAGGAAAAACTCTCCAACCGATAGCCTGGAACGTGCGCTGGGACTCACGGACGCAGACGACCCAGACCACTATGACCCAGACGACGGCGCGCAGAAGGAAACGGAAGACACGGGACGCCGCCTGGTGATGTGGGAGAGACTTTGTCGCAACACGAAAACGGATACTCAACGGCCGTGGACTTCGAAGTGAATCTCCACTAAGTGAACACTTTATTTTATTTTTTTACTGAACCAGAGGTATTCTTCCAGAGTATCCGCCCTGATTCAAAAGGGTCTTGGTTCACCCGACTGACTGACTGACTGACCTACTCGCCGAGGTGGCTCCGGTGGCGGAGTTGCGGGAGACGAGCCTTCCGCGGCTGTCGAAGCGGACTGAGGCAGAGACGCGTCGCGGCGCTTGCGTGGTGTGTCCTCGTACGGCTTGACGCCCAGCTCCGCGCTCCTTTTTAAGAATTCGGCGCTCAAAATCCGATAAGCCCGGTAAATTCATCGATGATGGCAACCCGATTCCAAACATTCCAAAGCTACGATGGCTGCAGCGAGGCCTAATGGCCGACCGGGCCGACGGGCTATCAACCAAACTCGCGTCCAATTGGCCTACCGCTTTGCTCCAATCGCTAAACTGTTTCATTTTACGTCATGTAGCGCAATGTTTTGCTTATTTAAAGTTGTTTTCTGCAATATTTAATTTGCTAATAACTCACAAAATATTGCGAATTTCTGTAATATTTTTTCCCCTCGGTGTTCCTGCTTTCATGGAGCTCCGTTTCAGCGCGAACTTCAAACCAGTCAAAAAATTGTTGGTGGGCCCCTTTAAGATATGTTGGGAGCTACTCAGTAAATATTTGTGCAAGGTTGAATATTTGAAGACACCCTGCAACACGTCTCTAAATATCTTTACTGGCACGCCCTACGCGCGAAACGAGTGTACAGACGATAGTAACACCATAAAAATGTTTTAAAAGTTGAGTCATTTAGGGAGTAATGAGCTTAGAGAACCACCACGACGAGGGCCCGCAGTCAGAATGTGAGATCGTCGTCTGGGTGGTGGAACCGCCCGGCCAATTCAAAACACAAAGTTCACTTTAGCCCTCCATGAAAATGTGACAGTATTCAGTAGCACCAAAACCCCTTGCACCAAGGCGGCCGCTCCCAACGGAACGTCGCAGGCGCGACATTCCCTTGGAATAGAGGGCGCAGGCTGTCCCACAATTCCAAAGCAAAACACATTTTAGCCTTCTATAAAAATAATAAATGTGAAAGTTCCTGCTAGATAGCGCAAGTTACCGCCCAGTTTCAACGCAAAACCCCCCATAAAAATGTAGAAGCGTGAGCGCCCCGGTTAGATGTCGCGAGATGCCGCCTAATCTAAAAAAATAAATCTCGCTTTATATTTTTATAAAAATGTAAAAATGTAGGAATTACGGATAGATGGTTCAAGCTGCCACCCCACTCAAAAGTCAGAGTTAACTTTAGTTCTCTATTTGATAATTGAAATAACAGAAGTCGCGATCCTGGGCCGACGTTGCCTCCTCTAGCGCCATACTCCCAGTGTTGCCATCTTTTTTTTTTTTTTGCGCGCGCCGCTAAATTGAGGCCAGTAAGTCACTAAACAGTCGCTATAATTCGCCAGGAAGTCGCTAAAATATTCGATGAATTCCAAAAGCTTATTAAAACCTTTTAAAGTAAGTTAACCTCAAACAATCATATCTCAGGTGTTTTGAGAGGTTAAACTTACACTGAAAAACAACTAGGACGGTGCTTATTTGTAAAGTTTTATTTGGGAAACGACTAGGCGGTAAGTACGAAAGTACAAATAAGAAACGGGTACTTGTTAATTTTAACACGGAAATAATGACTGCTTTGTCTTCAAGAAAACTTCAGCGGAACAGTCTAGACTAGAAGAAGAGTTCTTCCTCGATGGTGACTGCACTCAAGTCACCTAAATCTGCCGATGTTGACGGTTCGTTGCCAGCTTTGTAGGCCAACTTCTTCTGGAAGTTCGTAGTCGAAAGCGAAAGCCAAGAGCGCAGCCGCCAGCCAAGAGCGGCTGCGCTCTTGGCTGGCGGTTGCAACTTTTGGCGGAGAGCACGTAGGTACGTGGGCGCGGGAGAGATGGTCTGCAGTGCTGACAGTGGCGACATTTGTTTTTTCAGTGCGCCGCTAAATTGAGCATACATCCAAAGCAAACTGGGCTAGAGAAGCAAAAGGGTTTAGCCCGCGAGCATCTCTAAAATTTTTCAAAATAACAAGATTACGGTTGAACACCAAAGTCGCTAAAAAAAGTCGCTAGCCGCTAAATTAAAAAAAAATCTGTCGCTAAATGTATAAAAAATCGCCAAATCTAGCGACAAAATCGCTAAAATGGCAACACTGCATACTCCTCTCTCAAGAGTCAGCCTGGCGTTGGAAACCTCAAAAGCCTCGGGCCGGGATGCCTGGGGAACGGAACGTTCCCTAGGCATCCCAACCCGCGGTTTTTGATGATTTCACTTCTACGATCAACCAACAGGTTCGCGACAGGGATCCACCTGGACATATCTAAAAGGGGGGGATCGGTGGCCGAGTGGTAAATAAAGAAAAAAAAAATCGGTGGCCGAGTGGTCTAGCGCACACCAGCTCGGAGCACGTGGAGCGAAAGCTCGCGCTGCAGAACCCAGGGATCCTGGGTTCGATCCCCACCCCTGCCCGTTTCGATCTGGATGAGCATCGTACCGGCGTGCGGTCGTGGATCACTACTGCGTGGTGCACGTTAAAGACCCCAGGCTAGCGGTTGTACTGCACTGGCTAAATTGCTCATCTACAGCGAGTGACTCGTCGCAACTTTAAATGGCTGACCAACTACACGCTGTATGAATATCCCCACAACCACAATTATTATTCATATCTAAAAGCACCGCGGGTGCTTTTTGGTGCAGAGGTGCACAACTAGACTGTCGTATTTGCTCGATTCGTTTCAGAAAGGTGCATCTTTTAGGCGTCACTTTCCGCCTTGAGCGGCGTCGGCGTAACCGCGCGCGTTGCATTACGGGACGTCACAGTTTCCCCGCTAAATTTAGCGGGGAAACCCAATTAATGTTAAGGTCACGTGACGTCAATTCCCCCACTAAATTTAGCGGGGAAACTTAACCCGCTAAATTTAGCGGGGAAATTATTCCGCTAAATTTAGCGGGAAATTTTTTTTCTAAATTTCCCATTAATTTTAGTGGGAAAATGTTCGCTAAATTTCCCGTTGAATTTAGAGGGAACATTTACCCTCGCTAAATTTAGCGGGGAAATTTTCGCTAAATTTTTCGCTAAATAAAGAGAAAAAAGTTTCGCTGAATTTCCCGCTAAATTTAGCAAAATTAAACTTGAGGAAGAAAACGAGAAGGGACGTTTTCTTCCTCAAGTTTAATTATCCCTACCAACCCGCAAGTTCTGTCCCTACATTTAGCAAAACTTTCCCGCTAATTGGGGGGCGAGGAGGAGAGCAGGAGGGAAGGGTACGGAGGGGAAGGAGAGGCCTACCCTCCCCTCCTCCTCCTCACGATCTGCGCTCTAATTTCGCATTACAGAGATTTGTAAACGTCTTTAAATTTTTTTTGTTTTCTGTAAGTTCCCGCCTGTGCCAATTTACATATACGGGGTTATTAATGCAGTTGTGTTGCGCCGACCGTACAAATTATACAAAAGGTCCGACTTCGCTACGATGATGGCAGTTTCGATCCATTCAGCGCCCGCAAGTTTTTGTTCTGCCATAACTTTCGATACGAAATTTATACTGATGAGGACTAGGTTTTTCTCCTCAATAGTGCTGATCTAGAAGTCTAAGAAGCGGAATTCTAGAGGACACTTTCTACATTCGAAATCAATTTATATATTATGGCATTACTGACCTTTGGAATTAGACCTCTCTCTTATTTAGCCCATGCTCATAACTTACCGTTCTCCATCGATGTTGTCAAGAATGCCCTCACACAAAATACTACGTAAAGTTTTAACATTTTATCGGGACTCCCCTCTCTCCCTAAGCCGAAGTTTATCACTTTCTTGTTAAATTTTTCTCCTAGTTTTTGTTTTATTTTTTAACGAAAAATTGGTCAATTGTTTTTCACCTAAACCTCGCCTTAAAACCGTTAGGAACCCATGCACGCAGAACGAACAAAAAAAAAAAAGCAATAACGTCAGTATTTATTGACACCCAAAGTAGACTAATTTAGAAAAGTAAAGTCTTAGAGGACACTTGACACACTATGGGAATCACTTCACATCACTTGCATGATCTGTAGGAACTTCACCACGGACTCTACCGGCCTCTGAAGTGACTCGCGCTTCACGCAGCACTTCCAGGGGGACAACTTCATCAGCACTGAAGCGACGGACTTCAAATAGCGGCCGGAAAATTCAGGATTCTTCAAAACGACAACATGTTGAAGTTGCCCAAGGTATCAACGTTCAGCAGCTCCCTCAACTTCGGGAGCGACTGACGCTGACGAAGGCATTCCGCCCAACACTGCATACTTCACGGTGGCTCAGAGACACTATGATGCAGTCTTCTAAAGATCGGCAACTCTGTGATCAGCACAGACAGGAATCAGCATCTCATGCAGCCCGCACGACCCAGAACCTCAGCATCGGGTCAGGACCCCAGGAAGAAAGCCATGGAATCCACGCAAAACGTCATCCTCGTAACCCCCGGCCTAGCCGCACCTGAAACAACAAAATCCAACATGTTACTTATTTGAAGTAACGTGTAAAATAGTTAAAGGAGCCATGCAACGACTTTTTGCTGTTTTTTTTTTTTTTTTTAACTTGTATTGAACCTGAGCGCACTGAACGTAGTAACTTAGTGAACTTTTTCTTTTCTCGAAACTCGCTTCATTTTAAAAGTTATAGGCATATTAAAATTACAAAAACAAGCAAAAAATAACCTCCTTCATGACGTCCTTGGTCCTCTGTACCCCCTTTTCCCGCGCCCACGGACCGCGGTGACTGAGGCATGTAGGAAGAGGGGAAGGTCGACGGGGAAAGGAGGTGAGGCCGAGGAGAGATCTGCCAGGGACAGGGCAGCTCTCTCTTCTCGGCTGACCAGGACCAAAAACGTCACGATTTCCTCAGATGTCGCGCGCGTTCGACACCACGGGGCGCCCCCGTAGGAGGAGGAGATTTCCGCGTCGACCTGTTAAAATATGACGCACTGATATTTAGTTGTTCTCTCTGTGCCCGCTGGGTTGCCCGAACCACAAGAGATGTGGAACCGCGAAAAAGGTAGACGCTTAAATACGATTGCAGTGCCCCTTTAAGTTACTCTTAATATATTCTTCCCTAGACTTAAAAAAAATTATACTTCCATTTTTTTCGTGTTTTGGGGCGCCGAGCCATGTAAACTTTTAAAGTTTTTTTTTTGCGTTTTTTTTTCTCGTGAAGTCCCGTTCACATATTTGCAACCGAGTAGGACCGGCTGAGACCAGACCGGTTTTTAAGCCTCTCGCGGCGGCTTAGGACCGCACGAGTAGGATGCAAGCGTTCACACACTTGCATCCTACTCGGATGCAAGTGTGTGAACGGGCCTTTCTGTTTCTTGAAATATGGCGCTTATGCATAATTATACCGTCGCGAAACAGTAAGACGTGTTAATTCATAATTTAAAAAAAAAGGTAACGCAAAAGTAACGTGCGTTAGTTTTGATCGGTAACAGTAAAGGTCCGTTCACACTCTTGCGACTGAGTAAGACCGAGAGAGACCAGACCGGTTTTTAAGCCTCTTGCGACTTCTTAGGACCGGATGCGCTGCAGCGGAGCTGGTCCTAAGAAGTCGCAAGAGGCTTAAAAGCCGGTCTGGTCTCTCTCGGTCTTACTCGGTCGCAAGAGTGTGAACGGGCTTTAAAGCGCCGTTCACACATGCAACTGAGTAAGACTGAGAGAGACCAGACCGGCGGTCCGGCATATTTCTTTATTTCTCTCGCGCATTAATTATCCTTTCTTTCTTGGCTCGAAAACCTTTTGTCAATGTTATAAACGAGCCTTTCTATGGGTATTACGCACATTTGACCTCGGAAATCCCGCAAAACCTTCGCTCTTGTGAAATGCAGTTCCAGGGTCACCGCATAGATGGCGCCACAATGCCAGTGTGTTCCCTCGTTCTAAACAAATTTAAGAAGTTTTAAGAGATCTCGTCTCTCTCAGTCGTATCTCGGTCGCAAGAGTGTGAACGGGCCTTTACTTCCAGTATATTCTGACAAATTTGGGGAAAATAATGAAAGCATCTTCGAAGCAACTGTACCTGTACCTAGGTACATTTTTACGCGAGTACCTAGGTACGTTCCTATAGGTACCTTTCCGTATGAGTAACTGTAACTGTATTTATAGGTACATTTTTTTAAAGTAACTTTTACAACCTATCAAGACGTAGACGCTTCAAACACCAAAACAATCGATCCTTACATGATCCAAATCATGTAAGAACTACTCCGCATGGCGTATGAACAATGCGCAAAACTTCCTTTTTTCTTGAGGTGAAAACGCGTATAGATGCCTTACCTGCAAGCGTGTCACTCCTCCTCCCCCTAATTCCAAACACAAAATTCCTGACAACCATACCGGCAAATCTGTTAACATTGCTTCTGTAATTTTCTTCACACAGTCCAGCACGTGCGTGTTCGTCGCTTCGGAAAGCGAAGTACGCGCCATACGCACGAACACTCAAGATAGCACCGGCCAGAGCCGTATATTAGGAGAGTTTGGACAATAGGCGGAGCAAAGGCCGCCGCCAGCGCCGAATATTCCCCCCACGCTTAGAGCGTAAACTAAATTTGTGACACAGCGTCGACCAATCAGGAGACCTCTACTCCATCTCACAAATGTCGACAGTGAAGACAAAGGCACAGGCGCGTGAGCCTAGCTCAGCGAAACGCTATTGTTTGTACGAGACCTCTTGCATAGGAGGCACTTTCCAAAGCCACGCGCTCGTGCCCATGCCTTTGTCTGCACTGCTAGAACAGCGTCCTGAGACTGGCTGAAAGAAAGCAGTGCAAAGGGTGGGGTGCGCGAGCGTCTTGAGACGCGGAGTTCCGCTCGGCACGGCTCAAATTATACTTCGTTTCACTTTACCTGCTAGCGAAGCCAAAGCTAGAAGCGCGAGACCAGCGCTTTTTGCATTTCTCCCCAGCTCGCGCGCTCGAGCAAAGCCTGAACGCACGGAGCTTCCGTGCTCGCGCTTCCAGTTTTGCCTTCGCTCGCACATAAGGTGAAACGAAGTATAGTCGTGGCACAAATTTAGAGCACGCGACCACCGCTAGGGGCTGTTTCGCGGCCTGTGGTTGGCCCGAGATGCTCGCCTATTCAAACCAATGTATGGCCAAACTCTCTCAATAAACGGCTCTGGCACCGGCCAGAGCCGTTTATTGAGAGATAACATTGCTCACGTAATTTTCTGCACCGCATGCACGTCTGCGCGAGCACCGCCGCCTCGTAACCCTGAAGCTCACTACCACACGCATGTTTCTGATCACTTCTCCAAACATAGACATCGTGAACTCAATATCCGCGTCGGGTTTACTACGGTTGATAGAATGCCATTTCGTCGAAGCACGTTTTAGAGAACGGGTACGTTTTATCGAAGCACAGTTTAGAGAAAGCAGAGCCTCAGTTTAGAGAAATGCCGGTTATCAAAAAGGGGACGCTCTTTAGAAAAGGGTTTTCTACTTCGCGCGTGTATCACTGGTGCGCGTGTTGACCCAAGCCCCCTGCTGCGCTCCCGCCGCTTCGCGGCGGCAGTCTGCGGCGGCTTATTACAAAAATGTTAACTCACCTGACTTATCCGCCCACGCCGCATCGCGGCGGCCGAAGTCGCTAAAAATAGGCTCATCGCCATTTTTTTCTAAACTGGGTTTCTCTATAAAGGAATTCGATAAACAGGGGTCGGTAAAGCGGCGTTCGCTAAAACGAGCTTCTCTAAACCGCATGACTCCGATCCGCGTCTGCGTCATCAAATATGACTTCACTTTCTCCCGCTCCCGCAAAAAAAAAAAAAAAAAAAGGTGTTTTTTTTTTTAGTTTTGTTTTGTTTGTTCATTATTCCGGTCATGTTCCAACAGCCCTCGCGTTCTTTTCCTTAAGTTTCGTGCGAATTCGCCCTCCTCTCCCACTTTTGTTCGTTCCCCCCTTCTTAGCAGTTTGGACCCTCTTCAGAACCTTCATCTCCCCATCTGATTGTCGTTTGCTGCTGTGCCCTTCTGGATTTGTTTTGTCGGCAAGTGAAAATGATGCCAAAAGCAACATTCAAATATACCCGCGCTTTTCATTGCCGTGACGTAAGGGAACCGTGACGTCAGGGGCAGGCAAGCTTGTAGGTCAAGCGGGCAGTCTAAAGATGGGCAATGCCGAGCATTTGTTTCGTGCTTTTGTAGAACCTCGGGTTCCTCAGGTTCTACAACAGTTCGCAACACCCCAAAATAAAACAAACAAAAAAGTACTCGTTGTTATTTCAATTTATGAACAACAGGTGCCACAAAACATCGCCCACTTTAATAACTAGTTAGTTTTATTTATCCATACAAAAAGCATAGTCACTTCTATCCATTCAGTTATAACTGGTTTGTTTACAAACCATCAAACCATGTATAAACCTCGAGGACATGAATATCAGCTGCTGGACGTGGTTCGTGCACGTTGCACGGTTCACCTTCGGAAACGCGCTGATCTAGCATCAATTTGCTGCTTTCTTCGGTAACCGCAAGTCATGAGCAACATTTACATTCAAGAACCGCCTACGAGCTAAAGGTAAGGCCTCGAAGCACCCCCGTAATGTTCGAGACCGCTAGAGCGACTAACAGAAACCACCGATACCGACTATCCTTAAACACTCGCAGCATGCACGCGAGGATATTTTTGGCAGGCCTGCAATCACTCGGTGCTCGTGAAATAATACGCACGAGTGATCTGTCAAAGATACCTTCGCGCGCATGCTACATCTGCTCCAAGCCTGTCGATGTCAGTTTCTGTTTGCCGCTCTATAGACGTTTCCACTGTTTACAAAAAGAGTAAAGCTATACGCACTCCGGAGTGCAAATGGCTATACGCACACTGCGGAGAACTCGTGCCATTTGGGTCGCCCTTTTCGAACGGCGCGTGTATCACTGGGGAGCTTGTTAACACAGCCCCCCGCCTGCGTTCACGCCGCTTCGCGGCGACAGTATCGGCTGCTAATTACAAAACTTAAGCAGTAAACGCCGCTTCGCGGCGTCCAGCCGGCAACACAAGCCCCGCTGTCCCCGACCGAACCTCCGGAAAAGGAGTCCCATACCATTTAGTTCTGCGAAGTTTTGGCGACAACATTCGGTTTTCTAAATGTTCATCGCAAGAAGAAATGTCGTAAATATCGCCAAATGCCTCGACAAAACAAAATGTTCCAGAAAACAAAAAAGGAAAAAAGTAGGCTCACCGCGGATCGAACCCGCGTCCGCTTGCGCTCAAAGCAGACGTCTTAACCCCTACGCTATGCCACCTTTCTTCTTTTTTTTTTTTTTTTTTTTTAAGCAAATGTTTATTTACAGGTTAAAAACATAAGCAGCAAGAATGGAAAAAATGAGGTATATACATATGTTAGAGCAAAAAAAGAACGTTACATAATTTAGACATTGCATTCAATGACCCAGGTGCAAAGTAAATCAGTTAAAGGTTACAACATTGTTAAAGAGTGCAGTTACCTCAGCTCTGGATGTGTATTACACTCAAAGATCTTAAAAAAAATATTTTAGTGTGAGGCACTTGCGAAGGCGACGGATAGTCTTCTCGAAGCATGACAATTTGGTGCTACCTTTTGACCTTTTTCCAGAGTGTTTCTCAGATTGTTTTTCTATTTCAACTGATTCTAAAGTTCAAATAGTACAGTCCAATTTGTTAGCAAAGTGTCGCCACGCAGGTTTAGGGGTCAGTGTGAACTCTGTCATGTCTACTCTTGACCACCATAGCGCATGCAGGCCTAAAACCATGATTATCTTCGTCAGGTCAGTCAGCGACCTTTTCTCGGGCAGCCGTAGGAATTTTAAAGTACACCAACTAATTGACTCTTCAGGTCATCGTGGCCGGACAGGATGGAATCCTGCTCGGTGATGGGACCTTTGGGAGATGACGATTTCGTTCGCCTCTTTCTCCTCCTCTTTGACTCCGCCCTCTCCCCTTGAGATCTGGAGCCAGGATCTGACGTGTACAGAACTTGTTCTCCCTTTCTTTTCCCAAGCATTTCCTTGTCGCTGGTTTCATCCATTTCGGACGCCTCTTCGTCTGACTTTATTGGCTCTTCAGCTTGGTCTTCAGCTTGGTCTTCAGGGACAAGAGCACTGAACGAGTTGGTGATGACAACATTGCTCACTGTCTCCTTCGTTGCAGAGCGTGACGACGCCGACCTGTCTTCGCACTTCTCAGTCCGTGATGTTGCCTCTACGTGGGCTGTGCTGTGAGCGGTACTGACCTCTGCCGAAACCTCTGTTTGTGCTGTTTCTTCTGCGTCCATCAAGTATTCTGTAGGAATCTGGAGAGATGCAGCAGTTCGGTTGGCGCACGTTTGAATACAGTCTTCGGGATCGTGGCCAAATTTTCGGCATGCGCTACACCAGGGAGCGCGGCACTGGCCTCGGACGTGTCCGACTTGCCTGCATCGTAGACATTGCGGTGCTCTGCCAGGTACGGAGACAAGTATGGTGGTTCCCAGAATCTTGAGCTGATGGGGCAAGCTGTCCGCAGTCACCCCTTCGTTCAATTCAATTGACAGTATTCTTGTGGTCGTCTCTACTTGTTCGAAGCCGGAGTAGTGCAACTTGTCTCGAACGATGCTTTTTATTTTTCCAAACGTAGAAAAAGCACTTGCTACGTTTGCATCTGGGACGCTAGTTGGAACCCAGTGCACCTTCATGGACAGCGCAGTCTTGCTCCCGTCTATTATTAAACATGTCTTGTTCTTTACTTGGATCTCTCGGAGCTGCAGCAATCTTTCTTTTTCTTTGGCAGAACGCACTGTGAGCAGCCACACATGATTGTACTGGTAGGCCCCAAGCGAAGCTAGCTCGTTTGGGTTGATGATTTTCTTCAAAGCAGGACCGAAATCGTCGATGCGGTATGGCCGGGCTGATGGGTCCCCATGAAGAATCAGCGAGTTTTCAAGCAGCTTACCGTCGGGAAGAGGTGGCAGTAAAATCTTGTACTCCATTGTACTTGGTGCAGAGGGGGCAGAAGCAGAAATGGTTTCAGAATGTTTCCGGCTAGGCTTAGCCGTTGAGAATACCTTTACGGAGCCCATTTCCAACGCGGCCATTCAGCTCATCGTCTTCTTCGAACTCCCCCTACGCTATGCCACCGCTTGGAAAACTCACTGTGACCATTCGTTTTATACGAGTTAGCGGAGTGCGTATAGCCATTTCCGTTCGAAGTGCACTCCGGAGTGCGTATAGTTTTACTCTTACAAAAATCACAGTCCACACGTGTTAAATCACAGTCCAGAACGCGCACGTTCGTCGCTTCGGAAAGCGAGCAAATCACGCGCCATACGCACGAACACTGAAAATGGAACCTGCCAAGTGTCCTTTTTTGGAAAGGTCTATAGACCTTTCCAAAAACGAGCTTGTGGTTGGTGACATTTTGAGCGTTCGTGCGTATGGCGCGTGCTTTGCTCGCTTTCCGAAGCGACGAACACGCACGTGCTGGGCTGTGAAGATCGCACGCTGGACTGTGATTTTGTAAACATTGGAAAGGTCTATACCCTTGTTACACGAGCGCACTTAACTGCAGTTACGCTAAGCCACAGTTAGCGCACAATATTTGCGGACAACATTCTGCGGCTATGCAGTCAAAGCTATATGGGCGAACGTGCGCTTGAGCATCTTGAGCACCCATCGAAGCAGTGCACGCGCGTTCTTCACTTCTTCTGAAATAGCTGACCGAGAGTATAGACCCTTTTCATGGCAAACGCCACCAGGAGTTGTTCTAGTCTTTGACGTCCCAGAGAACTTCCGGTTCATAAAAAGTATGAACAAAGCCCACCCTAACACCGCTGTTTGAAATGTTGATGAAACGTTTAACCACCAATTCTCCAGGTGAACGCCAAAAGAACGCATAACCCCCAGATATGATAAATATTTTCGAATACTCTTGTAAACCAACTTGCCTCCTCCAAGACGTTAAATTGACCAGCCGAGGGCCCTCGTTAAATCTCCAACTTTGATGTGCGTGTAGCGTTTATGCTTTCTAGTAGTGGCGGCATAGGCAAGCTCGACATACTTTCAAAGACGGAGCGACCGGAAGTTGCTTGGGACGCAGGAGGCAGTTCATGTTTGTAAACATGAAAAGGGTCTATAGTGCGGTAGCTGTGGTGCAGTGTTGTACGGAACGGCGTTCCAAGGAACGGCGTTCCTGGAACGCGTTCCTTTTATGAGGAACGAAGGAACGCCGCCGTTACATTTTGCATCGGTGGAACTGGAACGGGAACGCATTACATTTTTACTGGAACGGAGAAAAGAACGGCGTTCCTTTTTTTTTTTTTTTTTTTGTCCAGGGGGCTAATTTAATTTTATTTCTAAGACGGAAATTTTAAAAGATAAAAACGAAGAGCAGGATTTTGTTAACTTTTTGGTTACTTATCTTAGGGTTTATTTTGTGTGGTCCTCGCTTGGTAACACTCGGGTCCAGGAGAGCTAGAGGACATCAATCATTTTTTCAGTACCCAAGACTGCGGTACAGAAAGCAAAACTTTTAGTCGAAGGACAAGACACAGAAAAAAGGATGTTTCAAACTCAGCTACTTTCTTTGCTTATACGAATCCTCATACAACCAGAAATCTTAGGCCGACTACAGCCATCACTGAACTTCCACATAGAGACCTACAGTTACCACAAAAAACAAAACAAAAAAAAACAGGTACCAGACATCGAACACACCTTTGTATCCCGAACATTGGTGACTTAAAAGATATACAAATATTCATCTTTATTCCTTCTCCCCATGTACCCCATCTTCGAACTGAACAAAGAATCCAACCTTCGCGAAGAAGGACTTTTCGTTTTCAAGACTGACCTTCCAAAAGCACACCCTCTTGTTAACTCGCTCGTCTTGCGGACAGCAACATCGAGAAGCAACTGTTGTTGAGTTCGAACAAGGACCTTTGTTAGATTGAAACGTGCGAGGTTGCTGTAAAACGCTCGCGCAATGTGGAGTAACTATACATTTGGCTCCTCTGAATCGCCCACCACAAACGTGAAGAAGGTAAAAAAAAGGAGCTTTTAAAGGTGAATATATCAAGAAATGAAACCCTGCTTCCGCATGTTTTCTTCTCTGGGTGTCCTTCCATCATGGCATTGAAATTTGTATGTTCCCATTTAATGAAATAAGAAGATAAAAAAAAACAAAAAAACTTCCCTCGATTTAATTAAATATGGTAGTCAGAAAACTACAAATGTAACGTAAATGTAACGATACGTTCCATTTTTTTAACTGTAACGGGAACGAGTTCCTTTTTCACAAATGGAACTTGTAACGGGAACGCGTTCCAAAAATCAGAAGGAACGAGGAACGAGCTTCCGTTCCTTTTTTTGAGGAACGTGTACAACACTGCTGTGGTGCCACGTAACACCAGTTAAAGCTGAGTTAACCACAGTTAAGGGTGCCCGTGTAACAGGGGTACTAGTGGGACTTCTGGCATAAGCGAACGTCGCAACCAAATGACTACCAAGCTGTCCTCCACGAGCACTGAAACTAGCCGGGGAAGTTTGTGAATCAGTAGTGTTTTTATTGCGTGATTTTTTTCTTTTTACTATTTGGTGAGGGTGCAAGCTAGACTGTGCAGGTGACTGCGCTGAAAAATGATCGAACTTAAAGGCCGACGACCAGACTCCAGATTCTGCGAGGCAGAAGATCCTCCTCACCATGGGGGAGGAGGAAACAGGTAACGGTGGACAGGGTAGAGGGGGGGGAGAGGAGGAAGCGGGGGAAAAGTGGAAAGCGCGAACTGGTCGTCGGTCTTTAACCGACGATATCTCCTCACCCAGTTTAAAGGGCTACTGAACCGAAATTCCGAGCTCACAAAACCAGGCCGGATGGATAGGCGGGACGCTGCAAAACCCAAAAGCATCACTCCTACAGCGCTATCTTTAACGAAGGGCCATATTTTTGGAAAAGTAATGCGCCATTGAACAAGGCCGACGAGACATGTGACATCACAATCCTCAATCCCCTTCTCCTCGCTATGTCCCTTTGAGCCGGTGAACCGAAGCGAGGAGGAGAGAAGCGAGGCCGCTTCCCCTTATTCTTAAATTCCCCAGGAGGACAATGACTTCATAGACCTTGCTTGATCGCACCCTTCTTTCCCAAAAGTATGACCATCTGTTTGAGATATCGATGTACGAGTGATGTTTTGGAGTTCTTAGCGTCCCATTCAACGCTTCTGTGGCCTTATTTTGCTAAATCCAAATTTCGGTTCAGTATCCCTTTAATCTAACGCGCCTTACAAGCCTAAGGGTATCTTATCGCCAGTGCTTTGTTTGTTGAGGAGTGTACATGTGAAGTTGTGGTTGTTCGTTTATTTTGGGGTGAAGAGAAAGGGGGGAGAACAGGCGGGGGACATCTGGCCTGTGGTTTACTTGTTCGTTTGAGCGCGTCCGGTGCTTCTTTGTCAACAAAAACGATGTACCCTTCGAGATATTTCCTCCCTCCTTTCTTGGGGACTTAGTCCTCGTTTGTAAAGAATAGTTGGATTTCGGAAAGCTGTAGAGAAGTTAAGACGGCTGTTGCTAAGACTAGCAGACGCTGCCGGCCGAATGCTGACCCTGATGCCCCTGTCCTCCCTGTGCAAGGAGCAGATGACGATGTTGCTCGCTCTGATTGGGCAGATAAGGTGAGAAGAGTCTAAAGCGGCTAGCATCTCTGTCTGCCCACTATACTTCCAATCGCAGCTCAGTGCTGTGACGTCACTGTACCCGCGGCGCGAGGAGCAGACGAACTCGCTCGCCACATAGGGATTTTTGTTTGATTTATTTTTAGGTGCTCCTCAAGACCACAGTGGGCGACAGTGACGTGGAGCTGTGGTCGAAGGAGACACCCAAAGCGTGCCGCAACTTTGTCTAGCTGTGCCTAGATGGTTACTACATACAATTGCACCATCTTCCACAGAGTGGTCAAGGGGTTCATTGCCCAGGGTGGGGACCCCACGGGCACCGGCGAGGGCGGAGAGTCTATCTATGGAGCCTCTTTCAAGGTACTTCGTCTACTCTTGCGTACATTTCTAGCAGCACACTTCGCAGTGCTTCCTATAATCAATGACAGGTTAAGAATGATCGTACTAAAAAGAAAGTCGTTCTAAAAAGAGTTTATTTAGTTTTTTTCGATGATGCTCAGTAAGTTTCTAGTTGGAACCATATGTCTATTTTCACTAATTAAAAAGTTCATTAACTAATTTTAATTAGCCGACTTATTGCAAAGATTAGCTGTCACGATTCCTCGGGATCGTGGACGAAGGGGGCCGAAGCACCCGTCGAGAAGTGACGACTCGCAGCCTGGTTGTGAGGTGATGATGACTGACCGGGGCGGCGTGCGCTCCTCGGTGTTTATTATTGCGGTGACCAATGTTGCCCGCCGAGCCTGGCGGCCATTGACGGGTGGACTGGAGAGGGCGCTACGTGCTTGTCACATTAGCCACCCACATTATGTCCCCCTGGCCGTATAACTCGCCTGCACAAACTGCGCGAGTGTAGCTTTCATGGCTTTTTTTAAACAAATCTGCAAAGCTTAAAAAAACACCCTGTATGTAAAATTGATAACCTCACATGCGCCCATCCCCTATTTTTTCGCGATTATCTTCAAATTTTGAGTGGTCGCTTACTCGGTATTTTACGGTAGGTGACCACACTAATATATGTTCATATAAAGACGATCGTTTGCGGACAACTAAATAGGGGGATCAGTGGATGAGTGGCTTAGTGCACCCCAGCTCAAAGCACGTGGAGCGAAAGCTCGCGCTGCAGAGCCCGGGATCCTGGGTTCAATCCCCACCCCTGCCCGTTTCGATCTGGATGAGCATCGTACCGGCGTGCGGTCGTGTATCACTACTGCGTGGTGCACATTAAAGACCCCAGGTTAGCGGTTGTAGTGCACTGGCTAAATTGCTCATCTACAGCTGAGACACCGGACGCCCACTGAGGCAGGCTAACTTCCGGGTGTATCAACATACACACAACACTATCTTTTTTAGTCTGCATTCACATTTTGCTTGGGCTATCTCTGAAATTGGGGGGAGGGGGGTGTGTGTGCTTGTTTGGTATTTTACAGTAATTGAAGCGCTGTGCTTGGAAATGTTAAAATCAGAACACGAATAGGTGGATGAGAATGAATAGCTGAAATAGAGACCTGGCAATGAAAAGTAAAAAGAGCATAAATTATGCTCTAAATTTTTCTGCCTGCTTCAGCACATCCAATGTTTCAGTCAATCGCCAGGCCCATGTAGGCAATGGCATTTGAACTGTTTCTTGGCTGATAGTAGAGCAAAATAAATACAGAACAGACCAATCAAGCTTCTGTTTTGCTCCACATAACAATGCTCTTTGTTCTCATCTTTTGGCGACAAACACGGGGTTGTATTGCATTGACCGAGCTCGATTGGTCCATCGGTGCAAAACTACGCCAGAAGGCGCGAGACGTCGCAGCAAAAATAAGTACTCCGATTTAACGTAACATAAGACACGTTCATTAGACATTTCGCCTCCAATGCGGGAGGCATGTTTCCCACTATTTGATGTATACCTAGCGAAGGTACCTCTTGCATGGGAGGTGAAGTGTCTAATGAAATGATTCGGGAAGCATATATCGTAGATTGAACTGCCAGCTTCGAAGATTACCGCATTTTCTTTCCTCGAGCCCATTGTTGCCTATCGCCAGCCTGCTTTTGGAATTAACCCGGCCCAGCTACTTTGAGTCGCTAGCATATGATACTCGAACCAAGACGTTAAAACTTTGTAAGGGTACATTGCGAAACACCCCACAAAATATGGACGCCAATCTAACAGGTTTTACTTCGGGAGTTTTCTGGTACCGGCATTTAAATTCAGTTAAAGGTGACAAGATAACCGTGAATCGTAGCCTACGAGACGGCAGCTATTTTTCAGAAGCAAACGAGAGTTGGTGCTTTCGTACCGATAAAGACAATTTTCAACGAATCATTTTTTTATGCCGTCTCGCCGTGACTTACGAACGCACATCATAGAACCAGTGGCGGAAGTGCTGTACCATTTGTGCCGAATTGCACCATGAACGAAAGTCTGCCATATCTTGCGCCGAAATGCCATTTTTGCTAAGAATTGCGCCACACCTGTGCCGAGACAAGTTTAAAGCAAAAAATAATGTTTTTATTATCGTTTGACCCTAATATTCGGAGAAGTAGAACGAAAGAAAAATTGTACAAATATCAATTCCATAGTGTCTTTACGTGCCGTATAGTTTGTTTTGTCTTAGGTCAGAGCAAGTTGAAGGCTCGAACACATACAACCGCGAACACACATACTAAAAGCGCGAGTCACGGGACATTCGTTGCACTTGATTGGTTTAGCCAATGAAAGAGCACTTACAAGAAGATGATAAATGCCACGATGTCGTGCTTCGATGTTGCGAATTAACAGGCGAGAGCTGATGATGCTGGGCATCAAGCGCTCCGGCCGGTTGATGAGCTGGCTGGTTGATCGCCGACACGGTCTACATTTCCAGATGTCGTCCCCGTCAAGAACTAAGGGTCCCCAGGAAACCTAGCAAAATGGTAGGGTTGCCAATTGCGGCTACTGCGATAAAACTGTTGGGCCGCTCGTGTCAACCTTTGCCGCCTCTCACCAGCGTGCCGTCTGGAGCTTCACTGCTTTGCATCGGAGTGCTAGGAGCAGCGACTCACCTGGGGGAGCGCCTGGCTTAGTGCAATAGGCACGCATATTATGCTCAGGATTATTACGGATTGAACTTCTTTGTCCCTATTGTAAGCTAATCTCTAATATAAAAGAAAAGCAGCGGAGAGAGAGAGAGGAGAAAACGTGATTCTATATATATTTGGATAAGTGCAGTAGTCACAGTAGTTCCCGTGCAGCTATCGATCGAAAGAGCAGCAAACTTCGATGTAACTCTGGTTTCTACGCTGCTCAAGATCAGTGTCACCTTTAAAGAGCGACTGTAGGTTTTTATAAAATTTTTGGGTGGTTGTTTTTGCAGTTTTTAATATTAGAGTCTCGAGTTTGGTAGGTTCATTGAAAGGGCCATGAAACGATTTTTCTACCCTCGATAAATACTACTTAGAATCACTCACTAATGTCTATAACTGCGTAAACTTGCCTTAGTGTTTCTTTCTAGGCAAAGGCAGTCGCCCAGAAAATTTGAGAAATCTGAGCATCGTTCATTACCTCAAGTCAGAGCCAGAACAAGCGATCACGGGGCCTGGTGCCTGTCCTATGACGCCAACAATAATCATAGCCACGTGCTGGGGTTGGCAAAGTAGAAAACGCGTCCTGAGCTTTAGGCATTGTTAGAGTTTGGCTATTCTCATCACTGCAGTGGTTGGAAACGAGCCATTACCCGAGTGTCGGCCAAGGCATTGACTGTTACGAGCCGAAGTCGAGTGCTCACGCAGTTCTCGTGTCCAATCCATGAGCCGCTCTCGACTGCCGTCGGGCGGGTGGTTTCGATCCCACAATTACGTCATCAAGCTTTGCGAAGCCAAGACTGAATAAAATAGTCCTCTTTTATCCTCACACTTTCACCGCGACCAAGAAGTCTCTGAATCAGTGGCGATCTGTGCGAGTATACTTGGGCCAGGCTAGGACCAGGACGCCTCTGCAAAATCATGATCATTCCAAACCGATATCGTTTCATGACCCCTTTAAACTTACGGGACGCATTTTTATCGGTAGACACGTCAGCGGATATGCTGGTTCTTGCTGGCATTTTACAAAAATTATATTTACGAGCTAAACAAGCTACCGAGTGTAAAAGGAAGAGGGGAGAGAGGATTTATCCCAATGAAGTGTTGCACTGTGATTCACTTTTCGACCATTTTTAGTACCCATTGTGAATGAAACCTACTCTGACTAGAGCCTTATTTAAGAAGACTGTGTTCCTTTTATTCCCTATCTATTCTTATCACAAAAGATGATAAGAAATATGCTCGAGTATTAAAAAGGAACCCTCAATCACTATCAAAAATGAACTCATTCAGAGGTAGTCACTTTTTCATTCTCAAGTGATGTGCTAACAGATGTTGGCATCTGCTCCAAAAGCATCAGTGGCTGCTCCAAACCAATATTTTGCCTGCTGCAGAACCTGCTACAAAAGGTCAAATGCCGCTTGCATCACTGAACACACATCATCTTCTAATGTCTCGCCGTGATGTACAAACACACATAGAACACACATCATCCGCGGCACATATCGGGAGGTATTAAAAATATTGCTGGAAGTTGATCAATTACGACACCACTTTATAGGCTAGGTGCATAGGTTTATAGGCAAGATCTTGCCAAGTCATTGCCTCATACGCTAGTTTGACAGGACGAGTTTTACATGCAAAAGTTTGCTGGGCAAGTGTTACCTTCACAGAATGAGTTATACACCCAAAATCTCGCCGCGTCATTGCCTCAAATGGGACCTCCACAGGGCGAGTTCCACACGCGGCTGCGGTTTGTGCGGAGGGGTCTGGTGGCCATGGCTTCTGGGGGAGCAGACGACAACGGCAGTCAATTCTTCTTTACCCTGGGTGCGACGCCCGACCTCCGGAACAAGCACACCGTCTTTGGGAAGGTAAGCTTGCATTTCCGCTTGGGCGTCAACGCTGCTGCAAAGGAGCACCTTCTGGCGAGCAAGCTAGACTTTCCGTAATCTTTTCTGAATTCGCTAGATTAAAATTTGGCAGGGCATTATTTTTGGTAATCCCTCACCCTTCCAGTGAAACTTATGACATGATATTAGATGCATAATTACAAAACTGTCGTTACTAGTAGTACTACAGTCAAACCCGTTTATAACGAACAGTAAGAAACGCTACGATCAGTTCGATATAGCAAGTAGTTCGATATAGCAAAAAACACTTACAACGAACTTCTGTGATAAGTTCGTTGTAAGGCGAGAGCTTCTCTTTCTTTCTCATCTCTTCACTTCCGCCTTGTAACAACGCGCTAGAAAGCTTTTCTCTTTTTTTTGCATGCCTGCAGTGTTTGTTCTTTTAGCTTATCTCCCCTTCTGAATCGCTTCTCTTTGTGGGCAAATGCTTTGGAATGATTTTTTTTTTTTTCTGTGCGTGCATGCAGAGTGTATCCTTAGCATTTTCCCCGTCTGAATCGCCTCTCTTAGCTCAATTTTGTTTGCAACTTGCGCTTTTGAAATTTTCTTTCTTTCCTACTTCATTTTTGGGGGAAGGTACAGGCTAGGAGACGATTGTTCGCGCTTTTTTGGAAGCCTTCCCGCGGGAAAAATGTTCGATATAGCCAATATGTTGTTCGTTATAAAACATACCTTTTACATGCATTTTTATTTAAATCTTCCGTGAGTTCGATATTGACAATAATTCGCTGTACGTGGGTTTGTTCTAAACGGGTTTCACTGTACTCCACCAGTGACATAAGGCTGGGGCCAACTATGAGGTGGTTCATCGAGGAATCCAATATGCTTGCAGGAAGTATTTCTCGGTTATGCCAGTCAGTACTACCGGCACTAGAGCAGACTCCCTTCGAGTTGAACTCCGAAGGACGAGCCAAAAATGTTCCGCATTACGAGAGTTTTAGTTATCAAAAGACGAGACGAGCATTCTGACAACAACGAACACATGCTGTAAAGTTCCACTCATCGAGGACGCTTTATTGATCAGAGTTACGTTTAAAGAAACTATACTCTGTTTCCCCTTACGAATTGGAATTTGTGTTTTCGGAGTTTATTTGTCGTGAAATTCGGAGGGCGTCTTTTGGAGTTTATTTTTCGCTGAAAATTCTGGGTTTATTGGAGTTCATGTTGTTAGATTCCCAATTCTCGGAAATTCTGAGTTTATTTCAGTGGTTGAACCCAGTTCATAAAAATTCAGGAAATGAAATAAATAAAGTCCAGCTAAGACAACCCGTTGTCTCGAAGTAACCTAGAGATTTCAAAGGAAACTGAAGTTGCATCTTGCCAGGCCCACTGACACTTGCACTCTTATAAAGTTTATATTTAAAATGCAGTCTTTTCTGCTTATTATTTTGTCACTGTGACCTCGAAATTCAGATTTTTGTTTTTATTTTTTTGACAAATCTGAATTGACGAAAAGCCTACTGGCGACTGTTTCGGATTTTCACGGATTTATCCAAAAACACAGAACCCTGCTTGCGACCTACTGCAGTGGATGCTGTGAAACAATCCGAGCCAATCCAAGGCCGTGTGAGTGTTACATGCTCTTGGAGAGGGGATGCAGCGACGGGCGGAGAGCGCATCTCTCGCTACGTTTACCGAGCTTGGTTGGCCGAGATGGCTCGTAGCGTCCGCTGCGGGTGCAAGATAGGCATGGGGGAAAACGAGAGCTGATTGGGCGGCCCAACCGTGTCCCCGCTTTGGGAAGGTTCGTGGCACTCCACATAGATGGCACTCCGCAGATGGGTTCGGCGGCCTAGATTGTAACTTTCTGTCATTTACGTGCAAGCGTAGTATGTTTCAGTTGGACGTGATTTGAAGCCACCGGTAACACCGTCACACTACGCTGCGGTCGTGCTATGCCCGGCCCAACAGAGTCGCCCAAACTCAACATCGCCTGCGTTAAATGTTGCCATGTTTGGTTTCTTCGGGCCGTAACCTGACCGACAGTTCGGAACACAACGGTAGCAGCCCGTACCTCGGGAACCTTGGCCGTCCCAGGGCATCAAAACGCGGCGAGAAATGCCAATTTCGTCTGCCACCGCTGAATTCGTCCGCTTCCAGCGTGTTCAGGAGCGAAACAAACAAAGTGAAATGCAAAGAGCACGTCGCACCCTTCGCAGACGACTTCACACTGCCGGCCGCTCACGCGGTTTGGAAAATGCATCAAAGTTAAGAAAAACTGTCGATAAATAATCGTGCAGTAACTTTATTTCGCCGAAATTTAGTATATTCTGCTTTAAAAGAATATTGCTGACACGATGCATTCTGTCGAGTCGATCGCCTTCCATATGCCGCAGCGCCATCTTTCGCATGGTGGCAGCGGAGCCGTATATATGAAGAGTTTGGCCATTCATTGGGAAGTATAGAAGTCAAATGAGGAGACGCCATTGGCTGAAAGCGTGCTGGGTGTGTTCCAGGACATCTTCACAAGTTCGAATGTGGCCAACCAGAAGCCGGAAATAATACCCTGGTGTTGGGCGCAAGAAACGAAATTAATAAGTGCGTCGGAGTAACTCTTGGTGACTGAAAACATGGCGCACGTGATGTTTCAATCACGGTCATCCAAGATCATGGTGGAAGAGCGCACCTAGCGGAACGATTGATATAACCCGTACGCCAGATACCGAGGGCCGGGAATCTGCCTTTCGAGCGGTCACACTCTGTTCGAGCAAAACTGAGTTTGAGCAGCACATTCGTTTCTTACATCGTTCTGCATGATCATAATCGAAACATCACGTGCACCCTATTTTCAACCACAATGGGTTACTACATTTAACTCTTACGCGCTTATTAAAACCACATATCTATGAATAAAACTGTTTCTCGTACCAGTGCTAGGGGATTCGGCTTCTGGTTGGCCAAGAGAGCATGTGAACGCCCTGGTTCTGCCCGCGCCTCCCATTGACCAAACTCTGTCTATACACGGCTCTGGGTGGGGGTACCTGTTGAGCAGAAGCCGCCAGGAGGAGAAACACAATTCGGTCGCACCGCTGCACCAGGTTTCAGTGGTCGTTTCCCCACCTGCCTAGCGTAAAATACCGTGAAGCGCCCACTTCGTTCAAATTTCCCAAACTTGGGAATTCTGATAATTGTACGTCAAGCGCCCGTGTCTAGATTAACCCAGTTTCAAGTGAAAGTGGGGTTGGCGCTCCCTCGGTATTTTACTGATATCTTACAGCCTGGATGAAATTACGGTGCGTGGACCGCCTCTCCGACTGGCGAGTTTAGCGTCCCATCCCTCCCATGCATCCGAGCTGGTCCCCAAGCGGCAACAGAGGACGTCGCAGAAGCCGGAGTGTCACACTCTTGGATGTCGCGAATCTTACCAATTGGCGCTAGAAGTACCGGCAAAAAGCAGGAGCAAATGCGAGTGCCTCCACCATCCTCGCAGCGTCCCAACTCCCGGCTGCCAAAGCTTGCGTGGACTGCCGAGCTGAAGAGCGATCTGCAGCAGAATGGGCATCCGCCGTGTCCACCATCGCTGTCAGAAACAAGGCCGGCGACGGCGTGACACATTTATGACGTCGTCGGGTGGAATTCTAGGCACCGCTTTCTGGACGCGGTCAACGCACCGGCCGGAGATGCGTTCCAGGCACTCTAGTGAAATGAAGTGTAGTCACGAGTGCTTCGGGGTTCTTGCTCATCTCAGTGTAGTAGTGGGTTAACCAGCTTGACTCGAGGGATTTGATGGGCAAGTCGTTCTGAACGTATTTGCGACGAAACGTTTCGAAGGGTTGTCGTCTGGTCGGCTGTTCCGCTCCCAGGTTGCTGGGAACACTCTGTACAACATGCTGCGGCTGGAGGAAGGCCTCGTGGACTCGAACGATCGCCCACTGCACCCGCACAAGGTCATCTCCACGGAGGTGGGTTCGCCGCTTTGACCGTATACTTTTACTTATCATACTTATACATATACTTTTCATATAATTTACAATGAGGCACCCAGCAGAAAATGCCGAGCACATATTTTATCTCGATAGTATAATTTTCTGACTGTTTCTAAGCTTCGGGGCTCTTAGGCCCCGTCGTAAGTTACTCCGAAATTTTTCGTTATCTGGAGTCCTGGAAATTCTGGGGTATGTGACGTACCTGGTCAAAGAACAGAAAAAAAAAATTATACTAGCTTGATCGTGCTGACAAAGACTGACGAGCGCAGATTGTGCCGCGCAAATGAGTTTGCTTTTGCGTGCTGCGGCCACCGACCCTGGATGGCTCGGTCGGCGAGGCACTTGGTTCGCAATCTCAGGCTGTTCAGTTTGAATCCTGCCGGTGAACCGAAGTCTTTTTAAATGATTGCCCATGGGCGTAACGCTTTTCGGTGTCAGTTTTTCGTCACAACCGTCTGTTACAACCCGCTGCGCTAGAGCCAAACATTACATAACTCCACGAAAATCGGCTGATAGAGCACACTCTGCGTTAAAAGGAAATTTTTTTCAACGTGCTACTTCTGGGCTACTACGGCTTTTTACAAAGGGGCTAATATTTAGCTCTCACTAGTTGCGCACAGCGCTGAGGAAGCCACGGATGAAGGAGAAAGGAGAGCCGCTTTTGTACTAATTTTAAGTGATAGGCTAATCTCTGCGGGGGACAAGGGCAGCATTTGGAGGGGTACAAGTAAGAGGGGAGTTCCTTCTTCCCCTCCTCTTCAGTTACGCACTCACCCCTGTACTCTTGGTAACGCTGCGTGCAACTGTAGGGAGATAGAGTATCAAACAAAGCGGCACCTGTTTCCTTATTCGCCACCGCGGCAACGCAGGTGCTGGTGAACCCGCTTGAGGACCTCGTCGCTCGAGAAAAGGAGAGGGTCCGCGTGGCGGACGAGGAGCGCGCCGCCAAAGAGAAGCTCAAGTCAAACGCCTCAGCCGCCACTGCCGCAAAGTGAGCCAGTTTTATCTAGCAACAACTGAAGCTAGAGCTTCTTCAACCTAAAACACACCGGGCTTTCCCACGCTGTTGTTTGACACAGCTTGGAGGTAGTTAGTGACATTGAGATGACACTGACTCCCTTGAGAGACTTCCTAGGGGGTTAGAAGCTTACAGCTTCTCTTAAGAGTAGTATGCAGGCTCTAACGGAGACAGGTCAGAGCCTGCGTTTGATAGTAATGCCGTAATGTGCGAATTTTATAGGCTTCAGTCTAAAGGCCTATTAAAACAGTTTCGTTTGACTATGTTTGACAACGTTACGAGGATTTACATTGATTTACAACTGCGAGTTGCTGGGTCATCCCTGCTTCTTTTGCAGTATGGCAGTCAATTTGAGGAGTAGCTTGGCAGAAGACATACAAAGTATGAATGTTTTGGTGACTTGCACTCGTATCTTGTCATAACACAGTCAGATATGCTCAAACGCATCTTTGTGAATGGCCCTTTTGGGGGCCGGGGCTAACGATACAACTTGGGTGCTTAACCTTGTGGCACTCCAGGCCGAGTTCTTAGAGCCTAGCTTCGGAAATTGCACCGTAAGGAACCCCTCGGTGCTCCAGGTAAGAGTAATGGATCTCTAATTACAAACTCAATTGGAAGAAATGTTCCATTTCAGTCCCTGGCAAGTTTTGTGTCAGCACTGAATGGACTGAAAAAGCAACTTCTCATTGCGTGTCTCGCCCCACATCGCTGTGTTGAAACAAAAAAAAAAGCTGTTGACTGCATCTAAAGTGACCTCTTGCCATGCACGGGTCGGATTTTTCTCTCTACTTGACCATGTCCCGGTGCCCCGTGTGTGACGGAGAACTTGTTGTGGCGCACAGCCGATTCATAGCTACATTTTTCGCCCTCCCTCAGCCGTACACGTGCGCTACTTCGTTACAGAAATTACAAACTGCTCTCTTTCGGCGAGGAGGCAGAAGAAGACGAGATGGAGCTGGATGTTGCTTCCAGGGTAGCCACGGGAAGCTGTTCTTGCCTTTCGAGGTGTTGCTTTGGACCCCTATCGGCATCTGAACGCCACGCAGCGCTTAAAGGGGGTTAGGACACGCGAAACATAATTTCTGAGCTAACTCGATTGCTCAAACCCTTTAGCTGTCTCTATATTTTTGCCAAATTTGTTTCGTGAGCGGCGCTTTAGTTTCTTAGATAAATTTGATTGAACCGTGGGATTCCCGTATCCATCCGTTCGGGAAGGCTGCCATGTTTGAAGGGTGACATACTCCTCCTGTATCTGCTAGCCTCTTTAGTGTAGCGTGCGAGCGTGGCGAGCACGGATGAGCCTAGAACGAGAGGGCGTTCAACTATACGATCAGTCACGTGGCTGATGTACTCCATTACATCACTACCCTGGGCAGGTTATGGGCAGCTGACATCCAAGTTCCATCAGGGTTGCCTGGTCGCCAGATGGAAATGATAGACATTAGAAAATCTTTTTTTTGTAATTACAAAGCAGCATTCCCCAAGCACTGATGTTTCGGAGACCCTTTCTGGGTTGGCGGAAGTGATGGGGGGGAGGGGGGGACCTTGTCCACCTGGGCAGGGGGGGGGGGGGACGATTACAACAATGACAAAACGGGTAAAGATGTAAACCAACTTTAAAGCTCAGAAACGGAGAATAATCAACCCTACTCACTTGGTGCACATAGTTTGGTTAACCTTGTGGCACAGCCAGTGTCACTAAAAAAAGTTTTCTTGCTCGGCTCGACTGACGGTGGTGGGCTTTGGGGACCCTGAGGAGCCTCCAGGAACCCCAAAGAGCCCGCAGGCCCTTACGGAGAGCTGCTCTACTAGAGCTCTCAAAATTGTGGAACTTGGCATATCTACTAAGTAATCTGTGAGCGTTCCATGTTGAGAGTAATCTTCCTTTTACAGCGGAGCTGTTAAGGGCTAGTTTCCCCAGTATCGTGTCCGCGGGCAAACAAATGTTGATTGATTGATTGATTGAAACAAATTTTATTAGCAGAAAATGAAATGACCGCCGTGCCGCTTGAACTGTATTCATCTGGAACGGTGGCTTAGGGAGGCAAGATAGGACCAAAGAGGACAGAGAGAAAGGTTAAGGAAGGAAAGATAATTATATGTACAGGGGAAGGTTCGCTGTGCGCACAAAGGCAAGCAGCGAGTCGAAAATGTGTTTCCGGTGGTCGGGTGGTTTTGTGGAGTGTGGGCATGTCCATTCCGCATAACTTGTGGGGTGATAGCTCACCGGGATTAGATTGAGGTGTGTAGCCCTGTGCATGGAGTGCTGAGGACAGTCCCATATAATGTGAGGGCACTTCGCCGGCACTTTGCACTGGGGGCAGAGTGGGCTAGGGCCAACATCATCCTCGGAAATAGGGCGGTGAAATCTGGCCCTCCACACTGGTGTCAGTGTCGTTTGTGTATGAAGCTTACGGAGGCAGATCCTCTCCCATCTGGTGTATCCAGACGGGAGGGGACATTCCTCCTGAGGAAGGAGAGCAGCAAGTCGCGCCTTTCTGGCGAGACGAGTGGCCTCCCTGCGCTCCTTTGGGTCCATGGGAACCTGGGCTGGATTGGGATCGGAGGGGCAGACACAGCCTTGTGAGGGTTCAAAGGTAAGTAATAAATCCCTCGCGGCTGTGTTCGCCTTCTCGTTACTCGGAATGTCGGCGTGGCCGGGTATCCACATTATTTTTATTTGGCCCCCATTTCAGCGTAATAATTTACATACGGATCGGTGCTCTCGAATGGTTCCATTGCGGCTGGTCAGGCGGGTGCACTCACGCACTGCCTCCTGTGAGTCTGTGAATACGTGCCTACGCCTACCGTGGTGATGTGAGTGTGACTGAATGGCCCACAGAATTGCTTGGAGTTCTGCAGTTTTGGAACTTGGGGTGTACGGTGCAACTTTGCTGCATGTTTGCCGGGTGGTGTGTGAGCAATAGGCAACAGTGGTTTCTCCGTCATCCGCCAACAAATGCCGACACAAAACTCCCGACAGCTACCGCCATCTATGAGCAACGGCGGTAACCAGACAACCGGCTTGTCGGCTGTCTGGTTGCTGCCATCGCTCATAGATGGGGGCAACCTTTCCAGCCTTTTGCACTCTGGTTTTTTCAGAGTGGAAAGGCTGAATTTCTCTAGGCGTCGTCCCCGTGGTTCTCCTAGAAGTCGTCCTTGAGGTCGTCCCAGAGGTTGCCCTCGAGGTCGTCCTAGAAGTTATCCCTGAGGTCGTCCTAGGCGTCGTCCTTGAGGTCATCCCAGAGGTTGTTCTCGAGGTCGTCCTGGAAGTCATCCTTGAGGTCGTCCTAGACGTCGTCCTCGAGGTCGTCCTAGAAGTCATCCTTGAGGTCGACCTAGACGTTGTCCTCGAAGTCGTCCTAGAAGTCGTCCTCGAGGTCGTCCTAGAAGTCGTCCTCGAGGTCGTCCTAGAAGTCGTCCTCGAGGTTGTCCTAGACGTCATCGACCTAGACGTCGTCGTCTAGGCATCGTCCTATACGTCATAAAGATAACAGCTTCACTGGTCCTCCATTTTCGTGTGAATCGGCAAGGCTCTAGATTTTTTAAGTTTTGCGTCCTAGGCTAGCCCCTTGAAGAAATGACATCCAGCTAGCGCTCTAATTGTTTCCTCGTTTCATTCCAATCCGTGTCAGGACCAGAAGGGCAAGAGCAAAAGCAGTCATGACCTGACAGACGATCCGGGGCTGAGTTCGGTTCCGGTCGTGGACCCCGAGTACTCCACGGCGGCGTCGGACGACGACGAGGAGACCACTGTTGCTATCGCCGCCGCCACCGCAGCGGCCGCCGCCAGGGTGCGCCAAAAGTTTAAGGACGGCGTCACTGTGACGTCCAAACCGAAGCGGCCAAGGAAGAGGACGTGATCGACGAAGAGGAAGTGAGGAACTATTTTGAGGACGAGCGGCGGAAGGCGTCCGCCAAGAAAATGTAAGTTTCGCCCACTCGTGCCGCGGCTCAATGCACCTTTAAGCCTCTTAGTGAGCGCTAGTAGTAGACCCTTTTTAAAATCCCATAGGGCAACATTGACGGTCGCCATTTCTTGGAGGAAAATACAAATATCCGGGGGTTTGGCTCAGTGAGAGAAGGAAATATCTAGAGGAACATGAGGAGAATATAATTAGGAAAAGGAAAAGAAATTCATCTATTATGAAGCATTATGAGGTATCTGAATTGTCAGCAGTTACAGATCATTACGAAGTGCTATGCCTACGTAAAGAGCTTGAAGTGTATCGTGTTCTGTACCGCCCCCCAAATGAAAATGCATTGGAGTTCTTCGAATTTCTAGAAAAGTTGTTTAGCACTATGACTGAAGTGAAATGCAATTTCATCCTTGGAGGTGACCTAAATATTGATTTTCATGATCTATCAGGTGACGAGTCAGATTTATCATTATTGCTGTCTGCAAACAATCTCATCCCACGCGTATAACAGCGTCATGCTCTTCTTTGCTCAACCTTTTCATTACAAATCATGATAGCTCCGATATTGCTGGTGGAGTGATGTGTTTTGATTTGAGTGATCATTTGCCCATATTCATGCTGATTCATAAATAAAATGCGACATCGAGAATGAGGGTCAGGGAGGTTCAGCCCCCCAGATACATTCAAAATATCAACGATAAACTGTTGCATACGTTTAGAAGAAACGTTGAGTGCGTAAACTGGAGCACTATAATAGGCATAAATGATATAAATAAAGCCTACAACACATTTATTGAGGTTCTTAAAGATATTTATACCTCTTCATTTCTATTAAAATTGGCTAGAACCAATAAACATGCCCGCAAACCCTGGGTTACTAAATATCACATAAAATGAATGCGTGCAAGAACTGGCTTAAAAAAGGCAGTTTTAAAAACAAGAATCTTGGTCAAACTAGCAGTATTTAAGTCGTTAAGAAACCACCTGAACGCAATATTGAGGCGTGCGAAGCGAAACTATTTTAACTAACTTTTTGATTCTGAATGTATAAAACATTGTTGGTTATGGATTGGATGGAAATGCGTGGTTTTACAGATGCTTTCAATTGTCATTTTGTGAAGGTTGGGTCTGGTACCTAGTGCGGTAATGCAGCACAAAATATACCCAGAGTTTGTGCAACTATATATTTTTATCCCACCGATGAATATGAAGTTTTTCCGACAGTAACTAATTTACGCAGCAATTCCAGTTGCGATACTGATGGTATAAACATTAAACCCGTGAAATTCCTTGTTGACCTCATTGTGCCTCGTTTAACGCATATTTATAACCTTAATCTTTCGTTGGGTGTGTTTCCCACAGGCTTGAAAACACCAAAAGTAACAGTACTGTTTAAAGCAGGGGATAGGAATAGTATGGGGAACTATCGTCCAATATCCGTTCTTCTAATTTTTTCAAAAGCCTTAGAAAAGCTTATGCACTCGAGCATTACGAATTTCTCAGATCACCATATCAAGCTCAGCCGAGTTTGCACCGAACGCCGACGCAACCGTCGTGTCGAACACGTGCTGAGTGTGCATCCAAGCAACGGTAGACTCTGACAATTGGTGCAGTGGCCACTAGATGGCACCCATGATTTGAAAAGGGTCTATTATGTTTCATCAGAGTCTGGCTATAATGAGCACGTAGACCCCCTTCTTGCTCTGTTAGATAAGCAGAGATATAGAAATCTCGGGTTGTGTGTTTTTTTTAAATTGAAATGATCCGTACGACGTTACTAATCAATTGAATACAATGTGGAATATGCCGAGTTTCGGTAGATACTTTAATATTGCATTCGTCCTGCTTAGTAGTCTTAGTTTCGAATGCTGGGACGAGGTCGCAGACAAGGGAGCGCAACTATGGCAGCGGTCACATTTGCCGAAAAACTGCTTTGCGGTTTAGGCTTCGTCGTCTGCCAATAAATTATTTACGGGATCTTGGCACGTCTTGCGTCGCATTTCACAGTTTGAGGTGCCATACTCATTTTTTTAGCGCAGAAAAATGCGACCCAAGTTTCTATGTCTCTAGGCGATGAACGCATTCTGAAAGATGGGGCACGCTTCCACATTTGGCCTCCAAACCCCACGAACGTTTCTTTCATTGTTACATAGAAAAATCGTAAGGGTGCAGGCGAGCTGGAGGGCAGCTTGAGACCAGTGTTGTACACGTTCCTCAAAAAAAGGAACGAAAGCTCGTTCCTCGTTTCATCAAATTTTTGGAACGCGTTCCCGTTACAAGTTCCATCTGTGAGAAAGGAACTCGTTCCCGTTACATCTAGAAAAATGGAACGTATCGTTACATATACGTTACATCTGTATTTTGCTGACTACAGTGGCGTACCAACTTGTTTTTGAGTGGAGGGGCAAACCAGACCTCCCCCCCCCCCCAGGGCCGGGGGGCGGTGCCCTTGGTATCCCTTGGGCGCTGCCGGCAAGTGTTTGCCCTGCCCAGTGGCGGCTGTTTCGGGGGGGGGGGGGGGGGGGCAAAACACATGCTTTGCCCCCCCCCTTTCGAGAACTGGGAGGAGGGGGCACGCGCCCTCCTTGCCCCTCCTCCCCCCCCCCTCGGTTGGTACACCCATGGCTGACTATCATATTTGTTAGATCGTGGGAAGTTTTCTTTTTATTTTTTTATTTTATCCCTTCAAATTGGAACATACGAATTAGAATGCCGTGATGGAAGGGCACCAGGAGAAGAAAACAAGAGGAAGCAGGGTTTTCTTTGTTGCTATACTCACCTTTAAAATCTCAGCTTTAAACCTTATTTATGTTTGTGGTGGGCACATCAGGCGAGCCAAATATGCTGTTACCCCACATTGAACGAGCGTTTCTAACAACCTCAGACGATTCAATCTGACAAAGTCTCTTATTCGAACCTAACAACAGTTGCTTCTAGATGTTGCTGTCCGCAAGACGAGCAAATGAAGAAGAGGGTAGGGCTTTCGGAAGGTCAGTCTTAATAACTACAAGTCCTTCTTCGGGAAGGTTGGATTTGTTGTTCAGTTTGAAAGTGGGGGACAAGGGGTTAAGGAATAAAGGTTAATTTTTGTGTATCTTCTAAGTGACCGTCGTTCTTGATACAAGGGTGTGTTCAATGTCTGGTAACTTGTTTTGTGGCAACTGTAGGTCTCATTGTGGAAGTTCAGTATGGCCCGTAGTCGGCCTTAGATTTCCGGGTGTATGAGGATTCGTGGAAGCCGAAAACGTTGCTGAGTATAAAACGCCCCTCCTTCTGTGTCGTTTCCTTCGACTAAAAGTTTTGCCCTTTGTACCGCAGTCTCTGGCACTGAAAAAAGAATCGATATCCATTAGCTCTCCTGTACCCGACTGTTACCGAGCGAGGATCACACAAAATAAACCTTAAGAAAAGTAATCAAAAAGTAAACGAGATATTGCTCTTCGTAAAGATATGTTTTTTATACTTTTAGAATTCCCCTCTTAGAAATAAAACAAAAATTACCCCACTGAACGGAAAAAGGAACTGCGTTCCTTTTTCCGTTCCAGTAAAAATGTAACGAGTTCCCGTTCCAGTTGCACCGATGTAAAATGGAACGGCGGCGTTCCTTCGTTCCTCCTAAAAGGAACGCGTTCCAGGAACGCCGTTCCGTACAACACTGCTTGAGACGTCCTCCTGTCTATATTCTGTCCCTTCTACGTTTTGATGTTTCTTCTCCACCCCAGTCTCAGGTTAATTCAACATGGTTCATTGTTACGTTGCACACTAAAGCGGAGGTAAACTTTTTGCTACTACTCCACGATATGACAGCGACTGTCTCCAAAGCCTAACCCCAGCTATGTTTGCACGGAGGATCTTTGTGGATCCTGATGGAATACTTGGCCACATTGTGTGGACTGACCTTGTTTCTGTTTAGGAGGCCACCCTCTTGCGAGTATGAGATCCAGGGTTACCGGAGGCCTCACAGTCCTTCCGTCTGGTTTCAGCGGGGAGATCCGAAAGGAGTTCCGGCAAGTCAAGCGGGGGATGCGGGCGCAGGACGAGGCTCACCAGGAAAAGGCTGCTGAAGGAGACGGTGAGAGAAGGACCACTGCCTCTTCCGAGACTCGAGTGGTGGCAAGCTTTGCAATAGGAAATGTTGAAAACCACTTGGACTGAAAGGTTAGCATTTACAGACAACTGAAATGCTAACCAAAGAGGACAGACAGCATAGACGTTGCAGTGCTGTCTGTCCCCTTCGGGTCGTTTTGCTTTGGTTTAAACGTGGAATGTGTCATAGGGCTGGATCGTAGCAGTGTCCTGTAACGGAGATTCTCATAACGCATATTTCTATAATGCGCATTCCTGTAATGCACATTCCTGTAATGTACATTTCTGTAATGCGCATCCCTGTAATGCACTGCTGTAACCCAGTCCTTGACGCAGGAGCATCGCGCAGTACTCCACCAGTGTAAAAAAAGCACCGGAGAAAGTGTGGAAGCATTCAGTTTTGAACCAGGGTCCAACTGGTTGTAAATCCGACGCTACACCAACTGCTCGGACGGCGGGTGCAGGAAAGGCGAGTTTGAAATGTCGTCACAAGACAGCAAGCCCACATGCGATGGGAGTGTGTGCAGGAGGGAAGGGGGCAAGGGCATGTGCTTCGGAAGAAACGGGAAAACGCGAAATAGTGGGGTCAAAGTTGGGGTGCGCGACTGCAAACAACCGCAAAGTGGAACGTGAACTTCGCTTTTTACTTCGCGAAGTGCTGGCAGGGCTTTCTTTCGGAGACGCCACACTCGACGATGTGCGCATCGTCGAGGCGTACAATGCGCATACCAAGTTCTCCTTTGCAACATCCCCGCTTTGCGGTCCCTGCAGAGCAACGCAGCATACATTCTCTATTATGTCTTTGCCTCTGTAGTGCTTCAAAGAACCTAATTTTTTTGTTTTCATTTCACTGCAACATAGAACAGGGACCAGCAAGCGATGTGGCAGAATGTCGCTGATACGACATTCCGAAAAAGAGTGATAAAATTGCCCCGTTCTATCTGAAAAACGTCTTTTGTTGAGCATGTCAGAAGGACTGTGTGTTTAATGAGCGTCGAGAATTGAGCAAACTGACGCCGAATATGGCATGTGACAGTCCCAGACTAGCACAGAGGATAACTCGAGACCGTACGACAGCTTGATCGTTTCGCTATGGTGCCTGGATCACGTCTCCGACTGGTGTGTTTAGCGTCCTATCCCGCCCATACATCAAAGGTGGTCCCCAAGTGGCAACAAATGACGTCACAGAAGCAGGAGTGTCATGCTGTTGCCTGTCGCGATCCTAGCGGTTAGCCGTAGAAATGCTGGCGAAAAGCACGAGCGAACGCGAGTGTCGCTGTCGTCACGGCGTCCCACGCGTCTCAACATCCGGCTGCTTTAGCTTCCGTGGACTGTCACAGTGGAGAGCGACCTGTAGCAGAACTGGCGTCTGCACTATACACCACAACTGTTGGGACGCCGCCAGGATCGCGATCGGCGACAGCATGACACATTTATTACGTCATCAGGTGGAAATTGAGGGACCACTTTTTTGGACGCGGTAAACACACCAGTTGGAGACGCGTTCCAGGCGCCATAGTTTCGCTATCCTTCAGTTACCGAGTGACACGGGGCTTTTCCTAGTTTTGCCCTCACTAACGCGGTTTGACTGTGTGCACAGAGCAAGAAGAGGTGAACAGCGAGACGGAGGAAGAGCGGAGGAACGCGCTGTTCAAGGCCTATCGGGATGAGCAGCGACTCTATGCGGAGAAGAAGAAAACGTAGCTGAAGAAAGGATCGCAGAGGGAACAGCTGGTGAGCAATTTCTTCTTTGAGGACTGCGTGAAACACCGCACGTCGCCCTCTGACCGTATATAGAGCGAATAATAATTTCTTGCAAAAACTAAAAAAACACCAAATGCCCCCCCCCCCCCCCCCCCCAAAAAAAAATGTAAGCGAGTTAAGAAAGTTGGCATTTGCACATAGAAAGCTCAAGCTAGGCACAGGTAGCAGACAACAGAGTGTGTCGTCCGCTCACTGCGTCTGTCGAGAGATGGCACCGCAAGTTAGATTTATTGCTATTTCGGTTGTCTGTGAGCTTAAAGGCTGTTGACCTTGGCAAGTTTGTTGGTACAGAAAGAGAACTACGCCTTGACATTTGACGAAGTAAAATTGATCATCTCAACGCACGTTCCGTGAAAGTTCATGCTTTGTGCGCGCAGGCACCAGATTTTCCGGCTCGTTCCTACAGATTAAAGGCTGGTTCACGCAGCACTGTTCTCTTGCATTACGAAGGTCACGTACGCTTATGCGAGCACAGCCGGGCTTCGTACGAAGCGTTGCAACCGGTTAAAGGAGTAGCTTGGCATGCTGAATACCTAGCACAGATGTGCCGGTGACTCATTGTCGTATCTCGACGTAAGGGGACGTAAGCTTCGTAATGTAAGAAAATTGAGCCGTGCGAACCACCCCTTCGATCCACCGTGTAGAAAACTCAAAATAAATTTTAACCTGAAAAGAATTTGAAAAGTTTTGTTTCGTAAAAAACCTTAGAAAAGCTCGAATTAAAAGCTAGTTTCGGTTTTGCTTCCGCGAAAAAATGACGAGGCGAGGTTTCGAAAAAGCCGTGGCAGCCCGTCCCAGGAAGACGGACGTCGAACCTGACCGTCGGCCGGCGTTTCTCCTAAAACGCGACTCTTCGCACGACGGTTCAATTGAACGGATCGAAACGTGGCGGAAAGCTTTTTGCGACGCGGTCCGCCGTTCCAGACTCTGGATCCGGGGGTTCACGGCTCGCTCTTCTCCGCGCAGACGTTTGCGGCCCTCGCCAAGTTCCAAGCCAAGCTGAAAGAGGTCCAGGAACGGGGTCCTGCGAGTCCGAAAAAGGAGGAAGAGGAGGAGGAGGAGGGCTCCGACCAGTGGTGAGCGACACGATTCGGTCTGAAGAAGGGTTTAGTCACTGACAAGGAGAGAACGGCAGGGAGGAGGTTCAGTTGTCCCGCCTCCAGCAAGAGCTCCCTACCTTTGACAATGTTTCAATGTTTTGTGCACCTCAAGCGTGCACGCGCGGTGAAAGCGTGGCAACTGCAGGTCGGGCGTTCAAAGGACGCTCCTTGCCGTTCTTCTTGTGTCCATGAATTATTTAATGAGCAGGTAGACAATAGACATAATGAGAAGAACAAGAGCACAAGGACACAGGCGCTTGCGTGCGTCTCACATGTTCCATTTCCGTGGCTTTGTCCTTGTGCTCTGCCTGCAATGCGATGGCAATGATGAGCGAACCCTACGGACTTACGCGCCCCTGGCTTGGTTTGTAATCAACGGAGCAGGCGGCACGCATGTGTTACGTACCTACACTTTGATTATGCATACAGAGGGTAATGCGTGCACTGGATGTGATATTCATATTTTTCCAAGTGTTGATCGAGGAGGGTTAGTTTCTTTGAGCGCGCTTCTTACCGAGCACCGGTGCACTGCGGAGAAGACACACCCGCAGAGCTTGCTTCCGCGGGGTGTCACTTCTTCGCAGTCCAGTGACGCTCGGTAGGAAGTGCGTTGAAAAAAGCTTCTCCCTGCCGCGATCGAAATTTCAAAAACTACTTATGTGCCAGTCAGGAGCTTAGGAGGAAAGTAGAGTTTCAGTGCGGAAACGTTGTGGATTTCGATATCTACAGTCCAGTAAAACTTTCAGGACTAAACTTGGGTTATTATGCGAGAGTACATGTTAGACGGAGACGTCCTGACAACCTATGTTCATCATTCATGATTGTCTTTTTTTTTCTCTCAAATTCGGAGAGGATATTTGCAAATAGCAAGATCCGTAAATTCTCTCGATTAGGTATATCTGGGCATCTCTATATTAACTTTATTTTTATGGCAGATGTGTCATTTACTTGCCATCCCAATCTAGGCAGTGGACTTGCTGAAACCACAATCCATAAAAAAGTCCATATAAAAAAAAAGTGCTGAGCAAGGTTGTTTTTTTTTTTGCGTGTGCTTGTGTCCTTAGAGTGCTTGTTTTTTGGGGTGCGCTGTTTTGTTAGAGAGCCACTATTTGATTCAAACTCGCTTTGAATTCAAAACCCACTAGACGCACGTGCCTAGCTTTCTCCCTTCCGATAAGCCGCATTCCACCATGTTGACGAACAGCACCCGCCACTTTCGCCATTGGTTTACGCGCAGACGCTAAGTTAATGGCGTCGTTTTTGGTGTTCGTGAGACGCTGAAGCATGGCGAGTGGCTCCGTCGACGACCGGACTCAGTGAGTACGATCCGGGACGTATTTGGGCCGCATAAGCTCGAGCTTACTCCAATTTGTTTGTTTGCGGAGTCGCCCCGGCGGACTCCGCGGGGGTCATTTTCGGCCACCGACGAGTCGACTTCTAGATCACCGGCTCGTCTTGAGTTCGAATTAAAACCGGTAGTATGTATAAAAGTCGAGTTCAAAGCAGTTCATTCATGGTGCCGCAGGAGCCACGATCAATGTGACACCCTCCGCAATTCCCAAAAGACGATGTGACTCCAAAGTTTCCCGTTATATCCTGGTCTCTGCCATTCATACGCAACTTGTTCCAAAGGCTGGACGGCGTTGGGACTTGTGCAGGTTGGCACACACGTTGCACTTTGAGGAGCAAGGTCCGGTGCTGGCCCGAGACGCGGCCAACCTCAACCCCGAGGAAGCGTACGACATCAGCGATCCGAGGAACGCCATGAACCAGAGGCGCAGGGACCGCAAGCGAAAGAGTCACCACTCTGAGCGGCGGCATTAAACTCTCTTTTCATTCTCTCTGCGTGTGTGTCTCTCGCCACTCAAACCGTTGGTGGCCGATTCTCGACGTAGCTGCTGGTGGACGTCCCTTTCATCTAACGTGCTGCCCGGTGCTGTTTACATTGCATATGGCGGTCACTTTTCTAGCTTTTAGTAAGGTTGTAATGCTCACTCATTTTCAATTAACATTTTGAACTGATTTGCTGGGTGGGGCTCCTTAACAAGAAGCAAGTTCCGACATGCGATGTATGCTGCCACTCACTTTTCTTATTACTACCGCATTTATTTTGACCACCCATACACACAATATGTACTATCGGATTCAGTATGAGGTGCAACGGTCCTTCGTGCTTCTCTGGCGTACCTGCCAGTTTTTGAGAGAGCCGTGGTCAGAACTAGACCGGAATGCAAAGTTGAGGTCTCGTACTTCAGACTGTCTAACAAATTGAGAGATGCCATAGAGGTTGTGGGGACTGCCGATGCAGAAAAAGGCCGAATCGGGTGCTTCGGGTCATCGATTGGGATAGTACTTGCTGTATATGCATTCATGGATATCATTGTACCTGTACAGCATCTCATCTCGGTGGTCAACACCCGACGGTGGCTTTCATCGCTGCCTAAGAATGATTTCAAATATATGCCACCACGATGAAGCATCTGGTTAAAAACTAGGTAAAACGTGTAATTGTAGGAAGATTTTTTTGCCTCTTTTTGGGCGCCTTTGCGAGGGCATTCCGCCAGTCGGGGGCACCGTCGGCAGTTATGTGACCGTTGCGCCATGTGTGAAAGGGCTCATCCTGCTGCATAATCATACACTTCTCCAAAACGTGAAGATTTCGCACCAGAAGTTAGTTTCTCTTTCACAATGCCAAAGCTGGGCTCCTTTACACTGCCATGTCCTTCTCTCTAATGACTGTAGAGGAAATGAAAATGGATAATGTGCTTGGGCTCCAGAGGTAATTGCTGCCTCGAAACGGGCCTTTGGTTTCTCCAAGTCTGTGTTTCAAAAGTCTTCCGAAAGGGCGTTTCACACAAAAAGGGGGAAAATTCTCGTCACAACATTTTTGTTCCTGTGTCTGGTGCTTGAAAGCCATAGAAAGGCAAGGAGAGAGAGAGAGAATTTCTTCCACGCAGAAGGTCTTTCTGCAGGTCGGCATTTGACATAATACTTGCAGTAGAGTGCATGAAAACGGTAGGACCCTAAAAGTTCCTTTCTGCTTCTCCAAACTGGGTCCTTGGCTGCTCAAAAAGGCGCTCCAAAACGACAATGACCAATCGCGTCACAGCGCCAGACGGCGCCTCAGAAGCCCCCACGCGCTCCACCCCACCACGGGACAACACCGGCGCCACCGTCGCGAACCCAGGGCTATGGCGCCGGGCTCGAGGCCGCGCATGCGCGCTAGCGGCCGCCGCAGCGCGCCGCAGTGGGCCCGCAGCCACCGCAGCCATGGCGCCTTCCGCGCGGCGCCGCGACCAGTAGCGGGCGCCATGGCGCGCCTGGCGCCGCCCGTGCTGGTCGCCTGGCTGCTGCTCGTGCCCGCCGTGCTACTGGTGGCCGTCGACTCGACGCCGGCGCTCCTCGCCGCGCTCCCGCCGCGCTCGGCGCCCCAGCTAGCCCGGGCCCTGCGCCGAGCGTTGGCGCGCTGGGGCGCCGGGCCAGGGGACGCGACCTCCTGGGTCGTGGCCGCCTTCAGCGCCGTGCCCGACACCCGGGCTGCCCTGTCCGCGCTCTGCACCGCGCTCGAGGGACACGCACCCCTGCTCGTCGTGTCGTTGGCGGCGCCGCCGGCGGCATTCGCGCCGGCGCTCGCCGCGGGACGCGCCAGGATGCCCGTGCTCGCGTACACCGGAGGGTACCTGGACCGCGCCGCGCAGGTGAGTTGGACTTCCCCGCGTGGAAACCGTCGGTGCGGGGAAGCGCGCTTGCCGGTGGCGCCGATTGCCGGTTTGTCCGCCGGTGCTTAGGGGGCCGCGGCGGGCTGCGTTGGTTGGGACTGTTCAGAGCATCGAAAATGTCGCGTCAGGAGTTGCACTGGATAGATTTCCAGTCTGGGGCCGTGAGGTCTGGTCACTATCTCTAGGTAGGGAACTAGGATCCCGCTGCATGGACGTCGTTTCGACGGTGGTTTTGATCGAGGTTTAGCCCGAGCCGAAACGTCCTATAAACACGCGACCTCGGAACGAGTCAAAGAAAAAAGAAAACAGACAAACTGAAAGGCTCGAAGAAAGTCTCATCCGTAACTGGAACGCTTTGAGACTGCTCGTGTCGGTTCGTGTAATGTCCAATTCCTCTCTTTCGGTTTAAAATACGAACGTTTAGGGAAGGACTGAAGGCCGAGTTACTATCAAAGAAAGTCATTTACGGACGCAGTTACACAAGTAACAAAACGTGTTCTAGTTACATTTCAAACATACTACAACGTCGAGATTTGCTGCGATTGCCGAAGAACGGTCTGAAGTGGCGACAACGTGCAGCGTTCATGTTGAGCCTAGTGTAGTTAGTTGTCGACATAAATTTGAAAAGTTAACCGTAACTGAACACTTCTTACAAGTCAATTCTAAAAGTTAACTGTTATAGTATTACGTTTCTGTTGCCAAAAGTCACAAATTTCGTTTTAACCGAACTTTCCTTGTAACTAACAGTCCCGAAATTTCGTTGTAGCTTGAGAGGTATTGAGTCACCGACATTCTAGTTAATCGCAGACTTTTACTTTGCAGCTCTCAAGAGAGAGGGGGGAGGAGTAGGAGGTCCAAATTCTCGCACGTGGTCTGTTATCTCACCTCGCGGCCGCGCGGGTGACCGCGTCCCGGGAGTGAGTTCATAAATCGATCGGTATGCTCGCACGTGCCGCGGAGCTCCCGCCAGTTATTCCCAACCACCGATAGCTGACCGACGGGTCGATCCGCGGCCCGACCATCGCGACGTTTAATCATGAGCGAAACCCGAGACACGACGGGGCCGCCGGGGGGTCGCCATAAACTAACATCAGCGGGAGACGGGATCTGGAAGTGTTTTCTTACATGTACTTGTTTTTAGGCAATCTGAGAGTGTTTTCTTTTTACATACACGCGTGTCTGGTTTGCCTTTTGTTTTTAGGCGCGGTGTCGGGCTTCCTTTTTATTGTGATTAATTGTGGCGGCGTTACATGCTTCCTTTCCTTGGGTTAACACACAGTCTAGCTGGTGATGTAAGCGGCGTCGAAAAGTGAATATAAAAGAGGCTCAGGCGCGGATCTTTTTGGGGTGCACAAATTAGTTTCGTGGACGCAGTTAGCTGTTGAGGAAATGCATCAAACTAAATCTATAGAACAAAAAATGATGGCGGAAAATTAAGTATTCTAGATCAGGCGCGCACAAGAACTCAGAAACAAAGTTAGAGGGTGTCCTGAAGAGTTACGGTGACACAGGGGTGTGTCGACTTATTTGGTGGTGTGTCGACTTATTTGTTTTCTACTTTTTTTTTTTTTTTAGTTATTCAGCACTTTTTTTTTCTGTTTATTGTCAGAAACAGCACTTTGGACTTCACTATCCTCTACCACATGGGGCAAGACTCAATACATCAATTTTCCACACCTGGTGCTGCGAGTCTTTGGGTTTCAGACACCAGACCAGTTTCATGTAATGTGCCCAAACGGCTCGTACATTAAATTGTACAGCACCACCAATGACCAATCTAATCACCGCTGCAAAGAGATTTAGAAAGAAATGTCAGCCTATGCGTAAGGATTTTATTCGCTTGCCCAGGTACCTCGAAGGAGCTTCATTTAAAAAGAGTGCTTTACAAAAATGAGGTTGTTAGAAGCAAAGCTTGGTATTTGAAAGGCAACAGTAAAAATATAGATGAGAACGGAGCAGTGACATTATGTTGGCAAGAAATATCCACATACCATTTCTAAAAGGTATGCAAGAACATGAGAGTGCTCAGGACTAGGCTCGGGGATGGCAAAGTTTGTCAGGTCATTGCACCGCTATTTTAAAATACTTCTGAACAGGGGAGCTTCTCAGAAGAAGGGAAAGTATGCAGGTGAGCTAGTTGGGAAACGTCTTATAGTAAACCCAGAGAAAATAATTTTTTTTTTATTTTCCTCGTCTCAAGCTAGTTGCAAGCCATTTTCACCATACAAGCAGCACTCGCAGAAAAAATCAGGGGGCACTCTCCATTTCCTTTTACGATGGTCCGTAGAAGACTCTACGACCCATCGAAGTCAATTTAATGTCGTGTTAGATCCACGTGACCTCCGGAAGGACCCCCAGCGACGCGCGGGGTGCTTGGCCACGTGACCCATTGATGCGCTCAAAACAATTGTATACATCCCCGCAGGAAGCAAGCCCACTCTACCTGAGCCTGGACCCCGGCCTCCCCGAGCTGACCGAAGCGCTATTCGGCCTCCTGTCACAAAACCGCTGGTACCACTTTGTTCTCGTCACGGACGAGTCGGCGGCGTCTTCCATGCTGGCCCAGCGGCTGGGCTCCCTCTGCCGTGGCGTGCCCTGGCGCCCCATGCTGAGGCTGGCCCTGCCCGGCCCGACCCAGCCGCTCATTGGGCCGCTGGCCAAGATCACGGCATCCCAGGCGCGGATCGTCCTCCTGTTCGTGGAGGCGCCCATGGTGCGAGCTGTGCTGGACGCAGCCCGAACCCTAGGCCTCCTGGCCGGGGACCACCTCTGGCTGTTTGTGGAGCGAGACGATCCGAATCCGGCCAGTCTGCACCCTTGTGGTGAGTGCTGCAGGCACATCCCACATTAATCACCAGGACCAGGCCTGCACTGATATTTATCAAATGTCTGGCTAAATCACTATCCGATATCCGAGGAACTAATTGTTGCATGTATCATTTTACTTTCTACAGGCAGCTGGGTAGCTTAACTTGTTTTATTTATGATCAAGCTTTGAACATTGCTCCTTGATTGCTTTAGCCAGCCCTTCCCTAGTAGCATCCTGGGAATGTCTTTAGGATGTCCCAACACACCAGGGATGTTCAGCGCCTGTCCTGTCTACGTCTTTCACTTGTCCTTGTCCTTTGCGCTGCACTGTGTATTATATATGACTAACCAGCCCATCAGATCATCTTAGTTTAATTCCAGGGATGTCCTCTGGACGTTCGTAGGACATTTTTGCTGCTTGGGTTTGTTCCTTGTCGATAGTGCTAGAGCCAGACCTAAGATGGTGTCCATTTCTCTACTCTTCCATTGCATAGTGACTCTACATATTGCTTCTAAAAGGCGTACAGAGCAAAACAACGATATATAGACAAGAAAGAACACACCAGAGTGCTCTCTTTCGTTTGTGGCTCATTCTTTTTGTCTGTAGTAGGTCTTCTAACAGGCGCCAACTTGGCCGAGCCTTTATCTAAGCGTTTTCCTCACTCTGCTCACAGGCGGAGACGTGGAGGGGTCGGCCTTGAAGGGCTGTCCCCTGGGAGCCCTGAGCCTGCAGCTGAGGCAGAGCCACGTGGAGCGTACGGATGCCCCTCGCCTGCTGGCCGGACTACTCTACGACGGACTCTCGCGCTGGGGCCCCATAGAGTATCCTCTGGCGCTCCGCAATGCCTCCGGGGCTCCCGCACCGTCCTGTTGGGAGGAACCCAGCGCTCGAAGAGAGATGTTTTCACAAAGGCTCCACGGGTATGTGTGCTTGGGGGCATTTGGGTTTTTTTTTAGACTACGCGGGATATAATGCCTTCATACACTTTGAAATTGTCAATATGAAACTCTTTTGAGGGGTTGTGCTGCATCTGATTATCATAATTCTATCACAAAAAAAAAAGAGATTAAGTCTGGTTGTATAGAGTCTTTAAAAATTCACTCGAACCCTCCAAAATGTTTGAGGTGTTACACAAACAACTTTAAGTTTAGTGGGCCAAGTAGTTTTGGATCTCTCCCACACTGGGGTTTTTGAAGTCCTTCACAGGCAGTAAGTTGGACTCAGTTGGGGGGGCTGGAGACAACAGAGCCGCCTTGGAGTTACTCCAATTATTGTCATTTGTTTCATTTCATAAATCTTGTTCCTGCAGAGAACAGATTATTTGGAGAGCTGTCAATTTGTTTCTATCGCGTAAATCGTTTTGTTCTTGGCTAATCAAACCAAAATAGTAAAGCACTGAACAGATTTCTTCCCCATTAAAGCGGCCCAGGTAGGCAGGAATTCAGTTCACTGCGTGGCGAATAAGACGACCGTGACTCTCTCTTGTACACCAAAGGCTCATCCACATTCCTTCCGTTTTACCGCAAAACCTTCACTCTACTGAAATGCAGTTCCAGGGTCACCTCATAGATGGCGCCAGCATGCTCTCTCGTTGTAAGAGATCGCAAGAAGTCGGTCATGAGCAATGTGAGTGCGTGAACGGGCCTTTATTGTTCGTCGCACCCTTTCAAACTACCGCATTTTCCGGGCAATAGTTTGCACCTGGTGCATAGTCCGTACCCGATGCTTAGTCGACACAAAAAACTTCTCGTACACAGCACACCTTGACAAATGTCTGCTTTCTTAGCTCACAAAGAAGCTTGTATCATACATAATACATCATTAACATACTCTTTCATTCAAAAAATGCGTCACGTCTCGTCGTTGTGAGTGATCTTGAAAACAAAATTCCTCTTTAGTCCATCCACACGCGTAGATAGTCCACACAGCCTAAAATTTCAACTTTTAGTTATCTCCCAGGAGGTGCCGAGTTGCGAGGAACTATTTTTTTTCAGTCGAAAGCTCGTCAGCCTTTTGACCTGAAACAAAATGGCAGCCTCACAAGTACCCATAGAGTTAATGTAATAATCGAGGAGAAGAGGTAGACGCGGACATGGGCCCATATCGTTGGCGGCACCTTAATATACACAAAAAAGCAGCAGAACATCACCCATAAGGTCTGTGCCTACCTCTTTTCTAGCTTACTTTGCAGGAAGACACTGGCATTGCAGGTTGTACAAAAACAAGTAAAGTTGACGAGCGCTCGAACAACTTTGTCTCATCGTAACCAAACAAACACGCCTAACCAATCGTCTGCTTTCTCTCGAGACCACCGATGTGAGTGCCTACGATCTGCCGCGCTCTGCTTTCGTCCTTGCTCCCCTGCCGGTGGGACCTCGGCCGTTCGGCCAGCCGCGTTTCAGAGTTGTCACGGCGTATGCAGCGCCCTTTGTCATGGCCGCCACTCGCCTGAGGAACGGAAGCTGCCTCACCGGCGTCCCTTGTCTTCAGGTACGTCTGTCCCCTGTAATCAGTTCCCGTTTCAAAGGCTTAGCAATTGGGACGAACAGAAGATGCCAAGACAACCTCCTGTGTAAGAATGTTGTGTGCACGAGTTTGTTTTTGCCTTTCACCAGTCTCGATTGGCTAGCTTAGTTGATGGCAACTGCTAGCCTGTGGCTCTGTGTCCTCTTTTTGGAATCACGGGCAATGTCCTCTGATGGTCGCTGAGACACTCGTGGCAATCAAATAGAATTGATCGCAGAGCATATTGAAGTATGTCTCAGAGTGCCTTCTTGTTCTGGTATTTGCAGTACTGTCTGGCAGCCTTTACTTCTCTGTTTACCCCTGCCCATATTTTAACGATGCAACGAGAAGTATGTGTCACTAAGAGAAAGCATATCTTAGTGATTAGAACACTTTATCAATAGGAAAATGCGCAAATGTACATTTTAAGACGCATATTTCTCGTGCCAACACATGGTTGTCCAACCAAACAGATTTCGACGACCATTTTGGACGAACTTGCAGCTCTCTTTAGCCATGTGACACTAAAAGAAAGGACATATTAGCGATTTGAGCACTCTATCGCTAGTGACAGTGCACACACTATAAGAAACATATTTCTCGTGCCAACACATTGTTGTCCACCCTGACAGTTTTGACGACCATCTCGAACAAACTCCCAGCCCTCTTTAGCTATGTGTCGCTTACAAAAAAGACATCTTGGTGTTTGGATTAGTCACTAGTGACAATGTCTGCCCCAACAGGTCTCGACGGCCATCTCGGACGAACTGGCGGCCCTGTTCGCCCACTACCACCGGACGGGGGGCCACACTCGCCACCCTGGCTACAACGTGACCTGCTGCGCGGGCATTGCCATCGACCTGCTCAAGTCGCTCGCCCGCGACCTCTCCTTTGACTTTGACCTCTACCTCGTCGCCGACGGGAGCTTCGGCACCGACCGCGGCGGCCGCTGGGGCGGCATCACCGCCGACCTCATCTCAGGCGCGGCACACGTGGCGGCCACAGCCTACTCCGTCACGTCGTCCCGCTCCCGCCGAGTCGACTTCTCGGTGCCGTTCTTCCACTCGGGCGTGTCGTGCCTGGCATATGCGGTCAAGCGGGACGTGCCACTGTCGGCGTTCCTGGTGCCCTTCAGCGTGCCCCTCTGGCTGGCCATCTTCCTCAGCCTGAAAGTGACGGCACTGGCGGCGGCCCTCTACGAGTGGTTCTCGCCGTTCGGGCTGAACCCGTGGGGGCGTCAGCGCACGCGCAACTTCAGCCTGGCCTCGGCGCTGTGGGTGATGTGGTCGCTGCTTTTCTCGCACCTGGTGGCCTTCAAGGCACCCAAATCTTGGCCCAACAAAGTGCTCATTAACCTGTGGGGCTGCTTCTCCGTCATCTTCCTCGCCAGCTACACGGCCAACATCGCGGCCCACTTTGCGGGCCTCTTCTTCCAGATGCAAGTGCACGACTTCCACGACACCAGTGTGCGTATGCATTTCGTTGCCCCTTCGCGAGGCTTCTGATGCTGCAGCTGTGCCAATGCTTTGGAAGTACTCCGTAATGCCCACTGTTTAATTATCTGGCAATGAGATGCACTAAAGTTTTCTTTTCTGCCAATGCTGCAATTTCGTGTTCCACTTTTGTCTTCGTCAACCAGTAGTATCAGGTGCCTACACCTGCATATTCAGAGGAAAGTTGCGTGGGGATGAACTCAGTAATGACCTTGCTGTACACACCTGGCAAGGGCATCTGCACATCCACACGTAAGTGCAAAGCACTCCCAATCCTTGAGAGGTTGCAGATTACAAGCACCATTCTGACCTATGTACCCATGGTTGTATGCCAGATGCAGAACGCTGTTTACAAATGAATCGGGTGTTTCACAAGGTGTCCGAAATACCCGAACCAAAGGAATCATAGCCAGCTCATTTGTCCAAGCGTCTTGGCAGCTACAGCATTTCTGACAGAGTGCCTTGTCTGCAGGTGTCTGTGCTACCAAAATTAAAACTAAAAAATTTGCAAGTATGAAAATTGTTTGCAAAAAGAGTAATTCCAATCTGATAGCGTTTTTGTAATGATACAGTCAACATTCCTGCAAACCTGTATGCCACGCAATGCGAGTATGAGCTAGGTAATGTATCCCTCATCATTAATGCAGTGAGGGACAATTTATACCTGCCCCACTCATTCATAACTTGAGGAACACTGATTGCAATGACGTTACTAACATATTAGCGCACGCGAAATATTGCCCGGTGCTCCAAGTTAATCCCAAGCCCTTTACCATTTTTTCGAACGTAACCCTAGCTGCATTAGCACATAGCTCCAGAGTATCTTGTGCAATATGGTTTTCTTTCATTAGGCTCCAAGGCGAAGCACCGGCCTACAGATTCCCGGGTGGCGGGTTCGAATCCCAGCCGAGGTGCCCACAATTCGACGCCCTTGTGACACGTAACCGAGATTTCGGTTGCGCGTCAAAGGACACCCCCCCCCCCCCCCCCACACACACAAGTGGTTGAAATGAATCCTCTGCCAGGGCGTGCCACATGTCCTTCGTTGGTTTGACGCACACAAAACCCCGAAATTTGATTTGGATTCGTTTCCTTTTGCCATGTTTTGCAGCTCCTCAGCCAGCGCACAGGCACGGCCCGTGGCACCGCCGCCGAGGGCTACGTCTTCGCCGAGAACAAGCGCCTCTGGGAACACATCCAGCGCTTTGGCGTCGCCTCGCTCGAGCAGGGACTCGAGTCACTGCGCCTGGGCACCCTGGACGTCCTGATCGGGGACACGGCCGTCCTCAACTACTACCGGGCCAACGAGCCCAGCTGCCGGCTCCGTCTCCTGGGCGACTCCATCTTCGACGACGCCTACGCCGTGGGCATGACCCGCGGCTTCCCGCTCACTGCGGCCGTGTCCGAACTCATCCTGCGCTACAACGCTGTGGGCTACCTGGACCAGTTGCATGGGAAGTGGTACGGGCAGGCGCACTGTCTCCAGGACGGCCTGCTTCAGCGTCTGGACAAGCCGATGCCACTGGGCGTGCGTGCAGTGGCAGGCCTCTTCATCATGCTTCTAGTTGGGCTGCTGGCAGGCTCGCTAGTTCTCATCCTCGAGCACCTCGTGTTCCGCTACGCTCTGCCGGGGCTCAGGGCTCGCTCCAAGCAGTGCTTCTGGAAGAGCCCCAACCTCATGTTCTTCAGCCAGGTCTGGGACTTGTCCATCGATTCTTGCGCTAGTTGAAGACTGATTGATTGATTTACCACACTGATTCTTGGGCTAGTTGGGGATGCATAGGTTGATGGATTTACCTCGTTGATTGACTCTTGGGCTCTAGTTGGGGATCGATCGATTTATTCGGCACATTTCTCGATCCCCAAACTAGTTTTGCAGACTGATTTGCAATGTTGATTGGTTCTTGGGCTAGATGGCTATTGTTTACCACGTTGAATGGTTTCTGGGGCATTACTGATTTCCTCAAACATAGCTCCCCGCCCAAAGCAACCAGTATTGCTAGCTTTACTGCTGCGATGTTGTCTTCTCACAAAAGATGCATAGATATTTTTATTATAGACTGGAGCCAATAGTCTACAAGTAGAGTAGGCTCGCGATAATTCAAGCTCGGATATTTCATACTTCTAATTAATTGAAACAAATTTCAAAATTTTTGTTGTCCCTCTCCAGTTTTAAAATTTTGGTTGTCCCGCTATGTTTTTAATGTATTCATAAGCCGCTTAATTCGAACGGCGTTTTCATGCAATTCATACTTTGTGTGCGTTTCTTTCCGAGCACCGGTGCACTGCAGAGAAGCAATACCCGCGGAGCTTGCTTCCTCAAGCGTTGCTTCTCCGCGGTGCACTAGTGCTCGGGTGAGAAGCGCACTCAAGCGGGCACACATGAGCTATGAAAACGGGTACCACGCAAAAATTTCCATTGCAACTTGCGCGGGATGCTGTGATGTGGCGACATATGGCACAAGTCCACGTCACAGCGTACGCACAAGTTGCTATGAAAACTGCCGCGCGGTGCACATTTTATCGCTCACCTGTCTCCTGCTTAATAGTTTGGCCCGATGAACAAACCTTGTTTTGAGCCGTCATGTGCTCTAAACAGTACACGATAAACAACATTTTTTAGAGATAATTAAAATTGTCACACATTTCCCAATTGTTTCATATGTGGCATACCTGCTTATGATTAGTAGGCCTGCGAAGAGGAAATGATCAAATATCTGGTTTGATGTCTAGCCATTCATATAGCCAATCATAATTTTATCTTGCATCATATTTAGATGAATTTCTGATAATTCAAACAAAATTCACGGCTTCCTGGAGTTTGAATTAAGGAGTCTACTGTACTATTGCATCTGCCTACATAAAGTTTCACCCTACTATTTAATTCTAACATCTTTGCCTTTCCTCTGGTTGCAGAAGCTTTACCGCTTCATCAACACCGTAGAACTGGTGTCTCCACACCACTCGGCCAAGGAGATTGTGAGCAATCTCCGGGAGGGCCAGATAGCCAGTCTGTTCCAGAAGAGCGTCAAGCGAGTAAGTGACGAGTCTCGGTCCGACGAGAATTAAGCCTTGCTGAGTATGCCGTCTGCTTTGTCCCTCCCGCAGAAGATCAAGGAGGAGGCTCGCCGTAGGAAGAGCAAGTCCCAGTTCTTTGAGATGATCCAGGAAATCAGGAGGGTGTGAGTATTACTTTCCCTTGAATGCAGTTCTATTCAGTACTTCTTTAAAGCCAGTTCACACGTGTATCAGTGCCAAGGTAATGCAGGCGGCACTGCATCGGCAGCACTGTCAGTGCTGACTTAAAACTGAGTTAGTGCTGTGTGTGTAATCAAGAATAGCCTGGGACAAAGGCAGTGGAGTACTGGTACAGCGCTGATGTACTGCAAAGTGCTGTATGCATGAACATACCTCTACACAAACATAACAATACTGGTTCATCCTCTTGCCCACCCTCTTCGAGACTCTTTGAGAATCCCCCTCGCTATGCGGTGGAGTCATACATTCAAACGACCCGAATGTCATCTCGCGTCTGCGTGCAGAGTTCGACAGCAGCAGACGGAGAGGGACGAGGAGTCGCCGACGAGTCCGCACGAGGGTCCGTTCAGTGCCACCTCGAGCACCGGACCCCTGCTGGTGCGCGAGCCCTCGCCTCCAAGCGGTTCGAGTTCCTCGTCTGCTCCGACGTCTTCGTGGGTGCACGGTGCTCTCCTCAGCGTCAGCCTCGAGGCACTTCCCTCCGTCGCTCCGCCGGCGTGTCGCCGCCGCCGCTCCCACTCCCTGGGCGACCTCTCGCACATGCGGCCGGCCTGGCAACCTCGGCGGGCGCCGCCGAGCTGTGCCAGCGACCTCGACGATGTCTGCTTGCGCGCGCTGAGCCGCGAGCAGCTGCTGCGTCGCTGGCGCGACTCGGAGCGCCGTCTGCTGAACTTGCTGCGGGAGGCACTGCGGGAGAAGCAGGCACTCGAGCGCAAGCTGGCGTTCCTTCACAGCGCCCTGCGCAACAAGCCGCCCTGAGACGGGTCCTAGAGCCACGGAACGCTTGCGGAGCGCCGGAACTCCATAGCTCCGATTTCGTGATACCGCACAGGTGCAGCCGTCGAACTGGCATCGAGCGAAACCTTTTCCTCGTGAGCACTTCAAACATCTCCGAAGGCATCCATTTTTAAAAGCTAGGAAGGTGGGCGAAGCAGACAATGAAATCCCACGTGGTCTGAACTTAAAGGATATCGTGCCTAGAGACGCGATGAAATCAGCCATCTAGCCTTTTATTATGGCCGGCCAGACGTTTGCGGCATGCTCTCCGCAGCTTATAACATACCGCACAAATCATACTTTTGACTCAGCCGACCAAGCTTGCACTGACGTGGCCGCAGGCAGCCAATCAGAGGGCTCTATTTTCGGTCCAAGCAGACGCTACGGAGCGCGGCACTCCGGCAGCGTTGGGTGGCTCTCGAGGGACCCACGGGTTCACAGCACTTGATGAGCGTACAACCGCGCAGCCACTCAGCCGGCGGAGATATACGGGGGGGGGCCCCCCCTGGTGCTAAATACTGCCCGCGTCCCTTTGGTGCGTTCGTCCGCGGCCCCGCAATGGCCGCCCCAGCCCCCGCCTCGGGACCAAGACGCGGGCTCACTCTCCTTCTAGGCCCCGCCCACTCACATATACACTCTCACCGGGCTGAGAGCGGGCCTGTTTATGAGCGCGGGGCGGGTCGCTGCTTTACATTTGGGGGAAGAGGGCGAGGAGGGCACACACGCCACCGTAGTATTTTGTGATTTTCGTACACCTATACCGGGTTATCCTCTATATATATATATATATACACACACATATATATATACACACATATATACATACACATATACAAACACACAGAGATGTATCTTCTTAGCGAGACGCGGAGAAAAGCAATATATACGGATTCTGCGGGTGCCTCGTCTGCCGAGCCGAGGGTCCTTGGGCGGCCCCGCCGCGATTGGACGAGGAGGATGGGAGGGGACGGCCGGCACCTCCCACGACACGAGGCCCCACCCATTCGTCCCCCTCGAGATCGCGGGAGGCTTCCCAGTGTGAGTGCGGTGCCTGAAACGCCCCTTCGACTGGTGCGGTTACCATGTCCAAGAAAGTGGTCCTTCGATTTCCGCCCGATGAAATGCCACGCTGTCGCCGGCCACGATCCTGGCGATGACGCAGCAGAGGCGGTGCATGTGCCAGACGGCCGTTCCGCTGCAGGTTGCAGTCCGCGGAAGCTTTGGCAGCCAGGAGTTCACTCGAGATTTTTTTTCCTCCAGAACCTTTGCGCCCAACCGCCAAGGCCGCGACATCCGACAGCGTGACACTCTGGCTGTTGCAACGTCATTTGTTTCCACTTTGGGACCACTTTCGGTGCATGGGAGGAATAGGACGCTAAACACACCAGTCCGAGATGCGTTCCATGCACTGTACCTTCATTTTCACGTCTGCTCGAGCTTGCTTCACGCGGCCAGTGGCCAAAGGCGTTATCGTTTGCGTCGTGGAAAGGAGACGTCGCATTCAAAGGGGGGCGTTTGAGTAGTGTGCTACCGACAAGGACATTCTGTGGACTCCGTTCGCAAGTAGCATCGTCTTCACGACCCGTCTCGCGGATGCATCGCCGTCGTCTGCGAGAACGGTGTCGGCGTGCCAAGTTTTTTGTTTCGGCTCGGCAGGCTTTTAAAAAAAATAAACTGCAGCTGCTCTACAAAGTTCACTATGCACTTTCTAAAAAAAAAGAAAAAAAAGATCTATTTCGTGGACGCAGCTGCAGCTCGGCGCGCACTAACGCTGCGCACGTTGCGATACGAGGCGGCTCCCTTTTTCCAGTCTAGCGGACGTGGTTCTATGCAGGGGGAAGGAAAACGAAATGTCGGAGACACTCTCTGCACCCGTCGCGGCTACGGCATCCGGAATGCATCTCCGACCACCGCACCTTTATTTTGTCATCGCGGCAGGACTGAGGTTTGCCGCAGTCTTGGCCGCACCGCAGCGGCAGGAGCGGATGGGGCAGACATCCGTTCTGCCGCAGCGCGCTACGCTCCCCAGTTGACGAAAATTCGCAGGAACCGATAATTGCGGCGGCGGCAATGCTCGCATCCGCTTGCCTTCTTTGCCGGTGCTTCTAGAACCGTCTGTAGAGTTTAAAGGCGGCTCCCGCGACACCTGGGCAGCGTCCCAGCCCACATAGGCGGTGTAGGTCGTCGAATCATCAAACTTCTCCTAGATACCAAAGCGGTAGTGCCGAACGTTCCGCATCCGAAATCTCGGCACTACGACTCCGTTACCTGTACTCCATCTCATAGACTTTCTTACCCGTACTCTGTCGGAACACCTCGCGATCTCTTACGAGAGAGCACACTTGCGCCATGAGTCGGGTAACCCTGGACCAGTTGCGATTTCCGTAAAATTTACGCTATTTTCGCTCCTCATTTTTGAAAATTGTTTCATTGGCTAGAAAATTTTTTGACAATGTCATAAACGATTGTCTCTCGCAGATAATGCGTGAAGTCAATCTCGCAAGTACAGCAAAACCTCCGCTTTGGTGAAATGCAGTTCCAGGGCTGCCTCATAGTCAGTCCTTGTTCCGTCGCCGACTGTGACGAGAGAGAGTACAGGTGTCGACCAAGCACGTCGGTGGTCAACCCGTTTTGGGTGCCGTAGCCACGACGCGCACATTCCCTCGTTCGAGTGCGGTGCGTTAGTTTCGCGGTTCGAGCCCAGACTGCCTCTTCCCGCCTAGGGTGCTCGAACCGGCCGGCGGTCCGCTCGTGCACGCGTCTCCCTCACCCTCGTGCAAATGCCGTTTAGAGAATCGCTTTTTAGGACTCTTCACCGTAGTGCTTTCGGAAACACTTTTCCAAGGGCAGAAGGTCGCCACGCGCCGCGGCTCCCGTCGGTGGTCGCCGCCACTCCCCTTCGCTCGAGCGTGGTCGTCCGCCGTGCCGACGGGAGTCCGTGTCAGACTACAGAGGCGGAGTAGCGGAGGGAGGCGCGAGAGGTCGTCGGACGTTCGCTCTTTGCAGGCGCGCCTCTCTCTCTCTTTTTCAGAAGCCGTCGCAGCATTGGCCGATTCTTTTCTATCGGGGGAAAACGCGGGGTCGACCCTCTGTACATAGTCTCGATACTGGTCACGAAAAAACAAAAAGAAAAAAAAAGCCTAGAGTGCCACTTGTTTGGAGTTGTTGCAAGCTGAAATAAAGTTTACGCAAAAACCTTGCGGCGATTGTGTTTCTCTGCGGTCAATCGCGCCGTTAGTGCATTTGAGTCGACGCAGCTTTTCGAGAAAAAACTTGACAGACGGTTTTAGGTCGAGTTTATTGGTGCTTACACTTAAAATAATAACCCAGACCTAAAACAGTCTGCTCTTCCGACTTGGGTTTTGGTGTTTGATGGGAGAACAAACGACCGCCAACTGACTGGCTATCCGACAATCTGTCGGTCAACATGTTTTCACCTGAACCCCCCCTTTCAATAATCTGCCACATTGCGAGAAAAATACTTAGTACCCATTAAAAGTAAGTTTTAGAATTTATACTTTTCATCGATAAATTTTCCACAATGACGCCTTGCGAAAGAAACGGCTCGAGTGTTGCAATTTAACGAGCAAAAATCGTTTTATTAACTCCTACAGCTTGATCACATTTTGATTACCAAGGGCAAGCTGCACATTTTTTGTACACTAAAACTCTGCAGCCGGTCTTACTTTTGTTCTACACTTTACGTAAGCTCTGGATGAGACGAGACAGAAAACAAACAAAAGCAACATGCTCTATATTTGATTGTTGTCTGTTTCCTCTACTTATGGCACACAATATGTTTGATCCTTTTGAGTTGAGCCGAAGCCCAATTGCTGCATGCGCCTGTTCTGCAAGGGCGTTACTCGCGTACAATTCATAAAGTTAGAAAATGAACGTCTCGGAAAGACCGAAGGCAAATAATGAGTCGCACCAGGCGAGAAACGAAAGCAAAAAGAACCTTACAAATTGACCTTCTTGATCGTAAAAAACCATGTTGATCGGACTCCATTCGAAAAATTGCCAAGACTTTGCCATAATAAATCGGTGACAAAACTTGCGTAAAAAATAACGAGCACTGGAAAACTTAAAGCAAAATTAAGTGTGTACTCTACACACATTCTTCTTTTCAGCTATGAAGCATACAGAGCTTGCTGATAACATATTCATTAACCCTTTGACGGTCCAGTTTGTTTTCCGAAAATATGTTTCCCAGTGATCGGTTTTCTGATTGGGATCAGCCTTTTTTTTCTTAAAGCTATCTAGCGGGAGGACATGGAGTACTTGCAAGCTGTTAAAGTTGTCACCTCTCCTATTCCGTTTCATTTTGGCGCGTTCGCTTCCGTCAGATTCCAGCGGCTTCAGATCCCTAACCAAGGTACCTTGCGGAGCTTTTCTATCGGATGATGAGATCTCATTCTCCGAATTCAATACTGAAAGCGTCCGAATCGAAACAGCCAGTGCTCTCACTGGCCACTGCTGCCCCGAGAGGCCGAAGTGAGCATGACGTGCGCGGAGCGTCTAATTTGAACAGTATAAATAGCCTAGCAAAGTGAACCACCGTACAAATATAATGGTTGTACGTAGTTCGCCAAAGACATAACTAATAGCAACGCCTCCCGCGGTGTGCACACTTTTGCGTTTAGGCAGGCACTTTCAAATGTGTAATCGGTGGCGACGACCGTCGAAGGGTTCAAAGGCAAGCTTCAGCACGACTTGTGTCCATACTAGCACAAACGAGAACCCGGAATTAAAACAAAAAGAGGACGCCCAATTTCCCGCGGAAGGGGAGTCGCCCCTACCATCTGGCAAAATAATACTCGGCACAGATAGACTTTTTCCGTCCGAAAACTGAATGCCCCGACTGTAAACGACATTTCCAACGAGCAAAGGAACGACGGCACGAAATGTGGCTGTGTAGCGAGGTAATGACGCGATAAATAGAGCGACGGGGGTGGCTCGGCCAAGACGAGGAACGGTCGTCCTCGGCGCCACGTCTGGAATCTGCTCTCGGCGTCGATGCCGTCGGCCTTCTTCGATCCGGTCGCAGACCGACACCAAACCAGTTGGTGGCGGACGTTCGGGATGCACGTAGCCTGCAAACGTAATTGCAACCCGTGTGTGGCTTCAATGTCAATTCAAAAGCTAAATAATTAACTGCGAAAGAAAACCACTGACGCTAGAAATTTGCTTTTTTAGGAAAGGCAGTTCACTGCAAGGTCATTATTTCGATTTCGCAACAAAGAGGCTTAGCAGTGCACTCGGCTGCAGAAACATTATGTCCTGTATTTCGAGAAGGGTGATAACACGGAGAAGTTTGATAATACGGAACATTGGTGGGACAGACAATTTAAGGAGCGACGAAGTTTAGAGCAAACCTTAAAGGGGAGGGGCGTAAATGTTTCTAGACTAGGTGGTGCAAGCTAGTGCCCAATACAAAAGGTATAAAAAAATTTTCATCTATCCATTTTAGGATGGTGCGACATTCATATTACTTCTTGCGCGTCGATCGCGGCAGGTTGGATCTAGAGTTCCTGTATAGGCTCCCTATGGGAGCCAGAGTTGCGCGTCTGTTTTCCATGTGCCGCCACGCCGCTATTCGCCGAGATCCGATCACATGAGCTGGATCAAATGCCATGCAGGAAAGCAGACGTTGCACGCGCCCCAGCATACATTGCCCTGCTTTTGAGTGTGCCGCGCGCCTCGAATGCGCGGCGCCGCCATTCGCTGAATTTAGTCACGTCAGGGAGTGAGATCAACATGCCGCGCAGGAAAGACGGCGCTACGGGGATGAACGCGCAACTCTGGCTCCCGCAGGGATCGAGCCTATACGGGAACTCTAGTTAGACCCATTGGGCGCACTTCTTACCGAGCACCAGTGCACTGCGGAGAAACAACACCCGTAAAGCTTGCTTCCGCGGGTGTTGCTTCTCCACAGGGCATCGGTGCTCGGTAAAAAGAGTGCTTAACGGGGTTCACCCGCTGCAATCAACACTTCCTAAAGTACAGATTTTGCGGCCGCATGCTTTGGAGAAAAGCACACTTACAAAGCGGGATGCTGCATGCACACCCCTGGTGTCTTAAGGGGGACATGACCCAGGAAAAGAACATTTCCGTAAAAGAAGTCATTTTGAAAAATGCCATATTTACGTCCGCCAGCATCTAGAGAGTATTCTCACAAAGTTTCATTTGTTTACACCGTATGGTTATTTTTTTATAAACTATTTGTGGTCCACCGATGCTAAAGGAAAAGCTGGGGTTCGAGCACTTTGAAGGTGTTTTTCTCCGTTTCACTTTTTGGCATAAATCTCACTTAATAAAATCTACCATTTCAGTATGAAACTATCGAGAGACTTAATTTTTAACCAGCAACAGGTATTCCAGTATGCATTCCAGCAGAAAAATATGTGGTTATCAACACCACTTCTCAACGACAGATTCATTGAGCTTTACTTTGTTCTGGGGGTATAGTCCCTCATAAGACTGGTTCACAGGGCTGAAACTTTGCATGCCCTCCTTTTATGCGGCTACAAACACCTACCTGCAAATATCACGCCGATTGAGTGAGCGGTTCAAAAGTTGACATTCCCAGGTAGTGTCCCCCCTTGAAGATGAAACAAAAGCTTTGTGAAAGTTGATAGCTACGTTGCAATACAATTTTCAAATTTAAACTGTGGCTATTATGTGGGAGTATTCATTAATCAGAGATTCCCCCAAAACCTGTGCTAAACAATCGTGAGGTTCTTTTTTTTTTTTTTTTTTTCAATATTTGAGATTGAATAAAGGGTACTTTCATATAGCAAGAACAATAAATCCTCTCGATTAGGTATAGCTCTAGTCGGTGACCGACTAGGCTTTGTTTTACGCCAAATGCCTCGTTTATTTGCCATTCCAATGTAGGCACTGGACTTTCTTAGGCCCCAGTTCATAAAAGCATTTACAGATTCAAACTAGCTTAGAAATAGGACAAGTGCAATGCACGAGTTCAGCTGGGTTTAATAAGAGGCTCGGAGAAACTATTCAATATTCTATTCGAAAATATTTGGCCAAAACCACTATCACTTCAAATTCGATTCAAACTCAAAATCCACTAGCAGTATTTGCGCGTACCAAATTTGAAGACATACTAAGCCACTGTCGCACCTTCGTTGAAATTTTCAACGCGCAAGATCTTGCACGCCACTAATTACGATCCACTAATTCAATGGCAGAGCAAACTTCTAACTGCCCCACGTCTAAATCTCAAGTTAAATTTTAGGACAACGCATGTTTCCACATGGAAGTGCGGCGACATGTGCTTGAGCACGCTTGCACAGCCACCTCGGCACGAGATGATCCTTACCCGACGTGTGACCTCAGTGGTTCCTATTTCTGCACAAAGGTCAGATAGGAGTACAGGAGGCTTCCTACCATACTGTAGGAGAAACAAAAAAGATAATGAACAAGGTTGTATGCTACAGCTGGAGCTGTAGATTCAGAGCCAGCGCTCAAAACATTAAAAAAAAAGCGCTCATACTAGGGTGGTTTCATTTGAAATCGAACACACTTGTCAAAGTGGGTCTTTCGATTAAAAAAATATATATATGTAATTGCTCTATTTAAGTAACAAACAAAACCGCTTTTCAATATTCTTTTAAAAAGTTTTTTGCTTTACAAAATATTATTAAGTGGAGCAGGGTGAACATCTGTTTTTTACTCCGTTATTTTTCTACCCAGTTCTGTACGTTGGTATGAATACGGAAAGCATACAAAACTGACAGTAATTTTTTTGCGTCCTTGTATACCATGCCGACTATTTTTAGTTCAATTTTATTTCAGGTGGCTACGGTAGATTCGCTTCGGCTAGGCACACATTGCTTGGGTTTGGGAATAAATAAAGGTTTGTTCTATTTTCTCCTTCAAAATAAAGCGCGTCCGGCCAAGGTGGACTTGGCACCGCTGCATAAACAACATCGGCGAATGTGTCTTGCATATTGCGGGAGACTGTACAACTCGTGCTAATGTCACCTTAGGTTCCTGGCCTGGCTCGCGAACTGTGCACCACACATGTGAGGAGCATAATCCTTTGCGAGCACCTACGGAGGCCCATTCTTATTTTTTGTGCTTCCTGAATGATAGATTTCTTTCTCCGGTAAGTCGAAAAGTGCAACGCTTTGTCATTGTTTTTATTTTTTCAACGGTCCTTCGACGTCCGTATCGAGGAGCTGTCCTGCGAAACGAAAATTGTGTACTGTGGAGAGGTGCTTCATGCCTTACAAGCTGTGTGTAGTACTAACAGATATATGACCCTGGTCTGGCTACACGAAGAGCTCGTTCCGTTTTCTCATCTCCCTGTGCCCTGGCTTTACATGCCGGATAATGGAACATCCACTGCACCGCTAATGATCGAACTAAGGAATGTCAGTTGCCATCATAACAAAATTAACAAAATACAATATGTAGCCAAGCACGAGTGCTCTCAAACAAAATAAATTTACCCGCTGCATTTTAACACAAAAATAAGCAGTATAACCTTTGCAGCAAAGCCAACCGGTGGAAAGCTGCGTTTGGCTAGTTCCAAGAACGTAGGTGTGATTTCGATCACTTCTAGAGAAGATACAGCAAAAAAGGGGAAAATTGCATCGAGCAAATTAAAAGTTAATATGATCGGCAGCAATATTAAAAAAATTGAACGAAATAAAAAATATTTTTTTGATAAAGCCGGTTTAAACTATTAGTGAATCTCATTTTATATAAAATATTCCATGAAAACAAACTAAACTTATGCCCGTTGATAGGCCATGTATAGGACTACACCCGCATAGTAGTTGGTAAGCGACAAATATAATAACTCATGAGATACAAGGCTCTGAACATGCCACCGGATTGTCAAAGAGACAATGTTGGGCATTTTTACCTCAGTAAAAAGAAATACTAAAGTATTTTCCTTTGAACTAAAAAATAGTCGGCATGGTATACAAGCAGCGCAAAAAATTACTGTCAGTTTTGTATGCTTTCCGTATTCATACCAGCGCACAGAACTGGGTAAAAAAACTCACGGTGTAAAAAACAGATTTTCACCTTGCTCCACCTTAACATTTTTTTGTACAGCAAATTTCTTTTTTTTTTTTATTTGAAAAGTGATTTTGTTTTTTTACAGACATGGGGCAATTGCATTCTTTTTTTTTTTTAATCCAAAGACCCACCTGACAAGCACGTTCGATTTCAAATGAAGCCACCCACTAAGCATTTCTTTTGCCGATCCAATTGTTGCAGGAGTACAGAATTTGTTTGCGAGCCAATCAGTTACATCTCTTATGTAAACGCAGCTGCACTCGAGGCTAAGAAAAGTTAAATGTGAGGAAAAGTATGATTGATGCAGTTGTCTCTATTATCTTTGTTTGCTGGATTATATTTGTTTGGATCCTGCAGCTTTTGACTGTTGAGTTTGACGGAAGGAAGTTTTTAGTTGCAGTTTTGCAATCGTGGAGTGGCGTCTAACAAAGAAACAATGATTGACTACTTTTCACATCCTGCATATTATTACAGGAAAAAAGCTCGCCGTTGCCGCCTTAAATTGTCGGGAAATGGGCAAAGTTTCATTACAACAGTATTACTACTAAACTGCGGCAATCATAGCAGCTACAATTCGGAAAAAAAAAAAAAAAAGAAGCTAGTCTTGGCTTGTTTTAAAGATTGCGCCACAAACAAAATATGAGAAAAGTGCCACTCGGAAAACTTCAGAGCGTGGTGACCAGCACTTGAAATAGGTGACAGCTCTGTGAAACTCGAACAAAGCTCAGCTAAGCATCTCCGACAATTCTGGACATTTTTTTAAAGTGACTTTGAAATCGCGTGACAACTTCAAAAAGTGTCATGGCAGGAATTGGCAGCCTTGGGAGCACAACTTGCCTGATATTTAGGCCCACGAAGTTGGCCAAGTTGAAGATGTAGTCCCCTCCGACAGTACATGCCCACGTAGGTCGTGATGATGTTCTACACGGACCAAAGAAGTTGACGCAGTTTGTTGCAGCGTATCTCACTGCATCATGTAAGAATTGCCATTCCTGGTCTAAACTAGGCTAAGAATAACGACAATGTGCACCTATGGGTTCCACATGTTCCCTAAAATTCGGCCTGTCAAAACTTTGGGGGCCTTTGCCCAACTGAAGTTTCTAAACATTGAAGCAAGAACCGAAGACAAAGAACCATATCATTTTGTTGTTACGAAACCACTAACGGTCACCTCCCGCGGCATCCTAAAAATACACATTTGTAATAACGATAGTTACTATTACACACAAAAAAGGGGTGGCATGGGTCAACCAAATGTTAAAATAGAAATTGTTGCAGCTGCTACATATAAACCCTCGAAAAAGGTATACCTTTTATAAAAAAATGCCTCCAAAGCCTTACTTGCAACGGGGCACCTGTTTTGATAACAAAATTAAATTGAACATTGCCAACTTGGGCATATACTTCTGAAATACGAAAGGGAAACATAAACACTTTGTTTGATTATATGGTCCATTCCTAGAAGACAATTAGAACGTGTAAAAAGAAATGAATTACTATAAAACAATTCCCTACAGTTTCAGACAGCTAGATTTAGTCGACACCACAACTCGAAGCTACTAGTGCACGAACGAAGAGGTGACAGGCAGTCCGAGGCCCACCTTGAGGCAGCCCACGATGGTGGTGGTGAGGGCAGAGTTGTGGGCGGTGCAGAGCATCGTGGCGTGCATCACCAGGAAGCCCATGAAACAGGAGGCCAGGAACGACAACAGGAAACCGAGATCTGCCCACAGCGGGAACTGCCACACCTACGGGCAAGGAGGGTTCCGTGTTTCTCGTGTACGCCCAGAAAACCCCCCCAAAAGCAAAACCCAAACCGGATTCCTCAAAATTGCGACAGAACCGAAAAAGTACAGGAGGTCGGTCATGCTGACAAAGACCCCAGGCCAAAATCAGTCCACTTCCAGCTGGATTATGGAACTGGAAATGAGGCGGTCCAGCTGGATTCCAGCTGCATCCAGCTGGGTCCAGCTGGATTCCAGTTGGGTCCAGCTGGACCGCCTCATTTCCAGTTCCATAATCCAGCTGGAAGTGGACTAATTTTCGCCTGGGACCAAAGAGCACAAAACGTGTCCCGTACAAACCACACACCGTGGGGAGCTTGTGCGAGTTTTTTCGTTGTGCACCACAGATGTTAGCCAGGACGAGACCGAGCAAACGGGCGAGCCGCACAGGTGCTACCTTACGTGGCTCTTGCACGATCCTTGACGTCAATGAGGCGAGTGGTCACGTAGTAGGACGTTGCGTCGCTCTCACCGGCAGCTGCGCTACGCAGCTCGGTGGCACCGGTATCCGACTGCCACCGCACTCACCCGGGGTGCGAGCCCGTCTTTCTTACGTTTATAACAACTTAGCGTCGTGTAAACCTTGAAACCTCTAAGGACGGGAAGGCACGCTGGTGCCATATATGAGGTGACCCTGGAACTACATTTTACTAGGTTTGGCAGCGTTTGAGGGATCCCCCCGTACATACTATCTATGAGAAATGACCGTTTATAACCTAGTCAAAAGAGTTTCAAGTAAACAAACAAGATGGGCAGCCTGAAAAAGAAATAAGGCAGAAAGTGAGTGTTTGACGGCTACACAACAACAAGAAAATCACCTGGCTTAGAGATCCCATCAAATGCATATCAAGATGCGCTAGCAGCAACACTCAGTTCCTACTCTGCTACACATCCTCCGCATCGCTCGTCCCCTCCGCGAGCCGCAACACCATTGGTTGCACGCGGTACGACGTCGAATTGACGGCTGCACTCCATTGCCGACTCTCTCGTGGCGTTGCCCCGGTGCGACCAATGCCAACACCGGCACGCAAGGTCCGTACAAAGTTTCCACATTGCGGGCAACCCGGTGATCCATGGTGTTCGACCAGGGTTGCCCTCATTTTACATTGTTTCCGGTCGTTTCCCCTGCGAGGTGGCCGAGTGCAACTGTCCAAGCGAGCGATGTTCCGCCGCCAACGAATGCTGGTGCAGGGTATGTGCCAGGGGCTCTTCGGTTCGTGGTGCGCGGCGATTAACGGTCGATAAATGACTACGCGTGATTGAACCGGCGTGTTGCGTCGTACTCGGAAGCAGGGAGTGGTGAGGGAAATCTTTATCTACACCTTCGCAAGAGTTTTTCGAGATCCAAAAGCCAAAAACAATTCGTTTCCGCTGTGTCGCACGCCAGAGTCTGAGGCTTTTTGGGCGTCGGACGGTTTGGACGAGAAACGTGGGAAGACGACGCGAGGCAAGAAATGAGATGGCTGCCGCGCGCGACGTCGCAACGCGGCGGTTCTTTCGACTCGACGGCGACTCACCAACGTCACGTCTCCCAGGGACCAGGAGAGAAGGCACAGGGGCACCAACATAAACAGGGCATTGTAGAAGAGCAGCTCATAATTACTCAGGTCCTGGAAGGAAAAGGAAAGATAAAAGCTTCTCACGAATCCTTGCGTGGTACAAGGCGTGCACGCTCGAGACTCGAAGGACGCCGAAGCGTTACTCCAGGTACGAAGCTGGTGCTGGAAGTGAGACGACCGACACTCTTCCCCGTCGTTCTCACTCTGTCAATTACATGTGAATTAGGGTAGACTGATATTGAAAAAAAACTAAATGTTCTTTAAACATCTGTATTTCTTTTTTTTTTTTGAGGGAGGGAGAGCTTTTGGTCTAAAAGGATTGGCGGCGGCTTTGGAAGTTTTGCCGATTGTCAAAAGTTGCGAATTTGATAGCACCATATGCTTTACCCACAATTAATGTAATTTTACGTGGATTTCTCAGCTTTACTAGAATGTTTTCATTGATTTTAGAGTATTTTTCTTTTATAACTCGTTAATTAAAATGCTGCAATTAGCACCAGCAATGATAATGAGCAGACTTTTGATTGCCATACTTGTTTGTGCATTTGAAATTAGATAATAAGCAACAAATTATGTTAGAGCTTGAAAAACTATGTACTAAAATATCTTAATTATTAATACAAATTGTGGAAATGTAGGCCACCAATATGTACCACGATCACAAAAATATGCCATTTAACCATAATACTATTTCCAGAAGGGTCTCATTTCGTGTTCTTTTTAGCGTATGGAGAACTCTGACATTGTTACCAAGATAGGCAAACAGTGAAACATTGGATGTAATATAAAATCCTATCTGTCACGCTTTTTAAAAAAAACTACACACACAAGACTGACAAGGAAACAGCGCACCCTCAAAACAAGCACTCTAGTTTTCATGCGCACAAAAGAAAGAGCCACTTACACAGCGCTGACTGACAACTCTTGGTTATATTTACAATTTTCGTTTTGTAACGTTTTGTACGAAAATTGTAAATATAACCAAGAGTTGTCAGTCAGCGCTGTGTAAGTGGCTCTTTCTTTTGTGTGCATGAAAACTTTAGAGTGCTTGTTTTGAGGGTGCGCTGTTTCCTTGTCAGTCATGAACAACCAACTCGCCCGAACCTCCGTTTTAACTACACACACATTTCTGCTTTCTGACTTGAATTCCGTCTATAGGTTTTTGTAGTGAAAGCAGCGTTTATTAATTTATATGTTTTGTAAACATATTCTAAACTCATCACCCGTGGCGGTATTTTGTAAAATTTGGATTGATTCTGCTATTCTTGTGCTGCGAATAATGTTAAAGCAATTAATCATCTCAATATCCAAGAGCCCATTAAGAGGCCCGCAGTTCATTATACTGAAAAAAGCAGCAAGAACACACAAATATCAGCAGTGATTTTTTCATCAAATACAAACTTCTATGTTACCTCTAAGCTGTATAAAAGACCACGTCTTTAAAGAGACACTGAACTTGAAGTGCCTGGATCACACACGTCACAAAATAAATTTTCCGCAAATAACCGCTTTAGCTCAATAATTACGCTGTGACACATCTTGAGTTATGAAAGAATCTAAAGTTAACACATACATATACCGAAAAATTAAATCCAAAATAGAGATTTCATTCCAGAATTAAAACGTGCCTCCTGGCGTAAATATGCAGAGAGAAAGTCTTTGCATATTTAAAATCTGCTTCTTGCGCAAGGGTTGCGGTGACATCAGAACGACGCCGAGTTTTGATTGGCTTTGATAGGAAGGATAGTGGGTAGACCTTAATGCTAGATGCCTTGAGGTCCACCCACTAATTTGTTTTCAATCAACCAATCAGAGATCAACGTTTTGACATCATTGTAACACCAGTGCAAGAAGCAGATGAACTTGCGCTACGCATTATGCTGAACACGTTTTTGTTTTCAGGATAAAGGGGTGACCTGTGCTCATAGCACCCTAGCTTCCTCGTATAAGCGGGAATAATTTGCGTCGCTCAGTGAAGCCAGCACACTAGACAGGCTCAGCAACTGGTATACTGGAACGCATCTCCGACCCTCACTCTAACCGCCATTTTGAAAACGTGTGGTGCCACCTACAGTGAAATGGAGTCGCAAATGGCCTCGTTCATCGAACTCAAAATGGCTTTGGCGTCGCTTACCTTGGCGTCCTGTTTCTTCCGTACGCAAATGATGTTGGCGGCGGTGAAGAGATCGTTGAGCAACACAAGCGTGTAGCCGCTGAGATTGAAGCTCAAATCCCGACTGCGCAACGTAAACGGGCACCGCCAACCTGTCAATCGTGAGCGTGCACACACACACGCACACATGTGCACGTGTGCCGATTCGGCTCACCTTGCTGCTATCACGGCACCTCCAACCATGGCTATTACCGATATCACAATGCCAGGCTGCGGAATTTTCCTGCATAGAGAGTGATCGTCAGAATGCATCGAGGGTCGATGGGTGACTCCATTTGCACTTGAGGTTTCTACTGAGATTAGTGTGCTTTTTGTATTGTGCCGCTTTTATTGTATGCCATCTAAGAAATGATAGTATCCGTAAATAAATAGAGATTATCGGCGAGTCGTTTTATTATGCGATGCTGCACTTGCTTTAAGTACATTGCGCTCCTGTATTTACCACTTTACTTGAAGTACATAACCCCTCATTTACTTTGTACTTTATCTCGAGTAGTTTTTAGATGGACTTTACCCAACACTGCCTGCGCCACCCCGCCAGACTGGAAATGCACCTGAAGCGCCACCACTGACGAGCGACACAACAGAGTTGAGATGGTGTACAGGGTTCAATAAAAGTTCCAACTTTTTGTAAATTCCCAAAGAAATATCTTTGCATAAAATGAAAAATGCTAGAGGAAGTGGCGAGTTTGACTGCAATTTCGTAGCCGGACCTATTGACCCACATCGTGGTGCCGAGAGATGAAAAAAGAATTCGGCCACCGATGCCACACACTCACTTTAGTACGAGGTATTCCCCAATCATGGTCATCATGATAGAAAACCGCCGTAGCGCCGTGAACATGGGAAGACTGCAAACGTAGTAGAGAGCAATAAATCGAGTTTACTGGCTCGCACACTTTAATAGCATTGCACGTGCAACTATCGTGCTGGAACAAACATTATTAATGTAAGCTTAATGCCACCATATTCTGGCACAAATAAAATAGTGCTAAGACAGGACAGGCACTTACTTGTTTGTTCTTATTTGTGCTACTTTACTTCTACCGAAAAATGCACCAACTAGCCCGGCAACATACTTTACTCCAGTGGTTCTCAACCGCACATTTCAGCCTGGATGGGCTGAAGTGACGGGGAGCCCCATCTGTCACAGGGCAGGAGGCGCTACTGAACGATTGCAATGACAAAAGGGTGAACGAAGGAAACTACAACGTGCTTGCAAGCCAACTCTGCAGCCCTGAACCAGAATAGTCCATCCTACTCACTCGGTACACGTGGTATGGTCTATTTAACTTTGTGAGGCTGCCGGCACCGAGAGAAAAAGTTTTAGTGCTTGGCTCGACTGACGGTCTAAGACTTCAGGGGTCCCAGGAAGGCCTTCAGGGACCCCAAAAGGACTGCGGACCCCTACTTGAGAACCACTGGCTTAAGGCTTCAAGGACCCCAAAGAATCCACGGACCCCCATTTGAGAACAACTCCCTCGCTAGATTAAATATTGTGCTAGAAACTCGTTTTTCACATTTCACAAATAGAAAACAATTTTAGGGAACTGATTGGGCAAATAAATTGACCGCAGGGCCCATATGAGCCAGTTTAACCCCTCAACCGTAAAATTGGTTCCGCGGAACATATTAAACCAGCGAATATACCGTCGTATATTCACTCGCTTAGAAAGCAGGAAACGTTCTCCAACAGGTATCACAGTCCACAAATGTGATACTCTGTCATTTGCAACAGCTGGCCTGTAGACCAGCCGTCCGTATTATTTTCTTTTTTCATTCCAATCTTCATCCACATATAAAAACACGAAAAGTGTGACGGCAATTCTTTTTTTCTTTTTCAATACCCTAGGAGACAAAAAATACGTACCTAATTTTTTGGGTGCCGCCAAGGCCACAGACCAGATTAGCGCCAAAAAACAATGGCAGTGGAAACACCTGCATAGAAAGAGGAACTTCACTTTTTGTTTTTCTCGTTAAAAGGGCACCAACAAAGTATGTTACTTCGTCCTTTGAAGAGCAACATAATCCGGATGCTTCGAAAGTTATAAAAAGTCAAAAACAATTTGCACACACTCTCCACTTCCAAATAAGAAGCAGGATCAAAGAGACAACACTGTCAGGAATGGGGAGGGGAGGAAAAAAAGGCTTATCTACTAACCACTATCCACACCCCTGCTGGCTGGCAAGGACGAGATTGATTAAACTGATTCTTTATTTTGGATGTGCCAAAGGACATGCTAAGCCTTTGTGTTGGTACATAATTAGTCTGTTCATTATAACTAGGGTTCCGCGTTTTCGGTTTTTATTTTTTCAAAATTCGACATACTTTTTTCGGTGTTTATTGTTTTTTTTTTCGGTGTATATTTATTCCCAAAAAAAGTTTACCGGTTTCTTTCGGTGAATATGAAAGACACATCATCACACACCAGATCAGATGATCCTTGTAGCTGTGATATTTGTGATCACTCAAAGAATAACGGTACATATGCATACGTGGTTTTCGCTACAACTTCTGTCAGGACACACCTCGAAATCGCGGAATTCGCGGGCATAATCTTCAGCGCGCTTCTTTTTCCTTCTCATTCTGACGACGTGACCGTCTGAGGTGATAACCGTACAGGAAGCAGCGGAATGGCAAAAAAAAAAAAAAATCCATTGTATTTATGTTTTTAACAACAGGGAAGTTTGAGTGAGGGTGTTAAGAAAGGTATTAACGGCTTTCCTCAATGTCCTCTGAAGTGCATGAAGCGAAAAACCTTGTACTAGCCCACATCCAAACTTTTTTTTTTTAGGACCGAGAACTTGACAAGCTCGGCCCGATCACAGAAAGGACACAGATGTCCCGCGAAGGCCAATGCAAGACGTCTTTTGTTGCATGTTGAACCTTGGAAGAGGGCAATCACAAGAAGCTCACGCAATGTCAAACCTTGCAAAACCCTCTCTCTCTCTCCCCCTCCCCCACCCACCTCGAAGCGGCCCTAAAAAACTGACCTTTTTCGGTTAAAACCGAATTTTAGAAGACAGATTAGACATACTTTTATTGGTTTTTATCAGTTTAAACCAAAAACGTCGAACCTACAAACTGACCTTTTTCGGTTAAAACCGAATTTCCGAAAATGGATTTGGCGTACTTTTATCGGTTTAAACCGAAAAGTCCGAACCCTAATTATAACCAGACTCTTTCCTTCTCATCCTTTTTCGCTGCTCCCTCGCCACCCTATCTATCTTTGAGTCATTTTTTTTTATATGAATGTAAAACATACATAAAAAACATTTAATTTTTTCTACTTTTGTTTTGCCCTTTGTAGGTCAAGCTTGTGATCTAAGAATATCAAAAAGAAAACCTCCTTACTGCACCTTTATATCAAATATGCAGATTAAAAAGGTGCCCTAGAAATGCACTCAAAAACCTCTTTAGTGCACATTTGTGAGGTCAAACAGTGAGATGCAGATATGATTTCCAGCCTAAAAACATACCCTATAGTCTGTTGCAGATCTAGAAGAGCAAAACTAACCCGTCTTTTCCTCCCCGACATTCCTTCTGCTACAGTGGACAGAGTGGAGGGCTTTGTGGGAGGACTTTGTCCCGCTTTTCCTAACCTCAAACATATGCTAGTGCTTTTAGAGATAAGACCACTAGAAAGCTACGGGTCTTAAGTGGGGCAGTTAAGTGGATTCCGAGGCTGTCTATTTACGCTGATAACTCATCTACGGGTTCTAAGCATCCGAAAAAAAAAAAACACGAAAATTACACTCGTGTGCAGCCGATTTTCCTACTAAAAATCGAATCAAAGGTCGTGACAAGCCCCTCTTTCTGCACCTTGGAGCAGGCAGCAGGGAGCGCCGTTGAATGACGTTTTCCGGAGCCGTATATGGGGAGAGTTTGGCCAGTCTATGATTTCGCCGCCGGAACGCGCCCCTCCTGAGTGAGCCAATCAGCCCGCGGCGCAAAGCGAGAGGTGTGAGCGCATGAACTCCCGGCTGCTCCCACCTGAGCGGGGAGGGCCGCCATTTTCATTCATTCGCCCGGCGGAATGTATGGGATTGACATCCAAATTTCGGTTCTTTGCTTTTGTTTGGCAGGCTCTGGCAAAAAAATGATATACTGTTATTCCTCTGTGGCTTAAAGAGCTAACGAATAAAGTTTCTCCATGTTTGGACGCAAACTTTTATTCAGGCGAAAAAGAAATAAGCCCGTAGCAGACGACGCGTTGCCTCAACAGTGCTCTATACGGAAAGCATGTTGCGTCAAAATGGCGGTCGTCTCCTCTTTGCTCCATTTTTTCTCTCTCCTCCCTTTCCTTCACTTTTCTATTCTCCGGCGCCTTCGACGCCACACCCACCGGCCAGACTTTCCCAATATACGGCTCCAATGTTTTCAAATAATAATTGCTCTATTGCGTCTCCTACACCCAAACATGTTACGTTTTCGTCAAAATATAACGTAGAACACGCCTAAAACGAGCAATAATATTAATGTTCCGAACGTCTCCACAAATAACTATTTTCCATTATCAAATTTTATGGAGGTGGTGGGGACCCGAGGATACCCATGAGAAAATAGAGCCCATGTACTTTTATTGCTGCAAACTTAAAAGAACCTCTTGCCGTCGAGAACTCATTTTTCTTGACTAAAACCAACAAACAATATGCCAACAAAAACAAGCTTCTACAAAAAGCACTTTACAAGTTACAAAGTTTACAAAACTTCTTAGCTTACTATCTTGGAACACGCCAATGTAATTTTGGATCCTTATACAAAAATTAGCATAAATCTGATGGCCAGAAGTTGTATAAAAAAATAACTTTTTTTTTTTTTTGGGGGGGGGGGGGGAATAATTTAGTTAGGGATGGTGCGAACCTACCCAGGTTTGAGTTCGATCAAGTTCGACACTGTCGAACTTTTAACAAGATGTTTGACAAAAGTTCAAATGAAGTTAAACTTCTTTGCGCATGTGCGAAAAGTTGAAAACAAGTTGAGAACAAGTTGAGAACACCTGGCGGAGGAAAAGTGAAACTAACAAAAGCATTAAAAGTACCTATTTTTGCTTTTATATTCCGTAAACATTGGGAATCAATTTATAAAATATAAAATAAACTACTCGCTAAATTATTTGCTTCCCAAAATTCGAAATCTTAGTTTAAAAGCCTGGCAACACTGTCTATAAGCCGAACTTCGTCGAACTTTGCAAAACATTTGGAGGTTTGCCGAACCAATCGAACCTCTGGTTTGAAAAAAGTTAGCGATACCCCTAAATATAACAAATTGGCTTAAGTTTGCAATTCGCTTAAAAACGCCCAGCTGCCAGGTCTTAATATCGGGGATTCTGTAAATTGACTAGACCTTCTTTTCCAGATAGTTTGTAGCATAGTTAATAGTTAGAAGAACAAGTATATATCATGCTCCACATGCTCCAATATTCAGTCACAAAGCAGCTTCAAGAATTACAATGACCTACCCACTGCAATGGCAACCTGGAACTCTTAGATTTCCTTTCTCAACAGTGTAAAAGATACATTTCAACAATTAGGGAAGACTTATCTTTTGTCTGCACATTTTTGCAGCGGCATGTTGAGTTAGTATTCCTCAATTAAAGGTGTTTGCCATTTTTGATTGTGTATACCGTCGCATTTTCTTTGTGACCACTCCTACAATGGTCCCAACAAGGATCATAATATAGAAAAAACATCTAATTTGCTAATCGGCTTAGCAAGGAAAAGAACACACAAACAAGAAAACACCACTGTTTTTTTGCCTTCTTAATTTTTTTTTTCTTTCTGCATCCAACCATAAACGTAAAAACCCTGGCTTTCCCTACAACCAGGTGCCTTTCAAAGCCCCATCAATTGGGTGTACTTGTGTGCCACAGCTGCCATGAGATGAATGCAGCAGCTGGAAATAACACCCATAGAAAAGGTAGTGAGGAGGGAATGACGATGCCTGTGCAGGTTTCCAAACTGGCCCTGTCAGTTAACTTTTCTCTCTTCGTTTCAGGCATAGTTTTTTACGATTTTATCGGATGCCAAATGGACTCAGCTATAGTACTTAATTTATTCATTTAACTATATCTTTAAATTTTACCAGTCTATGCACTACACCTGCAGTGCAGTTTGATGACCATCAAAATATAGAACTAACAAGCTCTACTAATGCCCTAAAAATTATTTTTTTTCTATATAACTGTTATGCCGTAGTTTGACTAAAAGAAAAAAAAATGAAAAGAGAACTTAATAACTATACGAGGAAATGCCACTCGAAATTATCCAGTGGCCTTTTGAAAACATTTTGTCATGCACCGAACGTTGCGGTGAATTTACGGACGTTTCCGTCTCGTGCCTCACCTTTGCAGAAACGGCCATAGAAAAATTGGGCAAATCTATGACTCGTAGGTTCTTCATGGTCCACAGGGTAACTATGGTAGCGACCATCTGCAAAATAAAAGCGCACACACAACTTAAACGAACTATGCACCAGCTTTTAAGGAAAACGGAGCAGTGAGTGTGGCACTGTAGTAGTTATGTTCATTGACTGCATGGCAAAACCCTAAAACACTAGTGCCTTAATTGCTCAAACAATGTTATTAATAAACCCATACCATAGTTTGTATTATTGTCACGAAGGAATAAAGATTCAGCAATGAAACTCGGGTAGGAGCTTAGTTTCTCTACACATATCCACTGCCCAAAGTCACACACTTTTGCCAGTGACGAACAACCTGCCAGAGGCCACTGTTATACAACTCCTCGTTTTGAGTGTCAAGGAATCGGTCCATTTCAGCGATCACACGGTCGTCGTCAGTGAAATGCTTTCAATGACGCTTGTTTGCGCACACTGGAAGCGTCTGCTCCATTTAACCACAATGTCGTAAACTGGGGTGTTGTCCTCAAACACTGCCACCAGTTTGGAATGAATCTCCTTGGCAGCGCTTCCCTTCAAATAGAGAAAACGGATCACTGCACATGCTTCAACTTTCCCGACGTGTGGTGCCATTTTTGTTTCGACGCCCTAGTGGCATTCTGCGGTAATATAGCATGCAATGTATATGCTGTGCCAAAAGACGTGCACTTGTGTTGATGCCCGTTTTGTTCACTTTTTTTTTTTTTTGTAATTTTTGGTTCCAATAATACAAACCTTACGAGCGCCTCTCGTAGTTTCCTCCTTCCCCAAACCCTGAGGGAGTCCAGGCGTCAAAGGTGCTAAAGAAGGGACTAAAGGGGTCTTTTGTTTTGCACCCCCATTTGAGGGGAGAGTTTATTTACTCCCAACCCCAAAACAGGAGCAAATAAACTGAATTTGACTTCGAAATAACTTAATGCACTCTGCTCAAATAGGATAACGCCAACTTGGGAGAGACGTGTGGCGAAGAAGTGAGAGAATTTGGGCGAGGATGAATTGGGAAAAAATGTAAAGTGTGCGTCGGTCTTTTAATAACACCTCTGCAATTTACAAGTGAGACGGATGTTGCACCGGTGAGCTTTTATGCAATTAGGGTTTTACGAGTGCAAATTGGTAGAGGCTAGAAATGTGAAAGACGACAACATAGACATATCGTCCCTCTATGCTGCCATCTTTTTTTAATCTATTTTTTTGTAATCACTACTACTGCATGATTCGTGTTGAAGAGCCCAGGTTAGCAGTCATGCCACACTTGCCAACTTGCTTCTCTACACAGATGAAACCAACATGTCCAGTCTGAATCAAAGTCAACCTCTAAAAGCATGCCTTCAAGAAATCTTATTCTTGTGTGTCTCTCTGCAGTTTTCCTCAAATGTCTCCCTTGGAGTTGATTAAGACAATGTTTTCATTAGTTTGTTGCCTTTTGATCTCAGACTTGCAGCTGAAACTATGATCTCATATCCTGTTCAGTACCAGTTGTAAAGCAACAGATATCGGCACTGTATGCTGTGCGCGAGAATTTTAACGACAGAGGTCACAAGCCTTTACATCTGTTTCCTCTCCGCCTGCTACATTTGATTCCCTAACTCGAAGGTTCCACTACAGGTTGTATGAAAACATACTGTGATTTTAGCAGCTGGGAATTCACTCTAACATGGCTGGAAATTTGCTTACCTGGCCAACTCCCAAAAACTGTGGTGAAGGAAAGCTGAAAAAAAAAAAAAAAGAGATATACGTAATTGATTTGTTTTGCTATTAAACACGTAAGCTAGTGTTGCACCGTCTCGAAAACTTAGCAGATCAGCCAGATAAGTGTATTTGCGGTGCAGCACACATGTGGAAAGCATGGAACGATCTTGTTTAAATCCTTGAAGCAGCAGCATATGTGCTCGTGTGTTTTGTAAACATATATGCACGTACGCCTGGCTCGCACGCAACTGAAAATGCGACCCCCGCTGAAGAATTAAAAGTGGTTGGAACTTTGCCAACATAAAAACTGGTTCCTAGATATCCACACATAAAAAATACGAGCAAAACAGAAACTCGTCAGGGCCTTTGTAGAGTCAAACTGATGACACTCTTGAAGTGTCCGGACAAATCAGCCATTATGAAACTGAGCCAGTGAAAGCTAAGACATCAGTGCTTTGCTAGAAACCTCATAAATCCAGGAACTCTTCTCACAGCTCCGAAAATAGTTCAGCACTTGTTTCCAAGCTGAGCAATGGGTCAACTATTGCGACACTTACTTGTATGTGGTGAGCACGACTTTGTTGACGACTATGATCAGGAATGACATGAGCCCGTAGAACAGGGCGGACAGTAGTCTGAGGTAGGGCCCACTCTGCGGCACCTGCGCCTCTTCCATATTGACGCAGTGCGATGCGTCAGGACGATGTTTCTTGTCCACACTCATTCATGCCAGAATTGAGCGAGCCGCGGCGGGGACACACGCGACACGCATACCAACGTACGGGTTAAAGGAAGGAAGCGGAAACCGAAACTAAAGTTATCTGGCACAAGTAGATAAAATCAAGATTAGTTCAGTGGAATCAGAAGGTAACTTGCGCCACTAGCGCGAGAATAGCTGTATTTTGATTTTTTTTAAACATTTAAGCGCTTTTAAAGCCTATACAAATTTAATAAAATTATATTACTTTAAAATTCGTTTTTGATGCACAAAACATATATTTATGCGTAAGCTGCGTTTTGATTGATTAAACAAAAATTATTTTAGGGTTAGGTTTTGTTGGTTATTAGATTATTTTATTTTAATTAAAGCATTTATTATTTTAGTAGAGTAGACAGTTGGGCGAGTTGGTAGATATTCAACATAGTTACAGTTGCGCACACAAGGACAGGGACAGAGAAGAGAAACACGTAGACGACGACGATAGAATACATGAGTTGTGAGTGTGCGCTTGTCTGTCGTCTACGTGTTTCTCTTCTCTGTCCCTGTCCTTTTGTGCGCAACTGTAACTATGTTGAATATCATTTATTATTTTGGCCAGTGATTTTGGCACCTGCATGACAACGAGGTAGCTTGGAGGTAGCTCCATGACGTTGTCCATGACACGGCGTCGATTCTTGGTCGGTATCCAAGCGCGCGAAGGCACGAGACACGGCACTTCGGCGTGCCAAGGAAGCTTTGAACACGCCGCCAGACCCTTGCTTTCGACGAGTTGTGCCTTTTTCCTGCGACACTGCGTTTTCGTAAAATTTTCCACGTGTTCACAACGGCAAGTCTCAACAATACACAGAGTCTTAAAAAACTTCTTCGGCGAATGACGACGAACGAGTAGAAAACGTGTCTAAGCACGCTGGAAAACCGCAGCGAAAGGCTAGCAAAACCGCAAATCGTATCCCAAGCGAGTGAAGTCCGGTGGCTTCACTCGCGCTGCAGCGAACAAGCGGGGAAGCGCGATCCAGCAATTGTCATAGAGATCAGTGACTAACTCCTCTGACTAACTCCAAGTAGGTGTACAAATCAATTGTTTGAATTGGGCGTTTTGCCGCGTTACACGTTGGTAGCGGGAACTTTCTAAACTACAACAAAACACAGGCCTGTTGATAAATGAGCATGGCAAGGTACCTCATACGGGTCATCGGTCATCGGCGCTGCAAAATGGATTCTTACGAGAGCGTCCCGTTGTTGTCTCGTGTTTGTGGTCCGGCGTAAAGACGTCGGGAAAGCTTCGACTTTCCCCATAATGTTTACCGGGTAAATTTTCTGCGTGCTCGCACCCAAAGGTAGAACCCTGTCCATTCCACTGCCGGCGCCGCAGAACCGCAATGGCGAGGTCCCTCCAAGTGAGTCAGCAGAGGATCGCCGAAAAGCTGACCATCCTCAATGACCGAGGCGTTGGGATGCTCACCAGGATTTACAACATCAAAAAGGTACCCTTCGCACAACTTCACGTTTGTTTGAGGACGAAAAATGGGTGTCCTTCGGCTAGGCGGCATCGAAACATCGTCGGTGTGTCACCTTTGTGTATGAAGTATTTGGGCGTGTCGGTAGCTCAGTTGCGCGACTCCATCGACTGTGGAATTGTTTAAAAGATAAAAGACATTTATTAAGTCTTTTTTTTTTTCAATCACTGACTAATTGACAGTTAGCTAGCTTGAAACTACGCTGCTAGTAGACAAAAGGGGGTGGTTTGTTAGGAGAAGACAGCGAAACATGACTGATTCCTCTCCGTGTTTTGAACTACTCTATTTCAAAGTTCCTTGATGCCTGAAACCGCTTTTGTTTTGTTTTGTTTTCTAATCAATTATTAATTTTATTTGGGGTAGTGTGAAAGGTAAGAGCGCATTATGATCGTTAGCGGCTCATTGGGTACCCGACAAAACGAGAAGGATCAGGACTTGTAGCACGCCCATTGCCTTCCGGTGTTCATCGACTGCGCGTGCGAGAGGCGTTGAAGGGCTATCCAAGTTATGAAGCTGAAGGTGTGAAGCTAACATTGAAACGGTATGTAAAAAACTGCTATATTCGGTCCCGCATCTCTGATTTATGTACTCGTGTACGGATCCAGAACCGGCCACAATGGCTAACGATCCAGATGCAATATGCAGTGCTGCTATTAATGCATTAGCATTAGAACGCACGTTTTGGCGAAATCCCGGCGGTGTCTTTCGTTTGTCAGCACCGGGGAGAGAGGGAGGAGGAGGGGGAGAGGGTGACGCGTGTGACGCTCCCATTGGTCCGAAGCACTGACGTCAGCACGCTTCATCCTCTCCCTCTCTCCCCGGCACCGACAAACTGACAGATACCGCCGAGTTTTCGTCAAGACGAGCCCTTTCATTTTTGTCAAAGTCACGCGCACAGCTGCCGTGGAGCCAGAGAGGTGGAGGTGCCACGCAACACCTAGATAACAAAGCCCTAGTGCCGAATGAGATGGCGCCATCAGAGGAGGCCAACGCTGAACAGAGATTGGAAATGAGTGCTGCGTCAACGCTCGGCTTCGAGTCAAGTTTAAGCCCAACCTTGACACAATCGTTGAGTCCAATCCAGTGGCGTCACGAGGGTCAGCGGCACCCGGGGCGGTAGCCCGCCGCAACACCCCCCCACCCCCGCCTTGTGACGCGACTGGTCCAATCATCTGTGCCCAGCGTAAGTCTTCTCTAATTACACCGTCTCATTCAGCACTACGGCTTTGTTATCTAGGAGGTGCTGCGCCGCATTGCGGTGGAATGCGGGCGTGCTCAGTTGCCGTTCTGCCGTCGCCGGTTGCTCTTCGCTCTGGGTTTCCGTAAATGCGTGGGCTGTGATGTGTGTCTGTAGTTAAAGCGATGGATGCGGTTCACTCCGCGAGTGACATGCATGCGATTTTTTCCACAAGTGGTATGGACGTGGTTCTTTTCCACAAGTGATATGGATGACCATATCCAAGGGCGTCAACATACTTTGGCGGGCAGAGTACAAACAAGGGGGCGAAAAAAAAATTCCAGGGAGATCCATCGGTACATTCTTAGAGAATCCGTTATCATGACCTTTGGTGAATGCCAGACATCCCCCCCCTGCTGGGAAACGCTAACACGGACCCTGCATTGAGGCCAAAAAGAGGCAGCAAAGAATAGAGACGCCAAAAGAGGAAAGTGAAGGGGTCAGCAATAGCGTTTCCCAAAGGGGGACGTGTGTGGCATTTCCAAGAATCCTGCTAATGCATTCCCTAAAAATCCACCAATGGATCCTCCTGTAATTTTTGTTTACTGAAGATGAATAAAAATTGAATTGAAGCTCATGCTGGAGGTGAGACTACTCCCTTCCGTCCTCATCCTGTCAGTGAGTGTAGAAAGTATTCACTGGCAGCCATAGCTGTGTGTGCGACCGCTGAGCGCATGCTGATGGCGAGCTTCCACGGTTCTTTTGCAGCGTGCATTGCACACCATCAAGGTCGCTGGTCTTAGCAGCCTATTTATGTGAGCTTGTTCCAAGCATGCGCTCTAAACAGCGACCTCACATATGGCGCTCAGTGAATACCCCCTATTCGCTTTTTCTCGCACGAGTTCAAACGTGGTGGCGCCAGTGTGCAAAATGCCCCCAACCACTTGCGGTTCTCAACTAGACGGCGGGTTTGGCAGCACTTGCAAACTCAAATATACACGCTATCTTCTGGAAAAGCCACTTATAGCACTGTCGAACTTGATTTACTCTTTTGATAAAAGAATGACGAGTAAAAAATGAGGAAATATATATGAACCGCAAGTGTGCCGGGGCTGTCGAATAGATGACGCCACTGAGTTTGTTGCCAGGCAGAAAAAGGCAAATAGCAAGTTTGTCTCAGAAGCTGGTGTGCAAATGTAAACGGTCAGCTAGAACGATAGGGACAAAACACAGACGGGGAGAAACAGACATCAGCGGTGTGTATGTCTCCGTTTCTCCCTGTCTGTGTTTTGTCCCTATCGTTCTAGCTGACCGTTTACTTTTGCATTATGTACCAACTAGCTCAACATCAGCCTGTTATTCTGGCATGCATGTTATGGGACATTACATATTGAAGGATTTCAAAACCAGCGTACGAATACTAAGTGGAAATAATCGAGTCAACCCATTAATTTTAGGTAAGGTGGTAACACATGTAACGCAAAGTATGCGACGAGAAACTGAGGGAGGATATGAGACGAGAGCGCACGGGAACGACGGAACGCCGATCTCTGACTGGAACGATTAGTGGGCGGACGTAAAGGCTAGCTGCCTTTGTCTCTACTCACACTTCGAACATATTTGATTGCCAAACTCTGGCGTTTGCGTTCGAAGAGTGAGCGGAGACAAAGGAAGCTAGCCTTTACGTCAGCCCACTAATCGTTCCGGTCAGAGATCGGCGTTTGACGTCCCCACGCACTTTCCTATCCTCGTCTCCCTCAGGTTCACGGCGTGTACGTTTTGGAGAGGAGCTGCACCTTTTTTTTTCTGTGGCACGACACGGTTAACCCAGCGCTCGTTCCGTAGCAAACTGCTTGTCGTAAACTCAACTAGGATTGGCTCCTAGGAGCTATGGAAAGTCAATGTGGATCCCAGTGATGGTAGGCATCTTCAGACTATGAGTGTGTCTTCTCTCCGCAAAGGCATGCGGCGATGCCAAGTCCAAGCCGTCGTTTCTGTCGGACAAGAACCTCGAGTCTGCCATCAAGCATGTCGTACGTCGATTCCCGAACATCGACATCAGAGGAAACAGCGTGAGTAGCCGTGGAACGCCACTTCCTGCCGTGCCACCGACAATGGAAACTTTTTCGAGCTTCCTGCAGCAGCTGTCGAGTCGGCCGACACAATTGTCAAAATGTTCCTAGATATGCCGGCTTCCGGACAAACTGGTTGAAGCTCGAAGCTTACAAACCTACTCAACAAAGTGATTAAAAAACGGAACACTTTGTGTCTTTGTAAACTGAAATGCTTGACTCACCATCCTGAATTTACGTCTCGGGCTCAATTGGCGACTCCAGCGAAATCGACGCCGCATAGCGGCAACGCCGCGAAGCTCATGAGAGGAGGTCGTTTCAACTCTGTCGTCTGCTATCGCTGCTTGGTACTCGTAGGCAGCATAGAAACAAATATTGTTTCCAGTAATTATTTTTATGCTTCCGCCGGTGTCATTCCTACGCATTGACTAGAAGAAGGTATCTACCGTCGAAAAATCGCTATGCTTTCATGTGTAACACCGATTTTACGCTACAGTGCAAGAAATTTATGGTGGTCCGCGTGCTGAACGACGAAAACGACCTCCTTTCGTCCGCCATTTTGCCTGACCAGCGCGCCCCCTATAGTTCGCTGGAGTCGTGAATAGCAGTTTGCACGACTCGCTTGCATAGCTGTCAAATTCCTTTTCTTTTTTTTCTTTTCATATCCAGGAGTTCGTTGTATTTATTTTAGAAGAACACTGAAAACAATTTCAAACTCTGTCTTTAAATGAGACTTTCTTTTTTTTCTTTTTTTGCGACGGAGCTTTACAATTGAACACTTTTTGGGGGAAATTTTAATATAGCATTTTGTTTTGTGAAAAAAGTAGTCTGCAGTACCCTAGAACAAGAAAACATAGGAGAAGCTGTGGTGTAAAAGCAAACTATTGTTCTGCAAAGCTTTAGGGCAGCGATAAGACCCAGGTAATTCGAGTCTTCAGCGTGATTGAACGTGCGGCTGAAACGCTTCTCGTCTGTACATTCCTTTTCTTCGTCTCCACAATTTCACCGTGTCTTTGCGATATCTCTAATATGGGGCGTTACTAGGATATAACACGAACCGACTCTCTACTTGTTGCTTCTGACCTTTTAAAGCCTCTTTTGAATATGTAACTTTGTCAGCACGCCTGGAGAGGTAGCACCTGCAAAAAATTCGTAGTTGAAGCCAAATTGCAAGTTTTTAATGTTTGCACGCTTATTCCCGACGGCAGGCTCAGCTTTCGGCGGTGTTCACGATCCGACAGGACATCATGAAGTCCCTGTCGCTTTACTACTACACATTTGTGGATCTGCTGGATTTCCGGGTAAGCTGCTGCAACTTGCGCGGATGACTTGCGGATTTGTAATTTCTCCGCACCCCTTTGTTTCTCTAGGACCACGTCAGCGAGCTGCTCACCACGATAGACTCGTTCCAGCTGTACCTCGACATTGTGAGTTTGAACTCGGTGTCTGACCTTCCTTTTTTTGTCCTTGGGTGATGTTCGCTTTTCACGTATGTGTTTTGTTTTGGCTACACTTCATCAACGCTCGACGTGCAGATGAGAATGCCGCTGCATCCCATGCAACGACTGACGACAGACTTTCAAAGTCCAGAGCATGTCGTCCTGGCAATGAGATTTTTAAGGCAGAGTATTGGATTGGCATGGATACACAGTGACCATAATACTCATTGATAAATATACCTATGTCTCAGCCTGGACGTAGCTGATGGTTAGTCCTGTCTATGTCTTCTGCCTCGTCCCAGTCTTTTGCAGGCTGTTGCCACGCATATTCACTCAAAATAAAGGTTGTAGTTCTCCTCAATACTGCTCGGCTGCTCCTAAAGTCGGCTTTGGATCGGCCTCGGGCTTCGCATTGTTTGATCATTCTCTTTGCCAAAGTAATAAGCTAAAAAGAGAAAACGAAACATGTTTTTTTTTTTTTTTTGGCTCGCATAAATGAATTATGTATTGCAGAAAGTTGAAACTCCGTGAGAATGGGACGCTAGCAGAGGTGATAAAATGCGAAGGTTCGAGCATTGTGATGTGATGTTGCCTGGACCAAAAGGTACCAAAGAGAAACACAATTTCTTCATGAGCCAATGTCCATGCACACAGCCAAAGCCTAATATTCATCAAACAAAAATTTGAGAATGTGGGTGCATTTATTTCAGTGAAAGCACTTGTCAGTAAAAAAAATGTCATTGTTTTCTTTCTTGCTGATAAGTTTTCTTTTTTGCCGAAATTTCGTTTTGATGACTATTAGTCTTCAAGGGGGTTCAGCTCATAGAGAAGTTTTGTTTTGTGGGCGAAAAATACGACTTTTGATCCAGGTAACGTAATATGTTCAAACTTTCTCATTTTTGTCACCACCGCTAGAGCCATATTCTCACGGAGTTTTGACTTCCTGCGACGCATAGTTTGTTTATGTGGGCCGAAAAACCGCAATTCGTCTTCTCGATCGAACCGGGCGCTTTGTGCCGAGGTTGTCGCTCGACTGGTGACACCGCCAGCTCGTGAACACGGCATCTCTTCGTTACTTTTTTCTTTGGCGTTGCAGACCCTGAACTTCGACATGACCAAGGCCTACCTGGACCTGGTGGTGGCGTACGTGACGCTGATGATCCTGCTGTCGCGCGTGGAGGACCGCAAGGCGGTGCTGGGGCTCTTCAACACGGCCCACGAGATGACGCACGGCCACAGCGACAACAGCTTTCCCCGGCTGGGCCAGCTCATCGTCGAGTACGACCCCCCGCTCAAGAAGCTCGCTGACGAGTTCGTCCCACATTCCAAGGTACGTACGTCTCTTCACCTTCAAGTTGTGCCGAGAGGTCCGCTGCTCTCGCGCATCTCCCGTGCTTGTTCTGCACCCTAGTTTAGTTAACCAGGTCACTACAATTGTTCACCAGTTGGCTAAGCACCACTATGCTTCCACTCACGATAACTGGCAAGATGTGGAGGCTGCGGCCCCTGCGACCCAATAAGTGACATATTCGCGAGACCAATTTTTTTGAATATTTTCCGGGTCGTGAATTTCACAAAAATTAAGTAATTTACAGTATATGAATGACGGGTTACTATACAATGCTCAACGAAATGAAACGGACCAGTGGAGTGTGTGGCCTCGTGTATATACCTTAGCGATGCCTAGAGTCACTAAATGGCGGAACCATATGGTTACCCTTGGCTAGAGTAACTGTGCATGCTAGCTATGAACACTAGCTAGGCAATTCTATATGCACATCAAGCAGAGAATATGGAGTTATTCTGGCGAGGCCACTTGCTCCGCTGGTCCATTTTATTTCGTTGACCACACTGTACACGGACGAGCACCGAGTCATGGTTCAGTAGGTTTGACTTTAGTTCATGTCAAAATCACGAACTACTTTTCTAAATCGGGAAAGGTCTTTAATAAGAGCATAATTGGAGTCTGTAAGAAAAAAAAACTGTCTTAAGTCGAAATTCATTATGTAGGAGTTTAATGGTATACCAGATTGAGCCTTGTTTATATTTAGATGTCTGGAGACCTTGTCATTATCATGTGACACGCTCCAAGGTCATAGGAAGCAAAGTCATGGGAGGCTTTCAAGACTTGTGGCACTAACCGTTTTTCCCACACCAGTCCCTGAAATCATTTGTGCCATTAATTTCAGGAAAGATGTTCCTGTTGTGCACGCAAGTAATTAATGTATCTGTTGTCTCCTCCTTATGTCTACCGTTAAGAGTACACGGGTAAACAATTGTTTCGGCTCTCTTTTTGGTGCGCATGTCATTCCCAGACGCTGTTCCAAGCTCTGCTGTCCCTTCAGCAAGTGTTTCCCCGACGCAATCTGACGGCGGACGAGTGGCGCAAGAGTCAGATGCTCAGCCTGCTGGTCTCTCCCGCCCAAATGCTCACCCCAGCCCAGACAGAAACGGCGAGTCATTTCGCAACGTCTCCGACCGTCGGCCCAAACCTACGGTTGTGGTCTTTCTTGAGTTACATGTCATCGTTGGCATGGGTTGTAGTGACAGGCAGAGGGTTTGCCGGAGACAGCACTTCACTTTTGCCAAAGTTGGACGTTTATCAAACTGCCGCCGAGTCTTGCCAAAAATTTTGGGAGGAGTAGCGAAGCGTGTTTTACAGTCCCAAGTATTTCGTAAACGATCCTTTTGCGTCCTTTGCCATTGCCTTCTACAATAAAACCTTACTTAAGTGAACTCCTGGAGATCTAAAGAAAGCATTCACCCATCAGGAACCTCACTCATCTGAAATCTTTACTCTGAGGAAACTTCAGTATGCTACTGGCTTAGGGTTCTGGGGAAACCTTTATAAGCTTGTGAATCTGAACTCTTTGTTGCAGTGAGGTTCGCTCGATTACGGGTCCGACACATTATCAGAAAGATCATAGCCGCAATGATGCTTTCCCAGTAGTTCGGGACTAGTAATAACACGGGCACATGTGCTGCTCTAGTCGGCATTTTGTGTGAGAATGCATTTTGGGAGCAATCTTGCCGGGGTGCAGACACTCGTGCACCTCTCTGTCGACAGTGACTCGGGAATATGTTCATATTTCCTCCACCTGTGCACAACGTTTTCAACTCTATCATAGTGTGTTTTTTTTTAATATTCCGTTATTGGGGGGACAAATAAAACTGAGGCACGATAATTAACTTTTTGTGTGGCTATACAACCTAGGTTTGTAATTATCTGTAAATTATAAAGAACATAGTAAACATAGTAATCTAAATTTGTCGTAACAACCATCGCATTCTTACGCTTTGTTTTGCTTCAACAGATGCCGTGTGAATACCTCTCCTTGGAAACCATGGAGCGCTGGATCATTCGTGAGTTGGCTCTTTCCCTAGTCGGGTTGGGTACCTCAAGATGGCGGCCCCCGTGACGTTGTGGCATCTCTTCCTGCGCAGTGGGCTTCCTGCTGATCCACCCGTACCTGCAGCAGCCTCCCGCCCAAGCGCTGTTCCTCCAGGCGCTGTCCAACGGCTGGGCACTCACTCTGTTCCGAGACGAACTGCTCCCGATCCACTCGTACGCGCAGCAGTTCTTCGAGGGACTCAAGGGCCACGGCAAGCGGGCCTCGGAGGTGAAGGAAGCCCTGGCGCAGGCGCTGGGGACAGCACCGCTGGTGCACCGCGAGCGGCGCAAGTTCCTTCGATCGGCGCTCAAGGAACTGGCGCTCGTGTTGGCCGAACAGCCAGGATTGCTCGGGCCCAAGGCAAGTGGTGGATTTTTATTTCTCGCGTTTATCCAAAGCCAAGCCGAGTCCATACGCTGCATATTGGACGGGTTTATTCAGATACCGCTCGTCTCAATGCATTTTGTTTCCAAAAGAGGCACGGTAAAATATTAGTTGGTGCAGTTCATCTCCCAGTCTTGTATGCTACATTAGTTCTGTTCTAGGTCCGACACTACTACACTGTATTTGTGCAACGATCGAAAAGAAAGAGGAATGTAGGTTACTGAAACGGGGCTGTGCAACGATATCCGGTAGGAACTTTTTTCACTTTAGACCAGCTTCCTGGCACTAGTAGGACCCAAGAATACTCGAACGCAACGCCACTTACCAAGAAGCGTCTTCGTCGCGGCGGAATTCTAAGGATAAAAGCGGACCTTTTCTTTCAGTGTCTCCTTGGCAAAATTTGGGGACGGAGCTGCGGGGACAACGCCAACAGTGCGATCCTCAGGAGTGTGCCATCGGGCTCTATAATCCCCGCTGCGACGATATTTAACTGCTGCTTATACAGTGGACACAAAGTCTGCATAGGCATTCGATTGTGACTCGTGACAGTCAATGCCTCCACATGCATTCGGCTAGTGGCTGGTGCCCGATCGCTGGGATGATGGGAATAGCCAAACCTTAACGATGCGCGGAACTCAGCGCACACTTTGTGCTCTGCCAACCCTGCATGGCTATGTTAAAAACATTGGCGGCATATAATCGGCTCCAGATCACGTGGCCGCTTTTCCTTGCTGAGAGTTGAGAAAGTCAACGGTGTTCGTTTTTGTCTCATTTTTTCTGCGACTTCTATCGCATAGGGAGAAAAAGCAACGTGTGTTTCATAGGTCATAAATATCTAGGAAGAATCCTAACCCGTGTTTATTGAAAGTAGAAAAAATTTTGCACCGCCCCTTTAATGTAGGTTACTGAAACGTGTCATGAGGAGGACTGTCTAGGTACCTGCCTAGATTAACGTTGCTGACCCATTGGACAATCACTGGACACTAATTGGGAGTTTCTTTGTAACCCCTGAAACGCAAAGTCAGTTTCCAAAAGTTTATTTTACCCCTTCTCAAACCTGCGCAACACTCGCAGAAGAGCTCATCTTTTGAAATCCTCATGCCAAGTAAAGGCATTGGTATAAAGAGCTTCTTTGCACTACCCTCGCCCTTTTACCTAGTCAGATCTTGTCAATTTGCATTAGTTTTGAAGCGTGCCTTGCTAAGCTGCTCTATTTTCACTTGGTGTGCGGTTGAAGCCAGAGCTGCATACACAAGCATGTTGACCCGAAGGACGCTCGTACTGCACGAGCGTGCGTGCTTGTCAGGGACGGCTGAGGTAGCTGTAATTTTCATGACTTGGGGTGGGAGGGTCCAAGTGTATGTGTGTATCATGGGGTGTCGGCATAATTCCGGGAAGGGCTGAAGCCCCAGGAACCCCTCCCATGGCTATGCCACTGCGGAGTTTGCTCCTGAAGCATCTGCTACTCTTTCGCTTAAAACAAAATGGTGTACAGTATATCGCAAAAATTCTGATTAAACACTCAACCATGGTGGAAGATGTTGGGTTTACATAGGCTATCTTTGGGGATGCGGCAGCAAAGTTTCATAAAGAAATGAGAGATGAGCACGCGCGAGCCCTCCACGAACTCTTGCGTCATGGGAACTGGCACAACAAATTACAGACAAAGTAAATTTGCGTTTTGTGGTCTGGCAGAAAAGCGGGAACTGACACCGCAGATGGTACGGTCGAAGTGATTCCCGTCCGACGTCTCACGACGCCCAAGGGGAATCCGGGGTGGGCGATGTCTCGTGATTCGTAGCTCTACGGTCACTTGGCCAGAAAAACGGGTGGGCGATCTGTCGGGGTAGGACATTCGTAAGGGACTCGACGGTAGCGGGTGACCTCTCTTTCCACGTGCTTGCAGGCCCTGTACGTCCTGATGGGACTGTCCCTGTCTCGCGACGAGGTCTGCTGGCTGGTGCGCCACAACGAGCTGGGTCCGCCCTCTCGAGCCCCGGGCCGCTCCCGCAGCCTCCAGGGGGAGGACCTCTTGGACCGTCAGCTGCCGGAACTCCTGTTCCACATGGAGGAGCTCAGGGGCCTCATGCGAAAGTACAGCCAGGTGACCGCAGACTGTTCCGTCCTCCCAATACCAGTGCTACGGTGCTGGCGTCGTGCATTACGCGAAAATAAATATAGTTGATTGAGCAGTCGAGCGACTTCAACTCGTCGCGTCAAAATGAGCACGCCTAGCCTGTCGCCTGCTTTCTTTCTCCGCTCTTCCGTCGCTCTTTTTCTCATTCTCGCTCTCGGGACTGCCAATGTCGGCACTTACAATTTGCCATATTCCGCTCCCGCCGTTACCCCATAGGTTGAGTGCATCCCATTTTCAGGCCCCTCGAATTAGCTCGAGTTAAGACCCGCTCACTCATTTTCGTTTGCTTACGACCGAGTTTTAGGGGCGAAACTCCTTAGGGGCTAGCCATGTCCGTCCGCCGTCCGTTGTCCGCCGTAGGCCGGCGTCGGGTGCTTGTGCTTCTGCTCGTGAGATCACGTGCTCGTGTATGGCAAAAAAAAATTGGAAAAAAAAAGATGAAAAAAGTTATGAAAAAAGAAAAAGAAGAAAAAAAAGAGTAGGGGGTTCTGAGATACCATCCCATCTGTCTGCTTAAAAAAATAAAAAGAAGAAAACCACACATTCTCCTACTGACATGAATAAAAAGGCTCAAAGAAAAAGAAGAAAAAAAAGAGTAGGGGGTTCTGAGATGCCATCCCATCTGTCTGCTTAAAAAAAGAAAAAGAAGAAAACCACTCATTCTCCTACTGACATGAATGAAAAGGCTCAAAGAAAAAGAAGAAAAAAAAAGAGTAGGGGGTTCTGAGATTCCATCCCATCTGTCTGCTTAAAAAAAGAAAAAGAAGAAAACCACACATTCTCCTACTGACATGAATGAAAAGGCTCAAAGAAAAAGAAGAAAAAAAAGAGTAGGGGGTTCTGAGATGCCATCCCATCTGTCTGCTTAAAAAAAGAAAAAGAGAAAACCACACATTCTCCTACTGACATGAATAAAAAGGCTCAAGAAAAAGAAGAAAAAAAAGAGTAGGGGGTTCTGAGACCACACATTCTCCTACTGACATGAATAAAAAGGCTCAAAGAAAAAGAAGGAAAAAAAGAGTAGGGGGTTCTGAGATGCCATCCCATCTGTCTGATTAAAAAAAGAAAAAGAAGAAAACCACTCATTCTCCTACTGACATGAATAAAAAGGCTCAAAGAAAAAGAAGGAAAAAAAAGAGTAGGGGGTTCTGAGATGCCATCCCATCTGTCTGCTTAAAAAAAGAAAAAGAAAAAGAAGAAAACCACACATTCTCTACTGACATGAATAAAAAGGCTCAAAGACAAAAGAAGGAAAAAAACGAGTAGGGGGTTCTGAGATGCCATCCCATCTGTCTGCTTAAAAAAGAAAAAGAAGAAACCCACTACATTCTCCTGCTGACATGAATGAAAAAGGCTCAAGAAAAGAAGAAAAAAAGAGTAGGGGGGTTCTGAGATGCCATCCCATCTGTCTGCCTTAAAAAGAAAAGAAGAAAACCACCACATTCTCCCTACTGACATGAATAAAAAGGCTCAAGAAAAAGAAGAAAAAAAGAGTAGGGGTTCTGAGATGCCATCCCATCTGTCTGATTTAAAAAGAAAAAGAAGAAAACCACTCATTCTCCTACTGACATGAATGAAAAGGCTCAAAGAAAAAAAGAGTAGGGGGTTCTGAGCATGCCATCCCATCTGTCTGCTTAAAAAAGAAAAAGAAGAAAACCACACATTCTCCTACTGACATGAATAAAAGGCTCAAAGAAAAAGAAGAAAAAAAAGTAGGGGTTCTGCAGGGTTCTTGTGAAGTCTTATGACGATAGAACACGCCGGCGCCATTTATGCGTGGTGACCCTGGAACTGCATTTCACTAGGGCGAATTGAGAAATGGTCGTTCATAACGGTGTCAAAAGTTTTTCGAGCCAAAAGAAAAAAAAGAAAGGAATGGTGCACGAAGAACATGGAAACAGAAGGAAACTGAAAGTGTTCCACAGCTGCCCGATGAATGGCACCATTTGTTCTCTCCTCTAGGGGGGCCTACATGTGTGTCTATCTCATAACGAAAACATCCTTTGTCGTCTTAGGCGCACTCACTGTTTGCATTGTGCGGTAAAGTGGTGTCTAAGCATTAGCCAAGGCTACACGCTCGTGCTGAGTTATACCGTTGTGCGCCCACTTCGAAAGACATAAAAAAAAATATTGGGCGGAAAAATGGCTGAGATGTCACCGCTCTGCCAAAAGCGCGCGTTTGTACGATGGCATTCTACTCTCGTCGTGAGAGATCTTGGGAGGTTTTAAGGGGCACAGTCGTAAGCAGTCGTGAGCGTGCGATCCAGCCTCACGAATGCCTCCAGCCGGCGCTCTGCCTGTGGACACGAGCACGGTTGGAGTCACAGCTTTGCCCGTGCTGCGCAGGTGGTGCAGCTGTACTACATCCAGTACCTGAGCGGCTTCGACGCCCCGGCCCTGGAGGCGGCCATGCAGGGGATCCCGGCCATTCCCGAGGAAGACGCGGCGCTGCTGTCGGTGGCGTGCTCGACGGCACGCTCGTTGGCCCCGCCCCCCTCGGGGTCCGAGGCGCCCCCGCCGGACCTGCGGGGCCTGCGGCTCGACTGGTCGCGGCTGCAGCTCCACGCCAGTGCCCAGCGCCACCCCTGGGGCCTGCGGGAGCGGCCCCACCTGGCGGCCCTCATGAACGGGCTCGTGTTCCACACCAAGATGGTGGACTTCCTCGATCGGCTGCTCGTCGAGACCTCCGACCTGTCCTTCTTCTGGTGAGCCCCGGTCGCTGGGAGACGCCGACGTGTTCCTTAGATCGGTGGTTCTCGAACGGGGGTCCGTGGACACTTTGGGTTCCCTGAGCCCTCTTAGGGTTCCCAAAGCCCTCGACTCTCTGTCAAACTGAGAGATGACGTTTTTATTTTACAAAAAACATGCTTTTCTCTCGTTGGGAGTCTCGAAATTTGCGAAGCCGAAAAGTGAAGCCGCCGATTAGCTCATTGCCGATTGGCTGAGCCGGGCGATGACGTTGCACCCCCTAGCTCGACGCTGATTGGCTGGTTCAGATATGACGTTACGTGCGAGGCCACGCTCGCTCGACTCTGATTGGCTGGTGATCGCGCAGTCATTCGTGCGCCACCGCTCGTTTGCCAGACGGTGGTTGGATGTCATCGGAGAAACGTCTGCGGCCTTTGAGGGTTCTGGGTGAGTGCCAGAGGTACCAGGGTTGGCGCCGGTATTTCCATTCCAGGAATTGGTATAGAGTGTACGTGCCACGGGTTAAGCATGTCGCTAAACTATCTGATGGAGAGCGCCGAGAGCGTAGACATCAGTTCCAGAGGAACCGTACTGAACGTAACAAATTGCTGGTCAATTGTGTTAAGCGTCAAACACCGAAGTATCGCCAAAGTTAAGGTGCCACACGTTTCACGTGCGACACAATTGCCCAGCGATTTGCTACGCATTTATTTTATTGATGTTGACTGTTTCGCCAAGGTAAATAGTAGACTAAATCATATGTGCGAAGTGAGTAAAGATTACTATTTTCCGTTTCAGACCTTCAATGTTGGTTTCATGTTTTAGTTTTCTTCATTTTCCTTTTTGTCATTGCATTTATCCAAAAGTGCTCCCTCCCCCCTGGTAAATGGGGTACCCGATCACTTGCGCCGATCCAGAAGAGGTCTCTGAAACATCAGTGGTGACGAGCGAATGCAAGTGTCGCCGTTGTCGCGTCATCCCGACTCGTGCCCGCTTTAATTTTGGTGGACTGTAAATGCGAGGAACGACCTTCGGGAGAACAAGCGTCTGCCACATCCGTTGCTGCGCCATCACCGGGCATAAATGGGGGGCCACAAATGAGGACCCGTTAAAAGCACCCGTGGGAGACGCGTTTTAGGCACCACACCGACGTAGCTCTTGCACGTGTTCCATCCAATCGCGCGGGGTTTGCTTTTCACGAGCAGCAGAGCCAGAAGTGCAGTTGCAGACGCCCAAAACCAGAACATGCGAATTCGCTTCGGTTGCCGACGTCCGTGCTACATTTTATAACTTTTATTTAGTCCACAACCGTGCAGTGGGGGTGGGGCTTCGAAGCGTCATTACGTCCTCGATCTGACATTGCACTTTCATTTCTGGGGACAAAGACAACGGCCTCGTCCATGTCCCTTTTATGTTTGTCTTTACCTTTACGCCACAGCCTGAGCTTTTCGATTGTTTTTGTTCTAGAGCTATTGTGCCAAAGCTCACCAGAGGCGTGCACCTTTGATGGGAGATTTTCTACGTTACTTCGAAAGGGATGAAATTGTCACAGCCGGAAATTACAAGTTATGATAATCGTTTGTGTAAAACTTAGTTCAAGCGACACTTTGTTTAGTATTTTTTGCCTTAAATCCGACGAACCAAGTTTTTGTGGCTCAGCAGTCGAGTAGCAGAGCCGCAGTTTTGAATCGGTCGGCTGAGTCCAGCCTCGCTCGCTCGCAGTTTCTTCAGCCGGGCGTTCGAAGACCAGTTCCACCTGTGCCTGGAGTTCCCGGCCCAGACGCGGTACATCATCGCCTTCCCGTTGGTCTGCGGCCACTTCATGAACTGCACCCACGAGCTCTGTCCCGAGGAGGTGAGCAGAATGCCGCTTGCATCCAGGGACTAATGGCTGCTACAGACACATTCCACTACTTACGGCCGAGTGCCTTTACATTTTCTTGAATCTCTTACATCCAGAGGATCACGTTGGCGTCATCTACCAGGTAACCGTGGAGCACTTGGCATTTTCGTATAGTAATTCCTTTTTTCTTCACGCATCATTCTTCTTTTTGGCTCATATCTTTTGACAATGTTACAAACAACCATATCTTGTAGATAGTATGCACATTCGATCTCGCAACTACCGGAAAACCACTGTGGTGAAATGCGGTTCCAGAGCCACCTCATAGGTGGTACCAGCAGGGGCGGATTTAGAGGGGGGGGTCCGGATGTCCTGACCCCCCTCTTGATTTGTGCATGTGTAAAATTTAGGGCGTAAAACGAGAGAGAGGGGGAGGGGGTTCCAAAACAAAAGGTACGCTGACCAACACCTGACCCCCCCCTCAGGAAATTCCTGCATCCGCCCCTGGGTACCAGCGAGTTCTCTGGTCGTAAGAGGTCACGAGAAGTGGGTGGTAAGCAAACTTGAGTGTGTGAATGGACTTCTGGAGTTGTCCCGATTGACGCTGTCCGTGGATTCCTCCCTGCGTGAACAGCGGCACCACATCGGGGACCGTAGCCTGACCCTGGTGAACGCCTTCTTGGACGAGATGTCCAAGGAGGCCAAGAACATCATCACGACCATCTGCGACGAGCAGTGCACCCTGAGCGACCGGCTGCTGCCCAAGCACTCGGCGCTCAACATGGCGCTGGTGGTGCACAAGAAGAAGCGGGACAAGAAGCAGCGCCCAGCCACAGCGCCACCCCGCGACAAGCCCGGCACGGAGAGCTACCGTCGGACCCGGGAGGAGCTCAGCACGTGCGTCTTTGCTTTCATGCCGAGGAAATTGGCGGGCTGGGTTTTGTGAGAAAAGCGACATGTTTCATTGACATAGGTCACGTGACCTCATGACGTCACGTGGCTTGGTGTCGTGTGATGTCATGGAGTTACGCGTGACCTCATAAGGTCACGTGACTCGGTGCCAAGTTTGGGTGTCATGTTACCTCATGCTGTCACATGACCTCATGACATAATGTGACTCGATGTCGAGTTCAGGTGTCATGAGGTCACTCGGCATCGGGTGACCTCATGATGTCGCATGATTCGGTGTCAAGATTGGGTGTGACGTGATGTCAGTGTCGCATGACATCATCACACCGTGACAGTATGATGTTGTGTGATGTAGTCACATGATGTCATTGTGTCACATGACTAGGCAGACACACGCACACAGCGTGTGCCCAGCTCATTTGCAACACAATCATTACATTTCCGAGTGTATCAGTTGTGATCGAGACATGCTGAAATCGTTCTTTGTTGCCTTTCTTAAAGGGGCGGTGCAACGATTTTATGATTAAAAGAATTTGCATCTTGTCATTTTTACGTTGTTTATCGTGTCCCGGAGGATAGAAAAAACACCTCCTTCATTAAAAATGTCGCGATTCCGCTGCACAATCGCAAAGCAAAAGTCGAGCTTTTTCGCCCACCTGCAGCCCCAAGTGGCAGCCGAAGGAACTACGGTCGAAAAGATTACGTGACCTCGCTCGGGTCTAAGCTGCAGCATAACGCCTGCTAATGTCAGCAGAGAGAGGGAGAGGAAGCGTCCTCCGAGAGAGCACACGGGAAGCTACACGGCACTCCGAATGACGTCACTGGGAGTGCGACCAGGTGTGACCCTGAAAGACTGGGAGTGAGTTGAGGGGTGCCCGAAATGCCAATATTTATCTTTTTTTACGCAACAACTAGGACACGCAGGCGAAATAGGTTTTCTGTTCTTTACTTCAGAAGTGTCAGAGGGCAACTTCCACAAATCTTTGACCGAAGTCCGGAAATCGTTGCACCCCCCCTTTAACATTTGAGTTTATTTCTCTTTCAGGCTTTTTCACTCTTCTTTTCTCTCTGCTCTATTGGGAAAGGTTCAGCCTTTTGGGGCCACCTCAAATCGCCACCTTCTTGTCGATGGGGCGGCATTTGGTCCCACGCGCTGTCGCGGAAAGGAGAGTTGATTGACAGCGAATGTCTTGCTTGGTTGCTTGGCTTCTTTGCGAATCCTTGAGAATCCAACTCTTTCTTTTTTTCTCTTTCTCTCTAATGGGATTGGCTTTTAGAGTTTTTTACCGAATTGTCTGCCACTTTCTTCCGTTTGTCCGGCCTTAGTTTGCCACTCCCACCACCTAGATGCTGCTATATCGTTCATTATTTAAAACTATTTTAAGATGCCATAAGAGACGGCATTTTCTTGGGATAAATATTTCGCAAATTCGTCGGAGTGTGGGCATCGGGAATATTTTTGCAGGAACAAACTTTTTTGATTTGGAGTGATATGCTAGGTTATCTGTTACCATGGGGGGATATGATGTATCTGTTATGTGATGTATCTGTTACCATGGGGGATGTGATGTGTCTGTTACCATGGGGGATGTGATGTATTCTTTACCATAAAAGTACTTTTTGCGAACATTAGTTTTTTTGCATAAGTTGAGTCGTTTACAGCGCTCTGTCTTGCGTGGAATTGTACGGGCCATACAAGAAGCAGGTTATGTGTGTGAGTGAGCTCATCTTCGTCAGAAAGCAAACGCTTTGAGGCTTGGGTTGGATGCTGGTCTGCCCATTGTGCAGGATGGACAAGCTGCACATGGCCCTGACGGAGCTGTGCTTTGCCATCAACTATGCGTCGAGCATCCACGTCTGGGAGCACACCTTTGCTCCGAGGGAATACCTCGCTCAGCACCTGGAGAACCGGTTCAACAAGTGGGTGCATCCAAGTTCTCCCATGCTCTAATTTGATGCCTCGTGCACACGAGCCTTTACGAAAGAACGCCCAGAGCTGTTGCCACTAGAGTCCGTTGCACGTGTAGAATAGTCGCCTCGTGTGCCAGATGCATAAACATGGCTCGATGCATCCATTCTGCGCAATGTCGGTGGAGACAGCCGAAGCTCGACGTGAATTGTACGTATCAACACCCAAACATGTAGCAAACGCACCCTGGTTATTTCTTTATGCGTGGGAAGTTTCATTAACATTTGATCTCGCTTTTACCGAGAATAATTACGCCTACGAACGTAGCATAACCTATGTCTTTTAGAAGTTATTGATGCCGAAGCTACAATTGCCAACGGCCTAAGAGACGCTTCTCGCTCTGCGATTAATTCTCCGGCATTCTCGACGAGTACTGTAATCCCATTGGCTGTGGAGCATGAATAAGATCCTTGCATTGCTCTTGGTTGCCATAGTATGCATTGAGGAGGTGCAGTTGCTGGGGTGAAATACAGTGGTGCGTGGTGTTTCAACCAACTGGGAGGTTGTTTGTGTGCAGGGCATTGGTGGGCATGGTGATGTACAATGCGGAAAGCCACGAGATCGCCAAGCCTTCTGAACTGCTCTCCAGTGTCCAGGCCTACATGAGTGTGCTGCAGGGCATTGAGAATCACGGTGAGCCCGTAAACTACTGTTGGAGCTCTCGTCCGTGCCACAAGAAATGTTGCCCAGCTTTGTGCCGCTACGAGTGCTGTCCGTGTTTGTTCAGTTTTGTCACGCATAAGTGCTGATTCTCCTCAGACAAAAGTGCCACGGAACACCCAGAGTGGGACGCTCTGTACGTAAAGTCGAGCAGGTTCACTAGGATTTGATCTGGGTCTCTCGTACTCTGATGGAAGGCTCTGTAATTTTGAGGCCTTTCAAATATTGACACTTTCGAGTACGGACACTTTCTAGGTACGGACCTTTTTAGGGGCGAAGCTCCTTAGGGGCTAGCCATGTCCGTCCGTCCATCTCGTATAGGGTAAAAAAAAAAAAGGAAAAATAAATATAAAAAAAATGATAAAAAAATTATGAAAAAATATATGTTTGCGCAGTCGACATGATTCGAACCTGTGCGGGGAGACCCCAATGGATTTCTAGTCCATCGCCTTAGCCCCTCGGCCACGACTGCGGGACGAGTAGGGGGTTCTGAGATGTGGTAGTAACTCAAGAGCTGGGGATGTCATGGACATGTAGCCGCTCAACGTCTATACAGGAGAGGGCGCCTTGGTCAAATGCATATATAATCGCCTTAAACTTTGCATGCATTGGCTCAACGTTTATAGACGAGAGGGCGCTGCGGTCAAATGCTCAAATGCGTATATAACGACGTTCCTATTTGCGCTTTCTAAATATAGATGTTGTCTATATATGGTCACTTTTTGAGTGTAGACACTCACCGTGACGTCCCGAGAGATAGCCCACCTAAAATCGAGAGCAAATTGAGTGAAAATAAGGGGTGGGCTAACTTTCGGTGTACACCCAAGAAAAGTTGAAAAACGCTATTCTTAGATCACGTTTTCCTGCCAAACTTGTTATTACGGCAAGCGACTGTACTTTCCAGTCAGAAACGTTTGCTTATACCCCGCCATATGCTGAGGTCATTGATTCGAACGCTATGATCTCTAGGAGTGGGCCATCTTTTGGTGTCTAAAAGAAAATAGCAAATCGAGCTAAAAATAGCTGTGGGTTATCTTTCCGGAGGGGGCCTTTTTCGGGACATTATGGTACTAATATATTACTAACGCGAACAACTATGAAACATACTGTGAGCATCTTGGTTTTAAAAGCTCACAAAAGACGAGGACAGAGTAAGAAACACAAACGACGGACGAGCGCTCATCCGTCGTTTGTGTTTCTTACTCTGTCCTCGTCTTTTGTGCGCTTTTAAAACCTAGATGAATAACTACCAACTAGCCCAGCTTTCCACCCTTCTGCATACTGTGAGCCTCCCAATGAGAGATGCATCGCAGTACTGACACACGAAACACATTTTACATTAGTGTGGCTCGTGCAAATGTATATGAATACGAATAGTCGAGATGACACCCCGGTTACTCGATCGCGTGCAATTGTGAACTTTGGAGCGGTTGCGGTTGGATTGGCGGCGGTAGTGACAGCCGGTGACGCCCCCGTCTCTTGACCGTTGCAGTGCACGTGGACATCACGCGGGTGTTCAACAATGTGCTCCTGCAGCAGACACAACCACAGGACAGCCACGGCGACAAGACCATCGCCACGCTGTACACAAACTGGTGAGCAGTCGGCTAATGCTGCGTCCTCACTGGCAGAGGAGCGATACAAAGCTGCTCGGGACCACCCACGCCCCGTGTTTCTTAGCTTGTCATTGATTGTACGAAGAATCATTTTCGATCGATGCTCCGAACTACAATTTTTTTCTTTGAGGGGGGGATGGGATACTGCTGGGAATCTATGAGCCCACGTTGGTAGGGCCATCTAAAGTCCCATTCACAGAGTTGCGTTTGACTATGTTACGACTAAAGCCCCTCGACGTGCTTGTGTTTGCCTCCTGTGGAGCTTGGAAGCAAATGGCGGTACTGCACTGAAATGAGCTGCCCTTGGAAGCGAGTGGCGACGCAGCATTCGCTCGTGGCTTGTGCGCGTGTTTGCACAACAACGGTTGGCCCTGCTCATAAGCGGCGCGACGTGAATTTTATTGAGGGGCTTTAATTACGACGAGTTACGAGAGGGCCAGTCACCAGGACACTCTTGCCTCATACTCCACGTGCCAAGTTCATCGTCGAATTGGTCGCCACAAAGCGTGTGGAGCACGAATGTCTCGTTGACTCGCGCGAGTTGAGTGTGGTCGCGACGTAGCCGTATGCTACCTTGTGGATGGGACTGTACCCTTCGTGCAACTCTCAACTCGTGGCGGGCTCCCATGTCACCTTGGCGGGTTGGTGAGGAAGAAGGCGCCAGGTGCGGGGTGATAGAGCGTTTGGTCGGCGCAGACAGACGAGGTCGTCCTCGACGCAGGTATCTGGAAGTGCTGCTACGCAAGGTGACGGCTGGTCACATGTGCTACTCCCCACTACAACGGGCCTTTGTCAACCTGATCCACGACGGGCAGCAGGTTCCGTTCACGGCCGAGGAGTTCTCTGACGTGCAGGGTGAGACGCGGCAGGAGCGCCGTCTGCTTCCTCCGGCTATGGTGCCTGGAACGCGTCTCCGACTGGTGTGTTTACTGCGGCCAAAAAAGTGGTCCCTCGATTTCCGCCTGATGACGTCATAGAAGTGTCATGCTGTCGCCGGTCGCGATCTTGGCGGCGTCCTAACAGTTGTGGTATATACAGTGAAACCCGTTTAGAACAAGCCCACGTACAGCGAATTATTGTCGATATCGAACTCGAGGAAAATTTAAATAAAAATTCACGTAAAAAGTACTTTTTATAAAGAACAACATATTGGCTATATCGAACTTTTCCCCCGGGAAGGCTTCCAAAAACGACCAAACAATTGTCTTCTAGCCTGTCCCTTTCCCCCAAAAAGAACTAGGAAAGAAAGAAAATTCCAAAAGCTCAAGTTGCGAACAAAATTGAGCGAAGAAAAACGATTCAGAAGGGGGGAAGAGAGCTAAAAAATACACTACATGCACGCACGCACAAAAAAAAATCTTTTCATCCCAAAGCGTTTGCCCACGAAGGGAAGCGATTCAGAAGGGGGAGATAAGCTAAAAAAAAAAACTTTGCACTCATGCAAAAAAAAAAAAGGAAAAGAAAAAATGTTTTAGCGCGGGGTTACAAGGCGGAAGTGAAGAGATGAGAGAGAGAGAGAAGCTCTCGCCTTACAACGAACGCATCGTGGAAGTTCGTTGTAAATGGTTTTTGCTATTTCGAACAACTTGCTATATCGAACTGATTGTAGCGTTTCCTGCTGTTCGTTATAAACGGGTATGACTGTATAGCAGACGCCTGCTCTGCTGCAGGTCGCTCTCCACTGCGGCAGTCCACGGAAGCTACAGCAGCCGGAAGTTGGGACGCCTGGGACGCCGTGACGACAGCGACACTCGCGTTCGCTCGTGATTTTTGCCAGCATTTCTACGGCCAACCGCAAGGATCGCGACAGGCAACAGCATGCCACTCCGGCTTCTGCGACGTCATTTGTTGCCACTTGGGGACCACTTTTGATGTATGGGCGGGATAGCACGCTAAACGCACCAGTCGGAGACGCGTTCCAGGCACCATACTCCAGCTGCTTCCTAACCGTTGGCGGTGCCACCGTCTGCCATAGATAACTTTGCGCCTGTCCTACCGAAGGGTTTTGTCATGTTTCTAAGAAAAAACTTTTTTTTTTTGTATTATAGTTTTATTTGGAACTGATGGTACAGTGTGAGGCACCTAAAGCCACATCGGTTTTTAGTACACAGTAATCCCTCGTTATAACGAAGTCAACGGGACGGTGAAAAAAATTTAATATAAGCAATAATTTGATTGAAGCGATAGAACAAAAAAACAGCGCCGCCAGTCTTGAAGGAGGACGGGAAAACTGAGGAACACTCTGACCGTAATTTTAATCGAACAAGCCTCGGTTATGAACAGCAGGAGGCAGATTTACCGGGTAAAAAACATAATTAAGTGGGGTTTGCCTTTAATTTCATTCGGGCATCAGTTTACTTCGAACTGCTCCAGGCATTGCAAGAACGCTGTCGCCACCGCTACGCTCCACTTTACTTCGAAGCAGGCGTAGGATGTTTTGTGTCTTCGCAGTTGTCGGCGTTTCCCGAGGTGCCTCTCCGCTGTCGCTTTGTGTTTACCCTGGTCGCACGCAAGTTCTCCAATCGCAGCATCCGTGGCAGAAGCAATAACGGGAACGTCAATGTTGACAAGCTCGAAGAATCAGTTATCCTCGGTGGCTTTGCCAACATGTTTTCATACACTCCTGTAGAAATTGTTGCAGCTATGGAAATCGTACGCCAGCTCGGCAAGCATCCTCGCGAGAGGAAATCCGACGTGCACGAAGCAGTTATCGATCTTTCACCTTCGGGTTGCGGGTGCGCTTTTTCTTGCATGAGAAACTTCTCAAACCCGTCCAATATGCCTCGCTTGTTCTGCAAAATGGTGGACAGGTCGGCCGCCGATACACTTCGAAAAATCCGGTTCATAATGCATACATTTTGGTCGGGACCATGTTAAACTTGATAAAAGCGATAATTTATAAAAAAAAAAGTGATTTCGTTGTAATGAGGGATTACTGTAGTGCAAATCCAGTTAAAGTAACGTTTTCATGGTCACTTGGAATGTAGTCGCACTCTGTTGTCGCACATCAACCCAGACAAAGCATAGTGTCTATAGCGTAACTGAATTTTACTATAATCTGAATTAGGGAGAGAACAGGCCGCAGATTGTATCGCCACAGAGTAAAAATGATTATGTGCCGCCACATATCGTGTACTCCAAATTACTTCACTTTCGCGAATTTCACAAGTTGAAAAATATTGCGCAAAATTGGTTTCGCGATTATATGACTCCGTGATAGCTAACATGTAGCACATTGCTCTAAATTGTGGAAGTTGGTGCTCGCAAGATATTCCTAAAACCCATACTTTTTAAAACTTTGCAAAATATTGAGCCCACGGAAAACAAATTTCTTACATTATTTCAAACTACGGCCGTTTCATACCGTGACAACCTACGACATTTAGGGTGCAAGTTTTGGCTATCAGACTTCACAAGGTGCCTTTGCAACTCCCAAGAGACGTAATCGGGAGGTGCTGTAGTGTTCATAAGATAACTTACATTGGGACGACGCGCAACTTTAGGCCAAAATATGACGTCCCTTGCGTCAACACTTCCCCGCCGAGTTCATTTAAGGTAAAATATAAAATATAATTTTAGCGACAGTGGTTGAAAAATTTGTTCGCTTCTCCCGCCATATTCCGGCCAGATTCACTGACCTAGTATTTTACGCCCTTTTTGATCACTCTGGTCATTCGTGTCCTGAATCTTGTACGGTGTTCTCGCAGAGCTGCGCTCCCTGGCCGAGCTGATTGGTCCTTATGGGATGAAATTCCTGAACGAAAGCCTCATGTGGCACATTGCGAGCCAAGTGGCCGAACTCAAGGTAAGCTTTCCCCACGGTTGGAGCCTGCAATACACGCGCATTGGTTTCTCTCAGAGTCTGGACCAGTGCATAGAAGGCTCATTAGAAATAAGAACAGAGCTTTGGAGATAGACGGCAATCAGACAATGTAAAAAGGCAGAGCTAGGGCCAGACTGACTGAGCAAGCCCCTTTATCTTTTACACTCGGGGTAAGAGTGAACTCGAATCTTCTAGAAGTACGGAGAAGCGTCCTTTCCCGGTCATGCTTGCGGCAATATATCTTCCGATTCTGCGGTACTACGTCGATTTAAGACAAATGAATAAGAGAAATGTACGCACGATGCGTGCTTCTCGCGTAGTCGTCTTCTCAAATTCTGCGGAGAAGTTTCGATTTTCGTAGTTTCCTCCCGATTTCGTGAGCTGCATCGTTGTCCGTTCGTCCGACGCCTCTCGAAAACGAGCGTGGAGCGCGTCGAGCTCCCTAGAACGCGAAAATGTGCCGTAACGTGGAGTAAGTCTAAGCACGTTTCTCCCGGGGTCTCTTTGCAGAAGATTGTGCTGCTGAACCGAGAGATCCTGGTGGAGCTGCGCTCCAACTACGACAAGCCGGAGCAGATGAAGGAGCTGTTTCGCAAGCTGCAGAGTCAGTGGCTGTCCCCGTGGCCTCCGCTTTGCCGCCTGACCTCTCTCTTTGTTCTTTCCTCTCTCTCTCTCTGTCCTCTCTCTCTCTGCCTGACGCACGGCTTGCTCTGTCTCCTCATCCGAGGACCCCGGATGGCACAGCGTAAGCGCTGCTCGCATCTGACGCACCCGCCGCCGGTCCCCGGACACTTTGCCGGCTCAAACAGCGGCGGGCGGTGGTTAACCCAGGGGTAAACGCAATAATAGTAGTCGAACTTCCTTCACCTACAAGCGCTCTTTTTAAGAAGAATGGGTTCTTTTTCAAGCTCCCATTGGGCAACATTGGCGGTCGCCATTTTTTGGGCACGAAGCTCGCGATCGGGTTCGAGTTGAGCCAGACGCCGACACGGCCCTTGCGTCCGATTCATGCTCGAGGGTATGCGCCCAAACATCGGCCCTTTCGGATACCTGGTGCAGCAGCCACTCGACGGCGCGCACTTTTAAAAAGGGTCTGTCGCGCGGCGCTCGAATGAAGTTCATGACGCGCGTCAGTGACATGTATGGCAATTACTTAGACAGGAAAAGTGATGAGTCGGAACGCGGAGGACAGAAAGAGCGAGTTGTCCGTCTTCGTCTCTTCGCGTTTTGTCGTGTTTGGAGCGCGTAACAAGTGCACCAGCATGCTCGTCGGAACTAAAACGCACGAACGAGCACTTTGTGTGTCGTTAATTTAGTGCCCCCAGAAACGGTGACGTGCAACCATAGCCACCCGAGCGGGGCACTTTCCAGCACAGATGCAAGACCATTGGGTCGGCACGCAGTCCACAGAGGAGCGTCGTGCCTGGCCCAACGGGTAACCTCATGTAGAGTCCGGACCTGGCATCCTTACCTGTCCCGTAACTCCTGTCCTGGAAGCTCTGTTACCGTAGTTGCGGAATTGGTCGTTCTCGGTCAGGTTGCCCAAACAAAACGCTATTAAGACGGTGGGATATTTGCGCGATATGTACGGGGAAGGCGCAGTGGCGTGTCCTCGCACTCTGGCTATCTATCCCATCTTCTTTCTTCTCGCCACAGACGCCACTGAGGAAATGAACTTTGTTCCGCAAAGCGCTCTTTATTCGTTATTATGTAGGAATAAACGGCAGCCATTTGGCAGTTGGCAGCAAATAGACGGGAGCCACTGCGCTCACTCCAATGTGGGAGACTGACGGAGATCGACGGAAGTGTCCGGGGACGGGTGACGCGCCTGGTCCCGGCGCCCGGCGGCTGACGTTCGCTTCCTGCTTGTCTTGTCGCAGATGTGGACAGCGTCCTGCAGCGCATGACCATCGTCGGGGTCATCCTGTGTTTCCGGATGCTCGCCCAGGAGGCCCTCCAAGACGTGAGGAGCGAGGGAGAGGTGGTCCGGTGCGTGCGACCTGACCCGTCTTCTGTTGCAGGTGCTGTCGGTGCGGATCCCGTTCCTGCTGGGCTCGGTGGCGGACCTCAAGCACCACGTGTCCAACGGAGACTCTCTGGTGAGGCTCCGAGCGGTTACGGTCAGCACGAAGTCGTCGACGTGTAGACGGCACATTAGCGCGTAAACAAACTACCCTTTGTCGGCATGTGAGCGCATCCGTGTCTAAAGAAACGGTCCAGTATCGACACGTAAGCAACATGTAGAAAAAGTAACCAATGTCGGGGATGGAACGGCTGCACCAATGGCGCCTTTGTGCGCCTAATGACGTTTCATGCGCCACACCGATACAAAAATATAAATAAGAACAAAAATATGCCAAGGTGCACCCAAACTGAAATTAGAAACGAGCCTCGTCAAAATTGGCCATCTCTCAGTTTCTGTTGGCAACATTGACATCGGAACTTCCGTCTGAAAGGGAACGCCGGTGGATCCGAATCCGAAGCTCTGTATCCGAAGGTTGATGCCATGGTATACTTCGTTTCAGCTTAAGACAGTTGTTACAGCATCCCTCGTTGCAACACTTCTGCTACCAGACCTCCTCGAAGCCATTCGCTGTCGCTCTGCTTCGTCTAAGTCCAGACGCAGATGACGCTACGAGCATGAGCTCCGGACTTTCAGCATCCCTGCCAAGAACACGCGCTCGTGCGGTGCAAGACACTGTTTCAGGCCGCATGCTGGTGCTTGTAGCATCGGCTGCATCTAGACATAAGCTGGAACGAAGTATAGCTGTTGTTGCTGCGTGCTTTCCTGGAGTCACGTCATCCGAATTGTGGAGCAAACAGCGCCGCCATATTGCGATAAACTCGAATGTATTTAAGTTGGCGCGCCTCCCTCTGGGGTACACTTGCGTGACTTCGTTTCTACTGTTTACAAAAATCACAGTCCACACGGGCAAAATCATAGTCCAGCCAGCTCTCGCTCGCAATTGCGGCCAGCCAGAAACTGTGCGTGCATAACACACACGCAGCAATGAACGCGCCCGCTTTGATGGAAAGGTGTACTTGCAAGCCTGCAGCCCACTTTGGCCTGCCCCAAGGTCCCCCGCAGAAAACTTGGGAACATAGAAAGGCGAGTGAGCAGTTAGGCGTATGACGGAGCAAGCTACGAGCTGAAAGCTATTCCTACCTGTTTTGTTTATAGTTACTTCTTTGCAAGTCGGTTCCATCACATGTCACACTGTCGTGCAGTTTTGTTTTACTATATGTTTCGTGTAATTTCGTGAAAAATGTTTAAAATAAAAGGTTAATTGAAACTATTGTTAACTTCACATGGAGTTATCTGTAGGCCATATTTCCTTGAGTTTTGAAAACCATCTAGCCTCTGTTTTAACATTCTTAAAACTCGTACGCTGCTTCCAACTTGCTCCAAGACCTCGTTTTTGCTGCTCCCAGCCTGCTCTAAGCTGCAGGTTTTTCTGCTCCCAAGATTGCTGGAAAGCTGCTTTGCCCAGTTTCATCCCTGCAGTGTCGTCGACACATTAGCGCAAAACACTACCCAATGTTGACGTCGGCGCATCAGTGCGTAAACAATCGACCCAGTGTGCACGTGTCGTCAGCACATCAGAATGTAAACAAACAATTCGGTGTTTTGATTATGATGCAATTAAAATGCAAAGGTGCAAGCGAGCTGGACAAGAATGACAAAAATAATCCCTGGAGAAGGGGAACAAGAGGGACAAAGCTCAGTTGGTAGAGCGCTCCACTGGAAATGGAGAGGTCCCAGGTTCGATACCCGGACCAGGCGGATTTTTTCGGTCGCGCACCAGTCACCTAGCTGTGTTTGGAGTTTTGTGTTTGTCCTTTGTCCCTCTTGTTCCCCTTCTCCAGGGCTTATTTTCATCAGCTCAGTGCCATTGTGTTAGTTTTGCTTTAGCTTTTTGTTACTATACACTTTGTCCCACAGGAGGGAGGAACGTCTGGAAATTCTGTCCATTATTAATTCGAGTGTAGGGTCCATAGCCCATGAAAGGCCCCCTTTTTTGGGGGGAGGGGGGGGGGAAGCGAAGCTCGATTGTGTTGTCAGCGGCGTCTTTTTGAATGAGCACTCAAGCGCTCTAAGGTGTTTGCCGCCTCTCGTGGATTCTGCCCCGAAAGATTGTGCACAAACCTTGTTTTGACGTTGGCGCAGGCGGTGAGCGAGATGGCATCCGCCGCGGGCCTGCCCTGCAAGGTTGATCCTGCGCTGGTGACTGCTCTCAAGTCGCAAAAGAGCGGTAAGCGCGACCTAGGAAATGGTCTGCAGAATGGCCTACGGCAGTGGTTCTCAAGCATGGACCTTGGGGATATGCCCAAGTGATGGGGGACCCTGCAGGGAAAGGGGAATTGGATAGAAAATAAGAACACTGATTGCAGTGTGAACAGGGCATTCTTTACTTTTATAGACTGGAGAAGTGAGAAGCATCAAGTAAAAGGAGGAATGGATGAATAGATTGTAACTGCTGTGCCCTTTATAACGGTCGGTAGCTTGCACCACCTAGGGTATAAGGTGGGAGTTGATGGTTGAGACGAGGGCTTTGCGGCCCCGGCAGATCCGCAGAACCCCAGTTGAGAACCACTGGCCTAGGGAAAGGCCTGGGGAAAGGGGGGTGATATGGTAGCATAAAAACTGCCGAACAGTCTGGGTTTCCCTAGAGAAGGGCTCAAAGATGGGAAGATACGACCAGCAAACTCTGTGTTCATAGTGTGTCGAACTTTCATCTTCCAGAAGCCCTTCGAGGAAATGTGACGAGGTCATTTGCGATAATGATGTCACGTGCGTTGCGGGACAACTCGAGACGGGTCCCGCAGTTTTTCACTGTGGCGCGTGATTTTTTTGTGTTTTGTCGTTATCAAAGCGTGAAGCGGGTTGCACTTTTCGATTTCACCGATGCTCTAGCACGACTGCCGTAGCGAGGTCGCTGATCGATAGTTCCAGTGGCGGAATCAGCCATCCAGTTGCTACCACTTGGGTTATTGTGAAGTGCCTGTGGATACACGTCCCCCCATTATTCCCGCGGAGCCAGTCACATCGCAAAAGATGTTCCCTGTCTAAGCTTTTGGATGAGATAACCGCACACGTCGAAGGACTTGGGCCGAGCGTAAGAGCGGTGGGGCATAACCGTGCTTTCTGCAGGTCGAGAGGGGCATCGCAGTAAATTTACAATTGCGGTGTTTCGAAAGCTGTCAAGCCGTGCCCGCTACAGTTCCGGTGGTGAAATCAAACGTGGATGATAACCCCTTCGCAAAGCAACGGCTGGAGAACAGCGGCTGAAGCCGCCATCTTGGTGTGCCCAGATGTTGGTGAGGACGAGTACCAGGTGGCCTGCCTGCTCATGGTGTTTGTGGCAGTCTCCCTGCCCAAGCTGGCGAGAAGCGAGGGCTCCGTGTACCGGGCATCTCTCGAGGGTGAGTGCACCGCGCCCGCCATTGGAGGCAAAAGAATGATGCGTGAAAGGTTACGATAATATATATATGAGGATCGGAAAGCCTCTAGGGCAATCTAATAGGTAGGACCAGTGTACCAGTGTGCTAAACAGTTCCAATGTGCAACGCACTTGAGTGAAGCATACTCTATTGTTCTATTGGGCAGGAGATCGAACTGTAGGGGGCGCTCTGACCGTTTGTTGTACCCATACTCGGTGTTTACTCAACAAAAGGCCTGTGTACATGCCTAGAGGCCTTATGGGCATGTCCATGTAATCTTCTACAATAGAGCGCGGGGCACAGTTTAATGTAAAAAAATACTAACTATCGACGAAGCGACGTTAAGTGCCGGATCTATCCTCAGAGAATGCGAGCTTGACCCACTTCGGCTTTTGTGCTGGGCTGGGACCGTGCATGCTGCATTGTTCATGTAGGCCGGAGTGTAAACAAAAGCGCACCTCCTCCCCCTCATTGGAGAACACGAACTCCAGCCGAACGCTGACGCCGCGTTCGGTTATGTCGGCCGAGCGTTGAGTCATTGTATTTGTTGTCCCCATCCGTGTAGTTCTAAAGTTAACCGCTTGGGGCGTCACGGTCGCTCCTCCTCCCCAATAGACAAGAACATTTTTTAGGGGCGAAGCTCCTTAGGGGCTAGCCATGTCCGTATGTCCGTCCGCCGTAGGCCCGGCGTCGGGTGCTCATGCTTCTGCTCGTGAGATCACGTGCTCACGTGCTCGTGTAGGGAAAAAAAAAATTGAAAAAAAAAGATGAAAAAAATTATGAAAAAAGAAAAAGAAGAAAAAAAAAGAGTAGGGGGTTCTGAGATGCCATCCCATCTGTCTGCTTAAAAAAAGAAAAAGAAGAAAACCACACATTCTCCTACTGACATGAATGAAAGGCTCAAAGAAAAAGAAGAAAAAAAAAGAGTAGGGGGTTCTGAGATGCCATCCCATCTGTCTGCTTAAAAAAAGAAAAAGAAGAAAACCACACATTCTCCTACTGACATGAATGAAAGGCTCGGCATGCTGCGGCTCGGCGTCTACGCAGACAAGCACCACCAGAGCTTCGCCCCGAAGCAACATCAGTTCACCACGTGGAGATGCGGTCAATTTTTTTTCAGTGCCTAGACATTGCAATTTTAGCAACACGGTCCTCCTGCGTTCACGCGCGACAACCATGAAGCACGAATTGCTATCTTCATCATTAAAATTGAAATGTTCTTACACTGTCTTAAATGTTATTAAAGTTACACATTAATAACATTTTTATATTTACATAACATTGAGGATGCTATTGGATCTTCCTGAAATTATTTTGCTGCTGAAAGCTATCAATTTCGAACCAGTTTGGATTTGAACCCCCATCCTCAGTTGTCATCTTAGGGGTCCCACGAAAATGCCGCATCCCCGACTGGCTGCTGCCACTTGGAACATCCCTCAATTGTTAGAGTTGCTTGCCCGTTTCAGTCCAGACACGATCCCAGCAATTCGTGCTGCGGCGCAAGGATCAGGGTAACAACTCGCCTGCAATTCCGGCATCATTGGGAAAATTTCCCCGTCTGAAGCGGGCCTAGGCTTTTACAGCGGCGTATTTATATCGGAAAGTACTTTTGTACATTTTACGGATAACTGAAGTCACGGCTAGACCAGTATGCTCGTGCTGAAAGTTACGATTGTTTGATGGAAGTTCTAGTAAATTTATAAAGCTTGTTACCTTGTCAAAATAGATAGGTTGGAATGGCAGTATTAGCGTCGTCGTCACCATGATCGCGTATTAATGCGAAAGCATTAACTGCCCCATGGAGCGTACCGACGTCATCAGCTCTTGAAGCCGCACCAAACAGCACCTTCCCCTGTCCCAGTGGAACGAAGCCTGTCGTCTGTGGCATAAATCTGATGGATAGGCTCCCATTGGCTGGCACGCGTCATCAAGGAGCGAGGCCTCCATTGTCTCTCGCGCAGCGTAGTTAAAAAAAAAACGCCACCAGAGGCGACCTCTCCATGGCAGTGCAACGCACGCAGCGGCTCGGCCGTCGGTACGAGGTGCGGCGGTGCGGGCCTGGCTGCACAGCCCGCTCGGGCAAACTCCGGAGAGGCTGCATAACTGAGCTCAGCACGGCGCAGCCACTTCACGAGAATGTGCGCTCGGCCGTCGGCCACTACCTCGGCAGTAGCGAAACGTGACCGTCCACGCCAGTACGCCGCAGACGAACTAAGGGAGCGGAAGAACGGCATTCATGCTTTTGCATTCACAACTCGTAAGAAGTGCTTAGCTGTCCTCGGACTTCTTTTCCTGCGAGCTTTTAGGGACATTTAAATATTTGGGGGCACCTCAGTTTTCTCAATGGAGATGTTACTTCCCCCTTTCAAGACAACTTTTTGGGAATGAATAGTCTAGTAAGTAAATAGTAAATAGTTTGTTCCGTTCAGACAAGTGACAACATGCCAATCTTCATGGTTTTATATGCTTAATTAGCTTTTATTTGTAAGTATATTTTTTATTGATTATTAAGGTAATTAGTTAAGAACATGTGCTGGTTACGAGAACTCTGCGAAATGGAAGTCTTAGAATACGGCCGCCTTGATGTTTCCAGTATAAACACATACCTTAAAGACAGTAACTAAGTGCGTGAAACGGATTCGGTCTACCTCTTATAGTTCTCTCAATTTTTTTCATTTGTAAAATTCAATTCTGAACACTCAGTATATTGAAGTCGGATGCACATTTTGATAACTTCCCTTAGACTTCACGAGGCACATAGGTCCAGAACATGTCTAGTTGGAACAAAAAGTCAGTGTGCAAACAAGCTGGTGAAGGTTAGCCCCACAACCCCAAGACTGCAGTTAAGCAAAAAATGACACACACACACAAACGTCTCTCAAGTCTTTCGCTTTTTGCATGTGTGTCGTCTTTTGCTTACCTGCACTCCGTGGTGTGTGTAACCTTTAGTATGCCTCGTCATATCTGCGACCGTCTTCCTATCAGGTGGCGCCTCCAAGGCCGTTAAATAGGAGCCCCTTTTAAAGAGGTGCATTGCTAGCATCTCGGGTGTTTCCGTATACTGGTCTCCGAGTTGTCTTATCAGCAGAAGCTGGTGGAGGGAGGTCAGCGCTCTCGCTCACCCAAAGCCATTATGTCTGCAGTGTCGTTTTGTCGGTTGTCAGCCCTCTGTGAGCGTTGCTCCTTTGGTCGTGGTGTTATCTCAGTGTAGTTGGATTCCTTTAAAGGGCAACTTTACTCACTTCTGAAGATTTCGGGATAATGAGTGGTTTCGCATTAAAAAGCCCTTGTAAAAGACACTACGTCATTTGCTTCACGAAAAATGGGATATATATTTTTAAGTCTAATTTTAAATAAAAGCAAAAATCTGGCAACATTGCTCTCGGACCGCCAAGAACATGGCTATTGCGTGGTACGAGATGTCACGTGATCCTCTACGCAACGACGGGCAAGGTGGAGGCGGGCGTGTGCCAGGCGCAGGTGTCGTCTGCCCCGCACTCTTCACCACGTTTTGGCGTCTACGACATTCGACGACGTCTTAAAGGGCAACTCCGCTCAATTCCGAAAAATTTAGGTTTACATGTGATTCCATTTCACAAAGCACTACTAAACAGCTCTACGTCTTCGGATTCGCGAAATGTGGAGTATTATTCGTGTAATCTTAATTTAAACATCTGCTGATACCGAAACCGAAACTTCGGTTGCGTCAGGCAACATTGGCGTCGCGTCGACAGAGTCATGGCCACGTCACGTCGAGCCACGTGGTCTTGTGAAGTTCGTGGGGGCGAGGGACAGGACACGCGACGCGGGCAGGTCGCTTCGCATGGCGTGGATGGTGATGGCCCGGGGGAGAGGGGGAAGGGGAGAAGACGAAGGAGAGGGGGAGCGGAGAAACAGACCGATAAGCGCGCAGGGCAGCGCAAACTAGCGCATCCGCGTTACAGGGATCACGTGGACGCTGTTGAGCCAACACCGGGAGGAGAAACTCATGATGTCATCGTTCAATTTCGCTCTAAGAAGTAAAAACAAACAAAACGTGAGAATGACGTAGTCATGTCTCTGACGTAGTTGGTCAACGTTGGCCGCTCCAACTCCGCCGCATTGACTGCGTTGACGATTGTGCCTCACGTCGCACGCTAAAGTTGGCAGATTTCGGCGAATTGGCTCATTAGAAAGTTTGCTGGCCAGTTTATTAAATATATAGCCGGAATTAGATTGTAATATTTGACATGGGGTCTTCCTACATGATACTGAAGAGGGCTGCATAGTTTTCTAAATATCAAAAATGAAGCGGAGTTGCCCTTTAAGGTTTTTGGCAATTTTGCCATTTTTTCTGCAAAGACATCGCTCGCTCAAACGTCGAGCACAAAGTGCGTACTTCGAGTTGAATACGCACGCGTACGGTTTCTTTACTAGGTGCGAATGTGGCCAATGCCTGGTGCTGCCCGACTTCAAGCCGGGAGTGAATGTGCGGGAGAGAAAGCAGCAGTAAACTTTCCGACACACAGTCGACCGGCTACATTACTACGAACGAAACAATTCTTTCAGTAGCTCAGTGGAAAGACGTCCGCTTCACACGCTGCGGGCACGGGTTCAATCCCTAGTGTGGGCGTACCACTTTTTTTTTCTTTTCTTTTTTGTCAATCATTTTGCGATGTTTACATTTCTTTTTTTACTGTTATCACTGAAACAGACATTTGTTGTGGACGACACGTCGCTGAACTAAATGGTATTGGATTCCATTTTTGACACCTGCGAACTGAATGTAGTCACTTTCGACAAAATGCAAGGAGCATATGAATCGTGTAGCGTCCGCTTTCCGAGGTTCCTGTAACTGTTTTACAGGAATTGCAGCCAGCCATTGATCCCGACCTGTTGATCTTTCGGAAACTTGTGCACTTTGCCGCACAATGCCACTTTCAGATGCAGGACACGTGAGGGAGCTCCTCACACAGCATCTTGGTAGTATTCTTTTCGGAGCCGATCACGGGAATTCACCACGGGCACTCACTACTAATTGCCAACACTTAAATGTACAAAACAACTCATCTTGAAGTCCAGAACAGCTAGCGGAACAAACATAGCTGCCAAGGAATCGCACGGCGAACGGATCCCGCGACGGATTTCGTCTGCTACGTGCGGGAAAAAAAAAAAAAAAATCGCACGGTCGAGTGTAGCCACGTGACTTCCGCCACTCACTCTCTCCTCTCCACTTCTCCGTGCGGTGCGGGGGTTTCGGTTTCAAGCAGTTGCGTTTTTTGGCGTTATTAAAAAAATACGTGACTCTGTTGCAAAATATTAATTGGGAGTATTCAGACACCATAATGAATCGCCTGGCAAAAAATGAAAAACGAATTTGGGGGGGGGGGGGGGGGGGGGGTCAGTGTCCCTTTAAAAGGTTAATACAGCGGGCACGAGTCCGTAGACGCGAGAATGCGCGATACGAATACAAAAATGGCGAATATAAACAAATGGTCACGATGGCGTTGGGGCTAGCCACCTTATACCGAGTATTGCGTTTTGCTTTAGTTTTGGTTTCGATGGTAACACGCATGTAGTTTTGGGCACCGATTTTGGCTAAAAGAAAGTGCGCTTTAGGATCGTGCAAACACTGTACACGGTGCAAAGGTCACGCGGGAACCTGCCGCGAACTCGCATGTTGTGGGAACCGATGCTGCCAATCGCGGATGCAGCAGATTTGCATTTCACGACGATGCAACAGACATTCGGGACAACTCGTATGTCACGGGAATCGACATCGCTTGCGCGGATCGCGGACAAAAAACGCGGGAATTCACTACAAACGCGCATGCCACGGGAACAAATATCGCGTGCCGAGATCATTGACAACAACGCATGAACCCGCTAGAAACTCCCTTGTCAGAGATACCGCAGATCGCGCGGTTGGTGTGATTCCCGTCGGACATCGCGTGATGTCCGACGGGAACTTTGTGAATGCAACACGCTCGAACACTCATCCACGAGTGGACATTGCGAGAGAGTATTTTTATAAAAATATTTTTTTTTATTATTATTAAATGTTAAGTTTTGCACAGCCTCATCAGCTTTACATTTACGTGCCTCTCCGCAACGAAATTATTACTTTTGTGGTTTTAAAAACTTTTCAGCCCTATATAACATTTCTCCGCAATAGAATAAAATAGACATCTTCACCACCTCTTCTGCTAGAGAATATTGCGCACAAAACATTCGACAAACGAGGCAACGGCTATATCGTATATTAATGGAGCTCAACACCTGCTCCCTAAACCTCCGTAATACCAGACAGGTGTAGCAATTTTAGCAACTACGACTTGAACTTTGTTTAGACTTAAACGTTAAAAAGCGCAAACAAAACAAGGGCAATAAAGGCACAAAGGCAACAGGACGGGCGCTAACTCACTACTGATTTTATTACAAAAACTTTGTCACTTCTATACACAAAATTGAACTTTGTTTAGACGTTTCAACTATCGTCTTCAACAGTTCGGCCGCGTGAGTGGAACTCCGGTCGAGAGTAGCCCCAGCTAGATTGGAGCTCCAAAACTAATAAAATGTGAAAATAAAAAAAAAAAAACATTGAAGCAGTTCTGAACAACAAATCTGACTACGTCAAATGACGACCGTAGACTAGAATATGCATTGTTTTCCTCGGTTTTATTAGCGCTCCTCTTTGGGTGGATGTCGTCGTGGTCACAGCCGGCTTGAGTCTGCGCTTGCCGCTCTCGAAACTGTTCCAGCTGCAGAGGGATACTCAAATCGCAGCACGCGGCTATACCTGCTTATGCATCATAAACTGCTTATGCATCATAATAACTGCTTATGCATCATAAAAACGATAGTCTGCGTACAGATACGAACGTGAGTCACTGCGAGATCCGTGCTTTGAATGCCAGTTGAAGTAGAAAACTTGGCACGCGGCATTCAAACCACGGATATTGCGGGGACTCGTGCTTGCAGACTGTGACCCCGGCTTTAATGAGAGGGTTTCATTTGACACTATTTCTCTCGGCACACAGCTCGCGCAATAGCAGCTCGATGCGGGCGAGCAGCTGCTTTATTTAGATCTGAGCCGAACATGACGCATGAGAGCCCAACTATCCAGAACACAATTTGCGGCTCGCAGGGGTGTACATGCAGTTGCAGTCGTCTTATCGCTTCAGAATCGCTTTGTCGTCTGCTTCGGCGTCGTCTGCTTTTTCGTCTTCGTGAACGCGTGAGCACACTGCCGTTCACGCAGTGGTCCCACTTCGGCCGCAGGAAAAAAAAACAACGACGCCACTACTCGAGCTTTCCGGCTGCTCGGATGTCTCAATTAACTTGGAAACTGAACATCTACTTGAATGGCAAAGAACAAGAAAATTCGAGGGACCATCGTCTTTGTGTAGCACCGTGGAACAGCGTCAAATATGTTGATGAAAAACTGAGCTTGGTGGTGTTCAGTCTTGTGGCATAACGTTTAATCAACAATGAAGGAAGAGGAGCTAAATAGACTTCTCGGTGAGCGATAGTTTTGTAAAAGTTGTTTCATTCTGGTTGACAGCCTGTGCGACAGGGTACCGATGAACTGCGGGGAGAAGCCTGCACACAGAGAAGAAATGATCTACAGAAAGGCCATGCCTGATGCGCCGTAACAATTGCCATCTCTCAAAAAGAAGCAACCATGCGAGATACCTGAAAACTTGGGGTGGAGCTGATTTTTTGTGTACAGTTTCTATTCAGTTTCGTTTTGTTTGCGCAAGCTCCGAACGCTAAGAGTCGCCCGACGTTGGAAGCTTTTTCTGGATCAGTAGCGCCAGCCTAATAGACCACCACAAAATAGGTTTGGCTCGTTTGTTACATTTCTGCCGGTAAGTGTTGCACTTCTAAATTGCATTATGTGGTGTTTTTTTTTTTTTACGTTTTGTATACAAAAAATGAAAACCGCTTCCGAAAAAGGTTGTTTTATTTCAAGTGATGCATATCAAGAATCGCTGTTTTTTTTGTTTTTTTTTTTTTAGTGATTGTCCTGATCTTTGAAGCACAGTTGTGCTTAAAACATGTCGTCACATAGCAGTTCTAACCACCAAAATTCATTGAGCAAAAAGTGTATTCAAAACGGCCTCACCAAACTTAGTGGAGATAGACCAACGGGACAGTCTGCTACGGAGCGAATATGCTCAGAGAGATTCCAACGTACGGAACCACTTCGGCACGCTGTGTGTCTCGAGCCCTGTAATCTTATACTTTTTAGCTGACGTGCAATAGGTTAATATAAATTATGAAGCAAATCGCGAAACAAATGGAAAAACGCTATTTTTCCTGCCGCTCTGTCCGGCTCTGTTTACATTTCTTTGCCATGCTACTTTCTTTCGGGAAGACATAATATCCTAGGCCTTTTTGCCTGGTGCTGTTATTGTAGCACCGTGGCATACAACGGGGAAGCCACCCATTGAAAATCATGAGTAAACACCCTGCTAACGTCTCGTGCTAACCCGAAAATTTCCAAACGCCGGGCGGGAGTACAATTGCATTGACGCGGCCGGAAAACTGGGGAGAACTACAGGTACCAGCATGCACCGCGGCAGCGGTGGCGTCGCGCAACTCCTGGTGAGATCGGTCTATTGCGCCATTTTGATGCAAAACCGAATTTTCTGCGCCTAGTTGCGCCAAAAACGCGAAATCGGTCGAAAGTGCATTCCACTGCGCCAAAGTAACTTAGAAATTAAAAAAAAAAAAAAAGGTTTGCGGCGACGTTAGGTTTAGTGGGAAACGAGAGCTTGGTTGGCAACATTCAATCTTGTCGTAGTAAAGTAGTAAAGTACACGGCACGGGTACAGGGTGGCTCAAGCAACCGCTGGGTTCGAAGATTTCAGCTGTAGCACCTATCTAGACCTATAATACGTGCTCTTTCCCCGATTTTCCTACTACTTTCCAGTGATGTTCCATGCAGGAAATTTTCCCTTTTTCAGGGAATTTTCGGCCTCAATTTCGGTGCAAAGGGAAGTGGGAATTTCAACACGATTGCAGGAAATTTGAGGAATTAACGATAAAATTCGGGAAAAAGCGTTAAAGAAAAATAAATATTTGAAAAAAAAAAAAGTCTTGTGGTCCAAACAGTGTAAGAAGGGAAAGTGAGAAAGCCACAGTGTAGGAGGGAGACGTGTCTGAACCAGAGCCGTCTGGTCTGAACGACTCTCTGGAACGCGTCTCCGCGGCTGGTGTGTTTAGCGGCGTCCTATTCCACCCATTCATTGGAAGTGGCAGCAAATGACGTCGCAGAAGCCGGGGTGTCATGCCGTTGGATGTCGCAGCCCTGGGGGTCGGTCGCAGAAGTTCCGGCAAAAAGCAGGAGCAGACGTGAGTGTCGCTATCGTCGCCGCGTCTGAACTCTTGGCTGCCGAAGCTTGCGTGGAGTGTCAAGCTGAATAGCGGCCTGTATTAGCAACAAAATTCTATGACGTCATCAGGCGGAAATCGAGAGACCACTCTTTTAGACGTGGTAAACACACCAGTCGAAGACGCGTTCCAGGCGCCATAGTACCATTTTCTTCTCTTATGCGACTTCGCGCGGCTTTTGTAATAAAGTGCGCTCAAAGTGGCCTGCATAACCACAGAAATAAGCTGCTGCCAAAATAAACGTAAAAAAAAAGCGTAGAGAATTATGCAGAGATATTTCAAAATTTTGCAGGGAAAAAGTACAGTCAAACGCCTGTATAACGAAGCGTGTGGGACCGCGATAATTCTTCGTTATACACGTCACTTCGTTATATCCGTCGCGCACTTTAATGACCCCAATAAAGCATATGTACAGGCTATTAAAGCGTTGTACAGGCTATTTCGTAGTAGAAGCGTTCGTTGTATGTAGCGGCGTTTGACTGTACCTCAAATAGGGAATTTTTGTACCGAAGAAAGGGAAATCTTGGACATGGTATGGAGGAACATCACTGCCACTTTCCGCTGTCATTTGTGACTGCATGCGCTGTCACGCAGTCTCGCTGTCTGGCCGCGGGAGGTACGACGCACAGGCTATCGAGATGAGCAAACCTAAGTATTTCTTTCGTTTTGAGAGTAAACCTTTTCTTAAAAGTGCTATTGAGCGCCTCCATTGTGTAATGGTTCATTCGTGTCCGTAATCTTCTCGTCAAAATGGACGGCGCCGTCGCTGTGAGTACTTTCGGTTATCACACGCCTGCTTCCAGTGCGTGAACAATCGAATGAATCGGTCACACACCCGTATTTAGCGTGCATGTGCTGCTCATAGTTTTTGTACCAATTCACTATTTACCTTGTGACTCACTTTTGTGTGGAGTTTTTTTTCTATCTGCACGTGCTTTCTACGAGCGTCCGATCGATGTCTGGTTGTAGTAAACCGTGCTTCCCTGTTCATGCTCTCGAATCACCGCTTTAAAAAGTTTCGCTTTTGCATCAGTTCGTATAAGCTTGAGGTACCTGGTGCCCACCTAACTTTGCAGCTAGCCTGTGTTTCCTGTCCTCATCTATGCGCATAAAACTCGCGTTTGCCTTTTTTCGTTTTTTTTTTTTCTTTTATATTTTATCCCGGTGCGTATCGGCGCTGATGAGTTATTAGGACCAAGATGGAAAACGATAACGATTAAAAAAGAAATCTAATTTATATGATTTATATCAGATCTTTTGTGATTTAAATTGCTGATAAGCTGCTCTAACATTTTCTACTCCTAATCTGCTCCAAACTGTAGACTTTTCTGCTTTGAAGTTGCTCCAAAGTGCATAAACTGCTGCTCCAAAACGAGAATTTTGTGCTCCTAAGAGGCTCCAAAATCCAGATTTTCTGCTCCGAAAATTGCTCCAAAATCTGTTTCATCTGTCTCACCCCTGGGCTCGAAATTCGTTTTCTTTCTGCCCGAAAACCGCCGATCGAGAACTGGCCGGTTTGAGTCGCCCTCACTCTCTTCTCCGTGGTCACGTGCCGTTTCCCCCTCCGCAATCGAAAGAAGAGTTCACTGGAAACACTCCTTGTTCCGCTTCAATGGATAGATAATGGCCACAGAGTGGTGGCAACTTGTCTCCGACCCCCACGTTTTAAGAAAGCGACCTTTGTATTCATCGGAGAGGGAACCGAGCCCCTGAAAGCAGCCTTTGTATCAATCGGAGGGGGACGCTAATCCCCGAAAGTCGTCTTTGTTTGCATCGGAAGGGGAAGACTCTAATCTCCCTCTCGTGGCTTCCACAATGCTAAGTCAAAGTCGAAAGATAAAGCAAATATGTACAGAAAGGCAAGACCCTCTTCGCGCGTTGGCCGCGACGTCACGGAAACGATGGGACGCTATTGGATGCGGAGGTGGCGGAGGGATATATGATTCCCTTTGAGGGGCATTTGCCGCTACCTTCTTGACTTGTAACCTACTATAAAAATAGACGAAAAAATACGATACCCATTTTTTGTGGCTTGTAAAAAGTTGCAAATACGTTGATTGGAAAAAAAGAAAAAGTTGCACAGCCCCACAATTTACGTGACGCCGTAGCAAAATATTGATTGGGTAGTCTTCTGATCCCATAATAGATCGCCGGGGGGTGTTAATAGCGAGTTTTAGTGGACCGTGTTTCCCCCTCCGCTAAGCCCCTCCGCTACCCGGAACTCTACAGCCAAGGCCATCGGCACGCAGGCGCAGTGTCGGTTTTTTCGTAGCGGAGTGGGAAACGCGGTCTACTAAAACTCCCTAATGTCGTGCCCCGAACGCTCGGCCGATCGAGCCAAGAAAATGCACTCGGAGTCTCGGAGAACTGCACTCGGGAGTCCTCGGAGTAGCGAGACGCTGCCATGTGAACGGTTACCGCGTCTTTTTAGGCTTAGGAACGCCCAGAATCGGAAGACTATCTTTAAAATTGGGCGAACTCGTCGCTCATTCCTTGTGATCTGAGCGAGATAAAGCGAAGTGAGAGCCGGCTGCACCGTTCTCACTGGCAATGAAAGTGGCGAATACTGCAGCGACTATGACGAGTTTGCTCCGAAGTGAGCGGAAAGGGCGCCGCCATGTTTGCCGACTTAACCCGGCCCCGAGCAGATAGGGACCCCACGCTATTTCTCCAATCTTGCGTTAAGCGAGCGCCAACCCAAAACCCAGTTTAGATTCGGCGCATGCGCAGTAATGAGCCCCTATTTCTTGGGGACCCCAAGCTTTGGGGCCCCTATCTACAAAGCTCGCAATAAGGGTGCTTTAGTAGATCGTCCCGATACCTCCGATAACGACGCCCGATAACAATAGGGAGTTTTCGTAGATAGACCGCGTTTCCCCCTCCGTTATGCCCTCCGCAACGAAGAAGCCGCCACTGCACCTGCGCGCCGATGGCCTTGACTGCAGACTTTCAGGTATCGTATAGCGGGTTGCCGAGTGCGTTGAGAAAGTAGGACCAACTCCCTGTTTTCGGGTATCGTTACAGGTGTTATCGGAAGGATCTAGTAAACTTGCTTATATCCCGCCGTTGCGAAGCGACCGAAATGCGTAGGTCCCATTTCCCCTGTAGTCACGTGACATGTACCCGGCCCTGGATTGGTTGAGATGGTTCTGCTGAGATCTATCGTAAGACGAACGGGGCTTGTCTCGACAGCCATGTAAATGCATATCGCCAGACGTCCGCTCCCGTGGTCCGTTCGATCGCCGAGGTTGCTCGCGATTCGCCGTCCCCGCTCCAACGATTACGGCCTGCGCAACGTTTTGCAATTCTGAAGCTCTATTTTTAAGCCCCTTAATGGCGTTCGACCTTCTTGGCGCGCTTAACGATTCTGGTGTCTGTATCATCCATGGGGTCAGGCAGGCTTCGACCGAAACACGTGTAGGAAACATGGCGGGTTTTTTGTGTCTTCTTTCCCCTTTCTTCTATTTCTGATTGTTAGTGTATGATCTTCGCGAATAAGTGTTCCCTATTGGTCGTTATTTTGTCTTTGCCAGTGGCATCAAAAACACTTAAAACAATTCGAGGCTTTTCTTTTTTCTTTTTTTTTTAGAAAAGGGGGGGGGGGGTTAAATGGAAATAATCCTTGGACACGGGTATGGCCTGTGCAACGGCGATCTCTGGCATATAGATACTTGCCGTGCGCTATTCCAAGCAAGCCCTGACGAGGTGTGGGCCAACTCGGAGTTTCCGCACGAGGTGTAGCCACTGCGCGTGCGCACGAACCGCGTCAAGTCTGCGCATGCGCCCTGCCAACAAAAGCGTCTTGGTGTATATTTTCAAATCACCGGGTTTCGAGAATCATTAGGAAGTTTTCGTAGACCGCGTTTCCCCCTCCGCTAAGCCCTCCGCAACGAAGAAGTTGCTACTGCGCCTGCGCGCCGATGGCCTTGACTGTAGAGTTCCGGGTACCGTAGCGGGTTGTGGAGGGCGTTGCGGGACGGCGAAAACGATCTTCGAAAACTCCCTATTGCTTGCCTCAAAACGTTTTTAGAGCGTAGCTCGTAAGCGCGATCCAAACCAACGCGTTTTTGTGCGCGCGTAGGCCGTGCGTCTCCCGGAAATTGCGTATTTCGTGACGTCACGCTGATTCCTTGCGTCTTCCGGGCGCGCATGAGAAAGTCTGATGATTTCAACTTCTTTCTGAAGGCGCACGAAAACGGGCTGTGACGTAGACGGGCGCGCCTCTCCCGGCCAATTCGGTGGAGGGCACCAGTTCCGGCTCCGCGTTTCTTCGCCGTCTGGCGCAGATGCTTTCCGCTGGCCCGAAGGCGCACCGTCCTAACAAACGCGCATGCTTGTGCACCAGAAACAGCAAAAACGTCACGAAATACGCAGTTTCCGGGAAGCGTACGGCCTACGCGCGCACAAAAACGCGTTGGTTTGGACCGCGCTTGGGCGACCGTTTCCGGGTTGAGCGGCGTCGCCTTCGGCGTAACCGCGCGTTGCATTATGGGACGTTTTCCCGCTAAAGTTAGCGGAAAAATTTTCCCGCTAAGTTTAACGGAAATTTAGCGAAAATGTTCCGCTAAATGGGAGGGGAGGGGGAGGAGTGGCATACCCTCCCCTCCTCCTCTTCAAGAGCTGCGCTCTAGTTCGACAATACAGAAAATTGTAAACGTCTTTCTTTCTTTCTTTTTTTTTTTAATTGCCGAGATATGAAGGTCGAATTTCTGGCTTTTTTTGTGTCGTCGTCCTCACGGAAAAAGAAAAAGAAAAAAACCTTCAGCGATTGAAGCGAAAAGGGCATACATCACGCATACAACATACAGCCCATCATTCGTTTCAATAAAGAATAAGCACAAAACGAGCATCCTAACCATGTAATGAATGATAAGGGGCTCCTGAAAACAATGCGAAGCGCGTAGCACTCACCGCATACGTTCCCGGTGAAGATTACTGTTGCCCAAGCTGCCGCGGCGACGGCAGCTTGCGACGCGGGGAGTGACGTCAGTCCATTCACTTTTCTTTTGGGGAGGAGAGGAGGAGGGGTTATCAGCTGTTGTCCCCTCCCCCCTCACTAATGATGACCGTCCGGCCTCTGGCTGTGACTCCCACGTTAGTATTTCCTCTTTCGCAAGCCTTAATTCTTTCTCTCTCACTCTCTCGTGGGCAATCGTTGCAGGTGATACCATAGCTTCGCTGTCCAACCACCTTCACAGCGTGAATTGGAGTCCGAACGTTTTTGTTGTTGTTGTTTTTTTTGGGGGGAGGGGGGGGGGGGGGAGGGATATATTGTATGTACAGTAATACTATCTCACGCGCTGTGTCCTCTAGCTACTCGAATATTTTACCATCCGATTTCTCTGTACGCGGCATGCAGCCGGTAAGACAAGTGCACCTAGCTACGGATTGCTGTTCCGCATATCGTGCGTCCCGTCCTCGCAGACAGTGTCTATACCTCCGTGTAACTCTGGTCGGTCGCGATTAAGCCATCTCTCATTTACTGGGTGACTGTCGAGCTCTTGCAACATCGCAGTGCAGCAGCGGCGGCCTCTGCACAGCCCCTACTTTCTTTTCCTCCGATATATGCACGCAGTGTTTAGGTCTTAGCGTTTCTGCGCAAAGCCGATATCCCTTTCACAGCTAGCGCAGGTGCAAACATGGCGTCCTCCCTTTTATTGTGTCCCATCTTCCTCAAATATGGGATCAGGGTAGGGGCGGAGTTAAAGGAGCCGTGCAACAATGTTAGGACTTTGGTCAAGTAATTGTGGTAGCTGTTCCCTGTCACGTTTGGATTAAACGATAGTTTTCTATAAAAAAAAAAAAAAAAAAAGAATAGTTTCTTTCACCTCGGGCAGATGGCGCCATTAAAACTGAGCGTTGTCGATGATATGAGGTTTTTGACGCATTTACTCTTGAAATGTGAATATATTTCTATCTTGCCAACATTGCAATGCGTGGATAGAAGCGCCGAAGGACAGGGACAAAGTGAAGAAGGTAACGACAACACGCAGCGTAGTCGTGTTGCCCTTCCCTTCTTCACTTTGTCCCTGTCCTTCGAGTCACGAACCAACTAGCCCAACCGAATATTTTGCTATTACAATGCACCCAGGTGTTCGTCACGCTTTAGTTCCCAGGGCCGCCACCCCGCGGCTGCAAATCGCGAAATATTCCCGCTCTTTGCTATTACGCAACGGAATCGTGATATTTCGCGTGAGGCGATGTCTGCGCCCCCTTCTGCTAAGATCAACAATGGAAACATTAAAAACTGCAAATTCTTCGGAAGTTGAAATTGTTGCATCGCCCCTCTAAAGGGACAGGACAACTAAACGGATATATTATTCTTGAAATGGAATGCTCCTAGGCTACTCAGTATATGCACCAAGTTTCACGATTTTTAGAGCTCTAGTAATTGCAATAATCGATTTACGAATCTTGATCGTTTTCATCTGGCGACCAGGCAACACTGCCCAACTTAGTCACACCAAAAAATTAGAAGCGTGCAATTTAGGTTTTGATGTGTCATATATGGAGAGAGGGGGAAAAGTAAACCAAGTTATACCAGGAATGGTCTCCGCAGACGACAGTGTACTGTTAGCAGACAGCCAGGATAGGTTACAGGAACTGATTAAGGTCTGTGAATAAAAACGAGGCACTCTGGGCCTGATATTCAGAAGCGACAAGTCGGGAATAATGGCTTCTAACGATGAGAAGGGGGAACATGTGACGTGACTAGGCGCGTTGCTGCGTTCCCCCAGACGTTCACGTGACACGGCGTCGGTGGAGCCCTCCGCGGTCCAAACTTTCCGACCTCAGAGCGCTGTGGTGGCGCTGCTGTCGGCTCTGCGCATGCGCAGTGGTCACCTGACGCGAAGCACCTCTGGTTGCAGCGCACAGCAACAACATGCACTGCCTGGCGCACGCCGTGAACGCCCTGGCGGGCTCGCTGTTCACGCTGTGCGGCCACGGCGACGTGGAGGACCGACTGAAGGAGTTCCTGGCGCTGGCGTCTTCGAGCCTGCTCCGCCTGGGGCAGGAGGCGGACCGGGAGGCCGGCAGGGAGGCCGTCTTCCTGCTGCTCCACCTGCTGGTCGACGAGTCGCCGTTCCTCACCATGGACCTCCTGGAGTCCTGCTTCCCCTACGCCCTGCTGCGCAACGCCGCCCACGCCGTCTACAAGGCCGAGGCCTGACCAATAAAAGCCACACCTGGTCCCTGTGTCTTCTGTATTCACCGATGTTTGTTTGCAAGCAAGCTCGCTGCCGCCCACTATCGGCGGACCCCTGCGCGCTTCTGGTTTTCCTCTTCTTTTCCACTTGTCACACATCCTTTTGTAATTTTTACTATACGTTCTACAAAGCGCGCAGGTTCTTACAAACCTATTACAGGTACCTCTCCGAAGGAAAATCTTATTTTCCGATCGCTGTGTGTTACTGAAGAAGAAATAAATACACTACCGGAAGTCTACTGGGGCACCAAATACTGTGGCGCCCTCGTGGTACCAACTCCCACCGAATGCGGTGAATATTTATAGTGCATTAGCGCCGTCCTATAGCATCCGAAGTGGTCCCGAAGTGGAATCAAATGACGTCCCAGACGTCTCATGATGTCGCGATCCTGGCGGTTGGTTGTACAGGTAAAGAGCAGGAGGGAAGGCGAGTGTCGCTGTCTTCACAGCGTCCCAACACCTGACTGGCCAAGTTTCCCTAGACTGTCAAGCTGGAGAGCTGGGAGCGACAGAGCGGGCGTCTACCACATACGCTGCTGGGACACCGCCAGGACCTAATGACTAGTAACGCGGTACCGGGAACTAGTTACTCTTTTTGCTAATTTGGAACTAACGCGGTATTGTTAACTGTAACAATGGTACTCTTTTTTTAAGTAACTACGAAGAGTAACGTCGCCACAGTTACTTTTCAGATAAATGCGTAGAAATATTCCAAACGACAACCAAATCGTGAAAGGTAGCACAGCGAGAAACTGCCGTAAAAACCGTCTCAAAGCAAAAAAAAAAAAAAAAAAAAAACAACAACTTCGAGCGTCTGTGTTTGGCCAAGCTGGTCCCGCCAACAGGGGGGATGTGGACGAGCTAAAAGGTATTGTAATTTAAATACTTTTATAGCGTCAGTAATTACAAACTTTGAGGCACAATTAGAATTACTTTTGCAAGGCTTTCCGGTGCCGACGGAACTTCTCTGAAAGCCTCAGTGCTCGCACAAGCGGCCTAACACTCGGTGATACAGTCGCACACATAGTAGACATGCACACACAAAAACAACATAAATAGCGTCTCATTGTTTGTTGTTTTGTTGCTTACACTGCGGGCTGAGAGACAATCCTCTTTGGAGCCCCCCTCAACGGCGCCGTCTGCGATGCGAGCAGAAAGCAATAGCGTAAACATGCCAAAATATTGAAACAAAATTGAGCTTCAGCTTTCAGTCGAGGTTGGGGATTTTGTCTAAGAGGTTATTTTTCTTTTTTGGCTTATTTTTTACGTCCCTCTTCTAGTACTGTCGCATATTTGTTTCTTTGTATTATCTTAAAGTTTATTCCCTGTTGGTTTTACTTCGGATATTATTTGCGTAAGCATTTTAGAGACTGACCTCCCACCTGTGAATATTGTCCCCATTGATTCGGGAGCCCCGATTCGGTTCTTATATATTTCTGAGACATTATAATTTCAACTCGGTGTAAATATTTTATAATAACGTGAAACATTTGTATTTGAATGTGGTCGTATTAGAGCGTGTGGTCTGTAGTTTTATATTAACGCTATTAAAATATTCAGACATGACTCGCATTTTCAGTTGCCTGGCTAACAAAAGCGTGTGAACCCAATTTTTTCTTTAGCGATCTCGCGTCTTCGAGTATATGAACTAACCTATTATTAGTTATTAAAAATATAAGAACGCAGGACTTCATTGCCCCAAACTGTCAAGTTCTATCATTGATTTCATAAAATGCATAAAAGGACAGTACAATACGTAACATATTGTAATCATAATTACAATATGTTACGTATCATATTTAAGCGTCTACCTTTTTTGCGCTTTCCACGTCTCTTGGGGTCCGGGCAAGCCAGCGGGCACGGAGAGAGTAACTAAATATCCGTGCGTCATACTGTAACCGGACGACGCGGAAACCTCCTCCACCGACGGGGGCGACCCGCGGTGCCGAAAGCGCGCGATAAATACATGGACACAGACGAAGGGAAACAGGACAAGGCGCTCCTGTTTCCCTTCGTCTGTGTCCCTGTATTTTTTCGGCGCTTTTTGTTTGCAATGAAACAACTGGCCCATATCTCCACTTTACAGCGATAAGTAATTGTAAAGTAATTGCATTATTTTTTAAGTAATTTGTAATTGTAATAAATACTTTTCACGTAGTAGTAATTTTAGTTAAACTCCTTTTGGAGCAAACTGTAATTAAATTACCTTCTGGAAATCATTTCCCCATGTTTGACCCACAGCGGAGATGGCCCATTGCGCGGCGTCTGCAAAGCGTTTCCGAGCCTTTGTTCGACCGAGGGGACGGGTGCTTTTCCTGGAGAACAGTTTCTGGGGATTGTTTGCCCAAACGGCCGTGGATTACGGCACAACCGATTTTTCAAACCTGCTCTTTTTGCCGCTAAGCATATACGTATACGTTTCACTTTATATTTGAATCGTCCAACTCCCAGATGTTCTTTTGCGGGGTCTCGACTTCCGGCCCTATCTCTCCCCCCTTTTGGTCCTTCTCCAATCTGATTACTGGCCTTGCCTCTTTTCCGCTATGTCACCCACTTGGTGTTCGCATGTGTTCCTGCTTCCCGAGTCCCGTCACTCGAGAAGGAGCATTTGCTCGAAACGCCTTCTATGTCGTTCTGCTTTTTTGCGTGTTTTCTTCGAGTGGAAAGGCCCCTCTCAGCTGGGACCAGAAGCATTTGGTATCAGCTGATTTACTCATGTCTGCGTCGATGGTTTTCCGCTGGTTTCTTTTAGTTGTGGTGGTGGGATGAAGGAGCGAAAATATGACCGATGTAATTAGGAAGTGGTGGAGAAATCATTGTCGAGCTAAGTAGCAACGGCCGTTCAGAATTCAAGACGCAGTGCCCGTTTGCACCTCGATAACTGTCCCACTTTCCGGGCCGCTCCGTCCCCGCTTTGCGGCGATTTGGCCCGCTGCAGCGGTAACTGAACCAGTGCTTTCCCTACCCACCCCCTAGGTGGGGTGTACCCCCCCCCCCCCCCCCTTTACTTTGTCTGAAAGCACCCCATAAAATATCTTCCGCAAAAAAAAAAAAAACACGTAACATTTATTTTGCGCGAAACCTTTGTTTTCTCGAGCGCGCTACCTCAAAAGTGGTTCCTATATGGCGCTAGCGTCTCAGTGGCATTAAAGGGATACTGAACCATAGAATTTAGTGTCCATAATAAGTGGCGCACGTTCTTTCCACGAGCCAGCAGCCGGCGGTGTGCGCGAGCACACGCAACAGAAATGACGTCAAAGATCTCCATTCGCGGTTAAGATGGCAGTGAAATGCATGGGCTTCGGGCGAAAGGAGAATAAAGACAAGTTTTTCATCTATACAGTGGTGTCTGGTGTAAAAGGTAAGCGATTAATTGGTCTAAGAAGCATGTAGCTTTCACTTGTAGAGATGAAAAGCCTGTCTTTATTCTCCTTTGGCCCGAAGCCCATGCATTTCACTGTCCTCAAGCGCGAATGGAGGTCTTTGACGTCATTTTCGTTGCGAGTGCTCGCGCATACCGGCAGCTGCTGGCTCGTGGAAAGAACGTGCGCCACTTATTATGGACACTAAATTCTATGGTTCAGTATCCCTTTAAAGCCCCTCTATCCTGGGAAAAGTGGCGCCATTCATTGTGGAAATGCTCAAGACACGTGCCGCGCGCCCTTTCTGGGAAGAACATGGCGTTTAAATCTAGCTCAGTGCTGCGCTGTGCCGCCATGATCTTCCCAAGGGCTGCACGTGCCTCGTGCATCGATGCACCTTGCACTACTTTTCAAACATGTTTAAGTGGCATCAGAGCACGAGTCGTTTCGTCGCCTCTCCAACTTAAAGGGGTCATGAAACGATTTTCCTACTTCTTCCTCCTTAGCTTTAATCCTCAACTCAAATGCGAATTGTGAAATCACGTGGTCGTGACATTCCTTCGGCACCGGTGCGATGACTCCTATACTTCGTTTCACTTTATCTGCGAGCGAAGCCAAAGCTAGAAGCGCGAGACCAGCGCTTTTTGCATTTCTCCCCAGCTCGCGCGCTCGAGCAAAGCCTGAACGCACGGAGCTTCCGTGCTCGCGCTTCCAGTTTTGCCTTCGCTCGCACATAAGGTGAAACGAAGTATAGGTTTCACCGTGCTTTTTATGCACACCATAGAACTTGTCATTCCCTAGTGACAATAAGTTCCGTCAGGGCACTCATTGGCCACGAACGCGAATCCAAATATTCGTCGACGGTTTGATTGTTGACGAGCGCATACTTCCGATTGACGCAGTTCTCGTGTCCAATGCGTGAGCTGGGCTCTGCTGACGTCAGTTTGGCGCCGGTGACGCGCTTTTGGAACCGAGGATGTATCATAGTGAAAAGGCGGAGAGCTTTCGAAGGCAAGAAGGTACAAAATAGTCCGCTATATTTTCAAATGTTCGTACCGAAAAGCTGGCTTTTGACTTTCTAGCCTCTTTCTTTTGGCCAACAAAACGATATGCGATTAGTAAAGTCCCAATTTAAAATCATTCATCCCAACCCAAAATTCGTTTCATGGCCCCTTTAACTCTTTGGCTCCTCCTCCCACTGAGGTGAAGGAGAACAGAGGAGAGGTTTGCCCGTTGAATATATATTCGTTATTGACATTCATTGCGGTATCACACTATTGATACCGTGGCTGATATTTTGTGACCTTGCCTTTTGCTTTACTTTGTGCTTTCCTAAGGGAAATACGCATTCTTCAATAAATGTCTAAATCTTTCGGGCACCACGTTTGCATCTCTGTCCAAACGCAAAAAAAGAAAAGCGAAAAAAGAGAAGTAAATGGAGAAAAAGAAATTGACTACTTGTGCCCCCCCCCCTCCCTAATTTTAATTCGTGGGGAAACCCCCAAACTGAACCCTGCCCTATGGCGTCTTTTGCCAATGGGGAAATCAGCGTGAGACTTCAAACTAGACCGAAGATTAAGAGACAGCCCAATGACCGGGCAACATGAAGAACGTACGGAGCGCTCTTGTAGACGAGGCCAAAGCAAGCAGTCATTGATTGCGACAGAAGGGAAGCAAAAGGGAGGGCATCTAGCAGGTTGCCAGACAAAAGCCCAAGGTGCGCAGAGAGCAGACAAACTCTCGTTGGTACTTTCCGTTGGTACTCGCCAGTGCCAGTAGCGTCCATGAACCGCGGTTGCACGTGGCTTGAGATTGTTCGAGCCTCTTCTCACGAAGATTTTCCCTGTTCAAGACTGCTTGCCAAGTTGCCAACATTCACATTAAAGCACGTAACTGGGAGTCGTAAAACATTCTGGGCGTGCTCATCTGTCATTCGCAAGACCCACGCTTGACTTCGTGATCTTTGAACAGTGACGGAGTTGCCGCGTCATTTGCACCTAATTGCGCCATGAACGAAAGTCTGCTACATTGTGTACCAAAATGCCATTTTGGCTCAGAATTGCGCCCCACCGGCGCCGAAGGTTCATCTTAATATCTAGAGTATAGTGGAAGGGAAGAAAAGTGGTACAAATACGTGTTTGACAGCGTCTCTACTTGCCGTATAGATTGTTTCATCTTAGATCAGAGCACACTCGAAGACTCGAACCACGGTGGAGAATAAAGATCGAGATGATTTAAATTGAGATTTAATTCGTGATTTAAGTCGAAGCAGTTTTTCCGCCATGATTTAAATCGAACCTTTCCAGCAAAAATAATCCCAAAAAATATATTTTAATTTTTTATGCTTTCCACGTGCATTTGTTTCTATTTCAATCCAATAATCATCGAGGAAGAGATATTCCTGTTGGACCGAACAGGAGAAAAAAAGCCCTTGTGAGCAATGGGAGCGCTGAGCTTTCACCCTACCTTCATTCGTCAGTTACGTCAAGCAAACCAGAATGCGAAAGAAAGAAACGAAAATGAGAAGAGTCCTATTGCGAGAACGCTAAAGAGAAAGCAACTGGAGCTTTTTTAACGAACTAAAATATCAACCTGCTTTTGGTCTAATTTGGCAGGTTTACATTTAGGAGATTACATTACATTTAGGAGTTACAATAATGTTTTTTCTCCCGCAATAATATCGGTGATCGCACGCGTTGGTCAATTGATCTGCCCCGTTTAAAAATAGATCTTTTAATAAAGAATAATTATTTTAACTACAATGATATAAATCAAATTAATCTGATTTAAATAAAATAACTCCGATTTAAGTCGAAGAAATCCGATTTATTTGATTTCTTAATCTACTTTTTGTACACTGACTCGAACACACATACTAAAAGCGCGAGTCACGGGACATTCGCTGCACCTGATTGGTTTATCTGATGAAAGGGGATCATTGATGCCACGATGTCGCGCTTTGATGCTACGAATCCACCGGCCAGAAGCGTCGATGCTGCGCATCCACCGCTCTGGCCAGTTGGTCCCTGATATCGTCGAAGCTCCCAGACCATGTAGGGAGCTAAAAGTCCCCAGAAAACTTTTCAAAATAGTGGGATGGTGGCCACTGCGATCAGACTGAACCAGGACATTGTGCTCCTGATGGGATCACTGGATTCTCGTGTCTGCCACGTGCCTTCGTTCCATGGCTGCAGAGTACCGTGGCTAGGGTGCCTTCATGTGCGCTTTGCTTAGGGTGGAGACATCTGGCTATTTTGTCCCACACTTTTATTTTTATTTTTGTTCAGAAGCGCGTGAAAGAGCGTGTCCCGGCACGCGCTTGTGGCGCTGACTGTGCTATGGCGACATTTTGTTTTCGTCGATTTCTTTGTATTTTACCCATGGGCGCGTGCTGTCGGCATCGGGTACTACAAAGGGTGGCATCACCCTAAGCAGAAGGACATTGAGGCACCCTAACCGTGGCTTTTAAGCCGCTCGCGTCAAACCTTCACCGCCCCTCACCAGCGTGCATGCACCGAGCTTCACCGCTTTGCATCGGAGTGCAAGGAGCAGCGGCTGACCTGGGGGAACGCCAAGCTTAGCTCGATAGGCACGCAAACTATGCTCAGGATTATTACGGGTCGACCCTCTTTGTCCAACGTTTAAGCTGATCTAAAAATATATGTGAAAAGAAGTCTGAGCACAGAAAGACACAAGTAGCGCAAGAGGTGAGGCCCACGAGGGCAATGGGGGCTCGGGCAGCCTCTCCGAAACCCAGGTTGGTCCCACGTGGGCGGAGCGAGGCCATGCCTGACTTGAGCTGCCCATGTAAAACCCTCGTGGGTCCCACTTCGGCTTCGCGGGGGCCAAGTTAGCAACGGTGTGGACTCCAAGGCGCCAAGGTCGGCATGCTCAACTTGGACTACCTGTACAACTCCCCCAAACGGCACTTTCCGCTAATATGGAGACTATGTAGTGCGCGTTCTGGAAATTCAACGATTGTAATTCTAAGCGTGAGCGAAAATTTTAGGCTCGCCGAACTTCATTACTTACTTACTACTTAGCGCGTGTGTTGAGAAGGCCGTTTTACGCGGGGTGGATATTTTTACGCAGAGTATTGAATACGAGAGTGAATTCAAAACATGGTTTTCACGATGTCATATCTGTTTTTAATATATTAATAAAATTCGGTGTGTCTGTAGACGGCTCAAGCTGGCTACGTATCCCGATTATCCGTCCAGCAGAATTTGAAGTAAAAATGTGCAGTTTTTTTGTTTTTTTTTAATTTTGTACATTTGTAATGCCCAATTATTTATGGCCTTGCTGAAGACGTTTTATTGATTTATCGGTAATAACTGAAAACGAGCGTGTTGGTCAATAGATACGAATACTTGAAAGGATAAAACCTCGAGGACGGGGACGGAAACGGGACTTTATTTTTTGAAAGAAGTCCCGTTTCCGTCCCCGTCCTCGATGTCTTGTCCTTTTAAGAATGCGTATTGATTTATCAAAATGGAAATATTTCCAGTGGGCCCAGGCGGAAAGTGAGGCATGCTCAATTTGGTGTGCACTGCAATACCCCACACTTCAAGGAGAATATGAAATGACCCCGAGCGAAATGATATTCCCGGGGCGACCTCACCTGGGCTGCCCAGGTAGGCTTTTTGTGGGTCCCCCCCCCCCCCCCCCCCTCTTTTTTGGAGCCCACTTTGTCCTACTTAGGGAGAGAGAACAAACCACGGGTCTATATATACTCGAACAAATACTGTAGTCACGGTAGTCCCCGTGCAGCTGTCGATCGAAAGAGCAGCCAACTTCGACGTAACTCTGGGTAGTCCTTTTCTGGGTGGTCCTTTTTGCAGTTTATAACATTGCCGCGGGCGCAGCTGGCCAAGTAGGCAGCGCGCCCGTGCTCCAGCGGTTATCGAATTTGGCTTCCACGCAAAGAGCCGAGGTTCGATTCCTGGCTGCGGATGCACCTTTTGGTTGTTTCTGTAAATGTCGCGTTCTGGCAAATTCGAGAACCCTGTAGCTCATTCGAGATTAGAATTCGCAACTTTCACGACCTATAGGGGGCGCGCTGGCGCCTATCAAAATGGCTGTCATCTGGATGATCGTCGTAGAACAGCAGTACAAGGCGCAGTCTGTGACGCGTAAGTAATTCTAGTTTTGCTTTATACGAGCAATATTAGAGCCTTACTTTATTTTCTCATGTCAGGAGAGTGTAGGCAAGCACCTTTATTGTGAAGCCGATCATCCAGTTGCTAGGGAGCGCGATTCTCACACCGCGGTACCACCATCGCTGAAAGTTGCGAATATTCTACGCGCCGAACCTTCCACGCCGATTGTTCCAGAAGCCCACGCTTGTACATAAGGGGCTCCGCGTGGCGACCCGGAGTCAGTCTCGCGCTAGCGTTCGATCCTGCTGTTACGCCGCCTGCGACGCTAACCTTTTTCTATTTTGTTTTGGGCACAAGTTGGCCCCATTAATCGTTTAATCTGCTTCAGTTTTCATCGTCTCATCAAGTGTCATTCGTGACAATATGAGAGCCTTGAGTTCGGTAGGTTCATAAAACTTGAGGGACGCATTTTGATTGATTGGCGGGTTAGCGGATATGCTGGTTCTTGCTGGCAATTCACAAAAAAATATATTTACGAGCTAAACAAGCTACTGAGCGTAAAATGAAGAGGAAAGAGAGGATTTGTCCCAATGAAGTGTTGCGCTATGATTTCCTTCTAAATCATTTTTAATAGGAACCGTGCACATCTAATTCAGGCCCCGACTAGGGCGCCCCTAGCGGCAAACGGGTCCGTTCCATCGGGGAACTTCTGCCAGACGCTGCGTTGGTTGTGCGTTGTAGCGGGTTAGCGCTGTAATTTCCAAGGTAGCTATTCCGCACTAAGAAAGCCACAACAATGATGCGGCAAACAATAGGTGACTGCCGCGACGCGGCCGGCATAGAAAAGGTGCGGATCTAATTCAAGCCCCAACCAGGGCGCCCCTAGCGGCAAACGGGTCCGTTGCATGGGGGAACTTCTGCCAGTCGCTGCGTTGGTTGTGCGTTGTAGCGGGAATTAGCACTGTAATTTCCAAGGTAGCTATTTCGCTCTAAGAAAGCCACAACAATTCATGCGGCAAACAATAGGCGACCGCCGCGACGCGGCCGGCATGCTCGCTTCCCATACCCATTGTAAATGGAATGTACTCTGACTAGAGCCTTATATAAGAAGACTGTGCTCCTTTTATGCCCTATCCTTATCGCAGAAGGTAATCAGTAATATGCTCGAGTATCAAAGAGAAACCCTCGATCACTGTCACAAGTGAATTGATTTAGAGATGCAATCACTCTTTTAATCTCAAGTGATGTGCTAGCAGATGTTGGCATCTGCTCCAAACGCGTCAGTGGCTGCTCCAAAGCAATATTTTGCCTGCTAGAGAGCCTGCTGCAACTTGCAAGGGGTCAAATACCGCTTCTATCACTGTCTTTACCTTGGAAAAGTATGCTGGCAGATATACGTGCTGTAGCAAACACTTCCATCAAGGCCGCTGCGAGATGTCGTACATTTGAAAACTTTTATTCGGGAAAGCCAGCGGAAAACTAAACGAAGTCGTTCGCTGCAAACGCATTCTTCAGCCTATTGTTTGTTCCGGGATCAGCTGTTTGGCGCAATCTATCCGATAAATCGCTTCAACTTGCTCCGAGTTGATACGTTCGCGATTATATCAGGTTTGCAACCAAAGATACTCTGCAGGACTGAAAAAGACGTAAAAAACATGTAAGACAAAACAACACTGTGCCACATCTTTCGATGAACGGGCGACTACCAGCGCGTACTTGTCTTACATGTTTATTAGTGCGAAGGCATTAACTGTCCCATGGAGCGAAAGACGCGTTGTCTGTGACCGCGAAAACCGGCACCTAAATTCTAGGGCGGAAAACGGCAGTTAAATTCTCAGTGACTGCGACGCGTCATAGTTCCAAGGAACGCCACCCCACAGAGAAGGCTTCTTCCTGGCGCTGCGGCTCGCGCGCCGGTAAAAGGGAGAGAGTGGCGAGCGCGCGGCCGCCGGCCCGGAGGGGGAGGAGCGGGAATTTTTCGCTCCCTTTCCCTGTGCAGTACTGTATCACGTGTTCTGCGCTCTGCTTTCAGCCATGTCACGCCGCGGAGGAGCGGGGCGCACTGCGTGTATGAATGCAAAAGCATTCCTACACGTATGCAGTCTTAAGTGTCCTGTAATTTTCTTGATATAATTTCTGTTATAAAATATTTGGATGGTGTCTTACAGCAGAGCTGTGAAGGGCTAGTTTCTTCAGTTTCGGTCTGTAGACAAATAAGCGACGGCGGCAACCTTTCCAGCCTTCCCACACTGGTCTTCACCAGAGTGTAAAGGCTGAATTTCTCTAGGCGTCGTCCTAGAAGTCGTTCTTGATGTCGTCCTAGACGTCGTCTCTGAGGTAGTCCTAGGCGTCGTCCTCGAGGTCGTCCTAGAAGTCGTCCCTGAGGTCGTTCTAGACGTCGTCCTTGGGGTCATCCCTAGACGTCGTCCCCTAGGCGTCGTCCTGGAGGTCGTCCAAGAAGTCCTTCTTGAGGTCGTCCCACCACAGTACAGCTTCGCTGGTATTCCTTCTTCATCAAAGTGGAAAGGCTGAATGTTTTTTTTTTTTTGTTTTGTTTTTCCTTAGACCCGCACCAACACGCTCTTCATCCATCAAGATACTTCTTGTTCTGAAGTGTGTGAAGCGCGTGCGTGAGCACGCTAAAGACCCCAGGGTTAGCAGTCGTGCTGCACTGGCAAAATTGCTCATCTATAGTGTAAACCAGTGTCGCCCCATCCTGGCAGACCGACCTTACGCTGTATAAACACTAAAACGTCCAATTTAACTTCTTTTTGTTTGGGAAGGGGTCATTTCTGGTGGCGTGCCAGGAGGTTGCCGACCCCTACCATAGGGAAAGGGCGTTTTCAACGGCCCCATTTTGCTGCTATGAGGTATCTGGTGCGTGCAGAAGGCAGGCATTTTCTGTATTCGTTTTAGCAGATCGTTCCGGTACCAATAACGATACGATTGAGACGTTGAGTTGTCGTGTTTTTTTCCGTCTCGGGTTTTAGTATGTTGATTAAGAACCTGCTCGCCTGCCTAATAACGTTGTCTTCATGGACACGATGCACACGCAAAGGTATGGGCGGAGTATCGGATGTCGTTATCAGAGTTGTGGGAACAAGCTGTTGGATACTAGATGCGTAAGCTACACACCTCCTAGATAAGAGAACCCAAGGGCTTTCCTGCGTCACTAAAGAAGGAGGCCAGAGACGTGACACGACTATGGCGTCAGCATTCGGGTGGGGGTCGTGTCCCATCAGTGAAAACACGATTCTTAATCGAACGCTGAGGCCCAAGTCCCGTCCAATTTTTGACCTACGGTGGCCTTCTTTAGTGACGCAGGAAAGCACTTCTTATCTAGAAGATGTTGGTAAGCTCCGCGCAAGATCGGCGAAAAAAAGAAACGCATGTTCGCTGATCGACGCAGCTTTTGTGACGTCCTTATCTCGCGTAGACGGGCCCAACTAACGGTGAGTCTGAAACGTTCGTAAAAGAGCAGTAACGCCTTATCAGTGTTGCGTGTCTTACGAAAACCTTAGCAGGCTTTATACTCTTCGCTCCGCGCAGAACATGACGCGAGCATTTCTTGCTCGCTTAGAGATAAAGAAACCTGGATGTTTGGACCCCGTTAAAGAGGGGTTACCATTTCCTCGGATTTTTCTACTTGTCGGTCTGGTACCCATAGGGCCGGGCCTCCCCCGAAATCGTCCATTTTGCTGGAACCTCCTCTCCCCCCTCCCCCTCATACAGCATTTTGTCATAGGCGGCCTCCCCCGAAACAAAATCCTGGCTATGTGCCTGGGTGGTATGTTTTGTTTTGAAAGTACCATATGCCCCCGACGTTTTTCGAGATAGAAATCTCTATGTGGTTGTCCTCAACTACAAAGCGACGCTCACGATAAGGTTGAACATCAAGACGGCAAGATATAAGATACTAATGGTGCACCGAGCTCTTGCTATGAACGATTAATGTCAAGCGGTACCAAGATTACTGACGCTTGTCATCCGCGCGTATATTCACTCTGGTTCAAGAGAGCCACAGCATCGCAGAAAGGCAAGTAGCCGATACCATTAAGGTATGCGACGCCGCGTCTAATCATGATGCACTATTGGCCTGCCATCTAACGGCGCTTCCCCCAAGCCCCAGGTGGCGGGTTCGAATCCCGGCCGAATCGTCCGCCATCTGGCGGAGGCTTATTGCGGAGAAGGTGCCGTGTAACCGAGCTTTCGGTTGCACGTCAAAATATCTCCAGGGGGTCGAAATTAATCCTCAGTCCTCCGCTGGGGCGTGCCAGATGCCCGTCGTTGGTATGGCACGTAAAACCTCCAAATCTGACTTTGACCCAAGCGGCCGCACCGCCAAGCAGACCTCCACGAAGGAATTTGCTCTCACAAAGCAATGCCGCATACCGGGTGGTATGCGAAGACTTTCAAACGTCCCTTAAACTATAGGGTGTCTCAAAAAGAAGAAATGCTTTCGGGAACAGTTTGCCAATTACGTACGGCGGACGTCTGGCATTGCAAAATACATACCAATAAACAAAATATTTATCTAACATTTATTCCTACACTTTTTAATTAGCGAAAGTAAACATATGGTTCATATTAGAAACTTGCTGGGCGTCATCGAAAACCCCTAAATCAGTCAATTTTAGGATAATTGTAAGCGCTGGGGTGCGCTACAGTTCCCACCCGTGTAGCAGACGCAAGGCCGGCGTCGCGAAAGCGCGGATGGTATTCTTATCTCACGCGTTTTCGCGAGCGAGCGCTTCCCACGTGCTTCAGCTCGTCCTAAAATTCACTGACTCGAGAGTTTTCGATGACGCCGTGAAGTTTTATTCCCGAAAAAACTTCCTTTGTTTCCTCAACCACAACTTGTTTTAGGAGTTTCCGAAACTCTTTGCAGAAACCGGAGTCGCAAGATTTGCCGGCAACCCTCGCGCCCGCGCAGTCGCTCTCCGATCTCTCCGAGAGTTGCGCGCGACCTTGCGCGGCCTTCTCGAAAACCTCGCAGCCGCCGACCCACCTGCCTCGCGTTGCGCGCACACACACGTGCACACACTCCGCGCCGTGCGTGCAGACCCGGGGTCCGAACCCCTCAGCGCCGCGAGACTCGAGAGGCGAACGCCGCACGGCAAGCGCGATCGATGTCTCCGCATCGACCCACGGAGCGCGCTCTTCACTCGTCTTGCAGCGCCGGCGCCATGCGCTCGTGCGCGGAAACCTAGTTCGAAAAACCGGGGTTCCTCGTGGTTCCAAACCTCGGAAAAACTCGGGTCGACGTTCGGCCGCTCGCGGAAACGACGTACGGTGTCCTCCCGCCGCCGGGGCAGCCGCGTCTCCTGTCCTGGACCTTGTGGTCTTGCCGAAGGGGGCGCGCGAGCGTGCATCGCGTTGATGCACGTGGTACTGCGCGGTCGGCGCTGCGCCGCTTCCGTCGCGGCTGCGGGAACTCTGGGCAGTGTTCTGCGCCGGCGTGGCGCCGCCTATCGATCTAGGGGGGTTATAGTCCCGCGAGCGCAGCAGGGATGCCGCTGACTGGGGGACGGGAAGCCACCATGAGCGTCCGCCGAGTCCGAGGCTCCTTCAGGGGCTCGCTGCGCCAGTACGTGAGCGGCGAAACGGCCAAGAGAAACCCCGTCCGACACTTCCAGTGGGTCTACCAGAACGACGAGTGGCGAATCGCTTACGGTGAGGAATCGCCCGCGGGCTCTGTATTCTCGTCCGTCGTTCTTCTGACCCCCGGACCACACCGTCCTTGTTGCAGATGACGGCGACGAGGTGTCCCTCATGTTTGCCAAGTTCGAGGTAAGGCACGTCTTCCTCCTCGGGCTGAGTTCGAGCTGTTTCGCCGGGGGGTTTCTCGGGGTTGGGGTTTCTGGAGTGGGGGTCCGATGTAGGGCAACCCCCCCCCCCCCCCTCCCTCCCCCCGCCCCCCCCCTGCCACCCCGCGACGGACATTGCGGTTGTGTGCCCTGTCGAGCTCGCCAGAGAGCGGGGCTGGCTCCGACTCCGGGGTCGCGGCCTCTGGACGGTCGGTTGCTGGAGGTCCAGAAGCCTCTCGCCCACTGCAGAATCCGATTCGTATCGACGCTGTAGTGCTTTAGCTCGATGGCGACACTGTTGCGCCGCCGTCGTCTGCCAATACGGGATGAGGTACAGACACACGGCGACGACGGCGACGCTCTTCTGCGAGGACGTCGACTGACGGCGTTGTGGCCTGCGCAGCGGCTCCCCATGAAGGACTTCGGCGCCGAAGTGAGGGCATCCATGGACGTGGACCAGTTCCTCATTCAAGCCGTGCTCCTGCTGGATGTTCAGGAGACATCGCTCGAAGGCATCGTGGACAAGATGCTGCAGAAGGTGCGCACAGTCTCCTATCTCGCTTTAAGAGCGCCTGTTTTACGTGTCTGTGAACGCACGTAGCTCCTAGATAAGGGCCTTCTTGTTTTACGTTCACACTGAGACGCCTGAAATCCACGGGAAGACGAGATAGGCGCCGAATAGCCAGAATTTATGTTGCGGTGCTAAGCATTCATTGTAGTCAGACTTAAGCGAGCGTTTCTTCCGGAGGCTGCGTTTCGCACTGCAGTTGCTTTCTGAGCCTAGTTATTAACAAAACTTTATACCGTGAAAAAAGTGACGAAAAACACGATGGACCTGCGAACTGTACAACAAACAAAAGTCAGCGGTTACTTGGAGTCAGCCGGCTTGCAGTCGGACAGGGATTGCATAAATAGTCGCCTTTGAGTTGTAATCGTATTCTTAATTTCCTTATAACGAGAGGCATTTGCTTCCGTGTTACTGAATGGTTCTGAAGTTGCAGCCAAAGTGTTTCATCTCTGGAACTCGACTATGACGTTGACTAACGTTAGGAGTTCTTGTGTTAGCCAATACTGACGTTTGTGGCTTTCACAGCTCATTCGGCTATGTCCAAAGTGTTCGTCGTCTGCATTATGAATCGGGAAGTCGGCTTGAACGTCCGAATTTCACGAGGAAAAAAGGAAAAAAAAAAAGAAGCCGTCGTACTCGAAGTGCGGTGGCGCAAGTGCTATAATCGGTCGCGCCGCATATCCAATCTTTTGTGCGCGGCCAGTCGCTGGTGGCGTAGTCATCATTCACCAAGTGAACGGCGCTTTGGCGTATCGAATCGATATATCAATGCCGTCATGTCAAAGCGTTTCCCGCCGTACGCATATTGCGAAAGCTTTTGCCAGCATTTAGGTTTTTTCTTGTGTGCTTTCGCTCTTAACAACCAAGTGCGGCGGTGAAGCACGCTTGCCGGTTGCTAGCTAGCGAACGGAAACAAACTCTTTTTCAACACGCCGTCTGGCAACATTGACTCTTGTCACGTGGGGGATTATCCGTGCGCATGCGCAGCGGTAGCAACAGGGCCTCGCCATTTTTGTTTACTGTGTCTTTACGCGGCCGTATCTTTAGTCATTAACTAACAATGTGAAGTTGATGTAATGACGCGTTGTGATTTCTAACACTCCGCGGCGCTGTTTCTCTGCTTTTACAACTGTGGCGGGCGAGATCGCGCCATGGAAGACACTTTCATGTTTGTCAGTAGAAGGTGTGACTAAAAACCTAAGACATCTGAGAAAACCTTTCCACGCAATTCTCTTATTTCGTTGGTAAAATGTTATGGAGGTAACGAAGACAAAGGATGCTTCCCCCCCCCCCCCCCCTCCCCCGCAACACAAAATAGTGCCCGTGTATTTTTATTGCTGTGAGTTTGCTAGGACACCTTACCATCTAGAACAGGTCGGTTTTATTGACTACATCAGAATATACCATCAAAATCAAGCTTCTAAAAAAAGCAATTGAGTGTCCATTAAATTAGTATATCGGGGTCATGCCTATGTAAGATATCAAATTTCTCTTACTATAAAATATATATACATATCCATTTCAGCGCACAAAACAGTTTGGCATGGGAGCATACAAAAGCATTTTTCTCAAGTAAGGTAAAAAGTCGTGATTTTTGCCCACAATGCGCGAAGAAACGAAAGAATAGCTGTAGACGGTCGCGCCATGCGGGTAGAATGGTGCCGTCACGTACCTGAGGACGGAGGTGCGACGTGGTTACTTCTCATTGCCGTCGTGGTCGGCGTCGTGGATGCCACTGGCGACCGTCACGAGTGCTCAGTGATCCTTGAAGTGAGTGGGTAAGCGCGGTGGAAGTTTCTAAAACCATCCGACATTACGCGTGGCAACTGAATACTGCCAAAGTGGGATTTCCTCTAACGGGAGTAATGTTTGAAAACGAGTCTTTCAAGCAAACTACTGGAAGACTCTCTCTTCGTCGCGCCATTCTTGGCGGGACGTCAGGGCTGCCCTCTTCGCTGTCTTCGCGCGGCACGGCCGACGGGAAGTCCCGACTTCCCTCTCCTCGCGCCAAGAAGGGAGGGAAGGACGACGACAGCGCACGAGTTCGAAATATCTGCAAAGTGTCACCCGAAAAGTATCGTTTAAAAAAAAAGTAATAAAAAAAAAGAGAGAGAGAGAGAGGCTTGTATTTTTCGTATCGGAAAAAGTAAACGACACGTCCCCGAACGCTCAGTCTTTACCCGAAATCGCCAGCGGTTTGGATAAGATGCGTAAGTTTGAGGAAATACCATTACCTCAACCCAAAAGAATAGGCGAATTGCGAAAATTGTAACAGAGAAAAGGGGCGGCCAACGGATAATCGATCAACATGGATAGCGTCTGCCGCAGGAAATTGGCCCCCATTTCTCAGTGAAAATTTGTTTAGAAAATTCCCATCGCTTTTGAATTAGAGAACGCTAAATTCTGAGAGTTTGTAACCTGGTTCTAAATGTGGTATACATTTTGCCGGAATTCGGGCTTTCGGAAATCGTAATTGATTTCTGCGATGCGAAGAGCGTGGTTTCCTTTCTTTTTCCCAGGCACCCGCGGTACGTTCCTCTCCAGATTGTGCGTATCTGTGCTTATTACCGAAAACTAAATACGAAAAGCATAGATTAGCGTCTAATGTGTGTGTGTGTGTGGGGGGGGGGGGGGGGGTTGTTTTTTGGGTGACTGCAGGCTAAACAGAAAGAATCAACACAAACATCTGCGGTAAGAAAAGGTTAACTTTTATGTGCGCAGCAGTGTTGATTCGAAACTCACTTACTTTGTCCTTGATACTTTCACGTTCACATAAACTAATAGCAAGACACATTGAATACGTTGTTGTTGTTATCATTCTTGTTTTGTTAAATTCTTTAAACGAGCATAGGCTTACTTTTAAGATTTTTTATCTGGTTTACAAGGCGTCCTCGACTTTAGTTCAAATATTCTCCATCTCGCAAGACGTCTAAAGGGCTATCGAGAGCACAGGCGCGCAATTGGATGTTTTGTTAACACGAGCACTCGCCCAGGGAAAAGGCATTCTAAGTCTCTATACTGGTTACAGCTGAGCTAGTTGGTTCATACCTTTGGGCGGTGCCAGCTGAACACATATAAACGCACATATAGACATCCGCTGGTTGTCCATTTGTGTTTTCATATGGATTCATCTGGCACCACCCGAAGCCATTCTAAGGTTACGCGCTCGATTCATCTCTCACCTCAGCGGCGCGTAAAAAACTATGCTTGTGATTTTCACTTCCCCAAATATTGACGACCGGTACGCGTCTGCAAGTGCGGTCCGTAGGGGGCTGCCATTTTGCAGCTGGCTTGTGGGAATCGTCTGATAGTATAGTTTTTCTGGGACGTTCCCCCGGTTACCAGACTAACGCTCCAACGGGGTGTTGCCACTCACGGTGGCCAGACTCGCTCTCGAAGCGTGACTGCTTGCAAACGTTAGACCAAGTGAATTACGTGGGTTACAACAGGGGCGCCACAGAGTTCCCCCGTTGTAAAGTTCTCTTGAGAACAAGGACATCCTGTGGCAAAATTTTTGTCGTCGCGCAACTAGCTTGTGTGAACGTCTTCGCTGCCTGCTTTCGCTCCGTCTGAGAACCTCACTGGTGCAGGCAGAAAAGAGGGTAAGGGGCAGCAGACCCTCCCAAACTAATACAACCCCTCCCTCCAGAAAAAAAAAACAAAGAATCTGGCCATGTTACTGTAAGGCTTAGCTTCATTTGGGCGACAAACATTGTACTTTGACCGTTCACAAACACAAAAAGAAGTCTCTTTTAGTACCCGAGCAGTTTTCCCAAACAACGCGTGTTCACGAACATGGACTTTATCTTTTAGGTGGTATTGGTCAATGTCGCTCGTCCTTGTTTTGCCTCGTCTATAGATTCTTCTTTTTTTTTTTTTTTACTCTTCTCCGTTTTAATTTTCAATTATTTACGTTCGTCACCCATACGGGCCATACACCATCTGGAGCCGCATGATTGGGTACGAGGGTAAACAATCACAAAAACAAAAATTCTAAAAAAGAAATGGTTAAATGCCTGAATAGGACGTCGCAAAATAAATCCCCCTCCGTCCAACACACCTCCAGAATTTTTCGCGCTAAGTCCACAAACCACGGTGTAAACACAAACCCATCCCCCTCGCCCCCTCAAGGAACACCCCAATTTTGTTTACACCTCCCAGATTAAGGATCCTGAGTAAACCCTGCTAACACCCCAAGAGTGTGCTCCCGCATTACCTTCACGGTGTTGGTGAACACCTTTAAAAAAGGGCTCTGACGACCCTAACAGCGTCCTACACTCAGAAATAGGGAATGTAGTACTTACACTCATTGTCCCATATGTAACGCTACAAAACTACATTTCGACGTTCAGTACACTGACGTCGAACTGACGATAGCAACTTTTTACGAGCGGCTTGATAGCTGTGTGATGTAACTTACTGAATACCTACTGTACGCATCAAAAACTGAAAAAAGAAAAAAAAGTTATACAGCGGCTGGGTCAACAAAACCTTCAGTGTTTTCCTGTAGTATTTAACGCGTACATTAACTAGTTTAATAAGTTGTATCACTCGACTGTAGGGAGAATTCCCCGGACGCCATATTTGAGGGCACTGTTTAGAGCGCATGCTCGGAACAAGCTCACAGTAATAGGCTGCTAAGGCCGGCAACCTTGAGGTGTGCGATGCACGTTGCAAAAGAATTGTGGAAGCTCGCCATCAGCACGCGCTCGGCATTCGCGCACACTGTTATGGCCGCCAGTGAACACTTCCTATTAAGGCCGCTCGCTCGTGAAAATTGTATGGTCGGTTCGACGTCAGTGAACTCAACGTCGATTTGTAGTTTTTGGCGTGTTATATATGGGCCAAAGGGTGTAAGTCCTACACCTCCTATTTCCGAGAGTGTAGAGCTGAACTCCATACGTCAACACACAGTTTTTATCGTTGCTTTGCATACATGAGACCCTCGCACGCGTTTTTACACGACCAAATACAACGAATACTGGCGCATGCGCAGTGAAGCACGCACGAGACCGGTATCACGACCCTTTGACTGCTGCACCGCCTCGACAAGACAATTGAATGACTCTAATTTCGCCGGAGACCGCGATTCAGAAATGATTAAGGTTACGATTACGTAGCTTTTTTTACCAAAATGAGTTGCTGGGCGAGTCATGGTTAGACATATCGTTAAACATAAAAAAGTTGCTTTTCTTGCCGTCAATATTTTCCAGGAGACATCATTTCTCGAGGTGGTTCAAGAGATGTCTCTCTATATGGTAAAAATCACTGACACAGGCAATAAATATTCGACATCCCTTAAGCTGCTTGAAGCGGCATTGTCGCGTCGACTGCGCTGCAGCACACATTTCTGTACCCTTTTAGAGCGCAGCTCTTAGGCGCCCGTTTCCGGCTGGAGCGGCGTCGCCGTTGCCGTTGGCGTCGCCGTCTCCGTCGGCGTCGGCGTAACCGCGCGGCGCATTATGGGAAACGTCCCATAATGCACTCTTCTCGTGACGTCGCAAAGGAAGGCCATCGGGGGCGCGCGTCGAAGCGAAGGCAACGCGCGTGGATCGACCGTCGTAACGCGTTTTTAGTCACATACGCGTGTCATATTAGCTAAAATGAAAGCTGCACAGAGCAAGGGGTCTCAAAAACATTTTATTACACGAGCAAAATATTACACCGCTAAATAATCAGTACGAAATGGCACGAGGTATGCGTAGAAGACGTCTCTAGGAAAATGTGATTGTTTTAAGTCGAAAACATTGAGTCACGCAATTATTGTTGTAGGAATGCTTATTTCATACAGAAATACTTCGACGAAATGAAGAGACACGCAGTGATTGGAAACAGCGAAACAGATCAGTTAAAAATCGGGTAGACGTAGTCAACGCGGACAAGGGAAGACAAGTGTCACTTACGATCATGTAAGCGACGTTATCGCGTGCAGTCACTGAATTCTTGCATCATACCCCGGCCACATGGAAAAATTAATGTAATTTCGATCGAATGACATTATGGGGTCGACAAATTTGCTTACGGCGCTCGTATAATCACTCAAGACCGCGAGCTGATTATATCCCATATCAATGAATGAAAATATATTAACTTTTCCGTGTGGCAGGGATACTAAACTTACTACTTACTCAACTAATTTACTTCTCCCTATGGGCTCGAGCTGTCTTAGAACGAAATATAACTTATTTTGTATATAATAATACTATTACCTTAATATAGTTAAGATTCTAGTATAAACACGGTAAAGGCAATAGAATAACATTAGTATAAATAAACACAGAACCACAAACAACGCACTTTCAATAATCACACAAACTTGTTTTTCACCTTCCAGTGAAAACTAGATTACAGCGCATATTTACAAATGTCGACGCAACTGCACACGAATAACGACAAAGAACAAAATTTCAATCTATCACGCGATTAAAAAAAAAAACGATTGCAGCATTTTACTTGCGTCCTACATGACCAAGAAAGCCCGTAAATAAGTTGTTTCTCACCTGTCGATCGTATCCATACGTCCCACAATATCCGTGACGAAAACATTTGAACACGAACTCCAAGAAGCCTCTCTCTGTTGAGAGCGAGGTCTATCGATTAATCGACCACAGTCATCGCTGGCTAGTTGTCACACGTGTCACTCAAACCGTAGCAGGACTTTTTTCACGAATCCACGTAAATGCCGTAGTATCAAGCGAACACAAAAAAAAAAAAACTACCCGAGACTACGGTGATGACAGAAATAGTACGGGAAACAAGTCTCAAAAGTACCACACACGAGAGCAGCGGCGACGAAATGCTTAACGTTGTTGACCCATCTCTTGCTCCTGTGCGCTCCCTGCGACAATGACTAGATTTTTCTTCGGTTTCCTTCCCTTCTGAAATTTCTCAGCGTTCCTTTTCAGACAGTCAGCAGCTCACACACAACGTAAATTTACCGGAATCGGAGCCCGTATGAGGCAAAAATCCGGAAGATGTGCCATCGGAGCCGGTTATTTCGAAAGGTGTGGGGAGCTGCGGGACTGCACGTAGTCCCGCGGTTACGGGGATACTCATAAATATAAATTTGGTACTCTCAACCTTGGTAACGCGTTGTATATTAAGTTTATATTATATATATAATAAATTGTACAAGACTGCGCCTTTAAAACGTATATTAATGTCGGATAAACGCGCACGAACACCACCGCGCCGCTTAAAGAGAAACATTTTTTTTTACGTCGATAGCATCGAAAGCAGATATTTTCTCACGTAGCTGAGCCATGGCCTTCCCACCTCCGACATTGTGACGTAGCCTCTCAGAGCGCTACGGCCTTCTTCTCTAGGAGGTGTTGGGAGGGGGAGGAGGAGGAGGGGAATGGGAAGGAGGCGGAGGAGGGAAAAGGAGTGGGAGGAGGGGGAAGAGGGAGGAGGAAGAGAGCAGAAGGAGGAAGGGGAGGATGAGGAAGTGAGGAGGAGGGGTATACCCTCCCCTCAGTACCCTTCCCTCCTCCTCCTCAAGAGCTGCGCTCTAATTCGGCGATACAGGGTGTTGTAAACGTCTTTCATCTTTTACACCCTTCAACGAATGGAGTGTGTTCAATTGTATAGCACCCTACTTGGTGTATCGCTCGAAAAAAGGGTGCTGAAAGGGGTTGCCGTGGGTGCAAGTATCTGTAACTCCTTCTTTCACACACTCAAAGGTGCGCGGCTTCAATAGGCATTTAGGAGAGTAGCAAGCGCAGCTCAGAAGCCGAGGAAGATTACTGAATGGTGACAATAGGGAGTTTTAGAATAGCGCACGCTAAAGCTTTGCGTATGCAAACAATAGCGTTGTGGCAACTGCACGTGCGCCGAGCACACACCACGTTTTGCGCTTTGCGTGCGCTCTTTTAGCGTACGCTATTTTTCGGAAATTGCGTGCGTACGCAAAGAGTCTTTGCCCTCCTCCAAGGAGGATTTGTGATGAGAAGTTGGCTAAAGCCAACGTTACTAAAACACTCGGTTGGGAAACTAATTTTTTTTTTTTTTCATGCTAGGCGTTGAATTGGCATATCAGGACATTACAAAAAAATTGTTTCACTATAGAGTTGCGTAGTTTTTTTTTATAAAAAATAGAAATACGAGGCCCGATTCAAAGTTCCCGCCGTGCACTGTGACGTAACAGTGTACCGCAAGGTGTCGGGGCGGTCAGAAGGGAGGCATCGCCGGAAATCACGTGAGTTGTATACCTCCTCGTGCTTACTGCGAGCGCGTGTAATATTTTTTTAAAAAATTTTGTTATTCTCCGCACCTCCGCGAGCGATCCAAGCAGACAAGGTTTCTTTTATTTGCTTTTCATCGCTTAATGTTGCTGTAAAGGTAGAAGAAGCGGAGTCAGTGAATGGACCTTTTGGCGAATATGTGCTGCCACCTAGACACGCGAATCGGTTCAAGACTAGGTGACTGGAAAACAACGCGCGCCCAAGGCCTCTCCCACCCGTTCCACACCCAAAACGTCAGCTACATCCTGTTCACCCATTGAGGCGATGTGACCTAGATACGGCTCCCCCAAGCTCACCTTTGTCCCCATCGTGCGTAATCTTCCGCCCCGAGGTCGACACAACGAAACCGCTCAAAGGCGAGAAATGCAAGATGGCGGATTGTTTGGAACTAGATACTCTCGAACCCAGGCGCATGAAATACTCCGCGCATGCGCACCGCGTATTTCTACAAAAGGTCCATTGACATGATCAACTACAATGCCTAGAAGGTGCTGTGTGAGGGACTGTCCCGGTATTTCAGCAACTCAAGAAGAGATCACACTGCATGCATTTCTGAGAGACATACATCGGCCGCATGAGCACCTAGTAAACAAGTTCTACTCATGCTCTAGACAAAATACGTACTTTGTGCTCGACGTTTACTTGTACTTGGTACACTCACCAGTTCGTATTCTTTAGACGGCAGGCATCTTCAGCCTGGGGTGCTATTCTGGTCGCAAACGGGTACCTTTCGAGTTGTGACGTATCGAGAAAAAAGGGGCGGAGCCTCGAACTAGAATGATTCTTGTTTGAGGCTCCGCCCCAACGTTCGGGTTCATGCACGCGGTCAGCTAGAATTTGACGATCCCCATACGTCGCGATGACGTGTCCACGCAGTTGGGGAGCTAAAATCCCCGCATTTCCCCCTGTTCTTTTTGTTATCTTCTTTCTTTTCTCCGGGAGTTAGAACGAGCGAATAACAGAGAAAAGGATACCTTCCGGAAAATGGAAGGAAACAGAGAAAAATAATATTATCATTTTATAAAATACGAAAGATTAGTTTAATAATTATGACGTAAAGTAAATTTAGCTAAGATATCTCAACTTGTTTTCTCGAAGTCTTTCGCTGCGGTCTTTCAAAACAAACATGGCGAAAACCGCGGTAACGACCTTGTGGTGTTTGTGTCTGGTATGCGTCGTTGCTTTCCCTGTTTCTGCACGATACGGATCGTATTACGAGAAGAAAATATTATGTGAAGGTACGCTGCGACACCAATCATCCTTTGTGAAGCCTCCGTGAACATAAGCTGCAAATGAAATTTCCTGTTTGCCTGTGAAGGAGACTCCAAATGGATACAGAGCTGACGACGACTCTGTGGTAATATATGACAAGTCATGAGATTGACGCAGAGTGCACCGGTTGTGAAAATGCTGTGGATGATGCAGGAAAGTTTCTTCGGGCAGTTTTATTAATGCTTTGCTCCCTTTGCTCACTGCAGTGATTACGACGGTAGTCCCCATAAGCCATGCTCTTTGCTTTCGGCGCTGAAGAAATGAACGCGACCGCATAATCTCAGGCAGTCTGTTTTACTTACTTTTTTATTTGCAAAAAAGCTCGCGCAAAAAAAAAAAAAAAATACATGTCCCTACATAGGTACCTCGCTATCCCATTGGCTTCATTGCGCGTGAAGATTCAACGCTCTTTGCCATGGCAACGTTCGTGAAACTAGAAAGCCTCTGTTTGCCGCTAACAGTCGCTTTTCGAGTTCGGGTTGTGACGACAAAATGACGTAAGAACAAGAATGCATGAAAGTATTTGCATTGTTTTAACTCGACAACCGTACCCTTGGCGTGATAAACTCGAAAGAACATGGCCGCGATGTTCGTCCGATCGACCGCTGCTGGGGTTTGACATGCGATCGGTAACTTGATCAACGCGCACACGAGTGCTTTCGTGCTGTTGGATGAGCCCATTCGGTGGCAGGACCGGATTGAAGAGCACGGTGAGCTGGCGTTCGACGTCTCCGGCATAACACTTGGCGAGATGCAAGACTTGGCTTCTATTTGTGCCGGTGTTATGAAGCTTGAAAGTGGTGGTGTTGTTGTGGCTCGTAACGGCAGCCTTGCTGAGATTATTAAGACGATAATAGACCTTCATTCAGCGTTGCCATGAGTCAAGATTCAAAACCTCACCCTTTCACAAAGTGAACAACGCTTCTGCGAGCCCGGAGGCAGCAGCCAACGGTCTGAGAAAGAATTGTGCCATCGCCACGACCGCCAGTGTTCGCCCCAACGGCAAGAAAACAAACGACAAGCTCATTGAGGTTTGTGTAGCGCTGACTGCTGATTTATCGGACGACAAAGGTGAATTATGTAAAACGCAATGTAAGTTTGCCAGCAGTTTTGCAAAACTAACGCGTTTCGTTGAAAGTTTAATTTGTGGAATTCGTTAACGCCTTGAAAGTTTGACGGGGACTGCATTGTGAACGCAGCCTTGACACAAGTGTTTTCTGAAGTGTGTGCTTTGCCTGCATACATATAAAGACAGAAACACTGCCTATATGGTGCATAAAATAAAAGAAATTTCGCTTATCCTGATAATGTTCACTATCTATTGAGTGCTGTTGATCGTAGTGGCGTAGCCAGGAACTTTTGAGGGGGTGAGGGGGGAGAAAAGTTGAGGTGACTGAGATGTTCATGACTTGGGGTGCCGGGGGGGGGGGGTGGATGTTGTGGAAATTTGTGTGTATATTCTAGGGCCCGCCGGATTTGGGGAGGGGGGGGGGCGAAGCCCCATAAGCCCCACCCCCCTGGCTTCGCCACTGGTTGATACCATATGGGGAGCATCCTACATTCACAGGCTGCCATAAGCATGTGCATATCAACTGAGCTCGTACCACAATGGCAAGATAGTTGCTGACATTCTTCACGTTACGTAGCAGTTCTTTCTTTAGCATATGCTCGCTTTTCCTTCACACATCTACTCTGCTTCCGCTCGTTGTTTATGCTTGATGGCGATAAGTCAACAGTGCGTATTTGCTCTGCATCACAGGCAAATTTAAAAAATCCAGTTAACACTACTCTTTAATTTCAACGAGTTACTGTCACTTTTGAAACGACAATCTATTTAATTGGTATCATAACCTTTATATTAAACATATTTGTGTTGAATGTAGGGCAATGGTATATTTATTGTTTTTCTTGGTCATGGAGGTGACAACCATCCACACAATTGCACTGGCTAAATTTCTCGTCTACAGTTAATGGCAGGGAATCGATCAGTGTTTCTTAAGACTGTCCGATGACTGACATGCAACTCCAGAAGCTTGGCGTAGAAAGGTAGAATATCTAATTGGTACAATACAATGCCATCAGCAGCCCACCCGGATTTTATTGCGTGAATGACAGTAGCTACAAACCGCAACAAACAGTCAACTGTAGACATAGGCACTAAGTGTGCACTAATTTTGAAGCGGTAGAAACCCTGAAGTTTTAACGTACTTACCACCACGTTGTTAATGGTAAAGTGGTGTTTGCGGCAAAGTGTAGGAGGCCTTCAAAACTGGTGACGGTCTCCTTCAGACCGATGATGATGGTAACGAAGGTTCAGTTAGATTCTAGGTTCCGTCAACGCACCCCACGACGTCGGTGTGCTTGTCGTGGTGGCGACGAAAGCCTTCTTTCGCACATGCCTCAGCTTCCTCGGTCCAGGGTTTTGTCGACCCAGCCGCCTCTTCCCATGCCGGTTGACAGCGACACTCGCGACAGCCGTCACGGCTCTGATCACCATCCACTGGGCATTAGCTATGAGATCATCGGTGGCAACCGCGCCCTTGTAGCTTCCCGTTGCGAAAAAATCTCAGTGCGATTCGATTAGTAGCTGCTGCTAGACGGTCATCATCTCTCATCGTCTCCGTCTCTCGGTGCGCAGCTGGTCACACTGCGATCGCACGGTGCTTTTCGACAAGCGGTACTGTCGTCAGAAAAAGTCGTCGTGCATAGTGAAGGCAACCGGGTGCCCGCAGAAAACCCGTCATTGTACGCGTTGGTCGAGCCATCGTTGAGCAACAAGCATCGCCGCCATTTTCTACGCTCTAGAATCCTGCCCAAAGCTTTTTCCTCTTCGTGCAATAGAAACAGAAGTTACAAGCACGAGCACATCACCCCGAACGATGCTTACACGAACGTTGGCTTGCACTGCGCAAGCGCGCCTGCTCGACAGGGACGTTGAAAGCCCGGAACACGTTCTTGTAGCTCCTATACTCGCACTAGCTCGCACTCATAGTGAAACAGGGAGTAGGGTGTGTCGAGTAGTACCGCAGTTAATCTAGTTACGTGACTTCCGCTATGTGCTACGTAGGTCGGACGTGGTTATACGTCAGTTTGTCGTCACGGTCCGAATTCGAAGAGCGGCACTTACGGCAAACGGTTGCTTTCGTGTTTCGCGAACGTTCCCATGGGAACCGCGTGGAATTATCACGCGCGCTGTGGGCAATAGAAGCGCGCGGTTCGTAGGGGGGAGGAGTTTTCGAGAAACACGAACGTGACCGTTTGTGACCAGAATAGCACCCCAGGAGAGTATCCGATGATTCAACGACCTCGGTATCTCAACCTTCAGCAATGCGATCGGGCGTGTCGTATGCTAGCAATCCTAATTTCTGCGAGCGTTCTAAATTTTTTTTTTTTTTTTTTCAAAACATGATAGCTTGTTTTGCGCCCAGTATAGCCCTGTATCATCGGACTGACGGCATGCACTCGTACACTGGCTTGTACTCGCAACGCTTTCATCATTGACCTCCATCACGTCGATCCACTGACTCTTCGTCCTCAAATTTTACAGCACGCAAACTAACCAACGGTGCAGGGATAAAGAGCTAGTGGAACTGAAACTTCGTTTTCTACGATCGCTCGTACGAAGAACAGAATAAAAAAAAAAGAAAAAAAGTCTTAGGCACGGTCGCGGAGAGCACGAGGAGTGAAACTCACGTGACTTCCGGTGAACCCACTTTTAGTGACGTAGGTCGATGCCTCCCTTCTGACCGCCTCGACACCTTGCGGTACACTGTTACGTCACAGTGCACGGCGGGAACTTTGAATTGGGCCTCGTATTTCTATTTTTTATAAAAAGAACTACGCAACTCTATAGTGAAACAATTTTTTTGTAATGTCCTGATATGCCAATTCAACGCCTAGCATTAAATTTTTTTTTTTTTTTTTTTTGGCGTGTCAGAGGCCCTTTAAAACCTGGGCCGCTGGCGTCCACCGACACCGAGCTAACTACGATAACAGCGCCACCCTTTCAACGAATTGAAACATGAAAGTTGCCTCATATGGCTACTGCTATAGACTCACTGGATGTTCCCAGACTACCGAAACTCCTAGGCTCCAGGTGCCAAGATGGCGGCTTAATCTTTTTTTTCTTTACTGTGGTCACCATGAGCTTTTAGAAAGTATGATTTTTCCAAAGAACATACGGAAAAAAACTCTTTTTGTAGTAACTTTTATTCGAAATAAGTACAAAATGAAGGGCGCGTGATGTTTTTTTTATATCTTTAGTTTACAAGGTTTTCGGCAGAATTAATATTATTTTTATACAACCATGTCTCAGTGGTGATTTCAGGTATAGCGCGTCCCGACCTGCGCATCCTAACTTCGGTAGTAATTCGCGGCGCGTCCGCTTGGGAAACGGGGGTTGTTTCGGCTCCAAGATGGTCGATTAAAGCCAAAATAGGACAGTCACAGCGGACTCTATCGAATGCGATACTCCCGAAACAATACAAGCAGCCCTGCGGTTCCCCGAGTGGCCGCGGCGGGAGAAATGGCGGCGTTGCGATCGCCATTAGCTCAGTACTCGAGTACGGATCGGTGCCACTTTTTCAGAACAGGCTTTATGGCAGTTTCCCAACCGAGTTGTTCTAGTAACTCTGGCTAAATCCAAGACGAGCAGAGTTAAAAAATGGCGGCTCCACGGACCATGGCTGCGGCCGCTTCGGCGGCGTCGTGAATGCGACAGCGGCGGCATCCTCGCAACTGCGATTTTCAATACGGGACTACATTGCACTCGGTTTGGCAACGATCAGCGACAACTTGATGCTTGCGACGCGCGAACATTTGTCGGCGAAGCCATCGAAGGTGCGGTGTGCGCAGGTCAGAGGAGGCCTCTCTTGCCGAGGCGACGCAAGCGGACATGACCAGTCGACCGCTCGCGTCGCGTTCTCGTGTTTAAACAGATCTAAAATGTTACTCTGGACCAAAAAAACTTGCTTTTTCTCAAGTTATAGCATTTCGTGCGTGAAATAAAAAAATCGTGACTGTATCTTGTTGGCGTGCGCGAGATGCTTGGGCTTTGGCGTCGCGGCGGAGACACGCCATTCTAAAAGTCTTGCGCAGCAGCGTGCGCTAACGCAAACGCTCAATTTATCGCTAGCGTGAGCTAAAATAGTGCACATAATTCTAAAACTCCCTAATAGTGGAGACAATAATGATTTTAAAAGGTTTGTTCTTAGTGTGTCCAAATTAAGTTTTTTTTCTTCTTAGAACTGTCTGTATACGTGCCGAGTTGTGACTTGCAGTTGGGCAATATAATGTTTTTCCATTCTCTCACACTACATACAAAGTGTGTATAGTGTGAGGCAATGCAGTCTGTGCATTTTTTTCTTCTGTCTAGTGAATGCGATTAACCAACCAGGTCGTCTTTAGATTCACCTGAAAAGCAAAAAAAAAAAAAAAAATGCGATAGCTTTGTTATGCGAATTACGTTTCCTTTTTAGAAAATTGAATTTTTCAATCTGCAAAGGTTTATCTAGCAGTTGTACAGGACATTTCAACCTGACTCCTATTCTCCCACCCGCTTCACTTCCTATCCTTTGAGATAATATACATTATTGATATTAAGTGCATTTACTAAGATTGATACGTTTTTTTGGAACAAACACCTTTTGGGTGCGATGTGCATGCACGGCGGTGTCTCTTATGATAACCCTCTATATGAATAGTAAGGTAATGTTCATTCCATCTGGAAGGTTACGAACTAAGAACCCGAAGAACGTTCGATTTGGGTTCGCATAAAGATAAAATTAAGATTGCATACATTATACATGCCCTTAAAATCGAATATACGAGGAGTGTTTTTTTGTTTTTTTCACCTTTTCAAAAAGAACACAAGAATGATGAAAAGTCTCGCAATGCTTTCATAAAGTTCAGAGCTGGGGTGGTTGGTAGTGGTTAAATATAATGAAAGAAATCAGCGCTCTACCTATTCACGTAGTCGCCGCACGTATTTTAGGGAGTTGGTGTATTGCTCAAACGGATAAATTTCTTCTTTGAAATTGCATGAAAAACAAGTGTGGACTCATTCGGTGCTCGGGGTTGTGTCGCAGGTGCTAGACGGGCGCGAGCACCTTGCCACCATGGCTGAGGCCAAGGAGACGCTCTTCACGCATGAACAAGGTAAAGATGCACGCACGGCGGGTGCAATAGCGCCAGATCTGCAACACCCCTAGAGCCACTAAATGAGCTGCGCTTAGAGTATCGGCACTCCGTTCCCAGACATTGTTGTGGGCGCCGCCATATTGGGGCTTGTGCAGACCAGACAACACTGCAGATCGTCATGATTCAAAAGTGCGACTTCCTTAGCATTCAATTCGGTGTTAGGAGGCTCATGTAATATTGCTTTTCTTTGTCGCGGACTCTTTAAACATTTGTGGAGGACGGAAAAGCGTTTCCTGTGATTTCAGATAAAGCTTCAGATAACTGGCAACCATGATTTTAAGCCACAATATGGCCAAGTGTCGTTACTCTGAAGCGTAGCTTATTTAGTGGCACTAAACACCCCCTTAGGCAGCAAGGCTGGAATGCTTCATGTCCAACGTCACTTAACGAAGGCCAGCGGTTACTGGACGCGAGCGCCTCGTCAACGTTCGGCTGGAACTCGGGTCCCCGCTGATTGGACACGAGCCCAGCCGAACGCTGACTCAGCACTCGCGTCCAATCTGTGCCGGCGCTTCCTGGCCTCCGGTAAGTGAGGTAGAAAACGAAGTCCCGTCGAAGGGCTGGTCTCACTCGCTCGCCTTCTCCTCGCAGTGCACCTGCTGTCGAGGACAATCCAGGGCACATGCATGCGCGAGGGCGGCGGCTTTGACTACGACCAGTCATGGATCTGCGCCATGTGAGTGACACCCACTGCAACTAACGACTTCACGCCCAGGCGGTGCTGGCATCACGCTGCCGTGTATCTTAAGGGGAAAGGGGGGGGGGGGGGGGGCGTTTCTTCAAATTCCGATCAACTGGGTAAGAAAAAAAGAGATTAAAAATGAAAGACGTTTCCAACTCTGTGTAAAGCCGAATTAGAGCGCAGCTCTTGAGGAGGAGGAGGGGAGGGTACGGAGGGGAGCGTATGCCCCTCCTCCTCTCCTGCTCCCCTCCCATTTAGAGGAAAATTTTCGCTACATTTCCCGCTAAATTTGGCGGAGAAAATTCCCCACTAATTACGTCGCACCTGACGTCACGTGTGACGTCATTATGGGAAACGTTCCATAATGCAACGCGCGGTTACGCCGACAGCGACGTCGACGCCGACGGCGACGCCGCTGCGCTTCAAAAAACGACCCCAGAAAGGGAGATTGGTCTTCAGCCAGTGTACTATACAATCGTTGCAATAGGTTATTTTTTTTTTTTTTTCAGTGTAAGTGATGTAAGAGACGTGTGTGAGGAGATGTGTGCCTTGTGGAGAGATTGTGAGGGATGTTGCGTGTGTTAAAAGAACATGCACACACAAGAAAAAACAAAAACAAAAAAACACAGAGACGTGCTTTTTTTCTTTTTTGGCTGAAAGGCTGTTATATTTATTCATTTTTTTTTTTTTAACGGGGGCGCTTGTGAGCGCATCTGCGGTGAAAGAAGCGACAGTATGTACGCGAGCTGTCGTGTAGAGAGGCGAGCGCCAGAAGAGCTCACGTACTTACATCCTTCGGGAGGCGGCAGGTGGGAGGCGAGGGAGCACAGCGCAGCCTCGTGAGTATTTCGCGACTGACTCTGAGGCTGCAGGAGGTGGGGGGGGGGGGGGGGTCGTTCTCCCCGCGATTACGTGGTTTTCTCGGAACACTGGCGGCCTACAGGGGGGAGGGAAAGGGCGAGAGAGAGAGCCTTGCCGTGTGTGAGCAACACCTCGTTTGGTGTGAGCAACGACGGGGAGAGGGAGAGCAGTGCTTCTGTTATAGATCAGTTTTGCATTCGTACATGAACTTCTTTTTGCCGGGAAGGGGCACTAACGGCTTTCGCTGTAAAATGTTTAAAGGGATACTGAACCGAAATTTGGATTTCGCAAAATAAGGCCGCAGAAGCGTTGAACGGGACGCTACGAACTCCAAAACATCAGTCACACATCGATATCTCAAACGGATGGGCGTACTTTTGGAAAAGAAGGGCGCGATGAAGCCAGGCCTTTGACGTCACTGTCCTCCGGGAGAATTTGAGAATGAGGGGAAGTGGCCTCGCTTCTTTCCTCCTCGCTTCGGTTCACCAGCTCGAGGGGATGAAGCGAGGAGGAGAGGGAATGGAAATCGTGACGTGCCTTGTCTCGTCGGCCTCGTCGGCCGTGTTCAATCGCAAACTTCTTTTCCAAAAATACGGCGATCCGTTGGAGATATCGCTGTGGGAGTGATGTTTTTGGGTTTTGCAGCGTTCCGCCTATCTATCCAGCCCCGTTTTGTGAGCTCGAAATTTCAGTTCAGTATCCCTTTAATAGACCCCTTTCGAAAGTCACGTGCCGATTATTACAAGGTCGGAACCACTGCACAATGGTGGAACAACTGCATCGAGGAATGTGCCAGTCATTCCCTAAGATAGCGAACGTCGGAGTGCGGCCAACACTACGAGCGGACGAGCCAATCAAACAGTGTCAAAAGTTCTACGTCACTGCGCTCATCACCTTTTTCTGTGAATGTGTTTTTTCAGTGAGCCGTGACGTTGAGGTTTTAGTCCGCCGTTGTGCAGGGATTCCACAGCTGCCAACAGAGCGCAGTATTTCGAAAGGGGTCTAAATACACAACATTTAGATACGTACTGTATACTACTTCTCCACATAATCACCTTACTGATTTAGGGACATTAAAACTTGGGTTTCGGCTAGTTGGTCCATTACTGAATAAAAGGTTAAAAAGCGCGAACAAACGGGGACAATAAAGAAACAGGGACGCCAACTCTCAACTGGTTTTTATTAACACCATTGTCACCTATATATATACACATTGCCCAAACCACATCGGATTCAATCGCCACAATCAGAGCCGACCTTCCAGAAACACCATCTCACTCTGAAGCAAATACAAAGACGGAGCGCTGACGCAATTATTTTCTTTCTTTTTTTATGTAGAATGCCTCTATAATCTCTCTTTCCGTTTTTTCGTTTGCCATTCTTAAACACTCTGTGCCAGTCAGGTCAGGTTTACACCCGCATCGCCTACAATGGTCAGCGAGATGGCCCCCCGCGTTCTTCCGCACACACAGATCATGTTCTCGTGCTCTATCATTGAAGCAGCGCCCAGTCTGCCCAATGTAGACTCTGCCACAAGTAAACGGAATCTCGTACACCACCTTGGTGACGCACGCAGTATATTGCACCGCGTGTTTCTTGGAGCACGGTGCTTTTTTCTGCCTTGTCAACATCGGGCATATCCTAGCAAGTTTACACGGTGCCGAAAAAACCACGTAAATGTCGTATCTGCCAGCTACCTTTTTTAGATTATGAGACACGGTACGCATGTACGGAACGACTTGCACTCGATTCCTTTCTTTACTTGCCTCGCTGCCTTTTTTCCTTCTTTTTAGCTTTTGAAAAAGGCTCTCACAACAACTAGAGATTAGGTTAGGGGGGTACTCCGCGTATCTTAACCTTTTTGATTGTCGTTCAAAACTGAATTTCATCTGATGATTGCAACTTTTTTCCAGAGCCGCACTTAGACATGTCAAGGCTATACCCCTCTCTACCAGTTTAGAGTGAGCACTTTCAAACAAAACCAGGTTTTTCTTAGTGCGCGGACAATACTGCCAACAGACATGTTCTTCAGAAAAAAGGATCAAAATGTCTAAAAACTGAATGCAGTTATTCACAGGCAATGCCCGCAGGTAAAATTAAGTCCACCTGACACCTCCCTAAACACCTCGACAATCTTCTCAACCGTTTTCTCCAAACCCGAGTCTGTATCTAAAATAAAAAAAAAAAAAATCATCTACGTATCTATACGTCTTTAAAACGTGGAAATATTAACAACAATAATAACAACAATAAAGAACACGTCCGTGTTCCTTTATTGTCCCCGTTTGTTCGCGCTTTTTAACCTTTTATTCGGTGATTTAGAAAGTCACCGGCCATGACGCGGCACAAGCTTTTGGACGACCTGCGTAAAGAAAGTTACCGCCTGGGGTTATGCATCAACAAGGCCGTCAGTTCCCACAGACGTTCTTCCCCCACCTCCATCATCAGGACGGGATCTGTTCGCCCTCCCCCAAACCTTCATGCAGTTTCCTTCATTACACGTCTGTGGCGACTTGTTGACGCGTGATGAAATGGCTTAGAACTCGGGCGGCAAACCTTCCTGAAGGAGGGCAAACGCTTGTGCCACGTCATGATAAGGGTCTTAATCTGTGCGATGATTACACGGAGAAGTAACAGTGTGTTTCTCTGCCTTTTCGATTAAGATAGGCAATATGGAATGTGCAATAAAATCCCAACCAATGCTGTCTGCAGATGCCCACGGGTGCTCAGATATTCAGGGCGTGCACGTGCGTGCAATAGACCCATTTCGAAAGCCACGTGCCGATTATTACAAGGTCCAAGCCACTGCACAATGGCGGTACAACTGTATCGAGGAACGTGCAAGTCATTCCCTAAGATAGCGAACGTCGGAGGGCGGCCAACACTAGCAGCCGACGAGCCAATCAAACAGCGTCGAAATTTCAACGTCACTGCGCTCATCACCTTTTTTTGTGGGCCTGTCTTTTGCCTGCTACTCCAACCAAACGCATAAAGTGTGCCGTGACGTCGCGGTTTTAGTCCGCCATTGTGCAGGGATTCCAAAAGCTGCCAACAGAGGGCGGTCTTTCGAAATGGGTCCATAGGATTTGTGCATATTCATTTCTTTTCATCACTCCTGTTTTTTTTTTTTTTTTTTTACTTAGTAGGCTGAAAAATAATAAACAATCCTCGTAGGTATCCATTATTTGTAAAGCATTCGAGGTCTGAAAATATGTACGGGGCTGAAGTTACAGAGGGACCTGTGATGGGAGGTATCAAGAACCTCACGAAAAAGAAAACTGTGAGGATAAGCGTTTGGATTAACATATGTAGCGAAGTGTATGCTATGTAAGCACTCGGATACTTAAATCAGGTAGCTGGTATGTGACGACTCTTTTATTTTTAATCTTAATATAACCTAAGTTTTTATTGGGAATTGCTTAATAAACTAAATTGGTATACACCAATTTAGTTTTCATCTTTAGCATACTATATGATATATGCGTAATGCAGTTTTAGTATGCAACGTCAAAAATGAAATAGGTTTCCTCGTTTTCGAGCTCTAAACTTTCCAATATTTGATGAGAAAATGTGGTTACAGCTTTGTATCTTATTCCAAAAAAACAATCCAGTTTTTTTTTTCTTCTTATCATTAATCTAAATATTTTGACATATTTCCTGGCTGAACTTTATGTTCGAAGAAACGAAAGCGTTTAATTGAAGGTAGAAATTATTCACACAACCCGAAATCGGTATTTCCGAGCGAAGATTATTTTGATATATTATTATTATTTAACATGCTATGTTCGGGGTCCAGATACCGGGTAAATTATCTGGTTGCACTCACACAGGGTGTCTAGCAAATTATTATTTTGAAATTCCCCGACTTTTCCAGGTTTTCCCTGCCAATTTCAGGTGAAATTCCCTGACCACTCTAGAGGAGGTTAAATATATAAGACCATTACAACACAAGGCATTGAGCATTGAGCACTGTAAGCATCATTTTGCGCAGGCTTAACCAACTTGCATATTCCGAAATATTCGGGTTCGTCCAGTCCCGATTCAACGAGCGCTTTCTTGCCGCCGACATCGTCAGTGAAGAGGCCACTTTGGGAAGCACAATGAAAACACGACGCTCAACCACACACGTCAATAACCGAATGACAGCACGGCGCATGGCCGCCAGATGCACACTTTCGGATTGCATTGGGGTCTGCGGCTTTCTCATTTGTTACTAAATCTAGTAGTTCTAATCTGATATAGCTAGGGGTGTCGCGAACTTTTGTCGAACCGGATTTTTAGGTCGAACTTTCGGGGTTGAGTGGGTCGAACCGGTTCGACGAACCTTCGATCTTTTAACCAGATTCGACCGATTCGACTTTGTGGACTGTGTGGCCAGACCTTGATACAAGTATGTCTAGGTTTGGAGAATTTTTTTCTTTTATACAAAGGGTTATTTTATTTATATGAACAGCTGCAATTAAAAGAAACTAATTCTAATCGCTGAAGTTAGTAACTTAATTTTTTTTTGTACTGTATTAACTGAAATAACCAATCAGTGCTGCCTTTTATTCATCCCTTAGCCATCATCATCCAATCCGAAGCCAACTGGCCAGCCTGTCGCGCATGCGCATAGCAGTCGGAACCTGAGTCGAACCTTTGTCGAACTTTTCACAAGAGGTTCGAAAACAGTCGAACCTGGTCGAACTCGAACCTCGACCGGTTCGCGACACCCCTAGATATAGCCTAGTGTCGCGCCCTTAATCCAGTCCAATCCAAGGCTTGTACTGGATTTGTTGGCTCTTTCATTTGCATCGGGTAGCACACTTTACATCGGGTGAGCAGAGCCCGCGCTCCGCTCTAAGCAGAATTTATTGCCTATTTTTCTGCCCCTAAGTCCTCAAGTCTTTGCTCAGGGCACTCAATGGCGTTTCCGGCTCATTTCCCCTGACTGGGCTCGCTTTTTGACAATATCCCTGACAATTCCCTTATTTTTCCCGGTAAATAAAATTTTCCTGACAATTCCCGGTTTTCCCGGTCGCTAGACACCCTTTCACAATAAACAACCATAAAAAAAAAGATCAGAGCTATTTTTAGGAGCTTAGATCATGGAACACGGGTTGTATCTACATTCATTATTTGTTATGAAGTTCCATTGCTACTTTATTTGTTAATTGCATAATCTTAGCTGTAGTTTCATGATCCGCATAAAATATTATATAACGCTGTCATTGCGTGGGCATCGGCATCTCGAAATGCATTATGCTTTTGCTGTGCATCCCAAGAAAACGAAATAAGCAGATGGTGATGAAAGGAAGACGGCAAATGATAAAATAACCTGTCGGCTACCCATGCATTGAAAGATGTTCAAGTAGTCATTGTGCGCTGATCCCATAGACCGATTGGACCCCCACGAAATTAAGTTCTCACCTGAATCATAACACTACGTTGCTAATTTCTCGACTTCTAAACAAAGAGGCTTAGATGTCTTTTCGTATTCGTTGGCACCTTCAGATCATTATAACTTCCCACAAATCTTTGATGTCTCACAATGAAACAACCCGTCCATGGCAAAATAAGCCCTTCCTAGTAGAAAGATATATTTAGCTTGAATGTTAGAAATGTAAGCTGGTGATCGCCAGTGAATCTCCTATGGCAGCGGTCTCAAACTGATTCGAGTGTAAGGGCCAATATAGCCCACCCCCGAAAGGCCGAGGGCCGGGGGGGGGAGGGATATTTTTTTTTTTTTTAGGAAACAAAATAAACAAACAAGCAGCAGTGGTGTTTCGCGTTGCAAAGCAGCCGACTGTCCCAGGGACACCCTAGCGATTTTCTAGAGGCTTGCGCTTTCTGCTTTTTGTAAGCTCACCGTTTCGCTATCTTTAGCTTTCATTTGCATACACGACTAGTTCGTACCCACCCTGATGTTATAAGATTTAAAACACGAACGTACTGACAGTTTTCAATAGAACGAGAGCAAGCACACTGCCCTGTCGCACAATGGCTCAACAGGCATAAACAATATCTCTTCATACGGCAGTTTTCGCTTTCCTGGCGATTTTTATACCGGGATTCAAAGAAAATACCCGCATTTTAAAGGCATTTTCGGACGGCCAGAAGCCCGAGCTCATAGCCTTATCTTTGGCAGTTTTTCCTGCTGAGCGAGAGTCCATGCAGCCGAGGTGCCTTTTTGAGCAAAGAGCTCGCACTTGTATACCCAGTGGTATTGCCGTTCCGGTTGAAAGAAAGGGCTGAAAAGCAGATATTAAAACGAAACAATATTCAGCCCAAAAGAAATCAGAATAGTGCAAAACGTATGAAAACGTTACGTGAGCTGAAATGAATCGACGCTATAAAACTACTATTTAGGGCGCATGTAGCCCTCGAGGCATGGGAACGGAGGCTCGCAGCTGTGGGATGACTGAGGGCCGCGTGTTTGAGACCCCTGTCATATGGCAACTGAAGATATGTAGACGTTTCATTAAAAACGAGATGCCTCGTGAGAACATGCAATGTTTGCCCTTGAACGACATTTCCCGTCGTAATGAAGAAGATAAAATGGAATAAACGGAAGCAGCGACGAACGTATAATTTAAGTGCACTGGATCGAAGTATATTTCTTGTCTGTCTCGGCATAGTTAGTGCGCACACAGCTGTTTTGTGAACGTTGTATGTCGGGGCCGCCAGACTGGCGTCCCTTAAAGTGTTTTCCACCCCCGGGGTTAGCTTGTGAAGCGTGGCTGCTTGCGAACGTGCCCACTTGGCGTCGATCTTGACCGACACGTGCCCTGCAGGTGCGCCCTGCCATCCCTGCAAAAGAGGCACGTGGCCGTGGCCCGCCTCAAGCACCCGGCCAACATGGGACGCACCTGCCACGAGGTGCGCTTCTTCATCCTGGTCCTGACGCCGAGCAAGGAGAAGGGCACCAAGAACGCCCTGGAGACCGGCCGCACGTTCGCCACCATCTTCGCCGATATGGACTTTCGGCAGAGGCTCCTCGAAGTCCACTCGGAAGCCGAGTTCAAGAACGTCCTCCTCAAGCACGCCCAGGACCTGGCCGCCGAACAGAGCAATCCGGCCCACCAGAGTTCCCAGGCCCAGCTGGAGTTTCCGGTGAGCAAAGCGCACGCCCGTCGGCGGCCACCTTGAGCTTCCCCCTCTCTCCCTTCTTACAGCAAGCCTCCCGAAGAAAGCGCGAGGTGAGGCCGTAGCCGCAGGGGCTAGCCCTTTGTGCTAGGCCTGCCGTAGTCCTCGTGTCCGCCGGGTCCTCGCGCCGTGTATCGCTTGCTCACTGCGGGCTTCTGGTTTCAGCCCCGCAGGTGCCCCATCGCCCAGGGCCTGTGCGACGACGTCCACCGGCGGCTGTCCTTCTACGTCAGCGACTACATTGACGGTAAGGCCCTGCAGCTCCGAGCGAATGGCACAACAGTTTCCTGACTTTAGTTCCCAAAGCGAAATTGTGGCCCAAAAAGAAAAGAAGGCACCTTTCTTCTTAGCCCGCACTCGATGCAACACAACTATAAGGTAGTAAGAATCATTATTTAAAAATAATAAAATAAATCAAATTTATATGATTTAAGTCGGATTATTTTGACTGAAATCGCTGTAGCTAGAAAACAAAAGTGATTCTTTATGATTAAATGTGTTTTTAAACATCCCGCACAGAAATTTTGTATCTAGACATATATGAAAACTTCCAGCTATATATGAAAACTTCTTTCGTGCCATATACATGTACGTATATGGCAGATATAAGTTACATGCAGCCATTTTTTGATATGGCCATTCCTGAAGCTTTTTTTTTAATGTGACCAGATATAAAATAAAATTTAACAAATTGTCACAAATAGTGTAAACGTGTCCAATTTTCGATATGGCACCAATCTTCCAGATATAGGGCAGGTAGATATAATTTATATGGCGGCATGTTCGGATTATTTTATGTACTCTATATTATAATCCCATTCAAAATGGGGATTTTCCACGCAGCCCGAATGGGTGTCTACGAGTTAAAAGAAGAGAAAGCAAGCCTGAAATTACCATTTCTTATTTGTTGAACTTTTTGTATCTCTCCCACATTTGAGAGCGCACAGCACGTACAAACACGGTTTTTCCTGCATTTCATACTGCACAGGTTTTAGGCCGTAAACTCCAAAGAGACCAACTAAAGGCGGGAGAAAATTAGGTGGAAATAAGGAGTTGGCTAACCTTCGGTTGCAATCAAAAAAGCTAAAAATTTTGTACTTTTTTAGATTATTTGTGACCCGCCGCACTTGTTATCGCAGCGAGGGGCGACAAAAGATTTCCTTCTGCAGTCAGCAATATTTGCTTATCTCTCGCCCTGGTTAACTAACACAATTTCTGCCGAGATCCTTATTCGCCCAGGAACTGCAGTTACCCAGGAACTGCATAACTGTTATATTTTAAAGCTATCGCAACTAAGGCACACTGATCTGTAACAAAGGATAAATCGAACATCAGCTCACCGCAATTCATCCGGCAAGAGGCTTGTTGATGGTCGTGGTATTTAAGAACAACACTCACTCTACACGTCACAGTCATTTCGATGTCACCCAAAGGTCTTCGAAGCTGACACTAAACGCAGCACGATAATCCTCCGGGCTACGATGACTTGTGTGCGAACGGAGCCAAAGGAAGGATGGTACTCGACCCCCTAGCGGGAGAGGACGCCGACTGGCTCGCGACGTACATTGAATACTCCGTTGATCCACGACCGCAGTCGGCTGTCACTGTTGCCCCCCGAGGACCGGACCGGCATCCTCTTGGTCTCGCAGGCGACCCTCGGGCACCCCACGTTCTATAGTTGCAGATCAGGGGTGCCGGATGCTGGCTTTCCAGTGGTCCCCGCACATTGCAGCATCTCTGGAAACGAAGAAGCAGACCAGTCGGTTAGAATGTCCTATGAGTACAACGATTTACCCGTCGCCTCCGTCGAATATTCTTCCTTGGCGCTGCAAGCGGTCCCTCCGCGCTGTGGCAGCAGACGGCCATCGCCGTCTAGCGGCCGAGGTATCCGGTTCTATGGCCTGCAGCAACTGCCATAACACGGAGAGTACGGAACTCCTGCCGCTCGATTATAATGCGTATATCGGCACCCGCACCGGAAAGATGTGTGAGATTCTGCAGGCGACGGACCTACCTTGCAGCCAAAGCTTCCAACGCTTTGGCCGCTTCCTTAATTTACCGGACCGTCTTGCTACGGGTTCGACTTCTTCGACACGATCCAACTGCTTCCTGAGAGCACGTGGATAACCAAACTCTCTCTGGTCGGATACCGCCCGTGATTGCCTTTTCCCCGATGTTCATGACGGCCGAGTATATTGCTCGGAGCTCGGCCTCTCTTGATGACAAGTTTGGTTTTAAAGTTGTCGTTTTCTGGTCTCCGCCGGAAACGTCGGTCTATGCCGCCCTTGTACCCTGCGGCCGGTACGTCCGTACCGGCCACATCCGTGTATATTATGTACGTAACACGTTGCTGGTCTTTTCTCTTCATCGCTACGAGTCCACTCTTCGTGCCTTCTGGCGGCGTAGCCCCTTCTGCACCGTTGTTCGGCTCCTTGTATCCTAACCGTTGGCCTGTGATCTTTAATTGCCGCGTCCCTCCATGGCGGTTCCTCGATGTCGATAGCTGTTCTTTGGCTGTTGTCCTGCCCCATAATCTCGAGAAGTCCTCGGCCTTGTTTCGTGCTCGCAAGGCGTTGAAACTGAGGCATCCTGTGTGTCTCGGCTCTTTCTGCTATTGTGTTCATGACCGCAGGCTTGCGAAGGTTCTTGATTGGAGTCATCTTCGGCAGCCCGGTTGCTACCCTCATTGCTGCGTGGTTGAGCTTTCGAGCTTTTTCCACTGCCGTTTGTCCAGGTTTAAAAGGTTACAACAATAAAGCGCCTTCCAAACCAGGGTCCGAATGGCTTTTTCGTCCGCACCCCCACGGTGTGGAAGTCGTGCGTTTGATTAGGTTCAGAGTTTTCTCCCAAGTTTTTGTCAGTTTGTTCAGCCATTGGCCACCCCTGCCAGTTTGCTCAAATTCTACGCCCAGGATCTTGATTGATGTCTGCCGCTGAAGCCTGTGTCCATTGAGTTTCAATTCGAACAGTTCCGCTAAGCCATCTCTGTGTGCCTTGTTCGCACTAGCCACGGCCATGTACTGCGTCTTCTCGGGCGAGGGTGCCATGCAAACTTCGGCCAGGTATTCAGACACTACGTCGAGACAAGCTTGCATGACCTGTTCTTGCTGACAGACCGGTCCTCCTTTCGTCCAGAGTCACGTCGCCGGCGTAGGTGGTAAAACCTAGGCATTTGACGTTCCTCAATATTTTCGGTAGTCCCGCAATTACCATGTTGAATAGGGTCGGTGAGACGGCCGGCCCTTGTGGGACACCCACTTCGGTGGGTGTCTCGGGTCCGAGGGTTGGTCCCACTTTGACTCGAAATTTTCTTCTTGCCAGGAAGTCCTTGATGAATCACAGAGTCCTGCCCCTGATGCCGCACTCTCGCGCCCCTCTCAGCACCAATTCGCGTAATACTCCTTCAAACGCTTCCTTAATGTCTAGCGCTCCAACTAGTCCTGGGTCTAGTTGGTGGCAGTCTTCCATGGCGTTCCTGTAAAGGAATAACAAGCTGTTTTGGGTGCTCAAGTGGTCCCTGAAACCTGTTTGTCTCGGGTCTAGGCGGTCGTGCGTCTCCAGGTACCATCGCATTCGTTGTAGCACCATTCTTTCCATAACCTTTCATAGACTCGAGGTGAGTGACTCCGGTCGGTAGTTTTCAATTCTATCTGGTGGCTTGCCCGGTTTCGGATTCGGGGTCGCCTAGGATACCTTCCAGTCGTCCGGCAGCCTCTATGTGGTCCAGATCGTGTTCTACCAGTCAATGAGCTTCTCCTTGTGGGTTTCGGGTAGGTATAGATTACTCCGTCCGGTTGGGGGTGCGTTTTTCCTTTGCCGAGTGGAGTGCAGACATGAATTCGCCCATGTTGAAGGGGTCATCCATGCCTTCGGCAACCAGTGGGGCGCTTCTTCACGTTCCTCTTGGGGTGCGCTTCGCCTGTTCGGTCCTCGTAGCTTGAGCGATTAAATTCGGTTGCGGGAAGGACACCCCACCCGCTCTACGGGCCAAGTCTTCCTCGGCAATGCCGAGCCGCAACGCCAGGTTTCCTGCCGCCGTTTTCGTCTGTCGTATAGTTTTAGGCCATGCCTCGGTGGGTTCTCCATACCTTGCCTAGCCCTATCCTTGCGTTAAAGGAGTCGTGACGTCGCCATCGGAGTCTGCTTAGCCCTTGGCGTGTTTTGTCGCCTTGGCAACCGCTCTGTTTAGCTTGATCTTGCTCTTCAGCGTCCTTTCCCTCAGATATTGCTGTAGGGCTCGGAGACCGCTCGCCCACGGGTTGAGGAGGTGCGTGTCCAGTGTCGGGGCTTCGGGTCTTATGTTTGACGGCTATTCTTGACTCCTCCATGGCGGTTCTGATATGTGCTCTCCGATGTTGGTGTTGTGTTCGGATTCAGCGCACTCGGGGATTGCTCGGAAGGTGTCCCATCTGATAATGTTCCGCATTTCCTTGTGGTGGTCGCTTCCATGGGTGTCGGCACAAGGTTTCCAAGTACACTTCGTTCCCTGGTTGACCCACGTCAGGTCCTGGATGGAGCCCTTCTGGCCCCTGTGTTTGGCCACTCTCGTAATAATGCCGGGTTCGTTGGCGAGCTCAAGACCCGCATCCTCCATCTTCTCCACAATGTTCCAGGCAAAGCTTGTGCTGCGGTCAGGCACGTAGCCAGGATTTTGTTTCGGGGAGGAGGGGGGGGGGCGCCCATTACAAAATGCTGTATGAGGGGGAGGAGGGAGAGGACGCACCAGCAAAATGGAAGATTTCGGGGGGGGGGGGGGGGGCGGGCCCCATGGCCTCTCTTCCCTGGTTACGTGCCTGGCTGCGGTCATATCTCCATGCCCTGTGATGTGCACTAAAATCACCTCCATATGCGCAGTTCGTCACGTCCTGCTAGGTCCTTGAGTTTTCGTCATACATGGGTAAATTACTTCCAAAATGTAATTTAATTACAATTACAATTACCTTGCTTCAAAAGTAGTTTAACTACAATTACAATTACTACTACGTGGAAAGTAACTAATTACAATTACAAATTACTTTTCAAAAGTAATGAAATTACTTTACAATTCCTTGTTTCTGAGAGCGACCCGACTTCGGCCATATAACTTTAAACGAGTTGTATAGAATGCAATGTATTTGTTCATTCCTTGCCCCAATGTTTGAGGAGGCTTAAGCATCGCTGCATAAATGTCACGTATTGTACTTTCCTTTTATGAATTTTGTTAAATTCATGATAGAAATTGACAGTTTGGGGCAATGGAAAGTACTACGTTCTTATATTTTTAATAAATAATAATAAATTAATTCCTATGCAGGAAAACGCCAGACGGCTAACGAAAAACTTGGGTTGACAGACTTTTGTTAGCTCGGCAAATAAAAATGCGACAATTAGTCATATATGAATATTTTACAAGCATTAATCCACACGCGCGAATACGGCTGCATTCACACACAAACATCATGGTATTGTAAATTATTTACATTGAGTTGAAATTATGATTGCTCAAAAATCTATAAGAATCGAATCCAGGCTTCCGAATCATCGGTGACAATAATCACAGGTGCGAGGTCAGTCTCCAAAATGCTTATGCAAATATTATCCGAAGTAAAACCAACAGGAAATACACTTGAAAATAATACAAAGATACAAATATGCGACAATACTAAAAGAAAAACGCATAAAACTGGCAGAAAAACAAAACAACAAAAACATAGACAATTAAAATTTCTAGCTCGGCTGAAAGCTGAAGCTGAATTTTTCGTTTTTTTCAATATTTTGGCATGTTTACGCTATTGTTTTATGCTCGCGCCTCAAACGGCACAACACGGCGCCGTTGAGGTAGACTTCAAAGAGGATGGTCTCTCAGCCCGCAGTGTAAGCAACAAAACAACAAACAACGCAATACTATTTTTGTTGTGCGTGTATGTGCATGCGTGTCTATGTGTGCGAGTGTGTCACTGAGTGCTAGGCCACTTGTGCAAGCTCTGAGGCTTTGAGAGAGGTTTCGTCGGCTTAAAAAATTCTTGCAAAAGTAATTGTGCCTGAAATTTCGCAATTACTGACGCTAGAAAGTAATTCAATTACAATTACAATACCTTTTCGCCGAAAGTAATTAATTACAATTACAAATTACCAAGACAAGTAATTAAATTACAGTAATTCAATTATTGTAATTGAATTACTACCAAAGTAGGGTTTTCGTATCCATTCTTCGCCAGTTGGACTCGTCGCGTTGCACGCTGGTCATATGTACAAGATGCTATAACCGTCTTAACATGTTGAGTCATGACTCGAACCGCCACAACCTCCTTGTTTTCGTTGCACAGGTCCTCGGTGTTTTGTTCCTTCCACTCCGACCGCTGTCCACCCTTTGATCACCACGGGATTCTTCTCTGCCGGGCGTGGTTTTGTCTCTATTGTCGGGCACGTGTAGAAGGTGAAGCCCGGGAGTTTAAGGTCAGGTTGCCTTGTTTCTGGCAATAGTAAAATGTTGGGGTTTCTGTCTCTTTCGATGCGAAATTTTAGTTCAGCAATGCGCGCTGCGAACGAGCAGCAGGTCCACTGAACGATCCTGATAGTATACGTTTTCTTCCGTCCGGTTCCGTTGCTATCCATGTTGGATGTGGGTTTTCATGTCTGTTATCTCCTTGAACAGGTCATCTAAGGCCATGCCCATCTCAACTCTCATCTTGTTTTTTGCATCTTCCAGACGCTTCAGCCTGGCCCCGCATTCCCCGTCCCTGCAGCGGGTCACGCCGTTCTTGGCCGGCTCGCCGGCGTTCCACTCGTTTCCTCGCAGCCACGGGAAGGGATTCTGGGTTTCTTTCGAGCTTGAGGTCCGGGTTGCTTGTGAGCTACCCTCATTGGTGCTGGGCGTTCTGTATGCGGTGAACTGAAAGACCGCGGGGCCGCTTCAGCTGCTTGCGCAGGGGTTGGATAAAGGCTCCCGTTTCCATGGCCTCTCTGCAGCAATGGAGTTTGTTGGGACCATGCCTTGCGTTGCTCGTTGTGCGGTAGTGCACGCTGCTTTTTCTTGTCTGGCATTTCCCTTTTCGGGCATCGCGGTGGCAGCTCGCAGTCTGTCATCTCATCGTGTGAGTGTCCGCATTTCCCGCACCTACTGTCCTGGTTCGAGCAGACGTCCGCCTTGTGGTCCATGTCGTGGCAATTGTGGCATAGAATCGGCCTCGGTTTGTATGGTGCTACTTTGATGGCTTCACACAGGAACCTTCCTTTCTTCGTCATTCTGTTTCTCGATCGTGATGAGCGTCACTCTTCCACCTTTCGCCAGCGGTCGGGCCGAAACGATCTTGCGCGTTCTGCATTCGAGCTCCTTCATTAGCGACTCGGTTGTTTCCTCCAGGCTGTCCCCTCCACCGAGGTAAATGACCCTTCTTGATTGATTACTCGTCGCTGCCATGTAGGGTTTCACTTCGTAATTCGCTCCTCCCTTCGAGATGTTGGTCACTTGCAGCAGCTTTTCTCTCAGGAGCCCGTTCCTTGAAGACACTGCTATCGTGTTCGTAGAAGCTCCGCTTCCGCAGCTGGAACTTTCTGCCTTCAATAACACCCCGGTGCACGTGAAGCCAAAGCACGACTAGATGCAACGAGCACGGGCTGGAGGCGGAACGTCTGCGGACCTTATGGTAGAAAATATGCTCCTGGCCCTACAGAACTTGGCGCGCGTGTTACTGTGACGCAGGGTTGCTTTGCAGTAGACACGGTGCTTCAAAGTATCTACTACACCACATTGAGTTCGAATTTTAGAGCGCAGCTCTTAGGCGCCCGTTTCCGGCTTGAACTTCGTCGCCGTTGCCGTAACCGCGCGGTGCATTATGGGTAAATTTCGCAGCTAAATTTAGCGGAAAATTTTCCCCGCTAAATCTAGCGGAAAAATTTCCCCGCTAAATTTAGTCAAAAAATTTCCCCCTCTAAATCTAGCGCGAAAATTTCCCCGCTAAATTCAGCAGAAAACATTCCCCGCTAAATCTAGCGAAAAACTTTCCCCGCTAAATTTAGCGGAAATTTCCCCGTTAAATTTAGAGGAAAAATTTCCCCGCTAGATTTAGCAGAAAAAATTCCCCTAAATGGAAGGCGAGCAGAGAGGGGGAGGGGCATAGCCTCCTCTCCGTACCTTCCCCTCCTCCACCTCAAGAGCTGCGCTCTAATTCGGCATTATAGGGAGTTGTAAACGGCTTTCGTTTTTTGTTAACCAGATATCGGCTTTCTGAGTAAGCGCAAACGAGAAACGAAATTTTTGCTCTGAAGCACGAAAGAGTGAACTGATTTTTGCATCTCTCTCGGAGACCCTACCTGCCAGCGTCGTGACGCGTCCGGCACCCAAACGGTGCTGAGCGTCGCGGCCGAATCTGATTTCTCCGATCCACCATAAGTGCGGGCGAAGCAGAAGCTGAAAGAGCAGGCACCACGCACGCTTTGACTGTGCATAACGAGACGGGGGATCGAGCAGAGAACGCGTCGTTCAAGGCGCTCGCGTTTGTATGCCTTGAGCAGCATCACCGAACCGCTTGCGCTCGGTAACAATCAATTGGTGAGCGAATATGTTTGTGGCCGATTGTACTACGGCCCATACTTTCTGTGCAACACTGTCGAGGGTTCTGCTTGAGTCTGTATCTCGATTCAGGATTTGATTTCTACGCGCGCTCGTGGAAATTATGCACTTTAGTTACTGACAAAATGAGAAGGCCATGAACGAGTGTCAGTTGTCCCGCCTCCAGCGCGAGCCCTTCAGTAGCACACTGGCGTACAGTGAGCCCCGAGTGTGCACGCGCAGACAAAGCACGGCGGAAGGCGGCGATCGTGTGCTCGAGACCGCTGGCAATCAGTTCACCAAAGGACGTTTCATCGACAGATCATTTCACCGACAGATTGTTTCATCGAACAGTACAAACACAAAGCTCCAAGTTCAGGGGAAGCTCTTTCCTTCTTGTCCTCCTTTAGCAGAGCCAAAGCTGGAGAGGAGGAAGGGGAGGTCGCCTCCTCTCCACTCTGCTCAAGTGGAAAAGTGTGCGAGGAGCTTCCCTCTCTTTTTTTCTCACCAACGTGTGTCCTTTCCCTCGCTCGAGGGTTTTTCAATATCAGAATTATTATATTGTACGTATAGGTTCTGTTGGAGCCATACATCGGCAAGCCTCACACATGAGGGCCCTCACTCACCCTCACGCCCATGAATTTTCCTGGTTCAGAAACTCACACACCCCTCACCTCACCTGTGGAGATAAGGGTGAGTGAGGGCCCTCATGTGTGAGGCTTGCCGATGTATGGGTGTGTGAGTTTCTGAACCAGGAAAATTCATGGGCGTGAGGGTGAGTGAGGGCCGTGAGGACCGTGAGTGCGTGATGGGTATGAGTGCGTGAGGGCCATGAGGGGCGTGAGGACCAGGAGCGTGAGGGCTGTGAGTGCGTGAGAGGTGTGAGTGCGTGAGGGGCGCGAGGGCCACGATTGCGTGAGGGCGGTGAGTGCGTGAGGGGCGCGAGGGCCACGATTGCGTGAGGGCGGTGAGTGCGTGAGAGGCGTGAGTGCGTGAGGGGTATGAGTGTGTGAGGGCGGTGAATGCGTGAGGGGCGTGAGGGCCATGAGTGCGTGAGGGACGTGAGGTTCAGTGAGGGTGAGTGTGACTGCGAGGATGAGGGTGAGTGAGGAGCTAAGGTGAGTGTGGCTGTGAGGGTGACCTAAAATGCCGACCTCTGCCGACAGCTTTGTGCATGCATCGTGTCCTTATCGAGTATCGTTATCGGGGAGGAACGGTTCACTAAAACTCTCTGGTAACAACGCTACTCAACTTGTCGACTGCCCATTGTCTCTTGGTGAGAGGTGTGAACAAGCGCTTTTCCCTGCAGGCGTGGTGGGCCACCGGACAATCTACAAGACCATCTCCACCATCTTTTTCCTCTACTTTGCCTGCATCCTGCCAACCATTGCCTTTGGAGCCCTCAACGACACCAACACCAAGGGAAAAATAGGCAAGTCGATACGTTCGGGAGTTTATCGTGGCCCTTCTTTGCTCTGATTCCCGCGTGCTCGCGTTTTACCCCTGCTTTCTGTGGATACGACCGCAGGAGGTGAGACCCCTCGGCGCTCTTGTGGTTCGGACGCCGTGCTGACGGTTTTCTCTTCGTCTTGCAGACGTGCGGAAGTGCATCATCAGCCAGACCATAGGTGGCTTGTCCTTTGCCCTCTTCGGAGGTCAGCCGCTGGTCATCCTCATGACCACTGCCCCACTCAGCTTGTACATCAAGGGTGAGCCGCCCTTTCCTCCGCTCAACTGCGGCGTCTTACCTGTATCATACTGTCCGTAGTTATCTACAACATCTGCGAAGACTTCGAGCTGGACTTCTATGCCATGTATGCCTGCGTGGGGCTATGGAACACATTCTTCCTGCTCCTCTTCGCCATATTCGACGCCAGCAAACTTATGAAGTGGTGCACCAGGTACGTTGAGAGATGGGCATTTTCGTGACGCGCTTTTGCGGACAGTGAGAAGATGGAGCAGCAGAGAGCGTCTTCGTATAACTTGGCAACGAGCGAACGCTAGGGCCACCTGGAGCGAATCAGAGCGACGGAGGCGAACCACGTGACAGCGCTTACCAAAGGTGGGCGAGAGCGTGACCCAAGCAGTTGGAAAAGAGGGGAAGGAGGAACTTCCCTCTTACCCGGGCCGTCTTTTGTGTGTCCCACACGTTGCTTCTGTCCCCCTATGAATGAACAGAAGTCTCCGAACCCCGGCCGAATCCGGCCCGCGGAGGCCTTCTGACCGGCCCGTGGCTTGCCGCGGAAACGGAGCCGCGACGCGCACCAACCACGCAAACCAAGAGATCAGAAAGAACGAAAGAAAACTGCCAACTGTAACGCGGGTCCTCTCCCCATATTAATAATTGGATATTTTCATCCCCATCCTTAGTCCTGCTTCATATCTACGTACGTGAAAATTCATTTACGTTCTTAGTATACTTGCTTAGTTTCCTGTGTCGTAACTATTGCAAATTGTTAGCAACAGTTCTACTATTCTCATTAGTCTTCTGCCCAGTGTGTGTTTGCCAAAGTTTCGTTGCGCTTTGTTTTACGCTTGGTGAGTTTTGTGGGTCCCAATTATTGTGCACTGTCACAATTAGCTTAATATTGAATTTCAAAATAAAGTATATACTTCAACTTTTACTTTTGTATTTAAATGCTTATGTAGAATTATTTATTCTCATTTACATTTACTCTTTTATTTTCCGGTCTTCGAGACTTTCCAACCCTAGTAAAAAATTTGGAGACCCCTGCCATTAGCCCGTCACTCAAAAGTTGCACAAAAGCAGCTTCCCTTTCTCCTGCCCGTGGCTTTGACAGCATTGCGCGCAACTATACACGTATTCACCTCAAGAACCGTAGTAAAAAAAGTCCGGCTTCTCGCGGAGAATTACTGATTCACTCCTTTATGTGGTGAGTTAAAATATATTTTAGAGAATTTTTGACGAGCTTCCAGTATTTGATCAAGGCGTTTCAAACGACAAAAGCACCGTTTCTCTCTCCAACAACCAAATATTGTAAGAACTACGTTTTGCTGCCAACGAATAATGCGCAAGACGTTCTTTTCTTCTTGACGTGACAACGCTCGAACACGCTGATTGGCTCACCAGGACCGTCGCCTTCGCCGCTTGCCAAGTTATAGTGAAACGGAATATCGTCCCGTCTGGGAGATTCCAGGAAGAGCTCAGGACGCAAGCCAAGCTCGAGCAGACCGCGGAGTGGCTATTCTTTCTAAGTGATCTACGCACGCATCAGGCTTCGTGAAACGTAAAACTACTAAAATATTTAGACGAAACTAAAGCGATTGGCCCTGATCAAATTTCGCCTAGGGTTCTGAAGCGCTGTGCTGACGCCATTGCCCCATATCTTTTTATAATGTTCATCCAGTCTTTGCTTGAGGGGTCATTACCGAATGATTGGAAAGTAGCTCACGTAATACCAATACACAAGAAGGGACCCAAAAAAGATGTTACAAATTACAGGCCAATTTCTTTAACATCAATTTGTTGCAAACTACTTGAGCACATTTTGTATAGCCAGATATTGCAGCATCTTAGTTACCATATTTTTTTTTTTCATGGATTCTCAACATGGGTTTAGGAGAGGTTATTCTTGTATCATGATCTTGTCATGTCCGTAGATAAAGGTGAACAGACTGATTGTGTTTTTCTTGGTTATAGGAAAGCGTTTGACTCAGTGTCGCACTCTTTCTTACTTCACAAATTGAATTGTTTGAAAATAGATATTACCACACTAAAATAGATTCAGTCATACTTGAGTTCGCGTCAGCAATGTGTAATTTTAACGGCGAGGCATCTCATTTTGTTGAAGTAACGTCTGGTGTACCGCAGGGGTCGGTTCTGGGGCCATTATTATTCTTAATATTTATCAACAATATTCATGTCAATGTAACTTCCCAGCTGAGATTATTTGCAGATGATCGCGGGCTGTGTGTACGCGTATAAAGAACGGGGAGGGTTCCGGACAACTGCAGGCTGATCTAGATAGAATAGAACATTGGTGCGGTGAATGGGGGAAAGAAATGTGTTCATGTTAGCTTCACACGTAAAAAAAAAAAATTTGAGACAGTATTATTTAAGCGATGAGCTAGTAACGAATGAGAATAAAGAAAAATACCTCGGAGTCATTTTGTCATCCGACTGCACGTGGGATTCGCAGATTGATAATGTCCTTATGAGGGCGGGTCGCGCACTCGGCTTTGTCCAAAGAAACCTAAAAAACCGCTACACAAAAAAATAAAAGAACGAGCATATCTTGCCTATGTAAGGCCCCTTCTAGATTACGCATGCACTGTGTAGGACCATTAAGAAAAAAAAAAAAAGTCGCATTGATGGCTAGGAAAAAATACAAAATCGTGCCGCACGCTTCGTCCTGGGCCTGTCCGACCGTTTTTTAGTAACTAACATGAAGCAATCACTAGGATAGTCGTCATTGGATCTTCGGAGAAAAAATTTACGGCTGAAATATTTGTACAACATTTATCATGAAGCTACTGGTATTAATAGTTCAGCATACCTCTTAAAACCAAATTATTTTTTTTCAAACGTAATGGTCATGTGCACAAGATACGCGAATACTGTACTAGGACGGAGCTCTGCAAAAATTCGTTTTTTGTGAGGACGGTCAAGGACTGGAACGCTTTACAGGAATGTATAGTTTGTGCTGCAAACGCTGAGACGTTTCTTTCGTTATTATTCGCCCCCTGCATTAATAGTTTTCTAGGCGCTGCAGGAGTTCTCTGAATAAAGAATAAAGACTCGCCTAGAGTAAATGTATATCTCCGTTTGGGGAGCAGAGTATCGCAACGGTGCTCCGTTTTGTATACAAGTATTGCGGGAAGCCACAGTCGTTTTTGCAGGAGCCGCGGCGGTTCACGCGGCACATACGCGAGCAACAAAAGATGCTTTAGAGCATCTCTAAACTTATTAAACGAGTGGAATTATACACTGGTGCACACAACATTCAAAGGTTGAAGAGGCTTTCAACTCGTCAGACGTCACTCTGCGAATTCTGAGCGGAAAATGTGTTCCGCCTAAAGTGTACCGGCTCTGCAGGGCGGCTTTCCCGCAGTACATTTGGACAGTTTTGACCATATGACCGCCTCTCCACCAATAAGTTGGCGGCGAATAAGCTTTAGCAGCGAAGTGAAACAGATATGACACTCCGGCTCTGCCATTGGAGCTGTTCCTCCTCGTACACGATGATATTTGACGTTCTGGACGCTTGCGGGCGCAGGTCGACGGAGGAGATCTTTGCGTTGTTCATAAGCATCGCGTTCTGCGTGGACGCGGGACGGGACGTCTACAAGAACTTCCAGAGGTACTACTACGCCTCGGAATGTCTGCCACCATCCGCGGAAGCCCTGGGGTCGCTACTGAAGTCGGCCAACAACACGACGGAAGCCCTGCTCGGGGCGCTGCCCCAGTGCCGGCGCGAGAACAGTCTGCTCTTCCTGCTGCTCATGCTGGGCACCGTCTGGCTCGCCGTGTCCCTGTATAACTTCAACAAGACGCCCTACCTCCAGGCCAGCAAGCGGGAAATGCTGGCCGACTATGCCCTGCCTGTGGCTGTCATTGCACTCAGCTTCCTGGGGGCCTTTGTCTTCCGCGAAGTAGAAAGTGAGTGTTTGCGTTCTGCAGTTATTCCTGCTCCCGAAATTTCAATTTACCAAGATCGGAAATGCAGCAAGTTCATTTTGTAGTTTAGTTAATTAAATAATTAATTACTTTATCTTCCTCGTGCCTACCAGCAGCATAGTCTCACTCGCAAGGCAGTGCACAGAAAAAAACAAAAAAACATCAAAATGACCTTTAACAAATTGAAACAACTTCTCAAAGGAAGTTAACTTAGCTGAAACCGATATAAACATGGAGTTTTGTAGGTTGCCCTTGAATGCTCGCGTTGCAGAACCCAGGTACCGTGTGTTCTGTAACGCGAACCCTCTGCCCCTTTCGATCTGGATGAGCATTGTATCGGCGTGCGGTCACTGCGTGACGCGCGTTAAAGACCGACGATTAGCAGTAGTATACTGCGCTGGCTAAATTTCTCGTCTACAGCTGAGACATCAGACGCTCGTTGGGGCTGCCAGCTGTCTAAGCATACACACATCACAATTATCGCTTTCTCTCCACGCAGCGGAGCAGTTCCACTTCGGACAGAGCGACCAGTTCGAGCGAGCACGGGTGGAGGTGCTCCGCTGGCCCGCCGCCCTGGGCGCCATGGGGCTGGGCCTGGCCCTGTCTCTCCTCTTCTTCATGGACCAGAACATCTCGGCGGCCATGGTGAACAACCCCTGCAACAAGCTCAAGAAAGGTGCAGCCTACCACCTGGACCTCCTGGTTGTGGGACTCCTCAACGGCGTCCTGTCCATTTTCGGACTGCCCTGGATGCACGGCGTACTGCCCCACTCGCCACTGCACGTCCGCAGCCTGGCAGACGTCGAGGAACGCGTCGACCAGGGTCACGTCTACGAGATCATCGTGAGGGTCCGCGAGACCCGACTCACGGGCGCCGTGTCGCACTTGCTCATCGGCTTCTCTGTGTTTCTGCTGCCGTACCCGTTGGCCTACATCCCGACGGCAGTCCTGGACGGACTGTTCCTCTACATGGCCATCACGTCGCTCAACGGCAACCAGATGTTCGAGCGCATCACGCTCCTCTTCATGGAGCAGGCGGCGTACCCGCCCAACCACTACATCCGTCGCTGCCCGCAGCGCAAGATCCACGTCTTCACCGTCTGCCAGGTGGTTCAGCTGCTGGTGATGTGCTTCTTTGGATTCGCTCCGTGGCCCTACGTCAAGATGGTCTTCCCAGTCATCATCCTCTTGCTGCTGCCACTCAGGTAAAACTTGCTGCGGACATGGGAAATGGTTAGCAGAAGAGTCATCCAGTTGCTCCCAGGAAATCATTGCGAGCTCTCTTGAGGATCTTCCTCAACATGTTTGCCACAAGATGATATCGCTCTGACTTTCTAATTTCCATGGTTCTGGCACTTGACGTCAAATTTTTTTTAACGGATGTTTATAAGCGAGAATTTAGTTGGCCGCCTTGAAATGACGTTTGATGTCTTCGCTGCAGAAGGGCAATCGGCCAGCGTAGTACCTCCGTTATCCTGGAGTCTTTAACGAGCATCAGACGGGAGCGCACGGTGGCACGAACGCCTGTCGCGGGGTACATCACCAGTTTATATCTAAGCTGGCAACAGTAGTTTTGTAGATTGTGGAATCGGACCATAACACCACGCCACAGACAGACCACCATATTTCAGATTTGCTGTGCCAGATGGCCTGTGAGTCTAGACCAGGGGCGGATCCAAGGGGGTGGGGGGGGGGGGGGGACGACGGGGGCGGCCGCCCTCTTCCCCCCCCCCCCCCCCAAACAAGGTCGACCCACTCTCCCCTTCTCGGAGGGCAATTTGACATGGGTGGACCCCCCGGTGCACAAAAAATGGGAGAATAGAATCCTTACAAGGCTTCCCCCCCCCCCCCAAAAAAAAAAAAAAAAAAGCTGAGTCCTGGATCTGCCCCTGGTCTAGACCTAGAAAATGCCAGGTGACCAAGCGCCTAACACGATATTGAATACGGTGCCGCCGAAGGCGTTCGACAGAATATAATCTCAAATGAATGAATGAATGAATTTAATACAGAAAGTTACACCGAGCCCTCTTGACTTGAGTCATCTGGACCGGGGGACGGTGGTATGGGGTAGGGCAGGGAGGACCTCAGACGCGTCCACCTTTCTCTTTCTTCCTCTCCCTCAGGCACAAGGTGGTCACCCTCTTCATCGACCAGAAGTACCTGGAAGCCCTGGACGGCGAGCATCAGTAGCGTCCCTCTCTATGCAGCAGCTGCCCGGGTTCACGTACCTGAAACTTATGCAAGCGCTCCCGCGGGGGGAGACAGGAGCTAGGGCGGCCCTCTGTCCCCTCGCAACCGTGTCAAAGTGCCGCCCGGGGCCCCCACCCGGGCCCGCACCCCGGGCCTCGTGCGCCCGCCCGTACTTCTGCAGGGCGGTCCCACGCGTACGTTAACAGTCCGGCCGCCCCCCCCCCCCCCCCCCCCTAGTCTGGATCTCGCGTGGCGGCACGTGACCGATGCGCAGGAAGATGGCGGCGATGGCGGCCACGTGCCCGCGCGCTAGTGGCCTAGGATCTACTGCATTTACAGAGCCTCCCCTCACCGCGCCGCGGGTCTTCTGGAAGGGTTCCCTCGGCGCCACTCCGGGCAGCAGAACGTGGACGGTCGTCCGCGAGCTTGGCTTTCCAGTTCTCGGGGTGTCAACGTTAGTTCGTGTGTTAGGCAAAAGCATCACTAAGCACTCGTGTCCGTAGCATCTATACAAGAGGAGTCTTTACCGAGAGCGGAAGGAGTCGTAGTGACCCCACTAGAGCAATAGACAAAATAACACAGAAACCGCGTCCCGGCCGCTGTTTTTGCTCAAGTCCGCGGAGGAGGAAGAGGAGCGCTGCCCGAAGAGACCGGGGTTGTCCCGGATTTCGTCCGCCTTCGGGCGCTCCTTTGGTTTTTCGTCGCCTGAGGCGTTCTTTTGTTTCGTTCTGGGGGAGAGAAGAAGAAGGCGGTGGTCCCCGAAGGAGGGGGGAGACGCCTGCGCTGTACATACCACGTGTTTACATATTTAAATATATTTTTTACCAAAAGGGGGGCGTCGTTGTTCGGGAGCTCTAGCAAGGTTTGCAGACGGTTGTTGCTTGTTACTGGTCTGTTGGTTGTTGGGCCGCTGGCTCGCGGAAGCCCCGGCCCAAAAAGTCGTTCGCTTTGTTTCCTTTTCCCTAGGTCTCGCCACTCTCTGGATCTTGGGGGCAATAAACGAGAATTGCGTAGACTCAAGTCTCGTGCCTCTTCTGATGTCGTCTGTCGCGATTAAGAAGGTGTCAAATAAGCGCCGCCAGGTGGTACCAACCACGGCATTGAACAACACCTCCTAATAGGTAAGGCCTGCGGCCCTCCTCCCCCCAAACCGTCATCACTAGTGGCTCCACGCAGCATCGCCCACATCTTGCGGTGTCTCACAACGACGCTAGCAGACGGCAGCGCCAAAACGCATGCGTCTGCCGCCTGGCTATGTGCTTTGAACGCGTCTTCGACTCGTGTGTTTACCGCGTCCAAAAAAGTATCGAGTTCCGCCTGATGACGTCATACAATGTAATGCTGTCGCCGGTCGCGGCCCTGGCGGCGTCCCAACAGCTGTGGTGAATGTGCCAGACGCCTGTTCTGCTGCAGGTCGCTCTCCAGTGGGGCAGTCCACGGAAGCTTCGGCAGCCACAAGTTGGGACGCCGTGACGACAGCGACACTGGCGTTCAGTTGTGCTACTCGCAGCCTTCGCGTTAGCATTTATAGGACCAACCGCCAGGATTGCGACATGCAAGAGCATGACACTTCGGCTTCTGTGACGTCATTTGTTGCCACTTCGGGACCACTTTTGATGTAGGGGCAGCATAGGATGCTAAACACACCAGTCGAAGCTTGGCGACGTACTATCGTCAAGTTTCGGCGTGTTTGGCACCTGGGGCGCGTCGGGACCACTAACAATGACGTCACGCGCAGGCCTTGTCTTCGATTGTCTCGATGCAACGTGCAAGAAAACAAAACCGAGCAAGAAAAAACAAAAGAATGGGAAATTACCTAGGCTGGTAAAACACAGTCCTATCGATCGTAGTACGGCTTTAGGCGCACGACGTGGACGACTTCAGGTCGTGGTGGGCGGCGTGATGATGCTTCTTGTTCCTTTGGCCATCACCTCGTAGTTCAGATCCCCGAGTCAACGAAGCATTTTGTAGGGTCCGAAGTATCGCTTCAGGAGTTTCTCGCTAGACCACGGCGGCGAATCGGTGTCCACACCCACACCCTGTCTCCGGGCTGGAAGTAGACGTCCCGACGACGACGGTTGTAGCGGCCAGTGTCGACACGTTGTTGGGGCAACCACCTGGGCGTCGTCGCTTCGGTCGACAGCCGGTTCGTGGGGTAGCATCGCGTCCAGCATTGTCGCTACTCTCCGACCATAAACCAGTTGAAAGGGCGTCACCCCGGTGGTCTCTTGCACGGCCGTGTTTTAGGCAAATGTGACGTACGGCAACACCTCGTCCCATGTCTTGTGCTCCACGTCGAGTCGTCGACATACATGGAGATCATGTCGGCGATGGTCTTGTTGAGTCTCTCCGTCAGCCCGTTGGTCTGCGGGTGGTACGCCGTGGTCCGACGATGGCTGATGTGGCTGAGACGAAGGATTTCTTGCGCCATGAACGATGATCTGCGATCTGTAATCAGGGCTTCAGGAGCGCCGCGCCGGAAGACGATAAACTCGATAAAAAAAAAAAAAAAAAAAAAAAAAAAAAACTTGGCGATTTTAACAGCAGTCTCTCAAGGAAGGGCTTTCGTTTCTGCGTACCGGGTGAGATAATTTGTGGCGACGATTATCCAACGGTTTCCCAGGGTTGACGGCGGAAAAGGACCAAGTAGATCCATTCCTATCTGCTGGAACGGTGCAGTTGGCGGAGGAATTGGCTGCAGGAGACCTGCCGGCTTCGTCGGCGGTTTCTTGCGTCGTTGGCATTCGTGGCATGATCGGGTGTAGAGCTGGACGGTTTTGGGGAGCTTGGGCCAGTAATAATTTTCCCGAATACGGGCCAGCGTCCGGCTGTAACCAAGGTGTCCGGACGTCGGGTCGTCGTGACATGCTTGAAAGATCTCTCGTAAGTCGGTCTGGACAACCAGCAGCCACGGTGAGTTGTCCCCGAAGTTCTCCATGTAGAGAACACCTTGTCGAATGGCGAAACTCGGCAAGGCTCGTGAGAAAACACGTGGCACGGTACTCCCGCGTCCTTCCAGGTGCTCGATTAACGCGCGCAGCTCAGGATCGTCTCGTTGGCGTCGTGCCATGTCGTCGGTGTTCACTGCTCCTAGGAAGCACTCGTCGCCATCGTCGTCGCTGCTGCCGGAAGGTGTTTGGACAGGGGCTTTGGACAGGCAGTCGGCGTCGCTGTGCTTGCAGCTTGACTTGTAGACTACAGTCATGTTGAACTTTTTTGGTCGGAGACTCCGTCGAGTGAGGGCGTCCTGAAGGGTCCTTGAGGTTCACAAGCCAGCAGAGCGAGTGATGGTCTGTGACTACGCGGAAGGGGGCTCCCGTACAAATACGGGCGAAACTTCGTGATTGCCCACACGACCGCAAGACATTCTTTTACAATCGTGGACTCTTGGACAGTGTCCGACTTGCGTAGGCGATGACTCGCTCGGTGCCTTCTTGCACTTGAACCAGTACTGCTCCAAGTCCTGCATTACTAGCGTCCGTGTGAATCTCGGTTTCCGAATCCTGATCAAAGTGTCCAAGAACAGGATTCTGGAGTCTTCGCTTCAGCTTGTCGAATGCCTACTGCTGCTTCTCCGCGCATTCGAACTCCTCGGCGTCCTTCGTGAGGCTTGTGAGAGGTGCGGAAATCCTTGCAAAATCCCGACCGAAGCGTCGATAGTAGGCACAAAGTCCAAGGAATCTTCGCACGGCCTTCTTGTTTGTCGGCGCTGGAAATGCCGCGACGGCACGAGTCTTCTCGGGATCTGGGCGGACGCCTTCGTTACTAACCACGTGGCCTAGTAGGAACTTCAGTTTATCATAGGCGAACCGGCACTTTGACAGCTTGAGAGTGAGTCCGGCGGTCTTTATGGCTTAAAGAACAGCTCGGAGTCGTCGCAAGTGCTCGTCGCGAAGTCGCTTGAAAACACTATACGACGTCGTCAGGGTAGGCGAGACAGCTCTGCCATTTCAGCCCTGCCAGTACAGTGTCCATGACACGCTGGAAAGTTGCTGGTGTCATGCATAGTCCAAAGGGCATCACCTTGAACTCGTACCCATCCGGCGTGACAAAGGCTGTCTTCTCTCGGTCCCGTTCGTCGACTTCGATCTGTCAGTAGCCGCTCTTCAGGTCCATCGATGAAAAATATCGAGAGTGGCGCAGCCGGTCTAGCGTGTTGTCTATGCGGGGGAGTGGGTATACGTCTTTCTTCGTCACCGCGTTCAGCCGCCGGTAGTCCATGCAGAACTTAAGCGTTCCGTCCTTCTTAACCAGCACGACTAGAGAGGCCCACAGACTGCTTGAGGGCTAGATTATGTCGTCGTTCAGCACTTCTTGCACTTGCTGCTGGATGACCTTCCTTTCTTTACAGAGGCTCTGTATGGCGATCGATGCACAGGGAGCGCGTCGTCCTCGGTAACGATGCGATGCTTCGCAACGGTGGTTTGGCGCACCTTCGACGACGTCGCGAAGCAGTCGCTGTATTCGGCAAGGATGGCACTCAGCTGCCGTCGTTTCGGGCCTGGAAGCTTGGGGTCAATGTTGAGCTGCGCTGTCAGCGTAATGTCTTGCTGAGGTGGCGAGGATTCTTCAGCAATCGCGGCGATATCGGCGGAGTTCAGGCGTTCCTCCACGTGGCTCACAGAGGCACCTTTCGTGAGGTGTTGCGTTTCTTGTCGGAAGTTCGTCACGAGGACCACAGTGCGTCCATTCTAAAGTTCAGTTACCCCCCTTGCGACGCCTATTCCTCTTCCCAGGAGCAGTTGAACGCTGCCTCTCAGAACAACTTCGCCGCAGGTAGCTGCATCGGTCACGGCTGGTACGACAACACTTGATCGCGGCGGCAGATTCACGTGGTCGGCAGCGACTCGGACGGCGGCTGACACTGTTTGGGGTTTTTCTCAAGGTGGAACAGGTGCCCGCAGAGTCAATCTGTTCTCTCCGAGGTCGATGACGGCGCCGTATTCACACAGAAAGTCTATGCCGAGAATGACGTCTCTGGCACAGTCTCGTAGAACGAGGAATTTCACAGGACACGTCTCGCCGTGAATTTCAACGCGAGCAGTGCACTTTCCGACAGGCGTGATGAGAGGTCCCCCAGCGGCTCAGCGGCTCGTATCTGCGGCCCATCCCCCGGCGTCGTCACTTTTCGAAGGCGGCGAGAGAGCCTCCCACTCAAGCCTGAGTAGTCTGCTCCGGTGTCGACGAGTGCGTGGCGTCGGGAGAGTGGGAGCTAGGGGTGACCACCCGTCCCGCGACTCGCGGGACTGTCCCGCATTGAGGGCTCGTGTCCCGCGTCCCGCGAGAAATTCCCAAATCTTCGAAATGTCCCGCATTTCACCATGTTGTGAAATTCGCTCTGCAACTAGTGGTGCTGTCGAACAACAGGGCACGGGAAAGCGTGGAGGTCGCTGGTAATCGTGTGAATTGCAATGGTACGCCATTTGCTATTCAAGCATTGCGGGAAGCGACAGTCATTCTTGAAGGAGTCCCGACGCGCATGCTTTGTTGTGTCTCCCCCCTTGGTGGCAAACTATTGTAAAAAAAAAAAAAAAATGGCTCGCGAAAAGTTTAAATATAAAATATTGTAATTATTTTCAAATCGCCGTGTCAATGCGAAAGGGTTGCTATGGACCTTTTTTTTAGTGAAGACAGCCACAGAAGGCAAAAAAAAAAAACTACAATTCACAACGGTCGAAAAGGAACATAATGTAAAAATTTTGTGTAGGACCATGTTGATAAAAGTAAGCGTTGACGGGAAACAATAACCCCAAAAAAGATTTACTGTTTCTTATTTCCATTAGATGCAATTCCGTTCTGCTACAGTCGATTTTTATGTTTTCAACTTCGAGCCATTTAATAACATATTTGGGATAAAAAATACAGCAAAACCCTTAATGTTCGCGATCCATTACTTTTCGTGAATACACGAATTAAAAAATTCGCGAAATTTAAGGGCGCGTGAAAATTTCGGTCCTTAGGAGTTTCAATGCAAGCGTCTAGGATTCGCGAAATTTAGTGCCCGCGATTATGTCCTCTGTGACCGAATCGCGAATAAGTAGGGGCCGCGAAAATGAAGGTTTTTACAGTATATCACTGGGAGTGAAAAGTATTTGAGTTTTGGTTGCTGCAATACAATTAGCAGGTGTATAAACAGCAGAGGATATTAAGTGTGTTAACAGCGCCTCGGTTCGTGGTGCGCGTTTAAATAAATTTCCAAATTTCCTCTACCCCGCAGCCGCCGCCCCGCGTGTCCCGCATTTCGCTAGCAGGAAGGTGGTCCCCCTGGCGGGAGCGGTCCAGCGTTCGTGGAGGCACTTTCGCCGCCACGCGCAGGCCTTCTCTTTTAGGTGCTATTGTTTTCGAATCGCTCCCCTACCAGGAAAGGCAGTAGTCATAGCGGATTTAGAGAGAGGAGGGGGGGGGGGGGGGGGGTCGATTGCCATTTTCTAGGCGTCCCATGACATGGGCAGCGTTTCTGTTTTTCCTTTTTTTTTTTTAAATAGAGGAAGCGACGTACACCAGCTTTTTTTTTAGAAAAGAATGTTTCGTTTTTGTTGAAATGGTAAATATTCCATCAACAAAATAGATCTGGGTAACGCTGCGCCCGTGACGTCACTCTGCAGACCCCCCCCCCCCCCCCAACCCGTCCCCTTATTTTGTGACGTCAGCGCAACGTCTGCTTCGGTTGTGAAAAGACCCTGGCCTCTGGCACGTCTGCACGTACGGCATCGGGGCACCGCCATCTTGCACAGTTGGGATGGGCTGGGGCGCGTCGTAATGGGATTATGACGCGCCATTTGGGGTGCGCGATTCAAGCGCACCTCAAATGGGAAAGACGGCGGCGCCCCGAGGCCGTACCCCGGCGTTGGAACGGTGTCTCTGTCTCGGCAGTTGAGTGCAGCAAAGGCCAGTGGCATAGCCAGGAATTGTTTTCGGGGGGAGGGGGGGGGGGGGCTGATTTGGGTGGGATGTCTATGACTTGGGGTACGGTGAGGGGGAGGGGGGTCAAAATGCATGTGTATATTATATTTTCGGCTGGATTTCGAGGGGGGGGGGGGCTAAAGCCCCATAAGCCCCCCCCACCCACCCTGGCTATGCCCCTGGCAAAGGCACAGGCGCGGGCACGTGGCCTTTTCAGATTTACTGTTCTTTCCCAAATTCCCGTGAAACGAAAGGTTTAGCCGAGGGAATAATCCCTATTTTCCCGGAAAGACGCCGTCACTTGGCATTTTTCGAGCTACTTAATTGGTCTGATCGGCTCGTCATCTGCGATTTAACTTTTGGCGAGACAAATACAAAATATCACTCGAATCGTCTTCATTTTTCCTTCGAGGCAGCAAATATACCACGATGATTTTAACCCGAGAGGCAGAAGGACGAAATTTTCTCGGAAGGCCTAGCCACCGAGCGATTGTACACGAGCACCGCGTCACAGCTCGTAAAGGCGCTCGGGCATTCAAGCTCGAGTGCAATGATTGAGGCCGCGGGCCGTCTCAGAGTTGCGAAAATTACCCATAAGATGGCGCCACTTGTGAAACCAACCTTCATTGCCCGCGCTAAACTTCAAGCACACCAATATCTAGGATCCTAAATGTTGGTGTGTCCCTTAGATACTGTTCACTGGCTATAAACATAATGTTGCTAAGGTCTCGGATTAAAATCACCATGGTAAACTTCGACCAGCTCAATCTGATGAATTGGAGCAGCTTTAAAAGCGCTTTCACTACATCGCCGGCAGAGTCCGTTACTTGTTCCGGGCGCGAATAGTTGCTTAGGTACGAGGAAGAAATCTGAGGGGGAACGTGGCATGACGCGAGTCTTCGTCTCACCCTACGATGGACTAAAGGCAAAAGATACGGACCGCCAGATTCAATCACGGGCCACTTGGAAATTGTGAGGTATTTCGCTTCGATGCACGTATCGCTGCCCGCCTCTCGGAACACTGATGGGGATGGGTGGAGAGTGGTTCGAATCGAATAGCACTGAGCGACTCAAGAATTTTGCGTTGCAAAGAAAGCCACGACATATACAGTTTTTTTTTTTTTTTGTTTTTTTTTTTTTCCAGTGTCGAAACTATAGAAATGATGCTGTGCTTTTGGATTCGGATTTAATTTTTACAGCGCAGCCTGAGCACACGTCGGTTAATGTTATTGACGAAATTAGTGATCACCCTGTTGTACATTGTAGCTTCTCTTTATACGTTGCAGAGCGTGATATTTTAGGGAAACAAAGTTTGGTTACAGGAGAGCAGATGAAGAATCTTTTTGGTGTCAAGATTGTCTATGTTTTCTAGCTCTTTCTTGAGTGGGTCGCAAGCTGATTTGTCGACCTCATAATGTCCTTCGATCGAAATTACATTCCTTTTGCCATGTGGCCGGGGTATGATGCAAGAATTCAGTGACTGCACGCGATAACATCGCTTACGTGATCGTAAGTGACCCTTGTCGAGCCGTGTCCGCGTTGACTACGTCTACCTGATTTTTTAACTGTGATCTGTTTTGCTGTGTCCCACCACTGCGTGTCTCGCCATTTTGTCGAAGTATTTCTGTGTAAAATATGCATCCCTACAGCAATAATTGCGTGACTCAATGTTTTCTCTTATACACCTACCTCGTGTCATTTCATACCGATTATCTAGCGGTGTAACATTTTGCCCGTGTAATAAAATGTTTTCGAGACCCCTTGCTACGTGCAGCTTTCATTTTAGCTAATAAGACACGCGTATGTGACTAAAAGCGCGTTACGACGGTCGATCCACGCGCGTTGCCTTCGCTTCGACGCGCGCCCCCGATGGCCTTCCTTTGTGACGTCACGAGGAGAGCGCTACGGCCTTAGTTTTTAGGTGGTGTTGGATGACTACGGATTTGGAAATTTGGATTAGGCACTGGGATTCGCAGACATATATGGACGATTGGATAGGGAAAGAATTGACCCCGTAAGTGACTACGTCACAACATGGCGTCTGGGTCCAAACAAACCGTTGCTAGGGGTGTTGCTATGGATTAATGCATGGAGACTCCATATGAGGCTAGATTTTTGCTTACAAGTAAGTAAATAATTTTTTTTTTTAAGCAACCTAACTTCTTGATATCTAATTATGAAGATGTTCTTGTCGTCTCAGTGTCGTATTGCAACGATGAAAGCCATTTCTGAAGTATTACACTCCGCTTTGCTTTGGTAGCAGACGACACGATAGATTTGCTGGCCTCTGTTGCAGCGGGCGTCTCCATTGAATTGCGTCGGTAAACGAGCGACAAAAACAAGCACATCGCCATGGCCGTAAAAACTTCCGCATATTGTTTTTTTTTTTTTTTTTGTTTTTTGAAGAACTTAGCTTAGTTCGGGGTGAAAATACCGGAAAATCAAACCACGTCATGCAGATCAGTTACGACGACGACCTGAAGTGCATTACCGGCGTATGTACAGGCCAGCATGAGAAACAAATTGTACGCCGTCGAGGTAAGTCGTTTAATATTATTATTATTATTGAGGTATTGAGGATTAAATATTTGCATGTCTATCGCGATTTCACAGTATTTTGCTTTTTTTTTTAAATTCTGTGGATGTGCTTTTTTGGTGAAAATCTCTATCGAACCCGCGATGCGAGTACAATCAGTAATAAACTCACCTTATGTTTTTTATCCAGTTCTTTCGCGCTTTGTGGTCTTGCGGAAATCTGAAGAAACTGCAAGAATCTTTCTCCACGCGATGGTTACAACCAGGTACGAAGCACCCTCCCATAGCGCGAGTCCGCAAACAAAATTTGGGATCTCAGCAGACGATGATCTCGATCGACGCCCGGACTTTCGATAAATCATATTTTGCATCGCACCCCACTATGAATTCTTATAAGTGTCTGAAACTCATTATATTTCAAAGAAATGCAATATCAGAATATCGTCTTTATTCACACATTTGAGACGCAGGCTTCGGCTTGGCCGACGGGTGTGTGGCAGACGTGGCAGACGGCATACTACTTGCATTCGTCGTCTGCTGTAGGCATCTTGAGGACCGGAAGTTGCAGTCGTTAATATTTCAGAAACAAGCGATTACCGGCACACTTCTGTGGGAACATATATGACATTCAAGCTTTCTATATCTGTGATTTTTAGAAGTTTAAATTCTACTCCTGATTTTTGAACGGTCGGGTTTCCGTAGCGAAACCTAGCCACATGTATTTAAATGTCCATAACAACGACCCTAGCAACGGTTTCTTTGGACTAGGGATGCCGCGAGCTTTTTTCGAACCGAAGGTTCGATGATCGAAACAAGCGGTCGAAAGGTTCGAAAGATTTCGAATTTTCGAACTTTCTATATCGAGAAATTCAACGGAAGTCGAATTTTCGACCTTATTAAACTAAGAAGTTCGACGCTTTTCGAAATTTCGAACTTATTACGCTGCAAAATTCGATGCTTGTCGAACTTTCGAACTTGATAGACTAAAAAAATTCGATGATTTTCGAACTTTCGACCTTCTTGCACTAAAAAGTTCGAAGCTTTTCGAACTTTCGAATTTGCTACGCTAAGAAATTCGATAGGTTTCGAACTTATTAATCTAAAGAATTCGAAAATTGTCGAACTTTCGATTCCTGAAAAATCTAAAGTTCGACGAACTTCAAACTTTTAGGGTAAAAGTTCGAAGTTCGTCGAACTTCGAAAGACCGGCAGGCGGTTTCATTTGGATAAGGAAGATTCGCAATTTTTTTTTTTTTTTTTTTTTTTTTCAATTTTACATGCGGTGCCGCATTCCTTGCGAAAAACAATGTCGTTTATTTCAATCATCTGGCATGCTTGGTTTTAAGGGGGATTCAACCGCTATTTATTTGTACCCTTTTCCTCATAGATGGCGCAGAATTTGTCCGGAACAAACGAGTTGCATGCTCGCAGCTGCGCATGCAGGTCGGGCGCTCGAGGTGGGCTCGGGCCACGGGCTGTTCGCCGCCGATCTCGAGCTCGATCTTCTTCGCTCTGCGTCCGCCGCTGCAGGAAGCGGCCAACAGACGGCGAGCTTATGGAACGGCTGCAAGCCATCTCGGAAGCTCCCAGCAATTTACAGACAGGTGTACAGGGTGGTATCTCTGCAGTGGAGCACCAGGGCGACAACGCGGTGGTGAATGAAGACGAGGTGTTCTCCGCAAGCAATGTGACGAGCCTGGCGGCACCATTTATGGCAACCGCGTTAGCGTCAATTTGGCCATGTTTCTCGCTTTATAACTTAAAAGCAACACAAATATTGCATCATGTTTTTGCAGACTCTGTTAGTACATATTATAAACGTTAATTTCAGAGAGTTTAAAAAAAATTAAAGATGGCCTTTTTTTTTAAATGATTTTCAAAATAATGCATTTTTAGTTAAATGCCCCCGTGTGAGCAATTTTCGCAAATTTCTCCAGCTAACCAGGACACCAATATTTCACGCAGAGATGACCTATATACAGGGCAACACACTGGGAAAGTTTGAAGACCTTAGCTTTTATATATACGGAGAAAACGATTCTTGAATCCAGAGCGTTACTGCGCAATGTGCCGTGTTTGCGATTTGTTTTCTCAAAATAACTACCCTAATACTCGGTGATTAATACTTTTTTTCAATCCTTCCTATGCCTAATATGTTACTGAGTATTTGAAGACCCGTAGCCAGAACAGTGTTTTGGGGAAAGCCGTTCGAAATGTCAATATCGCGCGATACGCAAAACGCGCATGTGACTGAGGGGGTGCTTACAAATTGTTTTCGCAAAGACAAAATGTTTTTCCCGAAAACGAGGATTGGTTTTATTCTTCTGGGCATATAGCCAGCACAATATATTTATTTCATCAAAATTAAAAATGGTCACCGGACATGGTTGTTCGATCTTATCTGAAAACGCCCTTGAGAACTTTTTGGAGGACAAGGTCATGACAATTGCAGAGCCATTACAGCATGTCAAAGAACCGGACATTGGAAAAAGATGTCAAGAAAATAGGTCCGCTTCCAAAAATCGCCCTCACACACTGCCGAAGAAAACGCAGAGTCAGATCGCCTCAGCCAGGGAGGCGTCCGCTGAAACCCAAGCAGATGAAGAGAATGAAGCTAGGCTTGATCACTCTCCTCAGTCGACCGAAAGTTCAACGTGTTGCATGACACAGACTTCGAGTAGCGTTACAGAGCAGGGTGGCCCAGAGGAATCAATCCGACCTCCAACGGGGGTGCACCGAGAAGTTATTGTTGCCGGAGACAGCAATGTGTCCCTTTTTGCGCGAACTCTCTCTGAGGAAGTAGGTGATGGTCAGAGCCTGGAGATAGTATTGAACAAAAAAGCCACAGTAGAACAGATTCACGACCTGATTGACACATACGAGGAGAGAGCAAGGCCGGTACCACGAATGTATATCATGCATGTCGGTGTGAACAATATTTTACAGGGTGATGAACCGGATGCTATAGTAGAATGCTTACGGATGAGGTGGACGAAGCGAAAGGCCGGCTTAGCCATCTTCTCAGTTCCAGAGATACGAAGCAGAGGAAAAGCGCTTCAGGCTCAGACCTTGATGCTAAATGCCAAACTAAAGAACCTCTGCTAAGAACAAAAAAGCACGCTTTCTAGACTTTACCCGAGACTTCGAAGACACGACTGCATTCGAGAAGGATGGTCTTCACTATTCCTCACAAGCTGTGCATGTAGTGAAAAACCGGCTGGGGGTTGTGGCAAATCGTTTTTTAGGGTTCCGGCAACAAAGGAACCAACAAATAAGACCGCCAGTGAACAGCAGGCAACACAGGAGGTAAGCACCAGCACATCGCGTGCCATATGTGAAACAAGACAGCCCAGGCCTGGTTTCTGGGGCACCCCGCATCCCTTGGCACAACATGAGACCACATACGCAACCCGAGGACCCCGAACACAAGCAAACACCGCATTTGATCGGCCCAGGATCGGCATCAGAGTACCAGAGGGAATACCCACCATTGGCGGGACTCGAAATGCGGAGTTCTCCTGCGTGCACGGTATGGCCTGTACACCCGCAAAGACAAGCCCCTACAATGACGCCAATCAGGGAAACTCATTATTGGGACAGACTACCCCCTGTGTCGGAAAGCTCGCCGAACAAGTTGTTCCGCGGAGACTCCCACCGCCTCCCAGCTCCCCCTTCTTTCCCAGCTCCAAGTGCAACTGCCCAGATCAACAGACCTTCATCAGTGCCGGGTCTCCGGCCAAGCTTCTCGATCAACGGGAAATTTCTTCGACCCCCTCCTGCTCCCCCATCAATGGAGTTGCTACACTTCGTGCAACAAGTAGTCCAGCAGCAGGTCGAAGCTATGCAAACTCAGATGTGATAGAAAGGCCGCGAGCGGGAGCACAAGACGCAGTTGATCGTGCTTACGTTCCGAAACGGAGATCAACAACCAAGAAGCGAAAACAAGGAAGTGTTGTGGTAGGTTTTTTGAATATAAATGGTGCGCGCCGTCAACGAAAGTGGCTTGAATTGTACACGGCTCTCCTTACGAAGTCCGTTTCTATATTCGGTGTTGCGGAAACCCACTTGCGGGAGGGACATGGAAGAACCACCTATAGATCCAGCCTGGTGCTGGACTGGGTGCAATCGAGTTGAAGGAGAGAGGCGAGGGGGAGGCGTGGGACTGCTTTGGTCAAGTCAAGGACCAGCGTGGATTCGGACATGCGAGAACTGCCGGGAACACCTATGGGTACACGGAAAGATAGGTAACGTGCTGACAGCCGACTGCATCATTTATCTTTCCGTGGGAAACGACCGCCAAGAAGAGAATAACAATACCCTCGAGTGTGTTCGTCGGGATATACACAACCTGCCCACAGGTCTCTCTGTGCTGATAATGGGAGATTTTAATGGCCACCTGGTCGAATTGGATGGACGGGAAGATAATAACGGGACCCTGATGAGACAGTTGGCGGAGGACGTCGAACTGGAGATCTTAAACTTAAGAGAAGATTGTGAGGGACAGCACACTTGGATGGTGCGAGACCGCCGGACGTGCATAGACTATGCGCTCGCGTCAAAAAGACTTGGGAGCAATCTTCAAAAGGTGGTTGTGGACGAAGAAGGTGAGTGGAGCGTCAGCAGCGATCACAACAGCATTTTCCTGCACTTCGGCACTGTTCGAGGAACTCCGAGTCGTTCACAGCCCAAACTTGTAACCCAACTACGCGAAGACGACATATTCACTGTCGTCCAAACGTTTGACGAGAGCACTCGACGTATGCACGCAATAAGCTACGACGACTTTGCAATAGAGCTCAGGACCATTATTGCTAATCATTCCACCGTCAAGAGCGCACGAGGAAAACGAAGACTTGTCCCATGGTGGGATGTCGAAATTAAGAGGTCCATCCAAGTACGACAAGAAGCTAATCGGCGATATAGGCAAGCACTGAAGACTCTTGGAAAAACCCTGTGACCTTGCAACTATGGGAGGAATACCGCAAGTGCAAGATACAAACGCAAGACACTGTGGAAGCAAAAATACAAGCCCATGACTGCAAAGTGATGGCGGACATCAGAGATGCAGGAAAAAAGGCAGTCGAAAAGTTCTGGAGATATTTAGGATCTTTGGCTGGCAAAGACAGCACTCCAGAACTGCTAGATTACGATAGTGGATATCCAGTTCAGAATATCGGACAACTCCTTGAGACACAGCTCCACATTCTGTTCGGAGTTGCGGATGTAGAAATTTCCTCAGAAAACTGGAAAACTGAGAGCCGAATCATAGAGGACGTTCCATCGTCAGCATCTAATGATGAATTTGTAATACTAGTGGGGCGAGTACATGTAGACCGTGCACTCGCGCGGTTGAACGGCAACACTTCCCAGGGCTTAGACGGAATCTCGGCTAAGGTGCTGAAGAATTTGAGACCTGATTCCCGCGCCCAAATGGCACACCTGTTTAGCCGCATAGTTTGTGGCGATGAACCCATCCCAAGGGACTGGAAGCGTGGCCGAGTCACATTCATTCCTAAGAAAGGCGGCAACAAACAACATCTGCGTGACTACCGCCCACTCACTGTCACAGCTGTAGCCTACAGAGTGTTTGCAACCATCCTTAATTGGCGCATCTCATATTGGGCCGAGGGTGCTGGTGTTCTCACCGAGCTACAAAATGGTTTCCGCAGAGATCGTCGACTCGATGACAACTTGTTCACCCTGACCCAATGCATTGAGATCGCTCGGTTGGAAAAGCGGAACCTTATATGTTGCTTTTTGGACGTTGCTAAAGCTTACGACAGTGTTCCCCATTCCTTGCTGATCAAGCGGCTCCAGCAGCTCAACATGCCGGAACCTTGGGTGGAGCTAATAAAGCGGCTATATGATGGAAATCAAGTTATGGCAACGTTCAACAGAGCCTTTTCTGGTGACGTTCCGGTGCGTAGGGGACTACGTCAGGGTTGTCCTTTATCCCCCGTTCTGTACATGCTCTATACATCCGGCATGGAGAAGGTGCTGGAACACACAGGCATTGGCTTTACTCTGCGACACATGCAACACGGAGACATGGTTGAATGGCGGCTCCCCGGGCTCGCTTTCGCAGATGATCTAGTACTGATGGCCGACAACGTCTCAGATATGAAGAATCTGCTGATCGCCTGCGAAGCGGAAGCGGCTCGGCTTCGACTGCAATTCAATGCCAACAAGTCGGCCGTGGTGCTTTTCTCCGGGCAGGGCGAGGGCCTTGAATCCCTCACCATCCAGAACACTGCGCTTCCTCTTAGTAGCCGATACAGATACCTTGGAGTGACCCTGACCAGTGCAGAAGACTACCTAGCAGAGCACCATGAAAATCTCAAGGCGTCAGCGCTGAGGAAGCGAAATGTGCTACGTCGAAAGAGCCTTTGGTGCTGCGATCGGTATGTAATAACCCGCGAACTTTGGAAAGCTGTCGCTGTACCAGGCTTGACTTTCGCCAATGCCGTTACATGTTCCCCCAGCGGGATCCGAGAATACCTTGAGAGTCGCCAAAGGGAAATCGGACGTCAGGCACTAGGATGCCATGGAAGAGTCGCAAACGAACTGGTCCAAGGAGACCTTGGCTGGTCCTCCTTTGAGGCCCGGGAGGCCAGCAGCAAGTTAGAATACTACGCCCGATTGCGACACATGAATGGAGATCGCTGGGCGCGGCGGGTTTTCGTGTGCATTCACCTAAGAGGCGCGCACACAACATGGAGACGCCGTACCATCTGACTGGGGACGAAATACGGGGCTTTCTCAATGTCCGACGAGCCTCCGACAAAGAAAGAGTGGGTTGCCAAGGTGAGAGAGAAAATTAAGACCGTCGAGGCGGAGAGGTGGAGAGCAGACATGCAAGAACACTCAAGCATGCACCTTTACGCGTCTTTCAAGACCACCATTGCTCCAATCCTCTGGTGTGGTAATACGCTGGGCAGCAGGCTCCTCGCTGAGGCCCGAGGGGGCGCCTTGCGTACCCGCCTGTATCGACGAAAGTACGACAGCAACGTGACCGACACCCTATGCAGTGCTTGTGGGGAAGTGGAAGAAACTATACACCACTTGGTTCTTGAGTGTCCGGCACTTGCACCGGCAGCAGACCTCAGCGCTCGCATCGAGCAAGCCCTCGGGTTTACCGAGGAGAACACGTATGTGCAGTGCTCGAAGCGGAGACTCGAGGCCTGGTGGGCAGTACATTGTTGAAACTAGTGGATACACTCCGCTTTCCAACCTTTTTTTTTTTTGGCGTGTTTATTTAGTAGACGCCCGCTTCAAAGGGAATCGCCGCATAAATACATACACATACACATACATACGTAGATTGCAGTGGCTTACAAAACGTAGAATAAGCTCCGATTTCCGAATGGATTCGAACTTCCATCCACGTTCGAAATTATCGAAAGCCCAAAATGCGGCGTTGTGGCCATTTGGACCACCACACTTAACACGCAAACGTTGTTTTGCAAAAAAAGAAAAAAAAAAAAACACTTTAGAGCCTAATTTAAAGCTAGAAAACAAAAAAGAAATAATGTGGCAGTTTTTCACTTCCTATGTCTTATATTGGCCTGTTCTTCGTCTGAATACTGGTTTGCAAACCCGCTTTCAGGATGTGTGGAGTAAAGCCCATCTATCCTGGGAAAAGTGGCGCCAGTCATGTTTGTGTAAATGCTCGAGACACGTGCCGCGCGCCACTTCTGGGAAGAACTAGAGCCACTAAATGAGCTGCGCTTAGAGTATCGGCACTCTGTTTTCGAACATTTTTGTGGGCGCCGACATTTTAGTGCTTGTGCAGAGTAGACGCAACTGCCGATCGTCATGATTCAAAAGTGCGACTTCCTCAGCATTAGATTCGGTGTTAGGAAACTCATATAATATTTCTTTGCTCTGTCGCGAATTGTTTAAACATTTGTGCCTTTTCTACTCTTACGTGTACCCCTCCCTCGGTCCGCCTGAGTGCCCGCACTGCGGCGATCGTCCCACACTTCTCCATATGGTCTGGCAATGCCAAGCCATTCCCTCTGTCTCGCCTCTTCCCAACCCCACCCCCACCTCCTGGGAGGAGCGGCTGACCGATGACACGGCCACCGGCCAGCAATGGCTGGTGGACCGTGCCGAGTCGGTGGCCGCCACGTATGGGGCCCCGGACTAGGGGCTCCAACTGGGTGTACTAGAACCCATACCTGCAATAAAGTTTATTCATTCATTCATTGTGCAGGACGGAAAAGCGTTTCCTGTGATTTCAGATAAATCTTCAGATAACTAGCAACCATGATTTTAAGTCAAACTATGAGCAAGTGTCGTTACCCTGAAGCGTAGCTTATTTAGAAAAACATGGCGTCTGAAATCTAGCTCAGTGCTGCGCTGTTCCGCTATGATCTTCCCTAGTGCCACTAAATAAGATACGCTTCAGGGTAACGACACTTGTCCATATTGTGGCTTAAAATCATGGATGCCAGTTATCTGAATATTTATCTGAAATCCCAGGAAACGCTTTTACGTCCTCCACAAATGTTTAAACGCTTCGCGACAGAGCAAAGCAATATTACACGAGCTTCCTAACACCGAATCAAATGCCGAGGAAGTTGCACTTTTGAATCCTGACGATCGGCAGTTGCGTCTGCTGTGTGCAAGCACCAAGATGGCGGCGCCCACAGCAATATTGGGGAACAGAGTGCCGACCCTAAGCATAGCTCATTTAGTGGCGAGGTCCACACTTCTGCGCGGCAAGGTCCACACCACACTCCTGCACGTCCAGAGGTGCGGACCTCGTCGAAGAGGTCCACACTTCTGCGCGTCGGGTCAAAAGCAACAAAAAGCAACCGTTTCCCACCCGTGAACTGTACCAAGGAGTTCTCTGTCCAAGCAAGTGGCGCGGCTCTACTACTCGTCCACAATCACGCGCCAAGTGCACAGCAGCTGACAAGATTGGCAACGGATATGGCAAGAAAGGACACTTTCCGTCTGTCTGCCTGTCAGCGAAAAAGAACCACTACACAAAGCCATGTTGCGCTCGAGTTATCCTCGTAAATTCCATAAGTTGAAGGCGCTCCCGGCAAGTGCAGACTAAATTCATTTGATAAAATTCACGCTTACAAGTACCGCTAACCATTGTTGTGGAAACGCGCAAGACACGTGCGAGGATCGGGTGCTCCTCTGCCATTCGCTTCCAAGGGCCGCTCATTTCAGTACTGCGTCGACAACTGCTTCCAAGAGCCGCTCGAGACATAGGCCTCATGCACTTGCGCATTTGACGCCACTTGCAAGACAAACGCAAACACATCGAAGGGCTTTAGTCCAGACAGATAAAGAGGGATTGGTGGCCAAGTGCAATAACGAAAAACAAAACAAAAAAGATCGGTGGCCGAGTGGGCTAGAGCACACCAGCTCGGAGCACGTGGAGCGAAAGCTCGCGCTGTATAACCCAGGGATCCTGGGTTCAATCCCCACCTCTGCCCGTTTCGATCTGGATGAGCATCGTACCGGCGTGCGGTCGTCTATCACTATAGGCCTCCTGCGCTGAAGCTTCGAACAAACTGTAGCGCCCTCCTTTTGAGTAGTACAAGCTCAACTGATTGAGCCTCGCACTACTTATGGCACGTTGGTTGAGCTTTTTTAATTTTGTCTTGTGCTAAAGAATGAAAAACACCTTTGGACGCAAGAAATCGGCCAGACTCAACGCCGCAAGACAATCAAAACTGCCAAATTCATGACACCACCGCTAGGGTACGCGTCTCTTATCTCTGGGTGGTGACGTCAAAACACCTGTGAAGCGACGCTTTAATTTTTCTTTTTCTTTGTCATGTCTACTTTGGAACGCGCGGAACGGCTGTTCTTGGCTCAGGCGCTTAGCGTCTTAGCTTTGACGGCGTTCGAATTTTTGTTGTTTCTTTGTATTTTCATCGTGATCTCGCGCTCGGCACCAGAGCTGGCACGCTTCTGCGTGCGTGGCAGTTTGAGACGCTAAAGTCTGTACTACCCAAAACAAGGCCTTTTCGCAGCACCCCCTGGGCAACGCAGGAGGCCCATTGCGCGATGCACGTTAAAGACCCCAGGCTACCGGTTGTACTGCACTGGTTAAATTGCTCACCTACAGCTGGGAGACAAGTCGCCCGTTGAGGCAGACTATTATCTAGGCTGTATCATATACACAAACCCCAATTTGTTTCCAGACAAATAAGGTAGCACCGCTTCATTCCACCGTGACCTAGTAAGATCACTGTTGAAAGAGGTGTTCATAACGGACAATAGCATAGTGAACTCCCGAGGTTATTTATGAATAGGGTGCCTTCATGTGCGCTTTGCTTGGGGTGATGACATCTAGCCATTTTGTTTCGAATGCTTATTTTTATTTGTTTGTTCTGAAGCGCGTGAAAGAGCGTGTCCCTGCACGCGCCCGTGGCGCTGTATGTGCTACAGCGACATTTTGTTTCCGGCGATTTCTTTGTATTTTCCCTGTGAGCGCGTGCTGTCGGCATCGGGTACTACAAACGATGGCATCACCCTAAACAGAAGGCCATTGAGGCACTCTATTTATGAAGACACTAAAGTTATTTAGAGGTTCATTTGATTTTGCCTAAAAATTGGAAAAGTGAAGAGAAAAAAAAAAAAAGAAACGTACGCCTCACCTTAGGTAGAACCGTATTGTCTACCTATTGATGGCCCGTTTGGTTTTCTTAGTAGTCCGCAAAACGGGAAGTGTTAAATTTACAAAAAAAAATTGTTTCAAGCGCCAAAACGGTAACGTCAAAATTTCATTTGCATCTCAGAGTAAGCACCTGTTTGTTGGTTAAGAAAATATATTGTAATTGTTCAAAATAATATAAATCATGATTCTTTTTTTTTGTTTTTCATATCCACTAGCCACCAAACAAGGTCTACAGAAAATGAAAATATATGAAATAATATTTCATATAATAAGTGTTGTTCGGAATAAGTATTTTAGCCTTCTTTGCAACTCATTCAACTATTTTTTTTTTATTTCCAAATACACATTAGTTTAATGTGCGCTTTGCTTAGGGTGGAGACATCTGGCCATTCTGTTCCACACTTTTATTTATTTATTTTTTTTTTTTTTTGTCCAGGAGCGTGTGAAAGAGCGTGTCCCGGCACGCGTTTGTGGCGCTGACTGTGCTAAGGCGCCATTTTGTTTTCGTCGATTTCTTTGTATTTTACCCGTGAGCGCGTGCTGTCGGCCTCGGGTACTACAAAGGGTAGCATCACCCAAAGCAGAAGGACATTGAGGCACCCTACATATTAGGATCTCTGTTCAACCCTGCACGATCTTACCGCTCATTCACACTGGAAGCGGATCCGCGTTCGCAAAGCGGTTGCGAACGCGGTTGTATAAAGATCCAGTACAATGGACCTCTTGGCGAATATGTGCTGCCACCTAGACACGCGAATCGGTTCGAGACTAGGTGACTGGAAAACAACGCGCGCCCAAGGCCTCTCCCACCCGTTCCACACCCAAAACGTCAGCTACATCCTGTTCACCCATTGAGGCGATGTGACCTTAGATACGGCTCCCCCAAGCTCACCTTTGTCCCCATCGTGCGTGATCTTCCGCCCCGAGGTCGACACAACGAAACCGCTCAAAGGCGAGAAATGCAAGATGGCGGATTGTTTGGAACTAGATACTCTCGAACCCAGGCGCATGAAATACTCCGCGCATGCGCACCGCTTATTTCTACAAAAGGTCCATTGCACGCGCACTCGATGACATCAAGTGCACGTGCAATTGTACTGGATCTTTATACAACCGCGTTCGCAACCGCTTTGCGAACGCGGATCCGCTTCTAGTGTGAATGAGCGGTTAGGGTGCTTACGAGCCACGCTTGTAGCGTATGCAAGCGTTTGACCACGCGCGCTAACATAGCACACACAAAAAGAAAATAGAATAAACAAAAGTATTGCCTTCAGAGCCTTATCAGGCCTTTCGCTAGGAGTCTGCTGATGACTGGTTACACTTTTTTGCAACGTTCAAAATGTGCCGACCAACGGAGCCATGAATTGTAATTCTGTTGTGTCTATGTAGTATCTATGATCTCTATGGTTTATACAGCGGTTAAGTTAGTCAGCTCTGAGGGCATCTGGTGTCTTCGTTGGAGATGAAAGACAGTGCAGTATACTGCTGCTTGTCTCACTGCTCATCCAGATTGAAAAGGGCAGAGCCGGTGGATTGAATCCGCGATCAGTGAGCTTTACAGCGTGAGTAGTGCCACTAAATAAGCTACGCTTATTTAGCGCAGCTCATTTAGTGGCTCTAAGCGTGAGCTTTCGCTACACGTGCTACCGATCCACGAGCAACGAGACATCGCGGTCGAATTCGAGCTCGAGAGAGAAACAACAACAGCAACAGCAAGAAAATCTCCGGTTTGAGGCATTTAGTACTAGTGTCGCCATCTCGTTTAACAAGTTGGAAATAAAATTAACAGGGTGATTTTATTTAAACAAATACGCAAATACAACAATATTTTGCTTTCTCGTCATGGTCTTAAAATTGAGGTTAGAGGCACCCCTAGTACGTACGGCCAAGCGTTTTGTCACGTTTGTCTTCTAAATAATTATATTTTCAAAAATGCCTCAAAACGCGCTAAAAACAGTCAAAACGGTCATATTTCTGGATTTTATTAAAAATCTCCAGCGCTCTAAAAGAAAAATTCAAGGGCCGTATAACCTTCATTACATTATCATAAGTAACCTCCAAAAGAATGAATACTATCGTGCATTCCTGAAACTCAGGTTTGTGTAGCGAAATTTGCCCATTGAGTGACGAGCGGAGCGAGGAAGGACGGCGGGTTTTTGACAATTGTCGTTTGCGCCATATTTGAAACGCGCAATAGCCGAAGCTATTTATGGTAGAGATGTTAAACTTTTTAAGAATGATCTATGCATAGCCTAGGTAAGTGTCGTCTTAAGATATGGTTATTGTTGTTCAAGACGAGTTTTGAAGAAATATCCAAACATGTATCTACGGGCAATTATGTCCTAAACTTGGTAATTTTTTTACGTCTACATTGTTTGAGGTATCGCATTTAAATTAACACCACAGACAGTACATATCATTACCATCTGCAGAATACAAAATAATGTATTTATTGCTTTTTTCACGTTGAGGAATAAATTAACTCATGCGAGGAGATTTCTAAAATTGTTCAAGTTCAGCACGTCATAAAAAAAAAATTAAATTTTGTTTTCTCATTTTACGTTTCTGTGACGTGTTTCTTTTGGCCTGTACACATTTTGGTAGGAGAAACTTGTTTCATAGTTTTGGGCCTCTGAATATGTAAGAATACAACACTTCCGGTGGGTTCTTGATAGTTTTTTTTTTTTTTTTTTTCTCCAGCTTTTTATTTTTGCATTTATGGTTATGTTTAATTATTTATTATTTTTTACATATGGCACAGTTATTTAGGTCGAAAACACATAGCTTTGAACTTCCGAGCCACCGAGCATGTGACGAGTAGTGCCTTCTGACAACGAGTTTCTAACAATGACCATCTACGCGATCTTTTATGCAGTGAAGAGCGACAGTAGCTAAACATATGCCTAAATGATTTCGGATTAAAATAAGCTCGACCATGCCCTCTTTCCCCGCATTGTTTACTTTAACAGTCCGAAATATCTGGGGGGGGGGGGGGGGAGAGAGAGAGAGAGAGAGAGAGAGACTGGAGCCCCCCGTTTTAGATGCGGAGCATCTCTTGCTCGGGTCTATGTTCCGCGGCGTCGTAGTCCGCACTCACACTACGCATGCACAACTCTCCTCCTTCCCTCTCTCCAACAGCTGCGCGTTACTCTCTCCGCTCTCTCTCTCTACCAGCTGCGTGCACTTCGCGTGCGTTCAGTCCGCACTCACACTACGCATGCGCAACTCTCCTCCTTCCCTCTCTCCAACAGCTGCGCGTTACTCTCTCCGCTCTCTCTCTCTACCAGCTGCGTGCACTTCGCGTGCGTTCAGTCCGCACTCACACTACGCATGCGCAACTCTCCTCCTTCCCTCTCTCCAACAGCTGCGCGTTACTCTCTCGGCTCTCTTTCTCTACCAGCTGCGTGCACTTCGCGTGCGTTCGCTTCTACTCACACCGCGCGCACATGCGCAACTCTCCTCCTCTAGTCTTCTCTCCTTCAACTTGCGTTGGTTACCACACATCGCGTGAACGTTGTTGGAAACTCCGCGATGCTCCGCATCACCCCATGGTTCCCCTCGGGAAGATGGTGTAATTTGTTTTCCTCTTCCGACGCCACTGGTATGGTAGAACGCTCCTCGACCTCAAGTTGTATTAGCTTCTGTGCTTTTTGCTCGGCGTTTCTTCCGTCCCGCAAAATAAACCTCCAAAGCAATTACAAACAAAAAAAAAATTGTCAAGGTGCAGGCGAGCTGATATATGTCGATCATGATGCAAAATCCCGAGACTGGGAATGCAATTCGCAAGAAATAGTGTAAGAAGAAAGAAAAAAGGGGACAGGATAACGTCTCAAACTCAGCTGAGTTGAGTTTGAGACATTGTCCTGAGCTGACTTTTCAGCTGAGTTGATTTTGAGACGTTGTCCTGAGCTCAGTTTGAGACGTTGTCCTGCCCCCTTGTTTCTGTCTTCTTACACTTTTTCTTTCAAATTTCATTATCAGAGCTGCGTTTGAGGCGTTATCCTGTCCCCTTTTTTCTGTCTTACACTTTTTCTTTCAAATTTCATTCCCAGTCTCAGGGTTTTGCATCATGTACAGTACAAACTAAACTTAGTATATGCCAGCGTCACTTGGGCGGCGTCCGATCGGATTACTACCAGCGTGAAAGGGGGTAGGGAGGCAGTTTGCCAGATCGCTTCAAGGTTTTTCTGAGCCTCAACCACCTGCCTGCCCCTGGCCGTTTCAAACTGAATGAGTATTGTTAAACAGTGCGTTTGTGTGATCACTACTTCGTGATGCACGGTAATGACCACCCCGGGCTGGCGGTCACAATTACTGATCTATGGTCAAACGTCACTCTGCACTGGCAAATATTCCAACACATCCGGGAAACTCGTAGTCTCAGGTGTGAAAACGTTATTTGAAACTGAAACTGTGGCGGAACATTAAAACCGGACCTCGAACTTTGCGCACTTGGACTTCAAAGAAATTTTAAACCGTCAAAGTTTTTTTGTTTTTGTTTTTTCAAAATTAGCCCTGAAAGAGAATCGAAACTTTCGAACTTTACGTAGAAAGAAATTCGAAATCTTCGAATTCATCGACCTTTACGTTTATAATAATTCGAAACGTTCGAATGTTTCGAATTTCAGATCCAAAGAAATTTGAAACATTCGAATCTCTCGAATTTTCAAGTTAGGAAAGTTCGAAATCTTCGAATTTCTCGAACCTCAAGTAAAACAATATTCGAAATAATCGAACCCGAACTTTTAGAAACCGTGAAAGCTTCGAACTTTTCGATTTCGAAACTCCCCGATTTTTGAAAGTTGCGAATTTTCCGAATTCGAACCTCCGTACGGTCGAAAATATCGAAACCTTTCGATTTCGAACATCCGTTCGGTTCAAAAATATCGAAACCTTTCGAATTCGAACCTAGGGTGGTTCGCGGCATCCCTATACCATATCCCTAGTTTGTGGACCCATGACGTCACACTTACGGAGTCGTAACTAAGATGAGATTGGAAGATTGGTGGAAAAGATCTGGGAAGGGATAAAAAGTACAGATAAAAATAAGTAATGAAAACAATGGACCTTTTCCGAGAAGCGTTCTGCGCACGCGCGAGCGCCCGATGCCAAGCGGCGGAAGTCGGTACCAGAAATCGAGGAAATTCGGAAGGACGCTGTGAATCAACGAGTAGAACGCGTAATTTCAGCATACATATAATTGCGTTACACAAAAAAAGAAAGTGGACGGAAAGCAAAACACGACGCCTGGACGGACGCCACGGATGCCCCTCTTTAAAGTCGCGTTGGGCACTCGCCGCTGCTCGGAGAGCGAAGAAACTGGTAGCGTAGCTCCCATTATCGATTGGTAGCGCAGGTAGGTCACTTCCTCGATTTTTAGTTCGTGCAGTCACCGCCTGGTGCCGTCGGTATGTGGAAAAGGTCCATTTAAAGAAAAAGAGGGGGGGGGGTTAAAATAAAATTTATATAAAAAAAAGAGGGGAATAACGAAATGTTAGGCTAGGTGGCGCAAGCTGCCGCCCGTTACAAAGGTTATAGCTATTATTATCTATCTATCCATCTGATATATTAAAAACTTGGAGAAGAGAAATCGGAGAATTGCGCGTGCCGCTCTTGCCACTCTTGCTATCAATATGATACTCACCGCCACTCTAAGCTAACTCTGCGGGCAGATAGAATCAGTCGCGAGCTTTACAGTACCTGAGCACCAAACCCGGAGAACGCTGCATTCAGTACCCACGATGAGCTTGTTCGGTGCTATTGTCACCGGTCGTTTGGTAAGTGTTGCCACTTTGCACGCGACTTCCCGAGTGATATCGGCAAACTCGACATCACTTGCCTCTGTCAGGTCCAGACGGACTTCCAAGCCGTCGACCAGACCAAATTTCTGGTGAACATCCCAGATCCGGCGAGCATTAACCACATCGTAGTCTTCTTAACCGGAACACAGCCTTTCCCCGAGGGTTTGGGAGGATCAGGTATGTTGACATATAGCACGTCTTATGAAATGTGGCTGGCGCCCTCTCTCCGCACTTGAAGATGTCCCAACATGGGCAGCTTCGAGAAGTCAGGTTCTCAAATTTGTTTCGAGAGTTCGCTCTGCCATGAGCAAATGAAGCACTTGCCTTGGTGCCAATCTGAGTGCACAGCATGTATGACACATCTTCATTTTTGCTGCCAGTTGGGAATCGTCTTGTCCGTTCTCTATGTTCTTCCCTTTATTTATATTACAAATCTCCACTAACGAGTATTTTGTTTGCGCAGATTATCGAAGAATACCAATTTTTATTACCTAAATATAGCTTAGCACTCCCAGATAAGCAGGTTCAATTACACATCTAATTTTGATGAGAGCACTGCAGCTGAAAGGTGAGAGCCAGAAAAAGTTGGCAATGGCCATGGCCATGTTTGCACGAATGCTACTGTGGTGTGTATAATCAAGAGACCACCGCGGTTGGTAGAATGGGAAGATGACTATAGTCGGTGACAGGTCAAGAACGAAGTGGAAGCTCCTCCCACCCCTTTCCACTTCAGCGGAGCAAACGGTGGAGAGGAGGTCACCTCCTCTCCAGCTTTTGCACTACCAAAGTGGAAAGAGGTGGGAGGAGCTTCCACTTCGTTCTTGACCTGTCACCGACTATAGGTACATACAATTGGTCGAAGCCCAATTCAATGCATCGTGGTCACATTCGTGTAAAGCCAGCATACAGCCTCTTTAGGCCATTGTCATTCGACATATCTGTCATGCAGCTAAATCAAATGAAATTCAATATTAAAAAAATTGATGTATATTCCTTCAAATTCGTGCTCCAACATGTTATTCATTTTTGACAGACGAAAAAGGGGACGTCTCAAACGTCTCAATTGAGACGTTTTGTGTGTTGTCCCCTTTTTCATCCGTCGTCTCCGGTTTTTAAAAAACGTGTAACATCAACCAGCTCGTTTGCCTACTCACCCCATCTTCAATGTTATCCAGGTAGCAAAGTTCTATGCTATCCAGAGAGTGCACCGCGTAAGCACGCTAGGAGAGTTTCGCATGTGAAGGGGCCGGGTTTACGAACCGTCCAATTCTAGACGCCGCAAGTTCGCACAAGACTCACGGGCGTCTGCATGCGAAATATGTTTGCAGTGTACTTCAGCTGGCCGAGCCCAGGATGCCGTGGGAAACTGGCAGTACCTCGGCTTTATTTCGAACGAAAAGCCCAGCGCCATCTTCAAAGTGTCCAAGCACAAAGAAGGTAAGCTCCTCCAATCCCCCGAGCAGCGACGAGGTGAACCTGCGGACGCAGCGGCAACGGGATTTCTGTCCGAACTGACGGCGTTGCACGTCTTTACCCTCGCAGACGCGCAGCCGGAACACGCCTTTTCGTCGCATGGCTTCTGCAGCGTCGCCCAACTGGGGATCTCCGTCGAGCCCTTGGCGCAGATCCAGTTCCAGGCGGCGCCGGCCGCGACCGCCTCCCCGCTCGACTCCAGCACAGAGTTCTGCACCAAGATGCTGGAGAGTCTGTTCAACCACCTGGCATCGTACGGTGGCGCGCCCGTGACGCCGGCCGGCGACACCTTCTTCCCCATGCGGGCGTTGGAACAGTGGCACACCAACTTCCAGCGACGGCTCCAGCAGAACCCAAACTTCTGGAGGAACCAGTGAAATGTTTCTTTTCTTTTTTTTTACTTTGTCGATATTAAACTTTTTCAATGTTTCATTTCGTTCGACGTCGATTTTCTCCACGCAACGCCGGGCACGGCCGGCATAGAGTCGCAATAGGGGGTGAGTAAAGCGCTCCAGCGGCGCGTGCTCTAATGGGAAAGCCCGTTCTGAAGTCTCATTTCCACGCCACTTATAACTGAGGCCCACGCATCTACTCCGGTCTCCATGTAAAGTCTAGCAAACTGCAACATAGAGTAACTCGCGCGAAAAAGGTTATCTGCCAAGCACGATTCGTCGCTAGTTGGTTTCAGCACCACTGCGAGCTGAGGAGGCTACCAGAAGCGCAAAGCTTTGAGCAGGCCTGCTGCGCACGTGTGCTAGTGAAACAAATGTGCTACTTGAGATGAGAAGCTCGGGCTTGCGGTGAAACAGCGAGACCGACTTTCCACAACTCCTCAGCGGCCACACTTGGTTTCACCTTACGGCAGCGGACGCCACAGGTCGTCTAGGCTGATCCAATGCCGTGCCACCCAATCTCGAAGAAGGGCACGGCGCTGGGATCGCTCGTTGCGCCCACTGTGGTCAGTTTATCCTAAGGTGAAACGGAGTATAGAACAATGGCGTGGATCGTAAGACCACCTGCAAGCGATATCCGGGCACGAGTAAATAGGCACGGCCTGTTTGCAGACTGCGCATAGTTAAGTGGTTCGACGAAACAAACGAGCGGACGTTCCTTTCGTCTAGTGCCGAGCGCCAAAAACAAACTGCGCCGGCCCTCCCGTACGTTCCGCGAGAGTCGACCGGGGCACCAACTAGTCCGTCACATCTCCATGATGGTCTGGTTGAGCAGCGAGTAGACCATGTCGTTGAGCATGGAGACCTTCTCTTCGAGACGCCGCACCCTTTGCCGTGACATCTTGAGCTTCTTCTTGAGTACTTCGCGATCGTCGGGGCCCTGTCGCTTGGCCGCAGCGGCCGTGCCGTGGTAGCTGTGCTCCAGCGCCGCCACCTCCCGTGCCCTCGCCGAATCGGGGCTCCCCCCGGGGGACGACGGCGGGGACATGACCATGCACTCCGTGTCCTCCGCCGGTGTCGCGGCGCCTCCGCTCTTGCCCGTCGATGCGTTTTTGACGGTTGCAGGCACGGTCTCTATGATGTCCTGGGAAAGTGAAGTCGGCATTTATAGCTGAATTCTGTTTATTTAATTTATTTATTAATACCGCCAACTCGTTCGAGTAAAGTGGGGGTGTACATAATCAAGGAACGGCAATACAACGAGGCACAGAAAACAGTGGATAGCCGAGAAGCATAGAGTTAATATAATAATCTAAAGAGAAAAGTCCCGCGCATTCCGGCCACTCCGAAGCAGGACATCGGTGGTGTCGATGGAACCATGTTACTGGTGACACTTTGATATGCACACAGAAAGAGAAAAACATTGCTTGCAAAGCCTAGCGCTTATCTAGCTGTATTTCGCGCATAAACACCGGCCTCATGCACTGTATAAGAAGAAATAGCCGACGAGCACTCAAACAACTTCAACTCGTTGCGGCAAAACGAATGCACCTAACCCCTATCATCTGCTTCCTTTCTTCGCTTCTCTGTCGCTCTCTTTCTCGTTCCCTCTTTGGGGACCCCCGACGTCGGCGCTGTTAAGAATGGAACCTTCGGCAACCTTTTTCGAGTTTCAACGCTGCGGAAACGAGTCCCGAAACGAGTCCCGACGTGTTCTGGACTGTCGCCCACCTGTCGAAGTCTGCCCGAAACGAGTCCCGACGTGTTCAAGACCGTCGCCCAGCTGTCGTGGTCTGCCCGAAACGAGTCTCAACGCGTCCGTGACGTCAACGGGACGTGTGTCTGTGTGCGTGTGGGTTCGTGCGCTCCGGAAGGGGAGAGAGGCCTGGTATAACTGCGGAGAACCATGGCTATGACGCATTTCTGGCTACGACGCGGCGGGCTTTGCTGCAACGCACTTGGCGGTCGCACCTGCTGCCCTGGCGGAGAGTGAGGGAGAAAACGGACCCCTATATAAGGCGGGGCGTGAGGCTGCTGAGTTGTTCTCTTGGATTTGACGACTGTATCGCTACCATGTAATTAAACCGTTCGTTACGTTCCCAATTCTCCCACCTCCACTGGACCCCTGGGTTCTTCACTTCGGGGAATGGTCGTCGTCACGAGCCAGGAGGCACCAGGACGTGCGGCCTAAGCCCCGCCTCGAACAACTGGTTGGCAGCGGTTGGGATCGGACCATGCGACATCGTGCTACATCTGTGGGTGAGCGTTTGGACTTTGCTTTGAGATTCGCCAGGCTTCAGATTATGGGTAATTAATTTTGAACTGCTGGGAAACCTTTGTGTTTGACTCGTGCGCTAGGTTTTGGTACAACCTCGCGACAAGTTTTAGAACAAAGCCAAAGCTAAAGAGCAGCGATCATGGATCTGATGAGGTTACTGAGAACAGATTTACTCTGTTTATGTGAAGAATTGGGTGTGGAGGTGGAGCAAAAGATGAAGAAATCTGAGATCAGTAAAGCGATTTCAGAGAGCGCGGAAGCAGAGGAAATTAAAATTGCGTGGGAACTGCTTCAGAACGCTAAGAGTGAAGCTGCAGCAAGAGAGGAACGAGAGCGAGAACAGGCTGCAGCGAAAGAGGAACAGGCTGCAGCGAAAGAGGAACGAGACCAGGAGCGAGCGCTGAAAAGGCTAGAGCTCGAAATTGAACAACAGCGATTAAACTCGCAGAACAGTAGAGTTGGGGCTCCGGTACGAGCAAGTGAGACCGAGTCGTATCAAATGAAGAAGCTCATGCAGCCGTTTAAAGTTGGGGAAGACGTGGGCCTATTCTTAGTTAACTTTGAGAGGACATGTAAGAAGTTGAGCTTCGCCCCAGAAACGTGGCCGCAACGGCTTTTGACTCTGTTGCCATGTGAGGCTGCAGAGGTTGTCGCGCGCCTTAGTGCTGGAGACGCGGACGACTACGACAAGGTGAAGTCCAGTCTTTTGAAGCGGTACCGCCTTTCTGCCGAGGCGTTCCGTCAAAGGTTTAGAAACGCATCCAAAAAGAGCAGCGAGGGCTACTCGGAATTCGTGTACGGGCTTAAAACCAACCTGATAGAATGGTTGAGGAGCGAGGAAGTGTATGAAAGCCGAGACAAGGTAGTCGAGTGTGTGTGCCTCGAACAGTTCTTTCGTAGCATTCCGCAGTCAGTCAAGCTCTGGGTGCAGGACAGGGTGGGAGTCGACTCTGTCGAAGGGGCCGCTGAGCTAGCCGAAGAGTATGCAACGCGTAGAAAGCTGAGCGGAGAGGAAAGCGAATCCGGCCGAAGCGATCAGCGCAAGACCTTCCGACAGGGTAACGGCTCGCGAGAAAACGGGCCCGAGAAGCCCGAAGCAGGACAAAAGGTCCCAGAAAAGAGCGCAGAACACTCGAACGGAGACGAGGCGCGGAAAAGCCCAACAGGGCAGTTCGAGGCAAGGAAGCCGTTCCTGTGCTACAACTGTCAGGAGCCGGGACACACAGCGGCCAGATGTAAGAAACCGCGGGTTGTGTTCTCGTACGTGAACGGTAGTGACAAGGACCTGAAGCTTCTTCGTCCCTATCTTCACGAGCTCCAGGTAAACGGAAAGCCGTGCAGGGTGCTTCGGGACAGTGCAGCGACGATGGACGTTGTTCATCCGTCGTATGTAACGACCTCCGATTTTACTGGAAAGGTAGTTTGGATCAAGCAGTTGCTCGAAAAGCACAGTGTCTGTCTGCCTATGGCGACAGTAAGGATAACTGGCCCGTTCGGAGAGCTAGTGACAGAGGCGGCTGTCTCGCAAACAGTCCCGTTGGAGTATCCTTATTTGTTTTCTAACCGGTCAGATTTCCTGCTGCGCAAAAGGGGTCAACAACTGGGAGAAGGGCTAGTTCAGTCGTGTACGAGGTCCAAATCGCGTCAGGTCGCCCCTTTGTTGACGAGTGATCCAGAGCCAGAGGCAGCTGACGGGGAGCAAGCACTCCCAGAGTTGGAGGCAGAAAACTGGGATGAGAGGGACCAGGTTGTAGAACAGCCTGACCTCGCAGCGCTAGAAAGCGTACGCCGTCCCAACGAGCCCGCGAAAAAGGCGGAGGAAGACGGGATCATTAAAGGATCTCTCGTAGCTCCGACGTCACGTAATTTGGATCGTCTGTTGCGAGTAGACAGAGTGTCTTTGACAGCCGAGCAGAAGAGCGACCCTAGTGTGTCAGGGTTTCGCTGTACAGCTCAGGAGATTGCTAGGACCAATGTGACGGGGAATGAAAGAGGCGGATTGTTTTATCGGCGCTATAAGGACCGCATTTTCACGTCTAGAAATCACGTGAAAATCGATCACTATGACTTCAGCGTAAGAAAAAGGAAAGGCAAATTTAACGGCAATGCCGATGGGTTGAGCAGATTTTTCTGACATCACGAAAAATAGTAGGGATGATCTCAGAGGTCTTCGTCATCCACGGGAATGAGGATCTAAGTGGGGGCACTTCGTTGAAACCCCAAAATGACCTCACAAATTGCGAAAAGTTTTTGTCTTTTGTCTTTTGTTCTTAGTGACCTCGTTGGAAAAATGAGTTTTTTTGGCGACAGGGGGTCTCGATACCCGGAATTGTACCAAATTTTGGTAATCCGTAATCCAGTCTGGCGGGTCTTTGGCGAATTCCGAGCGTTTGACTGCGGTGTGGCGTGGTGCTGTGGGGGACGTTTCCGCTGATGCCTCCATTGTGAGAGGTTTGGGAGTTTGTTTGGTGCTTGCAGCGTCTTCTCAAGGTCTACTCCAAGCCCACCTCTTCAGGCCAGCGATTGTACCACCGGCCATTCGAGGTTTCCCTGGCCCCGGAGGGGCTGTTAAGAATGGAACCTTCGGCAACCTTTTTCGAGTTTCAACGCTGCGGAAACGAGTCCCGAAACGAGTCCCGACGTGTTCTGGACTGTCGCCCACCTGTCGAAGTCTGCCCGAAACGAGTCCCGACGTGTTCAAGACCGTCGCCCAGCTGTCGTGGTCTGCCCGAAACGAGTCTCAACGCGTCCGTGACGTCAACGGGACGTGTGTGTGTGTGCGTGTGGGTTTGCGCGCTCCGGAACGGGAGAGAGGCCTGGCCTAACTGCGGAGAACCATGGCTATGACGCATTTCTGGCTACGACGCGGCGGGTTTTGTTGCAACGCACTTGGCGGTCGCACCTGCTGCCCTGGCGGAGAGTGAGGGAGAAAACGGACCCCTATATAAGGCGGGGCGTGAGGCTGCTGAGTTGTTCTCTTGGATTTGACGACTGTATCGCTACCATGTAATTAAACCGTTCGTTACGTTCCCAATTCTCCCACCTCCACTGGACCCCTGGGTTCTTCACTTCGGGGAATGGTCGTCATCACGAGCCAGGAGGCACCAGGACGTGCGGGCCGGTGCGGCCTAAGCCCCGCCTCGAACAGCGCTTACAATTTGCCGCGCTCTACTCCCGCCTCTACCAGTCCTCTGACGTCCGCCCAGTTCCCGCTCCTTGGCTGCGGGCTTGGCTCACCTGTACACGGTCTTCCGGGTAGGCGAAGATGGTGGGCAGAGCGTCGGCACGAAGCCGCACCGTCTGCCCAGTCCTGTCGAAGCACTTCTCCAGGAAATGGTCCGAGCAGAGCACAGAACGCACATTGGGCTCCCACCCCGGCTCGCGGTTCAGGTTGTGCAACCACAGCTCGAGCAGCTCCGGTCTGGTCAAGGGGAACCTGCGCAGAAGCGACCATCCATTCATCCGAGCCGACGTGAATACGCATACGTCTATGGAAAGCATGAATTGGCCGCCATTTTTATGTCCCTCGACGTGATGGTTACTCCTACATCTATAAATAAAAACGGTACGAACTGGCCACCACTGCCGCGTCTTTTGCCGCGACAGACACTCGCGCATCTATGAATATAAATGGTTTACACTGGCCACCATCGCTGCACCCCTTGCTGCGACGGGTACTCATACATTTACGAGTATAAACAATACGAACTGCCCGGCATTGCTGGGTCTCTCGTAGCAAAGAGCACACTGAAACCCAGGTTCCACGGTGCTTCAGCTATATGCATCCAGCGGCATCAAGATCGTCGCTTTTTGTGAGACGATAAGAAAAACATGCTGTGGGCATGCGTTAGCCGCAAACCATTTTGCGAAGCTACGGTGGGCTGGAAAGGGTATCAATCGCTCGCTTCTCCCAGCAGCCTAGGGAAGTCCCATGCTTCAAGCCTCGAGTGACACCATACCTACAGGACGAGTCCAAGGGATTGATGGCTGCTTGAAAAGACCACCTAAATCAGATTCTGAATGTATCGAGCTAAGATTTTACACAAAGGTGGCCAAAGAGCGTGCATTAAAGGGGTACTCCGGCCGTTCTTTGAGCTACCCAACAAACTGCATTTTCTGACTACCCGGAGTTTAGTCTTCGCGGTATGTTATTTATTTTCTCGAAATTCAAAACAGTAATTGAGAAAACCGTAAATGAAGATGATGCAGAAACCAACATTCAAATTTTCGAGCGCTCTCCAGTGGTCTGATGTCACAAATGGTACAGACTTTCAGGTCTTGCAGGTAGTCTTAAACAGAGTATGTCGAGTATTTTTTGTGTGTTCCTCAGTGAATTGGCTACCAAGCATTCTTTTCCCACCATCAAACGACTTGTAATCAGTCGGGAACATGGCTTACTGCCCACTTTGTACCATTTCTGTCGTCGCACTTCAATGTTGCCAGTAGGGGTAGAGAAACACAATGAAAAAGAAATTCGAAAATTCACTAGCTTCGCTAAACGTTTTTATTTTCACACAATACTTCGGGAACTGGTACAGCCGTGTCTATCGGTCTGTTGAGCCGATTTCGAGGCAAATCGTCGACCATGAAAAAATCACCCGAGTACCCCTTTAAGAGTATAAATATTTCACTGAACAAACTTACCCGAGTAAAAAGTTAGAAATCAAAAACTTGAAACCTCTACCTACGGTGGCCATCTGCTAAAGTAAGGTGCCTGATTGGTGCAACAGCCGACAGATGGCAACACATAAGATTGCAGGCGGCCACGACAGGTTTTTGAGCCAGAAGCGATGCGCTCTTTTTCTGCACGAATTGTCAGCACATGATTATTTTATTCTACCAATAAAACACGAAAAGTGAAGATACAACGAAAACAACAAAATAAATGTGTTATCTTTTTCTTTTTTTTTAATAATTATTTTTGACTGCATGTTGTCATCTGGTTTGCACTCGCTGGTTGTTACCGCGTCTCTTTACTTCTCTGCCACTTTCGCCCGTGCAGTTTTGGGGTGCAAGTCATTTTCATGGTGCGCTTAGCCCCCAACGAGCGGTGTAAGTTGCTCTCTGGAACGGGGAGTGCCAGATGACGAAAAAAGTCTGTCGAGGTGGCGTTTCGGAGGAAACCTTTGGGCTCCCGTACAATTGTAAACTGAGTGAGGCGCCCCAAGGAGGAGGGAAACATCCAAACGAAGTCACCGACAAAAGTTGTGTCGTCACCGATGTTGAGGCAGAAAAATGCAGCACATGTGCCTCTCGTCGACGCGGAGAACACTGCTGACATCTGTCGACTACCGCGCCAATCAGACGCCTTTGGTTAGCACATGGCCGCTATAGGTGGGAATTTAAAGTTTTTTCATTTATAACCTTTTACTCAGCTAAGTTTGTTCAATAAAATTTTTTCGGCCACCTCTGTACGAAATCTTAGCTCGATACATTTAAAAAACGATTTGTACCATCTGTTCAGATAGCCATCAATCCCTTTGACTCGCCCTGTAGACTGGCAGCAGTGCCAGAATGGTGAAAACTAGAGCCACTAAATGAGGTACGCTTAGAGCAGCTTCGTTCAATTTAGCTGCACCTTACTAGAATGGAAAGTTGGGCGAGTTGGTAAGAATCCATGTTGAAAAACAGCGCGAAAATCACACGGGCAAGGAGAAGAGAACACCTCGTCCTGTGTGATTTTCGCGCTGTTTTTCAACATGGTTAGCTGCACCTCTTGCATTCCTGCAGAAAAGTGTAGGGCAGTGCTTTCCAACACATGTATTGATATACGACCGGAAATACACCACCCTGAACTTTTTTTCACCGATACAGGTAAACCGAGCGAAGCTAATATCGGCACTCTGTTCCCCAATATTGTTGTGGGCACCACCATCTTGGTGCTAGTGCAGAGCAGACGCAACTGCCGTTTGTCATGATTTAAAAGTGCCACTTCCTCGGCGTTAGATTCGGTGTTAGGAAGCTGATGCAATGTTCCTTTGCTCTGTCACGGACTGTTTAAACATTTGTGGAGGACGTAACAGTGTTTCCTGCGATGATAAAGCTTCAGATAACTGGCAACCATGATTTTAAGTCACAAGATGGGAAAGTGTCGTTACTCTGAAGCGTAGCTTATTTAGTGGCACTAGCGAAAACCAGTTAGTTATTCAGATGTTGGAGTGTCGAGATTGTTTGTGCACAGTGCGTTGGCATATACTCATTGTTGGAAAATGCTCATTTTTGTTAGCACCTTCTCTTCTAGCTTCATGCGCGAGGTGGCGCTACCAGCGCTACTGCCCGCACACGGATTATGTGACGCTCTGTAGGCTCGAACCAATTTTCCCGCGTGATGGTCACAACTTCGCTTCTGGCCCCTCTCCCAGCGAAGCCTTACCCGTACTCTACTTGCCCCCACTACCCATATGCGTATATAGCGCGTGCTTTTTTTTGCTCCTTTGTCTGTCTTTCGTAACCTTACCTAAACTGGCGTCTGAGGGGCGGATGGCGCTAAAGCCTGTGGCCTTACTTGTGAAACGAAGTCCCCTGTGGTCCGTCAGATCTGTTCTGGCAGTTCCACGCTACGCAGCAAGGCATCGTGAGGAATGGCACGAGGTGCGATGTCTTCCAGAAGGACGCACACTTATCGTGGGACCGAATTCGTGGGCAAAGTCAGGACTTCGTGAGCGCGGGGTAGGGGGAGCAGCCCTCTTTTTGAACGGCCGAAAAACTGCGCGTTCTGCGTCGCGATGGATGGCCGCCCTTGGGTTGCTTGGGTTTCCCGTGGTGTACCAAAGAAGCCGTGGTGGCCGTGGTTTCTTTTTGTTTCTTTAACCGGGCGGCATGTAGCGCCACCTAGGCAGCTCGAAGCACGATTCGTTGTAACCTGCATACGGAACGTTGCTGCATACTTACACATGAAAACTAATTCCTGGCGTTTTCACGCGATTTACGCAGCCGGGAGCGACGCACGAGGCCACCATTGCCTTCGGGAACGGCTGCAGTTGTTTCACAGACTTGCCTTCGATGAAACGCCGCACACCACAGATCACATCAATCGTACGCCGTAAGTACGCCGTATACCGCGTCGATCACTTTCTTGCCCCGAGAAAGAAGGCGACGGTCATTTCAGCCTCAGCTACGGGGCGCCACCTCCACTCCAGAAGTCTTCATATAACCTTCTTGAAACTTAACACATAAAATAATTATATAAAAAATAAAATTAAGTATTTAAGGTATTTTTAGATTTGATTGCGCACATTACCATGTAACCAACATAATTGCACTATAATCAGCGTTTATTAAGTTGTTAACCTTTTTTTTTTGTTTTTAACAAGTAATATTTTTTTTAAATGTATGGCTTTAACAAGAATAAAGCCGCATCAATCCAATCCAGCAAAAACATTTTGGTCTGCTCCTTAGCCCGTGTGGTTAGCCAGGTGCGAAGCAAAATGGCAACAAAGATTCAAGGAATGAGTTCCACCTTCCGCAAATCCTTCCAACTTGCGCCGAAGGACATGGCTAAGTGGTTTCCGACGCACATGTACACCGGTAAGTTTACGGCAAGCTGGCTCGCGCGTAAACAGCCGACGGACACGCGCCCGTTTTTTTTCTTGCAGGTATGAAAGATATGCAGCGCAAACTCAAGAGCGTCGACTGCATCCTGGAACTTCACGACGCTCGAATATCCTTTGCTTTTGAAACGATCTCCCGATGGTGTGACTCGTGGCAAAATAGCGTCCCCCTTCTATAACTTCTAAAGACTCCTCGCTCATTGGCTACCGCGCGTCCATCCACGACTAATCGCATTGCAGTACTCAAATGCGCCACCGTAACGTCACTATTAACCACATTCTTGGCGGCCTGAGCGTATATATATATATATATCTATTTTTTTTTTATTAATAACGAGACTCTGAGGGAATGTGGCACCGTCAAAATAAGTGTCTTGTGCTGAGTTACGCACTCGTGTTACCAATGAACCAGTGGCGTAGCCAGGATTTTTTTTTGGGAGGGGGGGGGGGGGGGGGGGGGGCCTGAGGAGGTTGGGATGTTCTTGATTTGGGGTGTGGAGAGGGGAAGGGGGTCAAAATACATGTGTATATTATAAGGTCGGCTGGATTTCGGGGGAAGCTGAAGACCCATAAACCCCCCGCCCTGGCTACGCCCCTGCAATGAACCGCCTCCCTTTCATCACCGGACTCTCTGCACGTGAGTATGGGCAGGATCACCTGGCAAGACATGTCCGGTGCAACAAACACGTAGCTCCCACTCAAATGTCAGCTTATGGAAATGGAGTGCTCTCTGGCGTGTGCCAAAGGCGAGCATTCCAAGGATATACATGACCCCAAAATGCGTAGAGCGCAGAAGCTTATGTCTTACCAGGTGGACATCTTCTCATCCGGTTGCGATGTAATCCTTCGAATTGGCAAATTTGTGTGAAGCAAACTAACAACAAAGTGCTGGATTGACGTCATGTGCAAACACCCTATAGTTAACCAGAACACCCCTATAATCTCTCGTTCAACTTTTCAGCTTGTTTTATAAAATATGCTGTTGACAGGCTGTTAATTGTTAGGTCTATATTCTATGCCTCATGTAACAAGCAGTTCTTCAAACTTGCAACTTTCCAGAATTAAGATGGGGCTCCTCAAACCAGACGGGCTCGCGTTCCGATGTGGAGATATTAACGCTTTGCATGGGTGTACAGTTGCTAGTTTTGTAGGTCCCCCGCACATCCTCCCTATAAATATTACTTTGTGTTATCCTTGACTCGCTACCAAGTGCCTTTTAGTGGAAGAAACCCAAACTTCGCAACGATGCTGACGGCAATCAAGCCGCACCTGTTGTTACTCAATAAGAGAGACCGCGCAGATCCGGACGTGGAGCATCATGTAGTGCAACAGCTGCAAGCGCAGGGGGTCCAAAACGTCCTGCACATTCGGAGCACCGATCCCAGCGAAAACATCAACAAAGTAAGCACTTTTACCGTGAAAGCGTTTACAAGCTTGTGTTGCGAAAAATCTGGCGTCGGTGGGACCAAGAAATCCCATAATGCAACGCACGCAGCCATGTGTGATGTCAGACGTGACGTCACGCATCACGTGACACGACATCACACGTGACGCTATTGACTAGCCACGCACACGAGCTTGCACGGTTGGGAACGAGCGCGGGTTTATGTAAGAAGGTGTTGCGAACGGGGTCCGATAATGCTATCGCGTTCCACTCTTAAAGGCAAAGCTTAAGCGTCCCCCAATTTTTTTTAGAGCGCAGCTCTTAGGCGCCCGTTTCCGGCTTGAGCGGCGTCGGCGTCGCCGTTGGCATAACCGCGCGGTGCATTATGGAAAATATCCCATAATGCACCGCGCGAGCCCCCCCCCCCCGGGGTCACGTGACCTGGGGAGGAGGGGGAGGGGGTGACGTGACCTGACCTGAGGGGTCACGTGACCCCCCCTCTCCTCCTCCCCGAGGTCACAGATCACGACCCCCCTCCCCCCGAGGTCACATGACCCCCCCCCCCCCCCCCCCCCCCCCGGAGCAGATTGAAGAATGAGGGGAGGAGGAGGAGGAGGGGTATACCCTCCCGTAATTACCCTTCCCTCCTCCTCCTCAAGAGCTGCGCTCCAATTCGGCGTTACAGGGAGTTGTAAACGGCTTTCAATTTTTTTTCTCACTCTTACGCTTTTGTTACACCTTCGCACTTGGTTTGCTTTGTCGTACGTGTGCAGTTACGGCGACGACGTGACGCTTCTACGACGTGCAAATTGGGGGACTACTTTTTTAGAATGCGGCAAACACACCAGTTGGAGACGCTTGCGGGGCACCATAGTTCAGTGTTGCGCGTATCACTCCGCGTGCGGGTTGGATATTGTTGATGTTTTCTGTACCATTCTGCAGATCGTGCCGACAGTCGCAAACATGATCCGTAACTCGGAGCGCTTCAATCGGAGGGAGGTATGGACCCGTTTTAGTTGCGGTGCAGCGGAACGATGGCCCATGGAAAGCCCGGTCATGATTTGACGAGGCGTCTCTCGCAGGAGTACGACTACAACATAATGGTGATCGGGATCCCCAACGTGGGCAAGTCTTCGCTGATCAACTCTCTGAGGCGGAACCACCTTGGACGGAAAGGTACGATGGGCGCATGGGCCAACCTCCATTCTCCAATGACAAATATCTAAATAAACTGCAAATGCGCTCCAGACTTTCGCTAGATACGGAATTAATCTTCTCTGTTTGGAATACTTGAACTGCACGGTCGTAGAGCCGAGTTAGCCTCCTCGACAAACCCTCGCGTTGTTTGTCAAGGACCGGTGACTCGGTCGACAATGCGTGGCATGCGTGCTTCTTAGGTCAGGTAGTACCAAATGCAGATGGGCTTAAGCCGAGTGCAGACGCAGAGATAGTGTCCAGTCCGTAGGCCGAATTTAGATGTCTCGTTCAGACGTCATGGCTGACCGTACTGGCTCCTACACCAAATGTATTGTGTGAAACTGGACCACGCGATTGGGAAAGAATCTTAGGGTGTTAGAGTATTCATTCGTGCGTGTCGCTGGCTCATACAATAGCTTTCTGGGACTCGATGCTAACTTGTGTGTAGATGGGCAGTAGGCCGCAGTTCCCGTCCCTTCCTCCCAAGGAGAGTCTTATTCCGCGTTCTATTGCTTGCACAGGCCAGGCAACCCGAGTAGGCGCCAAGGCTGGAGTCACCATGTCGGTGTTGGAGCGGATCAAGGCAAGCTACTCTCTGACGACAAGTATCTAGTGGAGCATGTTGGTGCTGCCGAGATGGCGGCTTTGTGGCTTCGATGCAAAGCGCATCGTCCACAAGGTTTTCTTTGATTGTGGACATCTAGACGCGTCGTTTCCGAGCTTCCCGTGTCCTATTGCAGATCTCCCAGGAACCGTCCATGTACCTCCTGGACACGCCCGGCGTACTCTGCCCTACTGTGAAGGACCCCGTGGTGGCACTGCAGCTGGCGCTCTGCAGTGAGTGCCAGCGTAGTCGGGCCACCGCCCGCTACTGCGGGCCACCATTTTTGTTCCCATGGATGCATAGAGGGGTGGCTGGTGGCGGCCAAACCCTCGAACCGTGGCCACGCTGCTCCTACATCGTACAAGAGACGCGGCATTCGCTGCGGACGCGCTTCGAGCATGTTTGCTTCGTGTACGCCTCGAACGTGTCTGCAGAGGGGTTTTGTGCGATTGTCGTACGAGGAAGAGACGTGCCTCAGACAGCTTATGCAGATTCTTCTGTACAATGTATTAGCGGAGTGACCACGGCTTAGTGTATTGGGCAGTAGTTTGCGCCACCTAGCCTGAAACTATTTGCAACCTTTCCCTTTAAACTTTGGCCTAAATTCTGTCTCTCGTCCAACCTGGCAATTTAGTGAGACGTCGTGCTTCTCTACACCTTTAACGCCGGTCTTCTGCCTCATTCAGGCCTACTTACTAGGAGTGGGGCTCTCTCCCGGTGTTTGAAAAAAAATTGCAAATCAAGCTAAAAATAGGGGGTGGGTTACCTTTCGGAAATGAGGCATTTCTCGGGATATATATATATGTATATATATATATATATATATTTTTTTTTTTTGCCATTAGAAGAGCAGTTGAGATACAAAGTTTAGGTGGCAGACCATGGCCCCAACATTTCTGCCATATGGAAGTCCATCCCTTCCTTTAGTACGCAAAGGCAAGCTAAACCGAGCACAATGTGGTCTCGATGCGGATACAAAGAGGCAGTGGACGAACCGACCGGGAACTTAAAATACGAGTTGGAATCCAAGCGTGTTGGCGATCAATCGCACTGAGAAACCCCAGAGACGAGGGGATAAAGCGATAGGAAATTCCGCGCATTTCCGAAGCTTTTTGCATTCTGAACGTCTCTCCCCCCCAAGAGACACCCCTCATTATGCATCCCGCACTGAACCTCCTCAAGGGCAACTTTAGGTGGCTCAGTGGAAATGCTTCGTACAAAACCCCATTTGAACGGGCAGGTTCGGCACAGTGGACGTTCCCCAACGTAGAGCGTGGACGTCGCGTGCACCTCGATGTAACGCATCCTCCCTTGCTTGCGCGCATTTTCTCGTTGTGCAGGCTGCATGCCAGACCACCTGGTGGGTGTGACCCTGATGGCAGACTACCTCCTGTACTGGCTGAACCAAAACAACAACTACAGGCAAGGCCCATGGAGAGCGCGATATTGGGCTTGTTAGATTTACCCGCACCACTCGGCCCATTCAATGCAAGGTGCAGCCCATCTTACGACACGTACCTGGCTGTGTACGCTGCCCCACACTTTTCCGCACCCGCATCGGCCGGTGCCGTTAGGTAGTACGATCCTCGAGCCCCTGTCGGGGAAAACTTGCCCATAGCTTTGGCGTCCTTGTCGCAGAAAGTCTACAAGTATGGTGTTGCGTCGAGCGGATCCAGAAAGGCTGGCGTCGCCCGATTTGCGGAACAGCATCCCCGCGTCCAAAGTGAACACCTGGTTTTTCTCTGCAGCTACGTGGACTACCTGGGCCTGGACGGTCCCTGCGACGACATCCGGCTCGTGCTGTACCAGGCGGCTGTGGCAGCGGGGTCTACGATGAAGCGGCGCACGCACGAGGGTGAGGGACTCCACACAACACAGATGCGCGCTCCTACCTATGCCTCCGTCGGAATCGTAGGCACAAAATGAAGTAGGTGTACAAGGCGACACCAGTTTCGGTTTCAAGAAGGCCAGAGCCAAGATGCACACGTCGCTCGCAAATGAGGTTCCAAAGAGTGCATTTCGAAGGGTCAATTTATTTTAGTCTTTACGTTGTCGGCTTTACATTTTCCGTGGCCTCTTGTCTCGAACGAGCCTTTCAGGTCGCGACCCATTTTTTTTTTTTTTTCTTGCAGTTTAGCTGTAGTAAAGGGGCCCACATCACCCGGTTTTTAAGGTTTTCGTTTCGGCTCCAAAAGCGTCATCCAATAAGACTTTTTGCTTCTCATTGTATGTAGTATTTATTACCCATGGCCATGCATTTTCGCCTTGTCCGACGGGACAGGCTGTCAAGTTAGCGGACAAGTTAAAGCTGTCTTAGGTAAAAGCCACACCAACTTTCAAAGGCGCCGCGGAAGAAATTGGACGAGGCGGGTGCGGAGAAAACAAACCCTCTTCTACCCAACATCCCTACGTGGCTCCAAACAGGATTTCTCCTCCGCAGGCTGGAGCATCCGACCCAACCTGGACGCAGCGGCCCAGCAGTTCATCCGGGGCTTCCGACAGGGCCTCTTGGGGCGCGTCGTATTTGACGCCCCGACGTGGTGACCGCTTCGGGAACAAAGCTTTATTGGCCCTCTGGTGAAACTGATATGTACAACCCAACAATGTACAAAAACAAAGGTGTCAGCCCAATGCTAAGAGACTGTGTGACGCAAAACTCGAGTGTCCCAAGAGCCAAGCTGGTCTGGCGGTGGTGGCGCACGGGCGGCTGGAGCCGGGAGAGTCTTGTGGCCGGGCGGCTCGGCTCGGCTTCAGGACTTGTGGTTGGAAGTGAGCCAGGTGAGGCCCTCGAACAAGCCGTCCCCCGTCGTAGCGCACGCTGGCTGCACGTACCAGTTGCGGTCCCGGATCCGCGTGAGCCCCAGCTTTTCCTGGATTTCGTGCGGCTTCATCGCTGCGAGGAAACCAGATGTCGGCACTTTGCAGGGAGACTCTGGCGAAAGCATAGAAGGCAATCACCGGCCCTGTCAATACAACCATTGTTGTTCCAGCATCCGAAGAGAGTTGACGCTGTTCATAGAACTGTGGTAGACAGTTTTAAGGTTGTCCACAAGATGTACAGGAGTGCAAAGGAAGAAAAATAAAAGTACCATCGTGCAAAATGCATTTCTAAGATCTGTGCTTTTGTGCACAGGCTTGCCATTTGTAGCTCGTTACAATAAGTGCTATACGGGCATGCAGAGACAAATTTCTTTGCTGGGATTTTTCTGTCAACAAGACTGGCAACCCTTAGCCCAACCCAACAAAGCACAACTGGGGACAGTTGGGACTCCCACATGGGCCCAAAGTCTCAACCCTGTCTCGCAATTGGCCCAGTGGGCCTCATGATGGGGTAATGCCCACCAGGTTTGACAAGAGCCACTAGATTAGCTGCGCTTAGAGCAGTGGTTCTCAACCATCTATGTTTCGCCGACCCCTTGTTGATCGACGGAGATGATGGAGGACCCTGTTTGGGGTGAGGGGAAGAAAAATATGTACCGTATTTACTCGAGTATAACCCGCACTCTTTATGAACAAGGCCCTTGTGTCTACTTTCCCGCAAAGCACATATACAGCCAATCATCGCGTTGCGCATAAATAACTAGATCAAGAACATGACTCTCCATACAAATGCAACTTTCACAGATGGTATCTTTGCGCGAAGACGTTATCTCTATCCTGTAAACAGCTGGTATCATGCTGTCGATCGCAGGTGATTGGCAATCCGCGTGCTCCGCGGAAAAGCGAACCCTCAGGTTTTCTTCATAAATAGTGCGGGTTATACTCGAATGAATACGGTAGGTTAATGATTATAATGATTTATTAAATGGATATAACTAAGGGTTAGTGTAGAGTAGACTTCTCTCATTGACATACATACGAGAAAACGCACTCCAAAATTGGAGCATTTGAACTCAATATGAAATAAAGACAACTTTTATCGCCGGGCTTGAGTGATGCGAAAGGGCTGCGGACCCCAAAGGTTCCGCGGACCCCCATTTGAGAACCACTGGCTTAGAGTATAGGCACTCCATTCCCCATCTGCTAGTGGGCGCCGCCATCTTGGTGCTTGAAGCAGAGCAGACGCAACTGTCGATCGTCGCAATTAAAAAATGTGACTTCCTCAGCTTTAGACGCGGTGGTAGGAAGCTCTGGCGACATCCTTTTGCTCCGTCGCAAACTCTTAACATTTCTGGAGGACGGAAAATGTTTCCTGCAATTTCAGATAAAGCTTCAGCTAACTGGAAACCATGATTTTAAACACTAAGATTGGAGAGGACCGCATTGAAAATGTTACATCAATTAAATACCTCGGCGTCCACATAACAGCTAACTTATCATGGAACCTTCATATTGAACATGTAACCCGCAAAGCTTCCAAAACTCTTGGTTTTCTTAAACGCTCTTTATTTCAAGCTAACAAAGAAACTAAACTCCTCACCTATATTACCCTCGCCAGGTCACAGTTGTAATATGCATCCATCATATGGCACCCTCATCAGCTTTACTTAACCAACCATATTGAGGCACTTCAATATAAAGCTGCAAGATTTATAACCCGCGACTTCTCCCATACTTCCAGTGTGTCTAACATAAAACGTAACCTCAACCTAACCCAACCGCAGTACAGACGATGTATTGCTCGCATGTCATTTTTCCACAAGCTCTATCATGGATCATCTCCCTTTAGGAGCTCATTCAGTCAGCCTGCACATCGTATTTTGTCTCGTGTAGATCATCACTTTAAAGTATCGCCTATCTTTGCCCGCACTAACTTGTTCAACAATTCCCCTCTGGTTCTTGCCATCTCCGAATGGAACAGCCTGCCCAGAGAAATCGCGTTACTCACTTCACCTGATACGTTCATTAGTTCTTTAACCCTTTGCGGTCATGTGTCGGGCCAGGCCCGACATCGGAGAAACACGCTTCCGGTCAAAAGTCTGGCGTGGCCCGACACGCATTCCCGCGTCCTTTTAAACATGCTCCTTCGCTCTTTTTGCTGGATTGGTGGCGCCATCTCTTGGAAAACATTTCAATCACATCACCCTTGAAAGAGTTCGAGTTTCTTCTCATGGAAAGGAGGACTAGTCATAAAAAAAAAAAAAAAAAAAAGACATGTTCTATGTTGCAACGGAGGAGAGTGCAGATTTCAACTTCGCTGGCACGCCGGTTATAGCCACGTTCAAGTCGTTTTATGCAACTCTCTGTGTGATGTAATTGAAAGTGACGACGATTTCAGTGAATAGGACGACTATATCCCTCCTTCAGATGATGGAGAGGCGACTTCTGTAACTTGAGTGAAAGTAGTGATGAATATGAAACGACTGCGCAAGACAGCGGCCGCGGAGCCGCTCTGCCACAAACATTGTTCCGTAGTTTGTACACAAACAATCTCCCGGACTTTCCTGTCCTTACGTTCAGTGTGAGACGTTACCTTTGTGCGCCGAAATAATTTTACTTTTCCGGGGCCCATGCGTCCAAAATAGTTCCTGACCCGAATGACCATTAAGTTGGTCCGAGTTTCTGACCGCAAAGGGTTAAGTAATATGTATCAACTTATATAGTGCTGCTTTGTGTCATGTTTTCATCCAGTGTTCTTGTTATTTATATTGTTTATAGCTTGTTGAACATTGTTTATGCTAACTATGTAATCATTTTCTTCTTTTTTTTCCACTTGACCCAACTGTATTAAACATTGTACTATTGCTTCCTCCCCCCCCCCCCCTTCCCCCTATGTAATGCCTGTTTGGGCCTTTAGGGTAAATAAATAAATAAGTGTCATTACCGTGAGACGTAGCTTATTTAGTGGCTCTAGGCTTGACCAGAGGGAAATTGGCAACTCCCTTGCCAGGGGGAGGAGGGAATATTTTTAGTCATTTCTTTTTCACAATCCCCCAAAGGTCATTCTGGTTGTACCCTAGACCGCCTGGTGATAGTTTCAAAACTGCAGAGGGGAAGCAAATTGGCTTAGAAGAGCGAGGGGAGAAATCATGCTTATGGTGTTTAGTTTCTAGGCTAGGTGGCACAAGCTACCACCCGTTATAAAAAGTTACAGCTGTTAGCATCCATTCCTAGAAACTGAACTCGGCTCAAATGTGACGACCCCTCCAATCACAGATTCATACAATATTGTTTCACTGCCATGCTGGCAATTCAATTTGAGTGTCTAAACACACTATATCTTACCCTGGGGGACGCATGGAGGGATCAATACAGCCAAACCATTTCAATCGGGTGTCGGCTTCTGCCACTTACGGAGTGTTTGATTTCAGCCCCACAGGCAATGACTTCCACTTACCGTCTGGCAAGTCTTGCTTGTTTGCAAACACAAGGATAATTGCGTCCCTCATCTCCCGGTCGTTGATGATCTTATGCAGCTCCTGGCGCGCCTCGTCTATGCGGTCGCGGTCAGCACAGTCCACCACGAATATGAGCCCCTGCGTGCCCGTGTAGTAGTGCCTCCACAGGGGCCGTATCTTGTCCTGTCCACCCACGTCCTGCAAGCAAGCATCGAGATCAGTTGCTGATTTCCGATTCTATATAGCCCGAATTGGTGTGGACATGTTACAGCAAATACTTGATCAAACTGATGGTTACTGCTCGACTACGGCATGTGGAAAGTCACTTGTCCGCTAGAAGATAGCAGACAAACTGCCAGCTCGTCCCCTATAACCTAGCAGCCGAGCGCCCAGCTCATCTGCTAAAACCTACCAACAGAGCTGCCAGCTCGTCTGGTAAACCTTAGCAGACTGGCAGAACTGGAAGATGAAGAGTGTGAGAAAGACATGTTGGAAGCTCAGCACATGCAAAACAATGGTAAGAAGAATCAAGCACCAGTAAACCCTCCAGTGGGTGCAATGCTCCATTACATTGTGCAACAGGAGCACGTGCATTGCACCCATGTTGCGGGACCTGGTTTCTCCACCCAGGAGTCCCCAGTGAACAACTCGGCTAGGAAGACTCCAATGGTATAATCCTGTTCGAACACTCACCCAGACGTTAAATTTGACGTTTTTGTAGGTGACTGTTTCGACGTTGAAGCCCACAGTAGGAATGGTGGTGACGGACTGGCCCAACTTGAGCTTGTACAGAATGGCTGCGTGTCAGGGAGTTAAGGTTCGTGCAAACATGCCGTGCTCGCGCTTGAGACACCAGAACGCTACATAGTAACAACAAAACAACCAAAGGATACTCGTTTTTCCGGCTGCGTCAAGACCCAGCATCAAAATCCGCATCTCCTTGTTGCCGAAAATTTTGGACAGGAGCTTCCCCATGCTGGCTGGGGCGTACGAGAGCCAGTCGCTTTAAGATCCGGGGGGAAAAAAAGGGGAAGACAGTTAAATTATCCGGTGAAACCACCTAGATGGAAACTCCAGAGCCCCAGGAAAGAAAATCGCCGACACTCCCTTCGCCGTTTTGGGAAAGATCCACGGGTAAATGACCCGAAACGTTTTATAACACGACAGGAACCCAGCGGAGACATCTGAAGACGCTCGCTACGGGTCTTCTACAAGGAATCGGATGTGTATCTTTTGGGCGTACGCTAGTTCGATGGGCGGGACACATACACACGCGGGTTTGTATGGTCGGTTGGTGTTTAGAGGCGAGCGATGCAGTCACCCACGCTGCAACTACGTTAGTTAGAACTGTCTGCTGGCTAGAAACGGACATGTCGAGTGATTTTGAAAGTTTCAGCGGCGCAAGACGATCCAAGTTGGGAGTACGGCAGCGTCAGTAGGCAGGGGAAACCGCCGAGCCGGCGCCTCACCGTTACATCGGCGCTAGGCCTAACGTCCGAGAACTGTGTTGGTCATCGTGGACTACACGTCAAGGGGTGTAGCATCGCGGTACCGGGCGCGGGGGAAGGAAAAAACGTACTCACACGGCCCGTTCGACTAAAAAAAGTGAGAATCCCCGTGTCGAACTAAAACATACATATCAACTCATTGGAAATTTGTACTTTTAACGAACTCCTGCCATAATCCTCCTCGACCTCGATCACCGCACCACACCACGGGAGAGGAGGAGGCGGTTGCGATTATCCTTTTTATATTGCTATTTCTTTTTTTCTAAAGATATCATTAATAAAAAAAACGTAAGTTTGATTATAAAACTTTAGTGTCGTTGGCTTTATTTCTGAGAATAAAAACTGTATAATCGTTGGGCAGTACCGAATCCGAGGTTCCTTTCTCTCGACGGGCGTTTTTTTTTTGCATTGTCCAGTTCACGGTCCAGTTTGCCGTGTTTGCCTTGCCGCCCGAAGGAATGGTGGTTGTTCCGGTTCCGGAATCTAGAGGCATAAGTTAGAGCAGCGGCACAAAAAATCAAGAAAAAACAATCGATATTATATTATTTTGTACTCAACCACTATGTGTAGTAAGCAATCTCGGATGCAAGAAAACGCTTCACGGGGGCTCGTCTTGGGGTCCAAAGAAACGTCCATGGGAGTCGACGGGAGCCACTGGCCACGCTGAGTGGCTCCTTTTGTGTGCCGCCGCTAGATCCCCAGTCGAGAAAAACGCGAAGCCTTGCCGAGGCAGGACTAGCCCAGCCGTAAGTGCCCGAACCATTGATTCCCGTCGGTGGTTCGCGCTCTTGACAACGAGTCCGCCGTTCGAGCGAACGAGCCACCCTTCGCCTCTTGGAGCCGTGTCGCGTCATCGTCGCTCGACTTGCCGACGACAGGCAGCCCCCCGATGCGTCGACGGAGCCCCGCAAGCCACGAGCGAAGCGAGCATGCGGGTTCGGTGCCCAGCGCGCCAGAGTCGCTACTCAGCCGGCTTTCGCCGGCCACCGACGACGCAAGACCCGCCGTCCCAGTCTCTTACACGTGAGCGAGTCGTCGGAGCCTAGTTGCACCGCGGACGCGGCCGCGCTGACAAGAATGAACGCGTTTGAGGCGGCCTACCCGCCGCTGCTGCCCGCCAGCGGGGATACCCCGTACGGGAGCGATTCCGACGGCGAAGACGACGTGATCGACGTGCTGTCAGCGGATCACTGCGCGGGCGAACACAGCTATACGATGCCCATGCCGCCCAGCATGATCCTCGAGGCGCAGGAACGTCGAGCGGCGCGTCGGCCCGCTCCGCAGCCCGAGCTGCCGTCGCTGTCACCGGAACTGTCGGCCGCGCATCGCCTCGTCGAGTGGATGGGTTCGCCAGTGTGTCGAAAGTACAGTGCTCCGTTCCTCGAGCCGATGGAAGCCGAACAGAGACCGGCCTACGCCAAGGTGGTGCGTCGACCCATGTGCCTGTCGCGGGTCAGAGCATCCCTGGACGCCGACGAGTACGCTAGTATCACCGAGGTGGTGAGGGACCTCAGACTCATCCTGGAGAACTGTTACCGGTTCTTCGGGCCGTCTCACTGCTTCTCCAAGAAGGCGCAGAAGTTGGAGACGGTGTTGGAACAGAAACTGGCGCTCTTGCCGCGGTGAGTGCTGCTTCACGTCCGCTCTGGTGGACGTTGTCGGAGTTTGCTGGCTTTGTTCTGACCCCTTGCAGTGTGTCTGGCCGAACACTTGGTCTGGGGGTTAGGTTAGGTTAGAGCGAAGGGACGCCAAACCCTTGCAGGGGGCTGCCTTCACAGAAAGCAACAGGACGACAACGTAGTGGCAGGTCATACAAACAGTTTCTCTCCTGGGTTTGAAGAAAAAGAACTCTGGGAGGGTTTCAAAAGCCCGATGGTGGTTTTGCTGCATCGCTTCTTACGTCGCTGATTTAGGTTCCAGCACTTTTTTTATTTTCCGAGTTGTCCCCGTCGGTCTGGTCTGCAGGAAACTGTGGCTGTCGAGAGAATATATGCTTTTCCCTCTTTTGCGTTTAGCTGGAGTAAGTTCCCAGGTGGTATTCTTGTAGGTCCAAACACATCTACCCATTCCTCCTTCCCTCCCTCTGGCAGCCATGTCGTCGTTGCGTGCAGCCTGGCACTATACTCCGCTCACCGCTGAACTGACAGGGTGGGGAAAGCCACGTGCTCACCGGACCAATCTGTCGGCCGTCTTTTATCGCCTAACCCCCGCCACTCTCTGGATGTGAGTGTGTGCATTTGGCGTGATCGTCTGACGCAAGATTGGCGGTTGACTGCTTGGGCGAGCTCGTAGCTTCCACCGCACAGTCACCTTCGAAGGCACGAGCAATGAAAACGGGCGTCGCGCGACGGTGACCATGGCAACCATCGCAAACGCTGTGGCGTGGCTTCCCGTCGTGATACCCTGTTGCAGCATCCTCTACGGTTGCTATGGTAACAGTTGTATGATGCCTGTTCTCACCGCTCGGGTCTTTAGCGCTTTAAAAGTTCGACTTTCTTCGATGTCGCTTATGCCTGGCTTTGCAGGGGTAATTTCAAATACTTACTTCTAATAACTAAAGATGTGTGTCTTTCACCTCTATCCTCTTTGTCAGTCACTGCTAACACGTTCTGCAAGGTAACCGCTTTATGCTCCACGCGAATTTGGTGTAGCAGCGTCACTAGTTGCCCCATAGAATGGAGCAGAAAGACAGTGGGCCATGCCTGAAGCGAAGCAGCGATTGGGTTGTTTGGCCCGAGTTCGCCCGGCATTGGCTTTATTCTACGTTGCTTTGGTCTGCACGCAGAGAGCTGAGGGAGAAGACAACCCTGGAGGCAACGACTCTCGACAACCGGGACGTGTGTGCCCAGCGTGGTAAGGCGCCGACTCCCTTCCTCTCAACCCATCACATACTCGCATAGTATGAACCGTCGAACTGAATGAAAAATTGTGATCTAAATAAATGCCCGGAGCACAGTTGCTCGCTGAGTAAGGATGACAGAGATGGGTTCTCAGTTATTGAACAATGTGAGCCTCCCGGCCATCATAGTGTCTCGAACGTGCATATGCACCGATGGCACGCTTGCCGCTAAAATGTTGTTAAAAGGGAAGCAGAAGCAGTTTTGTATTTAAGGAAACACACTTAAATCGTCTTCATTTGAGCTCCAGGATCTCGAATATCGAAATTATTTTTTAATTTGGTGCATGGAGGCTGCAGAAAACCATTTTCAACGTACCGCGAAAGGCCCCCCTTCCCGGAGCGTGACGCCACAAAAGAGGTTTTGAGAATCTCTATTCTTGCGCAGAGCTATGCACGCGCGCACTCGCTATTTTTGAAAAAGGGCAAAAAATATGTCGCGACGAGTGCCCGTGCTGGGCAATATACCTGGCAAGCTCGCGATTGCACGCGCAGCCCTCGAGCGACACACGCTTGGCGGCCGAAAGATCCTCTTATGACGTCACGACACGTCGGAGGGTCGTGAATATCACGGCCTGAATATCACGAACGTGATATTCAGATTTACTGGATAAAACTATCCAAAGCTATTGGCGAGGAGATCGAACTATAGGGGGCACTCTGTCGAGCTTGTCTTCCACACAGCTCGGCCTTTACCCAATTACTTAGTTCGATTTGCCCGCACCTCCTAAAAGTGTACGGCAGCATACTTTCAGTATGTGTATTGAGATACGACCGGAAGTACACCGCCCTACACGTTTCTGCATCGGTGCAGGAGGTGCAGGTAAATGGAACGAAGCTATTGTAAGGGGCCCGTGGACCCGATTCTTTACGTCATCCTCCCTCGATAGAATGCGGAGCGCAGTGGCGTTTACAGAAAGCGGGGCGATGTCGACGGGATGCAGCGGGCCGGTAGTCTCTCCCGAAAGCAGTTGTCGGAGTATACGAGCCTTACCCGCGTCGGCCCTCGTGCCAGGCAGGTGCTGGGCATATGTATGGTGTGTGCTGCATCGTTCGCGCCGGCCGGCTACAGAAGAGCCCTTCGTCGGGCAACAGGGGAACAAGAGGCCCAGCCGAATGCTGACGTAGCATTCGGCTACGTCAGCCGAGCGCCAAATCATTGTTGTCCCCATCGGTGTAGTCCGCTCGGGGCGCGGCGGTTGGGTTTCCTCCCCAATCGGCAGCATGCCATGCTACCTATTGGGGAGGAGATCCAACCGCGTCCCGCGCATGCGTACAGTAGGCGACATAGAAAATTCAGCACCGTGGCCTCGTTGTCCAGGAGGCGTCGAGGGAAGGAAACGGGGAGACTCGAAACGGCGGGATCGAAGCTGGGGCGTGCGGCCGCGGGAGACGCCAAGTTCGCTTTCCTCTCCCACCGGAGCGATATCTTTGGCAGAGCGCTCTCTCGGCGCTCCGCACGGCGACGTTTGTGTCGTCGAGGCACCGAATGCGTAGCAAATTCCTCCGCGCAACGTTGCTGCGACGTAACGCGCAAAACCTTATAATTTACCTCTGGCTTTGCCACGACTTTGCCACGAAATCGCGGCAAAGGGGCAATACAGGAACCCTGCATGGACCTTGCTTGTGCCGGTGTTGGTTGGATCGTGGCACGAGGTCGTGAAAGAGCGTCGGCGACGGAGTGCAGGTGCAGCTGCCGGTGTGACGTAACACGCGTAGCCAATGACGTTGCGCTGGGTGAGGGGGGGGAGGGGTAAGTGGTGCTCTTGCATTTCTCTCCCCCAACTTCCCCCTCACCTGCAGAGTAGGGCATATTAGTGCTCTTTCACCTTTAATTTGTTTGATGGAACGTCTAATGACATGTCGGGGTGTCTCGCGAGTCGCATGATGTCGTGTCCGTTAAGAGTGGTTCACGCAGTACCGTTTGCTCACATTACGAAGATTACATACATCCACGTGAGATACGACCGCAGCTCACCGGCACATTCGTGCTTGTACGAAGCATTGCAACCGGTCGAAGGAGTAGCTTGGGGCTCGGAATACGAGCCGGTGACTCGCGGTTGTACCTCGACGTAAGCTTCGTAACGTAAGAAAACGGCACTGTGTGAACCAAATAAATGAGTGTGCCACTCTCGAAGCACAAATAGGCGACGGTTCCTCCACTTCAGGTGCAAGATGCATAAGTGCGGAAGAGTGGCGTAGCCAGGAAATTGTTTTGGGGGTGTGCCGAGGTGGCTGGGGTGTCCTAGACTCAGGATGCGGGGAGAGGGGCTCAAAATGCACGCATATATTATAGGGTCGCCTAAGCTCCATAAGCATCCTTCCTGGCTACGCCACTGGTGCAGGACACCTAAGAATAAGTTAGGGTTCGATGAGGTGTCGCTACGACCACACCGCGGATCCAGACAGGTCTGCTCGACCTTTTAGTTTTAAATTACAGTCTAAGCTCGTTATAATGGACGTTGACTTTGACCAGGATTTCGGTCTGTTGTAAGAAGAGTGTGTTGTATGCAAATATGAAGTTGCGTCAATGGCATGTAGAGGAAAACCAACTGAACTTCACAAATCGGTATGTTATATCCAAATGTCTGTTGTAACCAGGTCTGTTGTAATGAGCTTAGACTGTACATGGAAACATTGCTTAGTTTCCATCGTGAGCAGTATGGGTACCGAAGAAGAAAAGTTGCTTTTATGCAGCCCTCTGAGGCGTCAAAGAGACGTGGAAAGAGCGTAGCGAGGCAGACGTTGCGACCTCTTTCAGCGGGACGCCGTGCCCGCCTGTCGAACCTGCTTCCGTCGGGGGAGAGCTCGGCCCTGCTGCAGCTGGTGAAGGCGGAGAAAGCGGCCCGTGCCCGGGAGGAGCGCCTGAAGCAGCGCGAGGAGCGCAAGGTGGAGAAGGAGGTGGCGCAGCAGGCGGCCGCCGACTGGGACAACGCCACCTTCGCCGAGGGACTCGCCCAGCTCTCCTCCTTCTGGGAGGTCGGTGGCGCCCTCCGTTTACTCTCGCGGCCAACGTTGGAACGCGTCGCGGAGCATTCGCAAAATTACCTGCGAGTGCGACGCGCGCGTGCCAGCGCAAGCACTTGTTTTGCGATGGTGTGTTTCGGAGCCAGCATCTCGTGCCCGTGGCTTGGCCCGCCCCGTAAGAGAAGCTCCGGTGGTTTTTGAGCTACCGAATCTATGCACGCTCAGAATTCCCAGGCTTTACTCTCCCTGCACGCGCTATTCATTATTTGTAAATTCTAAATCGCCATTACGAGAACGGCAGATAAAAGTGAGGCCGAAACCGACAGAAATTTTCCCATCCTCCGCAGTGGGGTGACGTCGCATGTCATATAACTTGCGAGACGAGCAGGCAGTCTAAAAAACGGAATACTTAACAATTTTATTATCTTTTGCTGGTGTGAACTTTCCAACATTCACTTCACATCATCAAACTTGCAACTTGCCGAGAACAAGCTCTGCTGCCTCCGTATTACAACATGAATGGATGGATGGTTGGATGCTAATGGTTGTACCCTTTGTAGGGGCGGTAGCTTGCGCCTCCTGGCCCAGAAACCGAAAGTAGGATTCATCCCGTTGCCCTTCTAGGTCAATTTGCTTCCCCTCTGCATTTTTCTGACCATCACCGGTTGCCATGATGGCCCTTGGGGGATCGGGCAAAGTGACTAAAAGCGTCGCTCCCTGCCTCCCTTCCCCGGCAAGGGAGTCGCCAGTTTTCCTCTTGTCAAACCTATGCGGTGTCACTCCAGTGCCGGTCCTTCTGGGAGACAGAGTTGAGACTTGGGGCCAGAGCCACGCGGGAGGGAGTCCCAATTTTCCTCTGTCCTGCCTGTCCCAGCTGTTCTAGTTAGTTGCGCATCATTCAATTTTCCCTAGATAATTTCCACCAATTTCTAATTGCCTCTTTGTGACTGTAATCCTTTTCTCTTCTGTCCTTCCATCCCCGCCAGCAAAACCCAGGGCCCCGGCCAAATCCGTTACCCCTTCAGGGAGGGCAGGACGAAGCCCCGTGCACTTTAAAACCAAATGCTCTAGCGTCTCGCTCTCATTATGACCGGCGGCACATAATGTGTCTGTCTCCTGAAATTTAGCCTTATATGTCCTCGTCCTCAAAACTCCCGTTCTCGCCTCATATGGTAAAGGACTTCCCCCCAGTGGATTGTCAACACATTTTCCTTCCTTATGTCCTGTTTTTGTGACCTGTACATTGTTAGAGCTGAGTTTTCCTGCATTCTTACCTCCCACGTTTTTTTTTCTGCCTCTTTCACTTCCTTTTCCATGGAAGTAGCCTGTTCAGCACCATCGCAACTGTGTAGGCATTTAAATGTAAGCTTTCGGGTTCGGTTTGTCCATTTTGTGGACCATCCTTGGAGCTGCGTAAAGGGGTGGCTAGGTGGACGGCCAGTCGACGCGAGTGTCCGTTCAGCCACCCAAGGGGACGGCTGATCCGCGCGAGTGCCTGAAGGGACGGCTCGGTGGATGGCCAATCGGTGTGCTGCGTCGTCGCGTTCCAGGTGCCGCAGGTGTGTCAGTTCCTGCGGGTGACCCAGGAGCCCCTGCAGCTGCCCCAGGCCCCCATGTGCGAGCTGGAGCGCATGTTCCTCATGCCCCAGAAGAGCAGCCTGCTCGCGGTCTTCATGACCTGCCTCCTGGTGGCGCCCCAACACCGACCAAAGTAAGCCCTCTCTTTTTCACTTTATTTTTAGAATGCGAAGACAAACCTTCGTTCACTGTTTGTTCCTGAAGTGTAATGCCACTACACACTTTTTCACCCCTGGAAGCGGAGTACGAAACGTTTGGCCCCTTGCATAGTTTCCCCTTTATGTGGTGAGCTCAGGTGCTGATTGCGCAGTTCATTTAAGGTCGCTTATTCGTTGCTTTATCCAAACATGCATGTTTCAAATGCAAAAGGCATTGTCTTTTCTCCTTGATCTTGCGAGGACTACTTTGTCCAGCCTATGAACTATGCACAGAACTTCTCCCGAGGTGACAGCGTGTGCAGAGTGAGAGGCAGCGAGAGCCGCCAGTGCAAGTGCCAATCGCACGTTGCGAGCAACCTTTGATTGTTGTCGAGCCTCATCAAACCGATCGCGAAGGATTGTGCTCAAAAACTCTCGGTGCCACGGAAGGTTTCTTGGGACAGCCAAAAAGCCGAGTTTGTCGTGTTGGTAACCAAAATCTGCGTTTGTCGCACTGGTCAGACGAGACATTGTAGGGTTTGAAACTGGCCCAGGATTGCGGAAACGTTTGAAGCTTCTGTTGTCTGGCAGAAACTACTCGATACATCTTTAATTGTTTGCCTTTTTGAATGTGTATGTATGTTTTTTTTTCCACTTCTGCGATGACCTCTTCGAGGTCGCAGTATTTGGTAATTAATAAAAAAATAAATAAGCATTGTTTTTTTTTTCATATTGGCTCGGCTTGTGGCTTATACCGTTACTTGACATTTGTATTTTTTATCGCTGCGAGGCCCACTAGGTGCCTTCGATGAGGGGGGGTACGGAAACAGTGTACCACGTTTGCATGGCGTTTCGAAGTAGCGGGGCTAGGGTGTCGTGCCACGGTGTGAATAGTCAGAAGGGGACAGTTACTCCAGTGTCAGAAGAGGCCGTAAGACAGTGGAGTGTTCCTCCTCTTTGCACCTCGCAGGGTGCTGGTGCAACCCCCGATGCCGTACCGGGTCTGGGCGGAGCGGCTACGCAACCGGTTGCAGGTTTGGTACCGCACCTACCATGGCAGTCAGCGCAACGGCCTCAAGGTGAGATTCACCGCCTCTTCTTTCTTGTCTTCGGTTTGGGACAACCTTCTTGAAGCACATTCCTTCTGTTCCTTTCTCGTGTCTTTGTTGCTTATGCCTGTGTTGTTCATGTCTGTTGCTGATATCTTCATTATTCGTGTCTCTGTTGCCGATTTCTGTGTTGAGGTGTTCCTTGCTTGTGGTTAAGGAAGGACACTACCTGTGCATGTCAACCTTTGAACCGCTCACTCAATCAGCGTGGTATCTGCAGGTGGTCTTTGTAGCCATATAGAAGGAGGGCATGCAAAGTTTCAGCCCTGTGAACCAGTTTAATAAGGGACTGTACCCCCACTGAAAAAAGTAAAGCATGGAATCTGCTCAATGAATCTATCGTTGAGAAATGGTGTTGATAACCGCATATTTTTCTGGTGGAATGCATACTGAAATACTTGTTGCCAACTGCTATGCAAAAAAAATTAAAAAAAAAAATATTCAGGTAAAAAAAATTTAAGAAAAAAAATATTTCTTTTACATTTACCAAGTTTTGCAAATTACAATTTTTGATAATAAAGGAACATGGAAATGCAAAATCTAAGTTCATAGTAACCGGCTCCATAAAAGTTTGGTAATAAGCCGCAAAAATTAAGTCTCGATAGTTTCATACTAATACGATAGATTTATTAAGTGAAATTTAGGCCAAAAAGAGGAACGGAGAACAATGCGTTCAAGGTGCTTGAACCTGTGCCTTTCTTGAATTGCTTACACTATGCAGTGCAAGCAATTGAAACTTTCTGGGAATACTCTCTAAACGTTGGCAGATATAAGGCATTTTTCAAGAGCAACTTTTTTTGCAGGAATTTTTTTTCTCGGTAGTGTCCCCCTCTAACACGGAGTGCCTCCTTTTTATGTCCACATACGTCCATCTCTACACGTACAAGTTATGTTCATCTTGTTTTTTGTTAACTTTTTAAACTTTTTGTAGAGTTCTGTTTTGAACCTTGTATAAAAGCTGGAGTTGAGTGTTTCCATATTCCAAGCGTGGTACGACTAGAGCGGCATTACCTTGCCTATACTTTTTTATTAGGTGAAACCTAGCAACGCACGTGGCACCTTTGGCTACGTCGGCATTTGCTACCCTTTTCAAGGCGACAACAGGTTAACCGGGCCAGTAAAATCGCGAGGCGGTAACTCGGATTGTTTCTGTTTGCAGGTGTTCGAGGCACACGGGATAGAGGAGCAGTTCTTTACCGTGCTGGGTAAGCATCAAATCTTTTCTAAATTTAAAAAAGAGCTAAGGACACTCTTGGTGGGCAGTGGCACCGTTTTATAGCCATTTTTATACATGTGCAAATTTATGGTTTTTTGTCTCTGAACGTGTGAAAAAGTTTCTTTCATAATCACTTGCGATCCTTTCTTGATGATGTATTATAAAGCCATGGCGTTGTTTGAAGCGCTGATGTATACAGCTGCACGAAGTATAGTATACTGTGTACCGTATGTATGAACTGTAAAGGGGACAGAGACCTTCGTCAGGCGTTTTCTGCCTTTAGTCTCTGTTCCCCTTTCGGTTGATCCGAAAAAAATAGAAACTTCAAATTCAAATTCAGAACGTTGTTTGGAGAATGTTTTTTTTCTTTATTAAAGTGCATGGTTCATTTGCAGGTGATGCCGACCCTCTGGATTCCAAGGACTACCACGACCTGACTCTTCACCACAGGGTCTGGCTCTTCAAGGCCCTTTGTGACCACAAGCTGGTTGGTGCCTATTGAGTTCTTAGACAACATTCCGGAACTTCCGTAAAAATTCCGAGCGAAAGATTGCCCGTCCCGTCTCTCTGGCCGACGATGTCAAATGTGATGATCGTGCGGTTGAATTAAAATCAGTTGATGGGGGGGAGGGGGGCTAGTTGGTTGAACATCATGTATACAATAGCACGAGACAGGAACATGGAAGGGACAGGACAGTACAAGCACCACTTGTGTTGTGAGTAGGGCTTTTCCAGTCCCTTCCATTGTTTCCGTCCTCTTGCGCTATAGCATACATTGGGAGCTTGGTGTCATGTGGCCGCGGTCACATTGACAACGTTACGTGAACGCTGTCCGCTAACCTGGACGGGCAGGTGGCGATCCCATCCTTCAAGAAAACACCACAGTTAAAGCGTTAAATATATTTTCTGTTTCGATCGATGCATTGGGGTGTGCCCTAGTCACCGTGTTTACAGCGATGGACGTCGTGAGGACTTCTCGTTCACGGTTGCGGCACGGGCGTTGTGCCTGACAAAAAACTCCATTTCACGCCCGCTCACACATGCACCACCTGTGACACCGGGCAAAGTGGGTGCACTTGACTCTCGGCAGGGGGCTGCGTCTTGTACTCCCACGGTTGTTGGGGTACACATTTGTCGCTGCAGAACTGAATTCGTGCATACTGTCGGATGCGAAGCGACCCACCGCTCAAAACGATACCCGTCTCGGTCCAGTCTTGGGCAGGGATGTTTACTCGTGTGCAGTGTGTTCCCTTTCCTACGCACGTCGGTTGTCACCACGGGGCTGTGTCGTACGGGATAGAGTAAATAAAGAGTCAATATGCACCAAGTGTGTCACTGAGCGCATTGGCTCTTCGACGGTCATCGCCGTACACGTATGATGGTACTTACACATTTGAAAGCGGCTGCCTAGATGCAAAACTGCACGCTCCGTGGTAGATGTCACTATTTGTTATGTCTTTGGCAAACTATAATCGTTATATTCAGACGGTGTCTCGCTTTACTGGGAATATTTGTAGTTTTTAAATTATACGCTTCGCGCACGCGATATGTGCGAGATGGTTGCTTTGCGTGTCTGCAGCTCTGGCTTTGTGGGCACTTGGAGTGGAGGCTCTTCCAATTCAGATTTTTAACGCCTCCTGGAATTGAATTTGGAGGACTGAGAGCTTGCCATCCGATAGAGAAACTCCGTAAAGTACCTCCGCTTAGGAATCTTAAGCCGCTGGAATGTCGCGGAAGTGGACGTGCCAAAATGAAACCGAATTGAAGAAAGGTGGCAATGTTTCACCTTCAATATTTCCATTTGGCGCTTCTAAACCTGGACCGCTTGCGAGCATTGTATGTGAACCCTGCGCATTACCCCTTCCTTTGCGCTACTATTTCTTTAGAAATAAAACCTGATCGTGGGCAAACATCTTTGCGGAAAAAACCTACACTGTTAAGGGGTTAACAGCTGTCGCAGTCATCTGTTCGCACACTGTGGCAAAAGACTGTGGGCTACTTTTAGATAGGCCTGCGCAATCTCTTGGGGGGGGGGGGGGGGTGTCACATGCTCTGCGCCCCGAAGGGTGGCTGCTGACCGGGGTTAACCGCCAGGGAACGGTGGCACTGCGGGTGGTGCAGGGCCAGCACCGGCGGGTGCAGGAGTGGATGGCGGAGCAGGAGGCGGACTCCCTGCGCGAGACGCTGCTGGGGCAGGACCGGGAGGGGCGCACCTACCTCTACTTCCCCTGCCTGTGCGAGCAGGACCTCCGCATCTACCGCCAGGGGCGGCTCGAGTACCAGGAGACGCCGGAGGTGGCGCCGTCTGCGACGAAGAAGTCTGCCAAGGTGAGAGGACGCCCCCACTCAAAGACTCCTTCGTTCGTAGACCCTCTTTTTAAAAAGAATCGGAGGAGGCACTGTTTTGCGTCCCCGCAAACTTCCAGTCAAACGAGAGGACAACCAATCCCCACCCTGCTTCTGACGACGTATAGGAAATGTCTCGAGACCAGTCCCTCGGGTGGTTAACGAGAGGTTTGTTGGTGAGTTTTTAAAAGAACACTAAAGTGCTTTCTGAGATCCTCGTTTTGTGGTCGTAACTCAATCTACGAGCTTTGAGCATCCTAAAAAAAACTCGAAATCGCATTCATGCACGGCCGATTTGTGCATTACAAAAGTGACGAAAGATCCCAACACTTGCCGTTGGTGCAGAATGACAGATGGCGCTGCCGAATCTTGCCGAATGTGGACGGACGGTGCTTGTTAGCCACTCCCGAGCGATGGGTCCTCGCGCAGACGACCGGCCGACCAGTCCGCTTGTCCACGCGGGATCTCGACGGGGATCTCAAAAAGCACTTAGTGCTGCTTTAATACTCCCGTAAGATGTCCGATCTGCTCCTATAATGTTCAATAGCGCACCGGGAGGACCTCGCTACATCCCCAACTTTGTGATTTCCGTAGAACTTCATTGTGCCGAGAATGTTGACATCTACAGGCTCGGAAGGGCTGCCGAAAGGAGGCGCCCGGAGGTCACTTGGGAAGCAAAAGACGCCTCGTGTTTGTAAGCATAAAAAGGTCTATAGACCAACTCGTTATTTACGTACAAGTTCACGTTCGCCCACACCAGCACCGAGATGCGCATCTCGGTACTGGTGTTTTCGCCGCATTTTTGCGTGAAGAAGAGTTACGGCACCTTTCAGCTTGCTGGCCAGCAAAGGCTACAGGCGCGAGAAAGGCACTTTCACAGGAGGAGCACTGGCGCTAGATAGGCGCGCGTCAAAGCAAACGAGTGTGGGCTAGCTCATGCCTGTCACCTTCGCTGCCCCATGGACGGATTAGAGTGGCCTTGAGCACTGTGCCACTGATGGAACGCACATAGAGAAACTGCGGAGAACACACGAAAATTGTACTCTCTAACAGTTTGTTTTGTGCAGCAATTTTATTTGTATTAGTTGCAATCGTGAAACATATAGCCTGCAAGCGCACAATCTGTAGCAGTAAAAAGTCAGAACTCTTGAGTCTTGCGGGTTTTAGAGTACATTTTCAGGAAGCAGTAGCAACTTCTAGACACTTTTTTTTCGCTCTCCGCGCGTGATTCGGTATTCAAGGCGAGAGTTTTGTTCTGTATTTCATCCCAATTTTTATTATTGAAACTTTAAATCTCATGGGACTTTTTTATACTCTTTTTTTGTTGCTACATTTTTTGTTTGTCCCGCAAATGCCTGCAGCATGGGAAGAAGAAAGGACGGACGCGACGCAGCTCTTCCAAGAAATCGTCACGGCAGCGCAAGGCAAGTTCTTTTCCGCTGACTATTTCATCGCGACGGCTCCCCGACACTCGAAAAACCCGTCTCAAAATATGTGGCCCGGATTTCTTCCGAGACGGGAGAAAAGTGCACCTATTGGAGAAGAAAGTATGAACTTGGGAACTTCCCCCGATGGGAATGGAACCCGTGACCCCGCGATTTTGAGCCCGATGCTCTACTAGTGTGTTAAGGTGGAGTGGAAGTTGCTTTGCTACGCCAAGGGCGGGAGGCGTGTAAGTAAACCACGTGACCATATCGCGTAATTGGATGTCGCAAAAAAGCTTAAAAAGAGCTGTGGGACACTGGGGAAGCGCGCGATGCCAACAAACTCAATCTGTGTATACCGACTTTACCCTTAGAATCGAGGTAAAATAATTTTATTTAACGATACGAACCTAACTTTATGCGGAAATTGCCACGCCTACCATCGGAAAACAGCAACATAGCTCTGCCACTAGAATAAAGGAATTTTCTAAAAGTGAAGCAACATTAACTGCTCACCATTTGAAGGCACGCAACAGGAACCGTCTTCACTACCGTACGCTCGCTGAATTTTGCAAAACAAAGCAATTATGAGTATCACAATTCTCTTTTCTCCGTCTCACGTTTACAACCCGCACCCAAACAGGCCCAAGCGACACCAACCGCGGACGAGAAAAAAGAAGCGGAGAGGAAGGACGAGGCGTCTGGTTCCGCGGACGCCGCACCGGAGAAGGGACCAGAAACAAAAGCGGCGCCGTCTCCGAGCGCCGGCGCAAGCGTCAAGGAAGTGCCGTCGTTCGAAACGGTTGCCAACAGCGTCGCCGGCCTGCGCGCCCTCATTGCGCAGTTTGGCGAGGGCGACGCCGAGGCGGCCTCCGAAGCAGTCACCACCAGGAGTCAGCACAAGGCAAGTGAACTCTCGGGATCTTCAACACTCGTAAAGTCCTTAGTAATCCCTTAACCGTTTTGGACAAGCCTAGCTCGTCAACGTGAAGCTGTTGAGGACGAGTATAGCTCGTCCGCGTTCCCTGGTTCACGCGCTCAACCGTTTTGGACGAACCAGCTCATTGCTTAGTTTGCGGCTCTACCAACAAATGGCAGCGCCGAATATTTATAAATTTTGATTCCATTTTGTTTGTGGCTAAAATCTTTATTTGGAAGGCAACAAATGTAATTTTAAAGACAACAGGTAAGCGGCTGAGGGTGACCCACGGGATCGCTCTCACCTGTGCGTTTGTCACACCTGCCCTTCTAGCCCACCATGGAGGCATTGTAGACTCGGTCTGCACGCCGTCGTCGCGGAGTGTTCGACAAACTGCCGGCGCCGCCAACTTTCCTTTGATTGTTTTCGGACGTGGCTTGCGCAGGAAGATCAGGCGGACCAGAAGAATGAGGCGGAGCTGGTGGAGCGTCTGCGGGAGCTGCTGGCGGAGCTGGAGCCGAGCGAGAACAAGTTCCAGCAGACGGAGGCGGCGGTGCGGATCAAGCTTCACAAGGAGTGGCACAGCGACGTGCCGGACGGACAAAATGAGGAAGACGCGGAGGCGAGTCCACCCGCCGCTCTCTCAAACCGAGCGTGCCGGAAACCCTCGAAGCGGGACGCTCATCCGCGGAGTTTGGGAGTTTGTTTGCAGGCTACAAACGAAGGGCAGCCCACCGTGCCTCTGAAAGTTGGAACACATTGGCATTGTGCCGTTGTGTCGGTTTTCATTGCTTTTTATGCCCCTTACTACAGATACTCAAAAAAGGATAGTGAACAAGACGAGATATGTGCGAAGATAGGTGCTGACAATGCTGGTCGCTCTCGACGGTACTCTTAAAAAATTGCGACAGCGGGAAGCAGGGGCTTGCTGGAAAAAGGTCCATTAAGGGAGGCACCCTTCGTGGGACATTAATTCATTTATTTAAAGCATCCGACAACCGCACCAGCTTTCTCGTGCTCGTTCTCTGTGTTTAGTTTCCGAAACTTGGGAAGGTGAAGGGGGGGGGCTGATATTTTGAGAGCCAAGTTTGAAATTTTACTTCCTCGTGAGGGTCTAAGCAGTACGAGGTCACAACAACACGTGTGGGGGGAAGGGAGGGACTCTAGGGATCGTGGGGCGAGGAAAGTTCCTGGTTAGGGAAACAAGGAACGGTGGAAGGGGAAGTACCGGGCAAAACGGGTGTTTGTGTATGCGGACCAGCGGTGTGCGAGCGTGCGAAGGAGTTGCGAGAACAAAGAGTGGGGTTAGGCCCAACAACTTGTTCAGAGCGAGACATCTAAACCTACCGGTCTTTATTTTTGCTCGAGGAACAACTTGTGGGTGTGTTGTCACCTCACCCTTTACAATACCGCGAATTTCACCCTCGTGAAGATTGGTGAAGTCTTTTGTTCTTTTCGAGCTTTAACTTTATGGGCAGGTTGTACTCCCAGAGTGTCCTGTCAGTTTTCAGCCAACTGTTCAACAGTACATTAACGAGTCAAGTGTGCACAGCCGTTGAATCGTTTCGTATTTGAATCCCGAGTGATCTTGCAGAGCAGGGCGGTGTCAGTATACCGCGTCTACTGAGTGAGGCTTTACTATGTTGATTTATGTGGGGCTGTTACAGATGCACTGCGGGTTTGTACTGGCCGGTGAATTGTCTCTTCTTCCGCAGGAAGCACTGGATTCCTGGACAATGCACTATAAGGACGAAGAAGGCTTCGAGGAGTCCTCTTCGGACGAGAGCGTCGGCCTAGGAGAGGGAAAGGACAACGAAGAAGACTACCTGGAAGAAGACGCGATGGAAGACAGTGGCTGGCGCGTCCTCCGCAAGCGCAAGATTGCGCTGCCGCTAACCAACGGCGTCGCGGATGCCGAAGCGGTGCCCCAAGTGCCACCCGCGAAAGAACCCCCTCCAGCACGGAACAGCTCTTCGAACCTCAAGCGCTTCTTGCCCGCAAACCTGGAACGGGCGCCCCCAAGGGCCAAGCTAAACCCCGAACCGATCGCCGTGCCGAACCTCCTCAGGACGGGCTCCAAACGTCCCATCGCGAGCTACACGGTGATCCGCGGTCCGAGTGCTCCAGCCGTGAAGTTCAGCCCGGAACCCGCCACGTCCAAGGTCAAGGTGCGCCTCGAGGCCGCCAAGCCGGCCTTCAGGACATACTCGCAGTCCGCCACGACCGGCGTCGCCGCGCAGAAGGTCGCAAAGCCGGTGACGAGCGAAGCTGCGACGAGCAAGTCGGCGCACACGGCGTTGAGCCAGCACGTATCGGTCGCGACGACCAACGCCGACCAGAAAGCCAATTGCCGCAATCAGAACGTACGCACGTTGTTAGCCGCGGGCATCGTCAATTTCTCGGTGCCCCCGAAACCGGTGGTGCCGGGACGGAACCGCGTGGCGTCGGCCGATTCGACGGCCGTAATCCAGAAGCATACTCATCTAGCCGAGCCGACGACGATGGCTTCGAGCCCCGGACCGCCCGTCGAACCGACGACTTCGGTTTCGAGGCAGACTCCGTGCAACTGGGGGACGACTGTTTACAGCCCTAACAAACATGTCAGGCCAGCGGTTAAGAAGCATACTCCGTTTTCCCGGGAGGTGACGACCGTTTACAACTCTGTGTCGTCCGCTTCCGCACCGGCTGCAGTTGCGGTTCGGAACTGTGAACCAACGCCGGCCGTGGCTCAGAATCGAGTTCCGCTGTTGGAGATCGCGAGTGTCATTCCACAAGCTGAAGGCCCCACCCCCGAGCCGCAACCCCCAAACCCCCGGACGTTCTTTTACGGAAACGTGTCGGAACAACGGACCAAGCCCGCCGCCTCGTTCACAAACAGCCTTCCACCGAAATCGTCGGGGTTCCAGCAGACGTCGAGGACAACTCAGACGAGCAAGGCCGTCCTCGTGCCTGCCGTGGACGGAAGTGGTCAGGAGATCCTCCTGCACGTCGAGTACTCGACCGTCGACGAGATGCCGACGAACACGCAGTCGTTCACACCAGTCACCCAACCCTCCGTTCCGCAGACAGTCGCTTCGATGCAGAACCACAGGCGCGAGGTGCCGAAATGGCCGCGCGGCTCGCCCTGGTGGAAGCGGGGCTCCTGTGCGCCGCCCGTGAGGGCAAAAGATCCGCCTCCGCTTGCGCCCATCGCGCACCGCAAGATCTTCAAATCCCGCAACGTCGTCGCCGCAACTCCGCAGTGCCGGTCCGCCGAGCAACAGGCGGAGGCCGCTTCTGCCGAGTGCGCAACTCCCTTGACGGCCGCTGACTTCATGACTCTGTCGGGGCAGCCCATGCTCGCAGCGTCTGGCTCCAACGGATCCCAGCTCGTGTTCCTGATGCCGCAGGAGACGCAGCAGAAGATGCCAATGAGTCAGCTCGTTTTGCAAGCCCCGCAAGAACAGCAGCAGCAGCCGGAGCCGATGCAGACGATGGGACTGCCTCAAGAGCTGCTCTCTCAGGAAGTGCTGGGCCAAGAGCTTCTGAATCAGGAAATCCTGAATCAGGAGATCTTGAACCAGGAAATGTTGAATCAGGAGATCCTGAATCAGGAAATCCTGAATCAGGAGTTGCTGAATCAGGTCCTTCCAGGCCACCATCAGCAGCAGCAGCAGCTTCTCGCGGGGCCGGCGGCGATGGTCACCGAGGAACAGCAGGCGGTGCAGATCTTGTCGGGTGCGGGGACTGCGCAGCAGACGCCTCTTTTGCTCCTGACGAGCGACGGTCGTCTGCTACAGGTGGTGCAGCAGCACAGCTGACCACAGGAGCCACCGTGTTGGCTGCAGGGCCTCGGTCCGTTCGTTCAGCAAAGCCTGCCTCAGTGGGACTGACATCTGCTATGTACATAGTGTTCCAAGCCTCCAGTTTTTTGGCACGGAGGGTGATCCAAATAAAGCTACTCTTTGCAACCTTCTACCCAGCCTGTGCAAGCTCAGCTGCAACAAGCTCTTCCGCAGGTCAGTTTCAACCAATTGAAGGTCTGTGTCTTCTACAATGTTACCGCCTTTTTCGAGCGTCGGCAGTTAGAACTAGAGCTCCTACCAAGTACGGTGAAGAAATCACCTTTGGATAAAATTGTACAGTTCAGTGTTCAGAACAGAGGTCTTTACATGGCATTTTTTTCGTGCCTATTCACGGGTTGTAAGTAAAACGTTTATATTTTGACTAAAGTAAGTTATAGGTCAAGAAGGAAGGGCGAGGGAAAGAAAGGCTGGGGAGGAAGAAGCAGATGGAATGCTGAAGAGGAGAGGGGGAAACTACCTCCTTTCTCCAACGTTCCGTCTGCTTCCTCCTCCTTGGCCCTACCTTTTTGAGTTGCAACGGACTACAGTACTGCATTAGACTTGCCACAGTTTCACTATTGACGTGGCATTGCATTTTGACGCTCTAAGACAGTAATGTATTTCCAATTAGTTTTGTCTTTTGTTATGCTTTCTAGTTGCTGAAACAAAGTAGGGAGTAAGAATATATCTTGCACTCACTTAATGAGCATGCAATAATTTCGAGTAGCTTCCCTTTGGGGAGCAAACAGGAACAAAACCTCTAATGGATGAACAAAGGAGCATTCAAATTGCCAAGCACTTGTTGACTTGGTGGCTAAAATGCATTTTTCACACTTTTGGTGTATAAATTGATGGCAGTGAAAGTCTTCAAGTGCAGCCTCTTTCAAAGTAGACTACTTTTTGAGTGCCACTGTGGTTATGCCAATTTAAAGGGGCCGAAAATGTCTTGCGCCTAAGCTCTTGTTAGGCTTTGTTGGGAGTTGCAGCACATTTTATACCTTATTTGAGCTTGTGACCAACTAAACAACGAAGCTTTTTTTTTTTTTTTTACCTGCACATGCATTAATTTTGTTTTTAATATTCTTGTGAAGCATTCGCTTTGCAAGAGAAGCTGCAGTGTTTGTTTTCTCAGTAATGTTGGAGCTTTGGAAAAATTGGTTCTGATGCCAGACATTCCAAAAGGGAAGAAGAAACATTTATTTGTTGACTAGAAGCGAGTTCACCGCCAGTCATCATTCCAGTCAAAACAAGTGACAAAATGATGTCTCAACCGTATCACACATTGCACATAATATTCAGACTGAAAAAAACGGCAGGATTTGCGGCAACTGGCAATGTGGACATTTCTTACTCCAGAAAGCGCCATGCTCCCGCATTTTTTTGTGAATCTAACAACTTTCGCATTGTACATCCAAAATGCTACATATTTAGTTTGAGCAACAATGTACAGGCGACGTCGAAGCAACGTTCTAGCAACAGGTCTTTCTGACATCCAAACATTTTCCTGATATAGATCTGTTAACTCTTATCGTACAGCTCTCATTTCTACGCTGGGTGAGTATGGATACATTGGATGGAACAGCAGGCAACGCTTGTCACACATGTGTTGTTTCTTTGAGCATATCGGGAGCCTCTGTACCTCCTTTGAAGCTCTGTCTTTAGTGCCTCCAGTATTTGTGTACGTAGTTCTGATTCAGACGCTTCCATAATGCAGCTTCACCACGGTGCTCTCCTAACAATCTTTCTCAGAGTGAGAAGCTTAAACCACAAGAGTTGCCTTCAAGGATTGTACACCCCGCCGCGACCCTCAACACGTTCGTTTGGCGCAGCATGGCCTATGTTGCTTTTTGCGCCATTAAACACCTAATAATCAATCAACCTCAACACGTTCGTAAACCTAAACGTTGGTCATAAGTATCTTAAATGCTGGCTCACGTGACTCCCGTGGTTGTGGCGCCCCAAAGCATGCACATTTTCTCGACAAACAAAGACGGAGCCGCGCTGAAGCTACTCGAAACTGGGTCGGTGAAATATGCCGCCTTCAGTCGCGCCACCAGTTCTTTGGAATGGGACTGTAGACAACTGGATGCCCAAAGTGACGGTCCCATTCTCCAGCCGGTAAAAAATATACTTTCACATGCGAAATACATAAAGACTGCCGCAATGTTTCGGATCAACAAAGCGGCACAAAGATCCGTGACTAGAGATTGTAAAGCAGGCGTAGGAAAGATTTCACGCCGTAAACGCTTGCATAATCTTGGTGATCTGCCCCATCGGGTTCGAAGCGTAGAGAAGGTTGGAGCCTCGGAGCCCTAAAACCGACCACAAAACTATCCGAATCCGGTCGGTGATTATGGCAGCCCCCACAGCCTCATCAAAGTCCTGTTTTGAGCTAGCAAAAAAAAAAAAACTCCAAAACTGTCGTTTGGTAAAGAAATGGGCACACGTTAATACAATTCATCGGTGGAAACAAAACGTGCGGCTACAAACTGTCTCATCTCGACACGCCCTGTCACATTGTACAAGACACACTCGAAGAAAACTGTGTTTCTAATCGTCTCGTGAGCTCTCGCCGAAGGATTGCGCTTTTTCGGCCGCAAACGCGGCAATGTAACGCCGCACGCTTCGTTACGCCTACTGCGTGTCGAGTTAGCAACGGCAACAGTACATCCAATGCTTTGACACCAGATACCGTATTTTCCGGTCTATAAGTCGTACCATTGTATAAGTCGCGCCCACCTATAAACGGCCGTTTTTTTTTGTTTTTTTTTTAAGTTAATATATGAGTTGTACTTCATAAGAAAAAAAAAAAAGAAAAAGAAGCGACTTGTACATTGGATACGGTAACCCACCCATCAACCGCAAGATTGCCGCAGTGGCCGCCGACTAGATGCCGTAATCCACTCCCAAAAAGGTTTCGTCGAGCGGACTCAACAAGAGGCTCGCGTACAAGTCTCCTCCTCGTTCGAGCCAAGGGCAGGTTCCGCGTCGTAGTCTTCGGAGTCCCGGCCCCAGCCGCCGTCGTCGCAGTCCGACTCCAGATCCTCCACGGTTGCTCCCTCGAGCGGCGCTCCGCAGGAACATGTGGGTCGCGGATCGCCGCGGACTTTCCGCTGCCGCAAACACTGATCCGCGCGTTCGACGTGGGGGCTCTCCGACGCACGTTCGGCAACCTAGAGGGAAGACTCAAATCGTCGTTCAAGTACTTTGTTTTTTCCGGGACCAACACCCCCCGCCCCCATTCTGTTTTTCACTCCCGACGGCGGCAGACATTCCAGGGGATAGTCTCATATTCACCGATAGACCCTTTTCAGAAGTGTGCGCTATCTATTAGCTGCTGCGTCAATTATCCGAGTCCATCACTGTTTGAGCGCATACCTGAAAAATATATTTGACACAAGGGCTGCGTCGGCTTTTGGCGTGAACTCTGCTCGTATCAAAAACGAGTGCCCAGTCGGCGTTTGGCGAGGACTCGGACCCAATCACACACTTCATGCCCAAGGAATGGCAAGCGTCAATGTTGCTCGATTGGGTTTTGGAAAGGGACTAACGTAGTAGACACCTTCGTGAAAAGCCTCCTGCCGTCAAGTAACGAGTGGGAGGGGAAAGTGCGGCAAAAAGGAGGACATGTCGCATGCCCACTGAGTTACACTCCCTTTCATCTTGGGTCTAAGCTTGTTACAAAATGAATGCCAACACACAGACTTTCGTCCGGGCGCTTGCTCGGTATTTTATGCCAGTTATCCATCGACGCTTTCCTCAAGGACAGGAACGACTGAACAAATTTTGGAACTCCGGGAACCCTCGAGGGAACTCTACGGCACGGTGGAAGAATTAAGAGAGAGGTGTCGTGACAAGGCCAAAAAGGGGGCCGAAATTCCGCTCTGGCCTCTCGCACCTCACGTCCTCGAACACGGGGGTGAATAAGGACGGTTCCTCGAGCTCCCATCGTGCTGCGCCATCTTGCGGCATTTGTCAGAAATGGGAGCAGACCTCCGACGCACCCAATCCACAGTGGGGCGGCGCCGTTCGGGCACCCGTCGCTTCTTCCACCGTGCTCGGAAGAAGGGGGGACTCTAGGCTTCTAGGAACGCATTCTCTAAAGTATCTAAACACCGACAGCAGACGCTCCAGAAGCTCCCAAAGATAGAATGAAACGGCAAACTCACGCCCGTGGCACGATGCGCGGGAGAGCTTGCCCCGCAGCACCGCTCCTGCCGCCGCTCCAGCCCGGCCTGCCGCTGGCTCTGCAGGGTGAGCTCCTTGACCAAAATGCCGATGGAGCGCCCCACTGCGGGAGAGAGAGAGCGCGCCACAGGTACCTCTGCGGGGTCCTCCCTGCCGAGCAGGAGCTCTTGGACCAAGGCCTCGGCATTCGCTAGGCGTCGCCTCAGCTCCTCCATCTCGAGGTCGCCTGGGGAGAGGCGGGGGTAGCCCGTGGCAACGCAGGCGGCCGAGCGTATCGCGCGCCGTCCTCTCGTTCCCACTTACGTTGGTCCCGTTGTCCGCGCCGCAGGAAGGAGGACGCATCCGCCGCTGGGCTGCCCGGGAGCTTGTCTGGCGTGGGTCGGGTGCGAGAAGAAAGCGTCGACGCGTCAGATTTGTCGCATGTACGTTTGTGACACGAAAAGTTTGTCTGTCTCAAAATCTTGACGGGCACGTGTCTCCGCCATGCAGGCACGATCTCATCTGTGCAGGCTGAACATTACACGAGGCCTTCAACGTGCTCACAACGGGATCGACGACCCCGATGCGTACCGGCGTTACACTTGCACGCTCGAGCGTTTGCAGCAGAGGCTTTTGCTCCACATTAAACGTAAATAGAACCAAGGACAGTTAAGGACGCGAGGATATGGGACTGGCACTATTTATTTTGATTACGCTTACCCTAGTGCAGCTTAAAATATTTGCTCCATATATTGCCAAAGTTTGACACTCAGCCAGGAGGATGTCTCGGCCTATTGACCTTTCGGCGAAGTAATGCCGTCGAGCTTCTAGACACTGCAGTGCACCATGGGTGCCTTCCATATAAGGTTCACATTACATCCAGTCGTAATGGCAATTCTGAGTCTGGAACTTCTCTATAAATTAGGTTATGTGCCATGTAGGATTGGTTAGCTAGGGCACCACGTGAATGTAAAACACGAAGGGAAGTTTGTTTCTACTCGGCCAAGCTTCTAGAATCATGCACATAGTATTGTAAAGTGTCTGTTGGTGCAATCTAAATCGAAGCCCTGTATACGCGAGCAAAAGTGCTTTATAATTTTTCAGAACTGGACACAGCTAAGGCAGGAAAGGAACAGATCTGACAGTGTTAGGTGTTTTCGAAAGCTACGAGGGTTCCGAGCTGCACGGCCCAACAAATTGTACCTTGACGACCCCCGTAGTCTCGTAGCAACTGCCGAGCTGCGAGTTTCTGTCGGATGGTTTCTTCGCACAGGCAGTCCATCGGAAGCACACGGGTCTGTGTCCTGGATTCTGCCGGAGACTTTTTACAAGCCAGCTGGGAGAAAAAAAAACAATCTCCAATCATCACCTGAAAACAGAAGTGATGCGGATGAAAGCATACAACACGAGGTCTCGGAGGCATTGGAGGCAAAACACGACGGCACAAAATAGTCTGCATGGTGAAAACTGCAAATGAGACGCACCAGTTTTCTACTAATCCAGTGTTGCAAGGACAGTAACGTCCTAGTTGCACAGTGCCGTGTCATCTACGAGCAGATCGGTGATATATTTCTTGCAAATCGTACTGGTACAAAAAGAGATGCTGGGAAGTGGTCTATAGAACAGGCTGTAGCAGTCGACCGAGGTGACCTTGAAGGCGACGAAGGAAGCGCCGGCGAGCAGGCGAAGGTAAGGAAGCAACTGTGCTACCTTTCACTTACTCTCTACAGTGTCACATGTTCGATGGGGGGCAAGAAGGACCATACAGGACGTTCCCGTAATTCACAGGGCTCTACGTGCAACCTTTTGAAATTTTTGCAAAGGGTCTATTCATTTTGTGTCTTTTGCTGAGCCAAGTTTTCCTGCCTTCTTCCAATGTCTGCATACTGCATAAACATAATGTATACGTAAGCGAGGAATCGCTCATCTTGTGAACATGCATGGCTTGCCTGGAGGATGGTATAGACGAAGAAAACCACGATGCCGATGGTATAGAGCGGCATCACGAGGTTCATGGCACCCCCTGTCTTGGCCACCGGTCTCGGTGGCGTCCGCATGGACACGGGAGGAAACGGCTGCAAAGAGTGCCCGCTGTTAAGATTGTTTACCGAACCTTTTGAGCTAGATCGAATTCGCCGTCAGCGGAAGACATGGACACTGGAATTTCATGGATTATATTTTGTTTTGTATACACCTTTTATTGACCCACTATAGTACGTTGCAACCTGAGAACGAAGCGCGAGGGTAAGACGGGCCGGGGAGGAGGAAGCAGACGGAACGCTAAAGAGAGAAGGAGGTTTCCCCCTCTCTTCTCCAGCGTTCCGTCTGCTTCCTCCTCCCCGGCCCGTCTTACCCTCGCCCTTCGTTCTTAGGTTGCAACGGACTATAGCGTGATGCAAGGGTCGTCCGGTACAAGTAGCCTTTAAATTTCTATGAAAATTTGAGACAATCATGATTGTAGTGTTGGTTGCTTTTGGCAGTATATGGCAAGATAAATCATATGCGAAAATAAAAAAAAGGTTTTTTTTTTTTCTGTTTTAAGTTGTATCATAACAATTTGAGAGATGGTAAATGCACATTCGTGGAAAAATTACAGCTTGGTCCAGGCACTTTTTTTTTTTTTTTTTCGACCCGTTTTTCAGACCTGTATACCGTTGTTTTTTTTTTTTTTTTTTTTTTTTTTTTCTCAGACACGCACCCGAGCTTTTCTGTTTTCCCTGGCAGTGTCACTCGGGCGTGCCTGTCCCATGTCTTCTCGGATGCGGGGATTCGTGTTCCGATCTCTCGAAGCAGCTCTCAGTGCTTCCGCTAAATAAAAAAAAAATAAAAATAAATAAATAAATAAAAGGCATTGGGATTTGTAAGGTGCTCTGCGGAGAAGCAGCACGCGACAAATTCAGGACGTGTACCTGCAAAGGTGTCTGTATCGGGCGACGTTCCGTAGAAGACGGCCTGCAACATGGGGAAGAAAATCTTCGGCCAGAGTACGCTGAAGCAGCCGACGACGACGGCCAGAACTGCGACGCTCTTGCCGATACCGAGCTGCGTAGCCATCTTGCCGCGGCTCCCGTGGCTACCGGACGCCTTCGGAAGATGCGGCGATGCCGCGATGCTGCCGAGAGATGCGGGAAGATGCGGACACAGACACAGCAACACAGCCACACAGCCTGGATGCGGTTGGATCGCTCCGGAGTCCTATATACGGCTCTGGATCGCTCGAGGCACTGGAGAAATCAGTTAAATCAACAAAATCAGACCTCAAAACAAAATTTAAAAAAATTGGGCACGCGATGACTTTCTGAATATGGTTGTATTTTGAGCCATCTATGTTGTGTAAATTTTAAAAAAGTTGCTAAGTTTTAGATTAATTTTAAATCACTATATTTTATACCCAGCTTTTATTTAAAATTAAAATTACTATTAAAGTAAAAAAAAATAGGCGCATTTTACGTAGATATAACACGCACTCTTTTTTCTGAATTAGGTTGCATTTTGCGCCATCTAAAGGTGTAAACAAAAATAAAGACGGGTCAGTTTTAAAAGCATTATATAAGTTTTGTATTTCAAATTTAAGTTGAACTGAAAGAGAAAAACAATTTTAAACACATTTAGGTTGCTGTTTATCAACCTCGTTGCTGTTTACATTAAATGTTTGTTTTTTTGTTCGTCAACAGCCGCTACAATCCAACTCAAGCCAATTATTTTTTGTATGCAAGTTGGCGGAAAAAATTGTTGGAAGGAGGTCGGCGTGCTGAGGAACATTTTAGTTGCATAATTCACTGATGTCGCAGCGTTTGTCAAAGTAAGTGAACCATTTGGGACTCGAGGGAATACCAAACGCGTGCGTGACAACATTATGCAGTTGTGCTTGGGTTCCATGACCCGTTGTGAAGCGCCACAAATGCAAAGTTTCGGATTCCACTTTGTATCGCCATCCTCGCGTGGCCGCGGTTGTTTCCATAACTTTTATTATGTACGTGGATCGCAAATGCTAAGTTTGGTCAACCGTCAGGACAGTGAATTGCGACGTGACAGTAATCAACAAATATACCGGTCGTTTTCGCGCCACTTGTAGTATCTGGCTGCTGATACGGCTAAAATTTTTGTTTATGAGCGAGGGATTAAATAGCTCATAACCGTCATGACTGTTATTATGTACGTGGATCGCAAATGCTAAGTTAGGTTAACCGTCATAACAACTGTTGGGATTTTCAAGTAAATTAACACTCCGGTCGTAATAAGAAGACTTGTTTTCAAAAATGTCCCAGAAGCTGGGACTTATCATGATGATACAAATTACACAGACTTGACATAACTCAAATGACAATTTAATCGGGCGTTTTGTCTCCCATACGGGAGACATCGTCAGCAATGAGAGAGACTCCAACCAGAACTCCTATTTAAGGAGTTCCGCATACACTTCAGGAAAGGGGGGGGGGGGGGGGGGGGGCAGGGCACAGTTGAAGTTACAAGCTGATGAATCACTCCGGATGCACCATGATTCCAAGTACCTTCGTGAACCCCACCTTTGTTCGCACGCCAAGGTCGACGCGTGCTTCAAGTCAAAACTGTGACCCGTTGTCCATAACCAGCTCCGTCTTTGCCCTAGTGGCATGTGTGGCTTTCGCCACTCATGTTGGCCGAAGAAAAGTGGGAACTGTACAGTAGGGCCACTAACCTAGAGGGCGCCACCTATTTGTTAAGTGGGTTATAAATAAAGCCGCCGGGAGCGAGCTGCTTCTTCTTCGTCACCGGCTCTCGTAACCCTCGGTGTCGTGTTCCACTACATGGTGTCAGAAGTGGGACAAATGCGTGACACAGAGGCTTTACGTCGTCCGTTCTCAGACTGTGCCTCTTTTGGGGTTTCCTGCGATTCAAGCCCTTGGAGTCGTGAAGTTTGTGGACCATATCCCGGAAGTTCCTCTGTGCCAATACGGGGTAAACGTCCCAGCCAAGCTGTTTCAAGGCGTCGGGGAGCTTCACGGTGAATATACCATCAGGCTACAACCTGACGCGGTTCCATTCTTGTTGGCGGTCTCAAGGAGAATTCCGATTCCGCTGCGAGACACCGTCAAAGCAGAACTGGACAAAATGGAGAAGGACGGGGTCATCCGGCGGGTCATCAACCCAACGCCGTGGTGCGCTGGACTTGTTGTGGTCCCGAAGTCGTCGGGGGGGCTACCGGCTATGTGTGGACCTTACCAAGCTAAACAAAGTGGTCCTCCGGGAGCTCCACATTCTCCCTACGGTTGACCAAGTCTTGGGCCTTCTCGGCGACGCAAAGATCTTCTCGAAGCTTGATGCTACGTCGAGCTTTCATCAAGTCAAGCTGACAGAAAGTTGACAGGAATTGACAACTTTTATAACACCCTTTGGACGTTATTGCTTCCGCCGTCTGCCTTTTGGCATCACATCGGCGCCGGAGTATTTCCAGCGTGTGATGACTCACATTTTGGAAGGGCAGGCAGGCGTGGTCAATATGATTGATGACATCTTGGTGTTTGGTCGAAACCGTCCTGAGCATGACCAACGCCTAAAGGAGGTGCTGCAGCGCCAGAGCAAGGCAGGACTGACCCTTAACAAGTCGAAGTGCAAGTTCGGCGTGACAAGCGTCGACTTCCTTGGTGTCGTCGTGAAGGAGCATGGGGTTTCACCGGACCCCAAGAAGTGTGAAGCGGTTCAACAGATAGAACCACCCGTCGACGTTTGAGGCGTCCGGAGACTTCTGGGAATGGTGAATCACGTGTGCAGGTTCTTGCCACACTTGTCGGACACGACTGCACCTCTTCGAGCTTTGCTGCGCAAGAATAGCGCCTGGACCTGGGGACTCGAACAGCAGTCTGCCTTCCTGAAGCTGAAGAAGATGCTGTCTTCAGAGGTCTGCATGGCAAGGTACCATCCGGCGCTGGCTACTATTGTGTCCGCTGACGCCAGCTCGTTTGGACTTAGTGCTGTGCTCCTGCAGGACCAGTGCTCAGGAGAGCGAAGAGCAGTGGCTTTCGCGTCTCGGTCCTTGACCCCCACTGAGCAACGGTACAGCCAGACCGAAAAGGAGGCCTTGGCGGTCACTTGGGCGGTTCAACGTTTTGATGAGTACGTCCGAGGCTTACAATTCTTGGTAGAGACGGATCACCTTCCCCTGACGTCTTTGTTTGGCAGCATGGATGTGGATGTCCTCCCGCCAAGGATCCAATGCCTCCGCCTCAAGTTAATGAGGTACCAGTTTAAGATACTCCACGTTCCTGGCAAGCTGTTGGCGACAGCCGATACCCTATCCAGGGCACTGTTGGGACAAGCGTTAGCGGTGGTCTGCACAATGGAACTCGTCGTGGAGAATGTGGTTCATGGGATCCAAGACACGTCGCCCGTTGGACTCGACAGGCTCCGTCAGGAGCAGGCTAGAGACGGTGAGTGCGTGGCGCTCATGAAGCACTGCAACCATGGTTGGCCCGTAAAACCCAAGGTGGGAGTCAACCTTCTGAAGTACTGGAAGCACCGTGGCGAGTTTACAGTGTGCGAGGCGCTGCTCCTCAAAGGGAGTCGCCTAGTCATCCCGTCGTCGCTTCAAGACGAGGTCCTCCTGATCATCCACGAGGGTCACCAAGGTGTGAACCGCTGCCGCGCTCGAGCGCGTGACTCTGTATGGTGGCCAGGAATCAGCAAGCAGATCAAGTCTATGGTGGAGAACTGCGAGCAGTGTGCGACTACACGAATCCAACGTGCAGAGCCTCTCTTGCCATCACCTTTGCCCGAGCTGCCCTGGCAGCAGCTGAGAATTGACTTGTTTCAATTTAACGGCCAGGACTTCCTAGTGATTATTGACTACTTTTCACGATACCCTGAAGTGATCACACTAAGAAGCACAACGTGCTCATCAGTGGTCGAGGCGGTAAAAAGTGTAGTCTCGGAACCCTCGGTGTCGTGTTCCATTACAGGAACGGGGACCAATGAGTGAAGGGAAGGAAGAAGAGGGGCATAGAATAAAGATGGACGTCACACATGGTGACTAGCAGTACACGTACACTTGTTTTTTTTACAATACGACAAATTGGCGCAGTCGACAATGAAACTGGAGATGCCACCGCCTTTTCCAAGTAAACCGGCAATTCCATGGGTAGCATGGTACCCACTGTTCCGCCATAGTGGCAAGCGGACTGACTACTTTCCCAGACGGCAGGAGAAAGGCAATACTACTCAACTGCCTTGGAGTGGAGTGTCAGTGAGTATTGCGTTCTCTACAGGCCCACACAAGACCCTCACCCGTCGACCTCTACGAATAGTGCTTCCGCTAAAGTATTCGACGTCACAGTATGTACGCCGAGCAAATTCTTCACGCCAGCCGTCAACAAGACCGTTGAACTATATTGTTTCCGTCAAAAGGCACAACTACAGGGAGAAACGATCAAAGAGTATGTCGTGACATTACGGAGCCTGTCCAAGACATGCAAGTTTGGAGTACTTACGGAAGATTTGCTATGTGACCGGAGAGAGGCTTTTGCCCAAACCAGAATTAACACTGGACGCAGCACTCGTCATTGCTAGACAAGTGGAACTAGCTCTGCGCGAGTCTAAGCTACTCAACCAAGACAAGGAAGTCGCAAGTACTTTTGAGGTTGCAGCTCTTACATGAACTACCGCAAATTCTTTAAAACAAGGCCAGAAGTGTTACAGATGCGGATTTTTGGCTCACTTAGCTGACAATACTTCATGCCCAGTGCGAACATAGATATGCAAGAAATGCGGTACACGCAGTCATTTTGCGTCGGTTATCAGGAAATCCACTGCAGCGAAGACCTCCCGTCGAGACTAAGGCGCTAATGAGCATCGAGGCACTTTTGGACACCTCGTGCAGCGGTCTGGTCATCACTGGCGTGGCGGTCGAGTTGCAAGTGGATGCAGGGTCGCCAGTTTCTATCATATGTTCGGCGACATACAATACACATTTTCGACGCATCATGCTCGAGCATTCCAACCCGGAGCTTAGGAATTACTCTAATTGGTTGATCAAAGTACAGGGGATGTTCGAGGCTGAAGTATCGTATAGTGCGAAGCAAACTACCGTGGCACACATAGTCGTGCTAACAAACAGTTTTGGCTCTGAGGTGTAGAAGCGCTGGGATGGTGGTGTTGTTTTTTCTACCCCAGCACAGAAAGCCGGATGATGAAATAGAATTATCCGGTGCTTTACCCCCCTACAACACCTACCACGGCGAATGGGGTGTATTTTTTATTATGATTCGGACAAAACAAAACTGAGAAAGGAATGTCTCATCAAAATGAAAAAGGGAAGCGAAATTCGAAAACCGCTCGCGTAGGTAGTAAACACTTCAGTGAAAGCGACTCCGTGTATCCTTTGCGAAGCGCAAGTTCATCTGCAACTTGCACAGGGGTTGCGCCGACGTCGGAGTGACGCCAAGCTTTTATTGGCTGATTGAAAAAATAAGTAGTGGGTAGTAGACCTAGAGGCATCTAGCATTGAGGTCTACCCGCTACCCTTTCAACCAAAGCAAATCGAAGCTCGGCGTTGTTCCGATGTGAGTGCAACTCCTGCACAAAGAGCAGACGACTTGCTCTCCGGACTGGTTTCAATGTGTTCTGTGCTGGTCTTTTATTAGTTCCAAGTTGATTCCTTTTTGAATTTTGCCGTCCACTAAACAAACATTTCCTCAAAATAACTGGCAGGAAGAAGGGGTGGCTGGCTTCCGGAGTCGCTTCAATTAAGTCCCTGCTTATTCACCCGGTCAACGCTAAACTTTCGAGACGCCCTCGTGATCGAAGTCTTAAACCTGGCAAGTCGGTGACACTTCAGCGTCCCAAAAAATGAGGTACAGCTGCTATGAATTACTAACATTTGTATTTTAATTTTCCGGATCCAAACGCACGATGCGCTTTTCAGCAAGCAATTTTAAATGTGTAAACCATTCTTTGTAAGAATTATGTAAAACAAATGATTCAATCGCCTGAATTTGCCGGGCCATGTCCAATAATTTAAAAATTTACAAAAATTTCTGGGTTTCTTTTGAGCAGAAGTCTCAGTGTGACAAACTTGTTTGCCACGTATTCAATGCAGGAGGAGCTAAGTGTCAGTTGCTGACGAGCATTTGCTTGTCAGCAACTGTCGAGTCACACTTGGATAGAAGCGTCGGTATCGGCAAGCTCAATGTAACGGTAAACGCTGACAAATGTAAATCGATGAGAGTGTGACGTGCTCAATCAGTGTGTCATACTTGTCATCATAACAGCAATCCTCTCGCTTCAGTCTCCGTTTACAAATTGGTGTTTACATAATGTGTAACCTTTCTTGGAAGATTCATACTCAATATGTAATTAACAGTGCTAACCGTATGTTAGGATACTTAAAAAGAAATTTTTTCACTGAAACTAGCCATGTACAAAACCCTAATCTGTCCAAATTAGAATATGCTGCTATGTGGGACCCCGCTCACTCGTCACTAATTGCTCTTATTGAATCCATTCAAAACCGCTCGGCTCGTTTGATATTGACTAACTATCATCGAACTGCCAACGTTTCTACCATAAAAAATACTTTAGATCCACCGTCGCTAATTCACCGCCGAAAAATATCTCGTTTGTTTCTTTTTCATAAAATTCATCAAAATGTTACCCTTCGTCATGTACTAATTACTCCATTCTACATATCTGCTCGCATTGATTTGAAATCCAAATTTTGAAACTTCATTATTTCAATATCTACAGTCAAACCCGTTTATAACGAACAGCAGGAAACGCAATGATCAGTTCGATATAGCAAGTAGTTTGATATAGCAAAAACCCTTTACAACAAAGTTCCACGATGCGTTTGTTATACACGGGTCATATCGCCAGAAGTAAACAAATAAACTCGAGCCACCTATTACTCAAGAAATCCATTTATTAAATTTTTTGTGCATGAGTGCAGAGTTTGTATTTTGAGTTTAGCTCCCCTTCTGAATCGCTTCTCTTTGTTAGCAACCGATTTGCACCGAAACATTTTTTTTTTGTTTTCTGTGCCCCTGCGGAATTGCTTTTTTTCGCTCATTTTTGTTCGTGGCTTGAGTTTTTGGAATTTTCTTTCTTTCCTACTTTTTTTTTGAGGGAGGGAAGGGACTGGCTAGAAGACGATTGTTTGTGCATTTTTGGAAGCCTTTCCGGGGGGGAAAAAGTTCCGATATAGCCAATATGTTGTTTGTTATAAAAAGCACTTTTTACGTGCATTTTTATTTAAATTTTCCGTGAGTTTGATATTGACAATAATTCGCTGTATGTGGGTTCGTTCTAAACGGGGTTCACCGTATACACGTGAACAACCTTCCCACCTCGATTGTTAACATCGCTAATATTGTTTTGTTTAAAGGAGTCGTGAAACGCTTTTCCAACTTTTTTCCTGTTTCGCTTTCCTCCTCAACTCATAAATCGCGCATTCTACCAAACAGTTCAAGAAGACGGAAATGGGGGAGTCCCCTCTTGCTCGGGCTCTCGTTTGGGACCACGGATGTATCGCGGTGAAAAGGTAGAGAGCTTACGAAGGGAAGGAGGTACGAAATAGTCCGCTGTGTTTTCACATTTTCGTACCGTAAGTCAAGCTTTTCGACTTTCTACCTTTTCTCTTTAGGCCCACTGAACGATGTGCTATTAGTAAAATCCCAATATAAATTGATCTATTCCAGCCCAAAATTCGTTTCATGGGCCCTTTAAATGTGCTATTGCTAATATGTGCACTTCATGGTTAATATTTTACGGCTCTCTCCCCTCTTCCATGTACTTACCTCCTTGAGGGTATCTGAACTAAATAAACGAAATGGACTGAAAACAAGTGCGTGGTGCTTTGCGACACAACAGTGCTCGCGTGCACAGCTAAGAAGACGGCGCGTCATTTACTCTGGTGAATGCAAAACCTTTTTCTACGGCAGCCTCCACAGATTAAAAAAAACAAGAATCTGAGGTTGTGAATAGCCCCGCCGCACGCTGCGCAAGCTGCGACGTGAAGCTCCAAACTTGTTTTTAAACATCTGAAAGTTTTTTTTTTTTTTTTTTTTAATATAAAGAGCAACTTTGAAGCGCTGTTGTTCGTTAGAAAGATAACTCACAAGAACGTCATACATGTTTAGTTAATAAATATTCCGTTTTGAATCACCATAGATGCGAACTAACGTAGCCTCCGTGCTTTGACGTAGCGCGTCGTCCGCTCGCATCCTACCAGCTCCGTCGTAGGAGGACGCCTGTAAGGTGGCGCCACCAAAAAAACCCGTTGCCAACGAGGGCGGCGCGGCTGGAGTTTCGCCGCGCATACGCAGCGCCACTTTACCCCCTGGCGAGGCGCACCCATAGTTGTTGGCAGTACAGGAGCAGACGACGTGGGAGGCTGGTGCACTTGTCGTGCTGGCCTCGCGCTTTGTAAAGTATTGTATCGAATGCGTGCGAAAGGGCGGGGTACCAGGTATTGTTGCGTACTCCAATGCCGCAGCATCGTATGAAACGGAAAGGTAAATGTCTCCCGAAAAGACTCGCTTGGTTCCTGGAAATATGATTCGAGAAAGATCAGAAGCAGGAATCAACGGCTGTCCGGAGGACAGGGTTAATTATTGGTTCTCTGTCTCGTTGCATGATTCAGTAGTGCAGCTACGCCTACTTGTCACGCTACTAGGGACTTTTCGTAGATCACACGCAAAAGTATGGGAGAGTTTTGCATTGTTTGGGGGAGCCGTCACTTTGAGGACGAACTGAGCTCGGGCCCCGCAGGTTCTGCACTCTACAGCTGACGTTCTACGATAAGTCCCTAATGTAGTAGCTACGATGCTTCCCCGTGGCTGTCGACTAAAGGAACCCGAATATGCAGTTACCATTCTTTAAAGGGATGCTGAACCGAAAAACAGAATCTAAATTCTTTGTCGTTTTGATATTTACAGCACACGAATGGCTCTTAAATGACGGTACTTGAAACAATAAAGTAGTCTAAATTATATGATTTATGTAAATAAATATTCTAAGGTGCACCTGGTGAGTTTTTTGAAAGCTCGTTTCGTGACGACAACAAACTTGTAGTACGCAAAACGCGGCTATGGTGAGCCATCAAAGTTGGCTCGGTTGGCTCCGACCTACCTCGTTGGCTCCAGCGTGCGCTCACGCCGCGTGGTGGCGCAACGAAACGGAAATGCGACGTGCGAACCCCGTCCCGAAACGATGAGATATATTTTTAAAAGAAATGCAATTTTATCTGATAAATTTGTCGAACAGTGTTCATCATGTCGTTTTTGACACGACACCTATGCGGCGCCAAACGGCCTAGCGAGCGTCGCTAGCAAGCGGCATCTTGGCGACATCAAACATCAGCGCTGTCGAAGTCTCCGTGGTCGCCGTCGTCATGGCCAAACTATCAGGACGGGAAAGAAATCGCCGAACTCCGAAAAACCCACAGACCAAAGTCGCCGCCGTCGCTACGACGCAGGTGCAGAAGTGGACTGGGAGTGGCAGGGTGCAGGGTGGCTGGCAGGTAGTGCGCAGCTAACTTGGCTGGATTAGTTGGAAACTTCCAACGCGACGGGCATCCGTCTACTATTATTCAAAGCGCAACTTTCTTCCACGCTGTGGCGCGTCGGCAGCTCGACTTGTTCACGTCAGTTCCGTTGCAGTTTGTTGACGTCAGTTCCGTTGCGAGTAATCCCAGAGGGCCTCGCGCGCATCGGAGGCTTCTGGCGCTTCTGGCTCAATCAGCGGTCGTCATTCCAAGAAATATAATAATCCGATCTCCATCCCTTTACATGAATAGCATTTTTAGGTATAGTGCGGTCCCGGGAAGCTTGTCCGGGGCTTATTTCGGCAACTTCAGATATCGGTTCAGCATCCCTTTAAACAACTTTAAATTTGAGAAACAAGCTCACTTCGCTTACCCGCCAATTTTGTTCCCCGGTGCTTGCAAGAAAAAGTGAGCAAGCAACAAAAGAGTCGAGATTAAATGAAGCGGATAATCGTAGCCCCTATTGCATACTGATCTGAAAGCTTAATTGAAAAGAAATCGATAGCTGTACTCTAGTTTTTCTATATATATATTATAAAAATGATGTAGTTAGCCCACAACAGGTATAATTACTTTCTAAGAAACTAAAAATTAGACACTAGACCATCTCTGGGTCGACGAATTGGAGCGTGTTGCCAATGTTAGATGCGTAAAGTGAGGGCAACATAAAGGGGACCAGGACAGGACACCTCACGGAGGTAAATAACCGAAAATGTATGACTGAAATTCAAAATTAATTATGTTTTTTTTGCGGAGAGAAGTAATATCCGCAATCCTTTTCTGGCGCAGTGTTCTAGATATATAAAATGTAACTGCGCCTAAAAAAAAAAAAAAATTTATGCGCAAAATTTTTTTTTATTCTCAACTTTGTTCAAAATTATCATTCTGGCATCACATAAGAAAGGTAAAAAAAAAGAAAATAACAATACTGGCAGAAATGTGAGTCGATTGGTGATCACTCTTTTTACTCATAAAAGTATGAGCGGGTTACTGACACAAATGTGTGAATTTGAATTTTACCACTTTGACGGTAGCGGTACAGGTGCGCAAACACAACAAGGTGTCGTGGCGTGTATACAAGTTCTTCATTTTGTTGTTCGACCCGCTCAAAATGCCTGGGAACAGGATAGAGGAACTGTGGCCGTATTTGCGTCTCGCTTCGGCTTCTTTTCTACAGCTTGAGCGAGTGTTCCGGTCTGGCAGTGCCTGCCTCGTCATTGACTTTATTAGCAGGCATTAAAACAGCCGCGCCATGCTTCCAGTAGTAAGTAACTCCGACTTTCTGAAAGCACTTGCCCGCATTCAAGCAGTCTGTGCGACAACTCAGCTGTGCGGGAAGAGACAATTTGAACAATATAGGGTCCTCATCTCTGTCCGAATAGCTCTGACTTTCAAGAGCGAGCGAAGCCATAAAGAAATACGGCATTTATCTCGAGGCAGATGTCATAGGCGACGCTGTCTCGTACTTGCAAGACGCACTTCGCCGTCGACAAATGTTCTTACGCCAGGATTATCTGCTCCACCCCGGAGACCTGGCGCATAGGCAACCGTTTTTGTGGAGGTTCGCCACCATAAAAAAATAATCACCATTTTTCAACGGCATAAAGCCGCAATAATGTTGCAACGCGGCCACAGAAGGATTTTGACGTGTTTGTTGCCATTGCAACCGGAACCATACTGCTATGGAGGGCGGTTTTGCGCCAGAGCGCGGCGCCACTAGTATTGCTCCGGCGTGCTCTCTGTGCAGCCGTTCCGTGCTACTTTCAAGCTTTGTTTGGCAAACATTCGAAAACTACGGGACTATTTTGAACCTGGAGGTTGTTATTCCTGTTAGTATGAATTAAGTAACGCATTTGAACCGAGTCAAGTTAGAAAAGTGGTTTTTAAACTTTTCTGGAAAATTTCCCATGTCCTCCTTCCCTCCCCCCCCAAACGAAGGAAAAGAAAAGAAAAAAGAATACCGAAAGAAATGGGATGTACAGCTTGTCTTGAAATGAGACATACAGCTTGTCTTCAAAGAAGTTCGTTCCGCGGGGCGAGATTAGTGCTCTCGCAGTTTGCTAAGTATTGGCTGCCTATCGGGGGTTAGGGGACGGAGCCAGGGAAGGTGCCAGCCTTTGGCCCATAACATCTCGTGTCATTAGCCTCCACTTGTACGCAGCGCCACATGGTTGCGACTTCGTCTTGTCCGTATGTATGGTCTAAGTGCGCAAGAAAATGCTGTACACGCCTCAGCAGCCCGATTCACTCAAACGGCCGCGAAACGGTTGACACTATGCGCGCCTAACGGCCGTTTTTCGCTACTTTGGTTGTAGCATGGTGCCTGAAGCGCGTCTCCGACGGGTGTGCTCACCGCGTCCAAAGAGGTGGTCCCTCGATTTCTGCCCGATGACGTCGTAAAAGTGTCACGCTGTCGCGGGCCACGCTTCTGGCGGCGTCGCAGCAGCGACGGTGGACGTGGCAGACGCGTGTTCTGCCACAGGTCCATCTTCCACAGCCATGAGGTGGGATGTTGGACGACGGCGATGCTCGCATTCTCGTGCTTTCTTCCCGAGCTTCCACAGCCAACTGCCAGGGTCGCGACGTACGACAGCTCGACAGTCCGGCTTTTGCGACCTCATTTGTTGCCACTTTGGGACCACTTTTGGAGTGCGGGCGAAATATGACGCCAAACTCACCGGGCGGAGACGCGTTCCAGACAGCGTAGTTACGGTGTCTTCAACATTGGGCCGTAATCGTTCCCGCGCTGTCTTCGCAGAAATGGGCGACGACGTGTGTCACGCAATCATCACCTGCCGTCGGGCGCAGCCAGCTCCCACCAGCGCCTCCCTGCGGCGCCTCTTCGGCCTCTCCTGCTCTGTGAAGATTGAAAACAAGATGGCTGGCCGATCGGACCTCGCGTACTATGAAGACAACCTGGACGAACTCGCGGTCCGCGTGACCCCCGAACGCACCGTTGCCCAGACGCAAGCGAAGATGCTGGACCAGTTCTGCGACGTTGCGCTGGTCCGGTCCGTCTCTGGATGCGCGGTCGACGGACTCCCGGACTGGTGGCTGTCATGGCCGACCGGACTCACTGGCGACAGCGGGTGCGTCGTCGCGGTCGAGCACAAGCAGGTGCCGCTGACGTCTTTTGCGCTCGGCTCCTTCCTCGGACTGAACACGTTCGTGGAACATTACGTGTCGGACGCGGGGGGCGATCGGAAGAGCCGTCAGCGCATCACGCAGTGTAGCGCGCACTTTGCGCACTACAAGAGCACGCTGCTCGTTTATTTCGTGGACGTGAACGAACCACGGCGGAAGGAAGACTGGAGCGGCGACACGCACGCTCGCCACCGGCTCGAGGTGCGGTACACGTCGATCTGTCGCATCGTGCTCTCACGTTGCTCGGACGGAGGGACGGTGGCGTACCTCCACCTGCTCTGTGCACCGCTGCTCTACAAGGCCCGCTTTGCCCCGCCGAAGCAGGACGACCCAAGGTGCGACGACAAAGAGACGGCATGGGAGAAGCCCGGAAAGGTACGGCGCTTTCTCTTCGGGGTACTCTCTCTGCGCCTCACAGCCTCACGGAACGAAGACATTGGCGCACCTTAGGTCGGCGTTTGCTCGTCGTGAAGACGACGAGGAAAATGTTACGGGAGTTTGTGCACAACACTTTCTCGTGGTCTATATATTTCTGGGTTGTAATAGAAAAGGGGGATCTTTCTGCCGTGCGTTTCATTGTCAAGAAAAAAAAAAGCAAATGTGGAATGACGAGGTGTAAAGGCAGCACTCCTAGATGGAGCCGCACTACACGCGCAAACTTCCGTGCTGGTGCTGCCATCTTTGTTTGCTGGGCTGTAAAACGCGTTAACTCGCAGTCGCTCTCTTCTGCAGTGCGCGGAGCATTGTGCATGCGTCCATGACCCAGGGACTGTATTCTTTGCCCGGATGATGGCAGTCCATCTTGGATCTCTCCTCTACCCCTGCTGGTCACCCATCTTGCTCTCTTTGGCCACTTCCCTTTGGGCTGTGGAAGCGAACCACCAGTGGCCCTCTTTCTTAGAGAGCAAGACGGGTGACCGAGCAGTGGGGCATTTGTGACAGAAACCTTGTAACCTTGTAGCGAGGATGTTTTCTACTCAAAGGCATGGGCAATATGCGTTTGTACACTCGTGTCTCGTTGCTATAGGCACCATCTCCGTTCCCCAGAAAAATCGTCAGTGATGCGAGTCGTCCATAATACCGAATCGGGGTCAAGATCACAAATAATAAACGACGAGTGTGGCCACAAAAAACAATGTTTATTTCTGGAAAAAAAAAAAAAAAAAAAAAATGGAGTCTTTTGTTTGTATACAGGCCTATGAACGTTCCTCGGGTTTGCCATTTGTGGTAGCGGCACATATGGGGGGAAGAAGTACAAGCGTCCCCCTTCGGTCGAAAAGCCTCCAAACATTGAACTTTTGTTTGTTACCGAGGTCTCTTTTCCAGGAAGGGCAACCAACAACAGAAAGTAGGGAAGCTTTGGGCATACTTTGCTACTTGAGAGCTTCGCTACTTTTCTTTTTCGAGTTTGAGCATTGTTTCTAGAAAACTTGTCTCGATATTAACGAGACAAAGATGCACATATATACCCTGTTTGTTCCCGAAACAGCTGTCCGTCGTCTTGACTGGGTGCTTCTCCGGGATGTCCTTCCAAAATATTTGCAGGTTCTTTTTTTAGAGCAAAAATTAAACTATGCATCACCGAACGCTCATTCTCTGCTCAAATGTGGCGCTAGAGGTTGGAACCAGATGCCAATGTTTCAGCATGAAGTGTTTGTCTTATTAGAAAGTTACATAAACAATTTTGTGAAATTTTAAATCGGAAAATGGAGCCCATTTTCGCCCGTTCTCGGTAACTGGCGCCATAGAGCTCGGTGTTATAAGTGGTCTTTCGACCGCCATTTTCCCGTTGAAAATTTCGGAAAATTGCTTATCACTTTAGAATAAGAGAACAGTTGGTGCTGAAACTTTGGCATCTGGTTCGGGCCTCTAGCGTCACATTTGAGCAAAGAATGAGCGTTTGACGATGCATAGTTTGTTTTTGCAATAAAAAAAATGCCGAAAATTTTTTTTGTGTCTGGGATGAGGCAGAATTGCACAATCCCCCAAAATTTTGTCTACATCGAGCGACCGTATCACTCTACATCTAGAAGTGTAACACTGCGTTTATTTTTACCTCGTTCTTCAGTTCATCAAGGTGAAAAAGAACTCGACCACGAAGGAAGACACGAAGAACCGTTACGTGCCTCAGTGCGAAGTCGCCTCCGACAGCAAGTGGGTGCGGGTCGTCGAGTTTGGCACGGAGCAGACGGCGTGCCGCAGCGACACGCTCGGACGCTGTCACGTGCTGGCGCTGAAGTTCCCCGCCCACAGGGAGTACCCGTCGACGGCGCTGTCCTCGCTGGTCACTCTGTGCCCGTCCGTCACGCTCCACTGGGCGCCGGTGCAGCGCGTGGAAGCGGTGCCACAGGCGGCGGAGCTGAGGACGGCAGGTCTTCCCTTCGGGGTGCGCTACGGGGTGGAGGCCGTCTGGTCGTGCTCGGCGCAGGTGGCGGACGAGCTCTCTCAGCAGAAGACGACGCGACGGGTCGAAAAGGCGCTCCGCAAGATGGCAGAGGAAGATCCGGTGTCACTCGAAGAAACGCTCTACACGCTGCAGCAGTCGATCCGGCAGGCGAGGATCGTCGACTTCCAGGTGGGATGCAACTCTGTAGTCTCTAGGTAATGCTAGAACCACTAAAAAAGAAAAATAAGCTGCTCTTAGTGTATCCGTGGGCACTTTGTTCCCCGATTCTTTTGTGGACATGGCCATCTTGCCGCCTTGTAAAGAGTGGGTGCAATTAGGGATCGTTACGACTTGAAAATGGGACTTCCTAGGCTCTGAATACGGCATCGAACGGCTCGGGCGGTATCCTTTCGCTTTGTCGCGGACTGTTTGAACATTTCTGGAGGACGGAACACCGTTTCCTGCGATCTCGGAGAAAGCCTCGGACAACTGGCAACAATGATTTCAAGCACCAAGGTGGCTGAAGGGTTGTTATTTTGGAGTGTAACGCAAGTGGCTGCCTGATTTCGCGGGTTCGGTCGTGCTCTACTCGTCCATCCATAGCTGTTTCCAGAGTCTAAAAAGTGATACTATCTGGACCCCGCTCGCGAATGGAGCAGGAGAGCTGCCGTCGAAAGCTCCAAATACATCTCCGTATGCTTGGCGTCTCCCAACGCTTGCCCCTTGGTGAAGCATGGAAGCACGCCTACGGTTTTGGCTAAAGTTCGGGCAGTTTGTGATTCTGAAGTTGAAGGACTGCCTTCAGCTTTTGCTACATTGCTGTAGCTTTGTATGGTAGGTCCAGACGTAACAACAAATGATTGGCGCTTAAATCTAAATACCCGGCAGGCCAAAAGGCACACCAGTGGTGTTAATCTCGGTGCTAAAGTAGTGCAGTCACATGCATCGGGGTACTGATATAGCGCAAAGTCAATTCTAACTGTTTATAGTGCTGAGGCGTACGCACTGAACATTCCTCGTCGAGGGAACAAATCATGCGCGCAACATGCCTAAAGACACCGTAAGCGCAGGAAACTGATCACAAAAATCAATTCAGTCTAAGACGACACGATAGAGCTCGTCGCCAGGGTGCGAAGGTGCATTCTCGCAAAACGAACGGCCGGAATCCCTCAACCGCAGGCCGGACTGAGCCACCTGTTCGCCAAGTACCGGAAGCTGCGCCAGCGGGGGGCGCTCACGGGCGGCGTCCTCGGTCAAGCGCTGCCCCGCCAGGTGGTGCTGGTGCGGCGGGCTGTGCTGACGCCGACGCGCCTCCTGCTGCTGCCTCCGCAGCCGGTGTGCACCAGCCGCATCATGAGCTGCTTCCAGCCGGAGTATGCGATGCGAGTGATCCTCCGCGACGAAGACGGCAACATGCTCTCCTTCTCGCTGGGCGTCAACCGGGAGGACTTCCTCCGGAAGAACACCAAGCCGCGGCTCCTAGCCGGGTTCACCGTAGGTGAGGCGGTGCGGCACACTACTCTCCGTTTCGGCGCAAAGGCCCGTTCACGCACTTCAGCTTGCTTTGGATCGAGTTCACTCGCACGGTGGCACCGTCTATGGGCTATGCCCCTGGAGCTGCATTTCACTAGAGCGAAGGTTTTGCGCTACTTGCGAGATTAAACGCACATACTGTTTATGAGAGATAGTCGTTTATAACATTGTCAAAAGTTATAAACCCCCCCCCAAAAAAAAAAGGTGCGAAAAAAAAAAAGAAAGGAAATATATGGAGTCACCAAGTGTTCTATGGCTACACAGTAGATGGCGCTAGTATGGTCTGTCGTCGTAGGAGATTTTAGGAGGCATTAAAGGGACACTGATGGGTCAAAATCATATCTTTTTTTATTATCCAAAACAAGTGAAAACGATGCCTGAACATTACTTTCAAAATTCAGAACTTGGGAACTCGGTACAGTGAAATCTCGGTATAACGAACTTCAGGAAGCCGCGGAAAATTGTTCGTTATTCTGAAAGGTCGTTATAGTGAAAACCGCGAAATTAACCATAATTACTTATTTTCCAATGATTAAAACGTCCTACCTTTACAAAGGTGGGTCCTTGAACTTGTTTTGCACAAAGATGCAAAAGTCAACATCAGACAAAACACATTTATTTAAAGTAATCGGTGATTTTTTTTTTTTTTTTGATGCGTGCAGCACAAAAGACAATTCTATTTTTTTTTTTTTTTTTTGATGCGGCAGCATCGCAGCACGAACGCCGGCTTGCTTTGTGGACGCAATAAACACCGAAAGAAGCCCCGTCTGACAAAGCTCACAGCACACGCAGAAGTGAGAAACGAAGATGAAAAAAATAAACCCGACGCGTCGCCGGCGACGCAGCCAGTGCGGTGCCACCGTAGACTGGCGTGCTTCGTAAAATAGCCGTCGACGAAAGAAAGAGAATCGTCAACGCAAAAAGAGTTACGTTCTGGTCACGCTTCCTCTACAAAAAACAAAAAAGAAAAAAAAAGAGCTCTCCAGCTTTTTTTTTTCCCCTCACTTTCTCAGATTTTGCGTGCACGTCCTCCCTGGCTCCCTCTCCCCCTTTCCCAAACCCTCGCCTCTGCGCTCTGCGCTGGCAAAACCCGCCGCCGTTTCAAAAAAAGAAAAAAAATAGCCTACTTTATCCTACTTTATCCGAGCGAAATGCTCGGATAAAGTAGGAAGCTAACGCCGCGCCTCTGTTTTGTAGATCCCCATTGCGGCAACACCGCTGCAGCGGACGACGATCGCATCGCTGCCAAGTCATCTAGCTACGGCCGCACGCGCTTGGAGTAATCGCCCGGCGCCCGGCAGGCCATTATCAGCTGATCCAGCTATCTGCAACAGCATCGAGCGTCCGGAGGATTCGACTACATAGGCGCTGGGCGCTGAACAGCTCGTCGCAGACCAGCGAAATGCTCGGATAAAGTAGGAAGCTAACGCCGCGCCTCTGTTTTGTAGATCCCCATTGCGGCAACACCGCTGCAGCGGACGACGATCGCATCGCTGCCAAGTCATCTAGCTACGGCCGCACGCGCTTGGAGTAATCGCCCGGCGCCCGGCAGGCCATTATCAGCTGATCCAGCTATCTGCAACAGCATCGAGCGTCCGGAGGATTCGACTACATAGGCGCTGGGCGCTGAACAGCTCGTCGCAGACCAGCGAAATGCTCGGATAAAGTAGGAAGCTAACGCCGCGCCTCTGTTTTGTAGGTAAGCGTCGTTCTTTTGTTGGAACTTCTTGAACTGATTTCTTGCATTTCGCTGGTCTGCAACTGTGCTTTTTTGTCGTTGAGAGCCTTTGAAATGTCGGAATGTATCGCGTGCATGAAATCTGTGGCATTAGACAGCCCGAGCTTGAAATGCTCGGAATGCAAAAACCGCTACCACACTGGGAAATGTTCCGGCGTGACAAAAAATGCGTTAAAAGCAATGCCCCAAGGTAACCTCGAGGAATGGGTGTGTAATACATGCAAAGTACATTCCAGCCGTCAATTAGCATCTTCGCAAGAGCCCCCCTCTACAGGAGAGGGTCATTTAGCACAGCAAAGCCCACAGGGAACTAACTTCGAAAGACTAATAAAACAAAACGAAGTCATCGGCCAGCGGCTGACAGACGTTCTCGCAAGATTACAGGCTGTCGAAAAGCGCTTAGAAATGCAAACTAACAAAGGAGATGATATGTTGGCAAAACTTGATAATCAAGGCAAAACCGTTGAGGGGATAGAGACATCCTTAAACATCCTTTCCACGCAACAGGACGAGATACTTTCCAGACTGGGTAGCCTTGAAAAAACAATTCATGGTCTGCAGAAAAAGACTACTGAATTGGAGGGAGAGATTGCCAAACGGGATGCGGAAATAAAGGAGCTGAAAACCGCAGTGGACAGGGCTGAACAATATTCTAGACGACAGAATGTTGAAATTCACGGAATCACTCAACAGCCGAATGAGGATTCAATGAAAGTGATTAAGGAAATAGCTGTAAAACTACAACTTCCCGAACTAACAGATGAATCCGTTGAGGCAGTTCACAGGCTTAGAACAAAGGAAGGTAAAACACCCCCTTTGTTGGTAAGGTTCACGGAAAGGAGAATGAGAGACATCTGGATTCAAAAAAGAGTGGCACTGAGGAACGAACAGATTTATATCAATGAAAACTTGACAAGGCGAAACAAGAATTTGTTATGGCAAGCTAAGAACCGTGCTAAAGAAAAGACCTACAAGTTTGTGTGGACCAGAAACGGGAAGATTTTTGTACGGCAAAAAGAGGGTTCTGCTGTTATTCACATCGAGGACGAAAGTGACTTAGAAAAAATTAGGTAATTATGGAGACTTCATTTGATTCATTTAAATTCTGGGACTTGCACACAAAACAAGTCTTAAGGGAAGAAGTTGGTGAAATAAAGTTAAACTTACTGCACATAAATGTGAGGAGTTTAAATAAACACTGGGATCAACTTATGGTGCTGTTATCAAAAAGATTATCTACCTTGGACGTGCTTATTTTAACTGAGATTAATGTAGAAGAAACAGTATGCAAAACGTTCACCTTAGATGGCTTTTATGTATATTATTTATGTCGAGAAAAAAGAAAGGGTGGTGGACTAATTATGTTTGTAAACGACAAGTGTATATCGAATAGACTTGACATTTCATTGGAACATTCAGAAGCATGTGTTGTATCCATCGACAAAAGCGTCTTCTCTTACATTGTCTGTGCAGTGTATAGGCCACCGAGCTCCAACATTACTCTGTTCATCGAAGAATTGTCTGCTCTATTTAGTAAATTCAATAACAATAAATATTTTGTTCTTGCCGGTGATATTAACATTGATGTTTCCAAGGAGGCTAAATACGGTGTCTCGAGTTATCTTGACACTCTCTCTTCTTTTGGGCTAGAGAATGTAATACATGACTTCACTAGAGAAGAATATTATGGCGATAAAATTACAAAGACGTGTATAGATCATATAGTTACCAGAGTCAGTAACTTGCATATACTATCTGGCGTCATCAGAGAAAAAGTTGCAGATCATTACTTTACTGCATTGTTGATATGGGGTGAAAGGCAAACTGACTGTTTAGTGGCAAGTGACGGGTGGAGAATAATTTTAGATAACAGCAAAATTGACCAATTAATTAGGACATATGATTGGAATTTGTTACTATCCATGGACCATATTTCAGCGTATAATACTTTGGTAGACATACTTCAGAATATATACCAAAAATCGAAAAGGAAAGTTAAAATCAGACAGCGAAGACCAGAAAATGTGTGGATTACCGAAGAAATCTTGGAATTATGTCACACTAAGGACAGCCTATGGAGGAGATGTAAATTGAAACCTGAAGACGTGCTTTTAAACAAGGAGTTTCGTGAATTGCGCAATAAACTAACAGCTAAAATTCGATTGGCAAAAAGGAAGCATTACATGACCAAATTTAGCCAGTCGGTAAAAAACTCAGCGGAAACCTGGAATCTTGTCAATCAGTTAATTGGAAGGAAGAAAAAAAATAATATTGACAATACAATCAAGAAGCATTTCCCCGATGCTGATGACTACACTATGTTAGCAGACTCTTTTAATAGTTATTTTATCAGTAGTGTTAAAGAATTAAGAGATAAAATTATACCAGTAGAAACAAAAAATAACGCTCCCAAGTTCAGTAACAAAAACTCGGCATATTTGCCTCTAATGTGTGAGGATGATCTTGTAACCATCATAAATTCTATGTCCATAACAAAGTCACCAGGTATAGACAAAATACGTGTGCGAGATTTACGTTACAATATAGATAATCTAAAACAAGTATTACTTAAAATAATTAACGGTTCTCTTACTACAGGAAAAATTCCAAAAGAGCTAAAAGTGGCAGTAATTAGGCCTCTTTACAAAGGCGGTAATAAAAAGGATTTAGGGAGTTACCGACCGATATCAATATTGCCAGTAATTTCACATATCATGGAAAAATGGATTCAGATAAATATGAATACCTTCTGTGAAAAATTTTCTCTTATTACTGATTCGCAGTATGGTTTTAGAAAAAATAAAAGCACAACAGCACTTTTGGAGGATTTTTCGGACTGCATCAACGATACATTAGATAACAATAAAATTGCTCTGGCCTTATTTCTAGATTTATCGAAAGCTTTCGATACCATCGATCATGCGTTACTTTTAGAAAAACTTGAAAGAATCGGCTTTAGAGGACCATTTTATGATTTTTTCCATGACTACCTCACTGACAGATTTCAATTGGTGAAAATAGAAAACTGTGTAAGTGCTAAAACTCGGGTTCAGTGCGGTGTACCTCAAGGGAGCACTTTGGGCCCGTTGCTGTTCAATATTTACATAAATGAGTTAAGTCTTATACCGCTACAGTCTAGAATCTTTTTATATGCAGACGATACGGTTCTATTATTACCATATGACATATACGAAAACGCAATTCCAATATTTCAAAAGGACGTGGACATGTTATTGCAGTGGTTTTCTGACAATATTATTTCAGTAAATAACAACAAAACAAAACTTGTGTGTTTCCGTAATCCCCATAAACAGGTGAAGCTAACGGCAGGCATTTATTTAAATTCGGGGCATGGCAACTCTTGCAAAAGTATAGCACTTTCATACGAACAGTCTGTAAAGTATTTAGGCATATTTTTTGACGAACATATTTTATGGAACCAGCACATAGAATTTATTAAAAAAAGGCTTCGCGTAGTATCAGCGTATCTTTACCGGTTAAAGAGCGTTTGTGGTATAAATGTTCGTAAAACTGTTTTTATGGCCTTAGGAGAGTCGATCTTGCGATACGGTATCACTGTTTTCGGTCAATGTGCAGGAAATAAAAAACTAGGAATAGATAGAGTACTTAAACAGATTGCGAGTAACGTTGCGTATGGAACCAGATATGATAACCTAGTAATTGATATGAAAATGAATGAACTAAACATAATGTCTTTTTCTAAACTGTATGAATATGTAATATTAACACGGCATTACTACGATAAGAGCTCGAAAATTGAGGTCAAAAAGAGAAATTTGAGATGCACTGAAAGGTACGTAATACCCAGAATATTTACGAACTACGGAAAGAGAATGAAACGGCATTATATTCCTTCCCTTTTTAATAAATTACCCGATAATTTGATTGGTATATCATCCATGCGAACGGCAAAGAAAGCTCTTAAAAAATGGTGTCTAGAGTGTAAAACCTGATTTCCTTGTTGTTTAGTGTGTTTTTTCATGAGTCATTTCTGTGTTATGCGATGTTGGTTTTCAACTATTATCTTTTATGGTATGTTTCACGTAAGGTCGTACGGCGTTTAGAATAAGGCGTTTAGAATTTGTTAGTATTTCAGTGTTCAGCGATTTGTTTGATTTTCATGTGGAGAGTAGTTTCATTTACATGGCGCAAATATTGCTGTGTTTTACAATTTTGTTTAATTTCTTTATTTATAGTGTTACTTGTAATACTGTGTTCTATTCCTTTTATTTGTTAAGGGTTTGGTCTGCCTGGTCCCACGGACAAGCAATCTTCTTTGCTTTTGTGGGCCAGTTACTGTAAGTGTCTTTTTCAAAGGAATAAAAAACATTATTATTATTATTATTATTATTATTATTATCTCTCGCGCTGTCTCGCGTTTTCAACGGAGCGAGTTGCAACTTGCAAGGCGTCCGCTTGCCTTGTCGTCTGCTAGCCTGCCGCTCCGGCTGCGCACTTCAGAATATGAGTTCGTAGTACTGAGGTGTTGTTAACATGATGCGGAGCTAAATATAGTGCTCGTTATTTTGAAATGTTCGTTATTCTGAAGTATGTTGTAGTCAAATAATTTTGCATTACAACCATAGGCAGTCAGCACGGGATTTTTTTGAAGTTTGTTAATCTGAAAAGTTTGTTAAAGTGGTGTTCGCTGTACCGAGATTTGACTGTATTTGTGAAGTAAAAAAAAAAAACAATTTCCAAAAGCCGAATTGGAAGTTCCCGCGCAATCAGTGCCAGTGCCGTGATGTCAAAGATTGAGTCGTCCTGCAACTCGAGATTTTCTTGCGCCTCCGAACCGTCACAACCGAAAGTGTCGTGTTCGCTCACGTCCGGTGATCAATCGCTCTTCTCCCCACGTGCGTGCCTCCTATTGCTGTGAGCAGACGACGCTTCACTTTCGAGTTTGAAGTTCTTTAAGGGCCCTTTCAGCGATCTCAAACTGTTTTAAATGGTGCGAGGTTGGAGAAAAAGCGCAGTGGGACTTGTGTGAGCAATGTAAGGGGCCATGTCGCGCTGGACCGAAATTGCGGTACACAGACACGAAACCCAGTTGTTTTGACCATTTCCTGATTTCCTCTCGAAGTCTGAGAGGTCGTCGGCACCTAAAAAGGAGAACTTGGTCCGATTCCCCGACTCACCGATCATCCTCGGTGCTACATGTGCCGAGCGCCGCCATGTTTTCCGAGGGAGAATAAAAAGCCAGGAGGCGACATCACTTTAGACTCTGATTTTCGGTATTTCAAAAAGAAGGGCCGTAGTGCATTTGCGATTCAGTTAAAAAACATGTTTTACAAATGCCGTTATTAAATATTATAGAAATGTCGCTTTCAAAGCTTCTAAATTTCATAATCGATTACGTCACAAATATAAAGAAGCGAGGCGGTGAGAAGAGCGGCAAAAATAGAAAGGCGACGGCACGCGTGGGGAAATTCGTTTTGTGTTGTGTTTGTTTGCATCTCTCTGACTACAACCTGCATAGTTTATGACAACAAAAAGAAATAGGACCTTTGGGGTGTCAGTGCTCCTTAGGCACATGGTCATAAGCAGTCACATGTGTGTGCACCAGCCCTTGGCAAAGGGCGGACACTACGTCCCAGTCGAGCCAGTCGGTGCAACGGAGCGAAGCCCGCGCCAGCGCTCCGCAGGAGGAGCGACGTTACTCCTGCGGAATGGTGTCACTTCTGCGGAGTGCTGTCCCTCCAACTATGCTTTGTCGTCTGTCAGCTCTCCACAGGAGGAGTGCTACTCCTACAGTATGTTGTCGCATATGCCCCACTTTGGTGCTCCAGTCGGCTTGCTCGAGCTTTAGATTTTGCGGTCTGCGAATTTACATTGAAACAGACATTTCTTGGTTAGCGCACCGCAGTGCGGCAGCTTGTGCCGAAAAACGATGTCGTCGCGATTGCAAGCTTAAATCTTGCTCCTCTCGGTTTTGGCGTGGGGGAACGTTGCAGTAGCGCGAGTTGACATTTTATCACTACTGCTTGACGTACTTTAGATAGCCCATTCCTCCAGAAACACCAATTATTTTCGCTCTCTCTTTCTACTTTAGGTACCCCATGTTGGGAGCCATACCGCGATGGCCATCTATATAGCAGTTTTAAAGTCCGAAGTACCTTCTTACTCTCGTTGTTTCGGCCTTAAATAAAAAGCATTTCAAAGCCTGTTTGAATCGACGAATCATAAGCAGGGTGTAAGTTTAATGCAAGTAGGTGACGCCCCTGGCGAGTGGCATATCGATAGAAGAGACGACCGGTTGCGCAGGCGGACGCAAGTACGAGTTCCTGGCGTCTTCGACGAGCCAGCTGCGGAGCCACGGAGTCTGGTTCTACTCGCGGGACGCCAACGGCTTCACGGCGGAAGACGTGCGCGGCTCCATAGGCGACCTTTCGTCGATCCGCGTGCCATCCAAGTACATGGCGCGTCTGGGGCAGGCCTTTTCGCAGTCGATGGGCTACGTCACAGTTCCCCAGGCGTGCACCCGCGTCGACCGGGACATCCTGCAGAAGGGGAGGAAGCCGGGCATCGAGTACAACTTCTCGGACGGCGTCGGGCGCATCTCCCCGTCCGTGCTGGCACGAGTGAGTGCTCGAGGAACAAAGAGGTGACGCCGCCTGTAATGGTACACTCTTCCAGAAATGTGTGGCATCCCCGCCGTCTGCTCAACGTATTGTGACGTTCCGACGTACGGTGCGCGAGATTATCCGGGAATTAGACGAAGTTGACGCGCGTTTATCATTTTGTGATTTCGGAGCGTAGGGAAGGCAGAGGGAAAACAAAACAGTATGTAACGATATCCTTTTCTGTTGGCTTTATCTTCTCTGCCTCCTGAGCTCCCAATAATGAGAGAAAATGGGTTGTTCCACTTTCAGTATATGCAGTAAAACCTTGTTGACACGATTTCCCGTCTCGTACGTTCACGATCCAGGGCTTGAAAAATGTGTGTAAAGAGTTAGGACCGGTTCGTACGTTTCTGGATAATACGATTTCTTGGGAAGTAGGTTCAAAATTTGGCCAAACATTGATCGGTTTATACGTTTTCTGGGCAGGGAGCACTTTCTGTTGCCTTCACGCTGTGCATACTGTGTACAGACTGTACAGACAAGTAGACAGGTGACTAAGAGTCACTCTCGGTTACTCCACCAAATGCTTGAAGGCAACATTTCAACTACCTCTTTGCGACTGAATGATGGACGCTACCCTAAGAGTCTCTTGAGCCACGGTACAAATGGCAGTAAATGAACGAACCCGACAACTTCTTTGTTTGACATTCCGCCATTCCTCTGTTCCCATACCGCGGTGCGCGTTGGTCTTGTTTCTTTCCGTACCGTGCCCGAGAACCGGCGATGGCGACGCGCAGGCGGAAACCTTTATCTTTGGGAAGAGAATTGGCATCGCCAAGGACCTCGGACTGCCTGCGTCAACGGTCAACACGGTCGTGTCGAAACGAAGCAGAAGAAAACGCTCTGGTCTTCGGTGCAGTGACGAAGTAGGCTTTTGCTCCTTTTGTTGCCGAGGGACATGGCGGCGCCTGAGGCATCTATGTCGTTGGCGGCCGCAACCTCAGCAGTAGCAAAAAGTGGTTGTCCTTGCCCGTACACTGCAGACAAACTAAGGGAGTGGAAGAACGACATTTATGTTTTTGCATTCGCAACTCATAAGAAGTGCTTAGGTGTACTCCAAATGTTTCTTTATCTTTTTTTTTTTTTTTTCTGATGAAAAATGTTTCAAATTTGCTGACAACTTTTTTAATTGGATGACAGCAAGCTCTGCAGCTTTGGCATCTGTTCCGGACTGCTGGCACTACTTCATTTGCACGTAGGCTGAGCATCTGACAACAAACAATTTATCTCTGCAGTAAGAAAAAAAAAATTTGGGGGGAGGGGGGGGGGGGGGGACACCCTATACAGCGGGTCCCAAAATAAAGTTTACAGTGCTCTTTTACCGTAAAAATAAACTATGCATCTCTGAATGCTATTGCTCCACCCAAGTGGAATGCTAGAGGTCTGAACCAGATGCCAGAGTTGCAGCACAACCCGTTATCTTATTCAAAAGTTGTAGGTGATTTTCTTCATTTTTCAGCGGAAAAATGGGGCCCATTTTCGGTCGTTTTTTGTAAATGGTGCTATAGAGCTCCTCCGTCTGCCGCCATTTTCTCATTGAAGATTGCAGAAAATTACTCGTAACTTTTGACTAGGAAATCGGTTAGTGCTGAAACTTTGGCATCTGGTTCGGACCACTAGGGCTACATTTGGGTGGAGAATGAGCGTTCAGCGATGCATATTCTATGTTTGCCACGAAAAGACCTCGTAAATTTTTTGTTGTTGACTCCCCGTACAAAGCTTGTCATCGGTTTCACCACACAGCGATTCATGTCTCGTGCTGCGCTCGTCACTTGCCACGACGTCCGTGTTTTCTATGCGTGTAATGAGTCGTACCCACTGCTGGGACAGAGCTCCTGGTAGGCACTTGGCACTTGAAATGGCGTAAACGTGCCAATGCGTCAATTAATGGACTTCTGAGCTTTAAAGTTTTCACGAGCATCGCCCGTTCAAACTCGGTGCCTGGACGTAGTTCCTTCTAGATGGCGAGCAAGATGCTGATTTTCCGGTTGTAGGCCGCCGCACTTATGACGGTGTTCTGGGTTGGGGCGACCGTTGCAGGTTGGCAACCTTGGTCGGCATCGGCAATACGATGCACCTTGAGGAGGCTCGCGACAATTCAAACTTGGATATTTCGTACGTTCTGGTCAATTCAAACAAATTGCAAAATTTTTGGTTGTCCCGGCGCGTTTTTAAGGGATTTATAAGCCGCTCAATTCAAACGGCGTTTTCGCGTAATTCGTACATTTCACGGACGCTCCGCACATAGCATACCTGCTTATGATTAGTTGGCCCATGTGGAGGAAAGAGTCAAATATCTGCTTCATAGTATGCGTAGCCATCCGTGTAACAAATCATAATTTCATCTTGCATCGTATCTAGACGAATTTCCAATAATTCAAACTTGCGACAATTTAAAAAAAAATTGCGCACTTCCTGGAGTTCGGATTAACGAGAGTCTAGTGTAACTTATTATCGGCAAACGTCTACTGTAGTCGTCGAAGAGATGGGAACGGCAGGGAGGCCGTTCAATCGTCCCTGCCTCCAGCGCGAGCTTCCAACTCGAATGACTCTTTCGCGAGCCTCGAGCGTGCACGTGCAGCCCAAGCACGGCGTAGGGCATCGAGCGCACCCCGCAGGCCGGTCCTTGGAAGGGGACGCCCCGCCGTTCTTCTTCGCCGGTGACCATGGACGAGCGCACCTTTAAGCCGCGGGAACGCCGCTCGTATGTTGCGCAAAAGACACGGTGCCGGCTGCAGGCACGACGACAAAATTAACTGCGACTCGAGCTTGTTGGGTTTGCACTTGTGTCTACAGACAGTTTAGCCTGGCCAATGTGATCCTACGCAAGAAACGGGCCTCGGGCAGTGTCTGCAGGCTAGCTTTCTTATGACCGTGGCTTTATAGCTGTTGCTTCATGCTAGATGAAGCAGACCCCACACACTTGTCCTCAAGCTGGGTGTGTCGTTGCAGTCACCAGACAGTGAGTGGACAACGCGTGGCTGCGTCTGGCACTGTCCTCTACTTGCACCGGTAAAGGGGGTCCCGCTCTCTTCGCAGGTGCACGCGGCACTTCCCGAGGAACGCAAGCCGAGCGCCATCCAGATTCGGTATGGCGGCTGCAAGGGCATGCTGGTGCTGGACCCGACGCTCGAGGGGGACCAGATTGTGTTCCGCGACAGCATGTTCAAGTACCCCTCGCACAGTGAAGAGCTCTTCATCCTCAAGACCAGCAGACCGCGTGAGTCCGCTCGTGTGGTTGCGACGCCCTTTTTGCCATCGCCAACCGCCGTCTGTTGGGCATAGCATTGTCAATTGATTTGGGCTTCTGTAAAATATCTGCCGGCCATTGTTTATAGGGACGCCGAAGGCAGTTCGAAACACTCGGTCGAGAAGACGTTTCCGACCTTGCGTAGCCCCGGGGCAGTGGACGCCTCGGTCGGCTCCTACCGTATTTACCCGAATATAGGTCGACCACGAAAATAGGTCGACCCCTATTTATTGAACCCACCGAGAATAAAAAAAAATAATTCAAATATAGTCGACCTTTTCTTTTTTTTTTTTTTTTTTTAGGAACAGGGGAAAGTTAGGGCAAAGGAATGAAACAAATATTTATTTACAGCACTCTCGGCTAGATCGCAGGGCGATGCCAAAAACTTAATCATCGTCAGAACCTCCGGACATGTCATCGTCGTCCGAAGCTTCGTCAGCTTGGTAGACATCCTCGCAAATTCGCAACAATACACAATACCTAACTGACACCGTCCGTTGTAAAATGACACTGCGCAAGACGCAACGAAAGAAGGTGGAGACCGGTGAAGCGAGGAAAGAACAAACACAAATACGCGAGCAACGCCGGAGTCGCCGTGAGCAACACGCGAGCCGCCGCAAGCAAAAAGCTAAAGTAACCTCCGTTGTTTCTTTTTTTTTTTTCTTCTTTTTTTTTTTTTTTTTTTGTGGGCATTTGCAAGGGAGAGTCATGGAGGGCAAAGTGCATGGCGCATCGCGTTCCTCTTCCTCCCCTTGCCCAGCGAGGGGAACGCTACAGGCGCGATTTCGAAACCCGACGCCCGAGGGATGTGCGCGAGCGGCGGCCAAGGGGGGGAGGGGGGGGGGTTGTTTGTTGCTGTTGCGGTTGCTTTCGAGCCAAAAGCTTTTTGAAACAAGAAGCGGCGCGGCTCTACGGCAACGCCGGCTCGGTGATTCGATAGCTCCATGCCCTCCGTAGGGTCGCAAAATTTGGTCGCGAATGTAGGTCGAAACTTTTTGGTCACGATTATAGGTCGACCCTTAATTTTTGACAACATTTCCGGAAAAAAAAGGTTGACTTATATTCGAATAAATACTGTAGTCGGCGCGGCTGGTGGCCGGAAAGGGTGACATTGGGATGGCCGTGCCACTGACCCATTGGGCACGAACACCGCGTGGCAGTTTGGTGGGATGCTCGGACACTCCAAGTCGGGTCCGCCGATTGCGGCCACAGGCATTTTCGGGGTTGCCAAAGGTCACCGTAAGCTGATGCTATCGATGGAACCAAGCTTCATTGCCCATACTGCTCAGGACCCGAAGTGCGGTTGCTTTTCTCGAAAATATTTCACCACAAAAGACCCAGCGCTACTGTCCTGCCAGTGCCACTGGCGCCTGCAGTAGGCGCAAGTACCAACAACAAAATCGTGCGTGCTTTTTTTTTTTTTTTTTTTGTACCGCTAGTTTGGCTGTTTAACTGAGCCATAGGACGAGCAGTCCTTTGTACCGGAACTGGATTGTGCCCCTGCTAGGTGTTCCAATCGCAAAATGAAACCACAAAGTTTGCTTCAGTGTTCCTCAAGAGGCTTACGACTGGGACATTTAGCGATGCGGCAACTGTCTTAAAGGCGAATAGGATTTTAAAAGGCAGGATGCAGCGGAGCTCTCGCATCAAAAAGCAGGCATGTGGTGCTTTTGCACCTCACGCCTAGACATTCCTACTCGCAGGGCGCTAGGAGCTATTCGAAACCGATGTAATGTTAGGCTAGTATCACGTGACCCGCGGGACAGGCGCAGTGACGAGTGCTGGATGGGCTGGGATGGCTGGTGGCATCCCCCGCGATCGGGGGTTAGGTGAAATGGAGTGTTCCCTAAAATCCCGAATGTACTCCCTCCCCCGAGAGATTGGCCATCCCGTTAAATTCGTTCAATATCCATAGGCCAAAAATTGAAAAAAGTCGCCTTCCCTCGATTCCCGTCCCACATCGGGCCATGTTCGACGAAAATCGTATTAACCGCGCGATCTGCGGTATAAATACGAGTGAGCTCGTAGCAGGTTCTCGCGAGTTTATCGGGCCATGGAACCCGAGTTTGTCGTGTCCGTGATCTGCGGGTGCGGTACCAGTACCCGCGACACGCGAGTTCGTAGTAGGTGCCCACATATTTTGTTACACCGCAGAACCCAGGTTTGCTGTGTCCGTGACCTGCGGCGTCAGTTCTCGTGTCGTGCGTTGCGTTTGGTTGCAAATGCTGCGGTGTTTGTCGGTCGTTTTTTTTTTTAATGAACTGCCGTATCATTTTTCAAGATCTCCCAACCACAAAGTGTGCTTAATGAGATCCCCGAGGAAAGTGTGACGAAACGCTACGGAAACCGTTACAAAACATACTTTAGAGGAAAATCTGTACAAAAGTGTGGTATATTGAGAAGGAAGAATGAAATTCTAAACGTCCCCTGACAGGATCCAAACCGACGGCGACCCCATGATGGCGAGCTCGACATTTTACCACTGTGACGATGAGCTGGCAGACGCATTCAACAGTTTATCGGAAGAGACGAGAAATTCGAGGCATGCCCACCTTCGCATAAAAAAGGACAGTTTCGAACAAGACATGCTATAATCAAAGAAATATAAAAAACAAAAAACAATGTCTACCACATACGCCGAAGAATGATGCAAAAACACATTTTCTATCTTTACCCGTGAGATAAAAATATATCGAGCCCATTTGACTTCTTCAATTGAGCAATGGAACTGTTTGCCGTCATTGCTTGTGGAATGTACTGATGTCAACCAATTCGAACATCTATTGACTAAACTCCTTTTGTAACCCTCCCCTGCTTGGGCAGCGCCGCTGCCTGCAGTATATGTAAATAAATAAATAAATAAAAAAAGGAACGGGCATTCACACAGGACTTTACGGTAATCGCGATGGGTTAAACTCTGCAGGGGTGGTGAAGCTGAACCGGCCCATGATCACAATCCTGTCCCAGAAGATGACGCGCAGCGGGGTGCAGGACATCGAAGACGGCGTCTTCATGAGGATGCAACAGGACTGCCTGGAGCCCTACCTGGACAGCCTGTTCAACGACAGGGGCACCGCCGCCCTGCTCCAGTCGGAGAGCAGTCTGCGGATGCCCTACCGCGAACTGGCCGAGGCCGGGCTGGACTTGCACGCCGAGCCCTTCTTTCGTTCGCTGCTCTGGGCCCTGCACCACCGCTGTCTAAGTGCGTGCTCTCCCGCTGCCCATAGACCCTTTACGAAGGTGCGCGCCACCTAGCGGCTGCTGCGCCAATTGCCCGGGGGCACCATTGCTCGGGCACGTTCCCTGGGCGTGTATTGGACACGAAGGCTGCTTCGGCGTGAACTTGGCGCTGCTTGTATCGAAAACGAATGCTGCTTCGGCGAGGCCTTGGGTCCAGTCACGCGATTCCTGCCCAAGAAACGGCGATCACAATAGTTGCTCGATGGGGTTTCGGAAAGGGCCTATTAGTCGTTGCGCAATCTCGTTTAGATACGAGTGTATGAAATTCGTGTGGTCGTTTACCCGCTCAATTGGAACGGGTTTACAAGAATCGTGAGTCATTTTTAACGCAGAGTGCGTTATATGTAATGCAATCCTGCAAATCGGGGGTTCTCCAACAGTTTCTTTTTTGACCAATTGCCGAGAAACCCTTCCCAGTCACCAAGTTGATACAGTGAGGCACTACAGAAGCCTACGGGCCCTCTAAACAATAATACGCTTTGAGGGGGTGATTGGCCCATAGTACTGTATCAGTGGGTGACTCCATCTTCTCAAATAATGCCTAAAAAAAGACCATTTTACTCGAGGGCAGAGACACCCAAAACAATTTGATAGCTTGGGGCACCTGTAGGGTACTCGGGAAAACGTTCCTAGGAACAGAGCGGTAAACATTACCCCGGTGGTGTAATAAGGGGCGGGACTGCCCCGGGTGCAGTGCTCCAGGGGGTGTCGTGGTGGGTGACGAACGCGGGAAGACCCGAGCCACCCGTGGATGCATAACTGTGGCCCAAACGCTTTGAAGTGCGTTCATTATTGCTCGCAAGCTCTGTAGGCTTCTCGACTGCTTTACTGTATCAGTGACAAGACCGGGAGAGGTTTGTCAGCTATCAGTCGAGGCAGGTCAGGGTTTCTCGAGATTGAAGAACTTTGAGAACACCTGCTGTAAGTGTAGCGGAAGAGCATCGCTCGAGTGCAGCATTGGGCTGGAACTTGCGCTGACTGAACACAAGCCACCGGCACAGCACTTGCGCATCCAATCTCTGCTTGTGCTCGACTTCGGTAGGCTATGCGTACCGCCGCTATAACGTCGAGGCGACGGGAAGACTCACTCCGTGTGAAGCCGGCTCAAGCGCATTTTCTCACGTCCCGTCCGAGCAGAGGACCTGAAGGACAAGATGAACATCCTGGTGCCCCCCAGATTCGGGCGGACCATGTTCGGCGTCCTGGACGAGACGGCAACCCTGCAGTACGGGCAGGTTTACGTCCGCTACTCGACCGACCTCGACCGCTTCGGGCCGGACGACGAATCCCAGGTGCTCACGGGTGAGTCACCGACTTTTGGGGAGCTTGCGTTGGACCAAGTTCCACGTGTGGTGCACGCACGTGGACCTCTTTACTAGTGATGAGCCGAATCTGCCAAACTTCAGATTCGGCAAAGTTCGGTACGTGCCAAACTTTTAAAGGGAAGTTCGGCGAGGATTTGGCAAAATTTGGCAAACGTCTGCGCACGCGCGAGCGCGCGACGGGGCCAAGCCATGGAGTTGTGAGGTCACCATCGTACGGTGCTCTACCAGTGGTTACGGCAAGGTGCAGAGTATATGGTAACTGTGTGTTTGTCCGCCTTTGTGAGTGTGGTTCTCTTCAGTATTTTTTGCCCCAAGAACAAAACATTGAGCGCAAGATGATGCAAAAACGACACAGTCCACTCCGCAAGTGACACGTGATGCAATATATTTGGGATAGTGATTTTCATTTGACCTTTCCAGTGATGCAACGAGGTAGTTGCAACACTGACTGACAAGTACCTTAAAGCACATCTCGCCATTATAGCAATCCTGTTTTCGGCTCACGAGTAGTTTGTGCCAAAACAAAATAATATGTAGCTTTTCCGTTAGCGTTATTTCGCAATTTTCACCTATGCGCGTACAACTGAACACAACACACATGCTTGACGTTGCACATCCGACATTCCTAACTCTTCCTAGCTTCCTAAACGTCCGGTCTGTCCTAACATCAGAAACCGGCATTTTAAAGGTTAAAAACGAGACATTGCGAATGTGGGACGCACACTTCATGCAAAGCTGAAGTGACTCAAATAGAAAAACGTGCATATTTACAATAGTATTGTTATCTCTTCTAGTGAAGGCTCAGCAGCTGTTGCATTCATTTTTGCGCACGAAACGGTAACTCAGAAAATAAAGTAAGAACACAGTGTTACCGCCTTTATTTCAGCGATACACACTTGCAGGATTGCGCTGATGAGGATTCAAAACCAAAACTCGCGTATCGTGACTGCGCTGAGTGCGGCCGCCACTACCCGACCCTGTTGTCAAAGCTCTTCTGCAAAAAGTCACTTTAAAATTACTAGTGAACACACAAAAATGACACCAACACAATTATCTCGTAGAATATCACCTTATTTAGAAGTAACTGTTAATATGCATTAAAAGTAAAAACCTAGGAACTTTTTTTTGCACGAAAAAACAATGTATCAACTCTTGGGTCTGGCAAGAATGTATTTTTGCTGAATCTTTGCCGAATCTTTAAAAAAGTATGGCGAAATTCGGCTTTGCCGAATCCCAAGTTTTGGCGCCGAATTTTCGATTTGGCAGAAGTTTGGCCCATACTACTCTTTAGCATTGTCGAGACTCGTCTGCCAAGGCAGTGCACTGAAGTACCAAATTGAAGCAAAAAGGGCAATTTCGTGCGTTTTCGCAACAAATGGATCTCGAGATAAAAGCACCCGCGCATTTGAACCTCGTGGCGTGGCACTTATTCTAAAAGTTTATTTGATTTGTTTTTGCCGGCTCGAGTTGTCAGCGTGCTTAGGGCTAGCTGTGCCTATTGTTCTCAGTTTTTGGGGTTTCTGAATGATATGCGAAGCCGTTTCAATTGTAACTTTGGCCATTTGACGTCTTTTATTTAGCTTTGTATCGCCGGTTTATCTATGGAGTTGTGCGCTGAAAATGTTTGGGGACCGTCTCGTCGCTCTACAGCTCTTTAGCCAACAGCCGAGTGTAAGTCTGTGGCTCGATGTGTTTTGTCGGATGGTCTCATAAGACTGGGAGAATTAGTCGATTACGAAAATGTTTACCGCTCAGCGAATCGCTCGTGCGTCGTCTGCTTCAAGTACGGGTTGTGTCAACGTTCCGTCTCCGTGCAGGCAGGGTGATAGTCACGAAGAACCCGTGCATCCACCCGGGCGACATCCGTCTGCTGGAAGCGGTGAACGTTCCGGCCCTGAGTCACATCCGAGACTGCGTGGTGTTCCCGCAGATCGGAAAGAGGCCGCATCCCAACGAGATGGCTGGTGAGCCCCGCTTTCCAAAAGTAGCAAATCAGGCGGCCTCTCGTTCTCGAGGCGCAAAGGTCTGCCGTTAGTTAGGGGCACGCCGTGAAATCGCGAAAAATCGCCCAGCCGAAGTGGCGGTTGTATAATTGTGAAAATATCCAACTCTGGCGAGAATGTGGAAAAGTTGACGCTCGTTCCTTTATACGCCGTAAAGTGCCAAACAAATGCCAGCCCATGGTGAGGAGAGAAGATGTGGAAAACATGGGGTGGGCAACAGATATCTTTTACGAAAATGAGCAGTTTTTTTTTCCCCGAAAAGAGTTGGGATGTCGCGGACGGAGCGTACATCCGTGAATGTGCTGCCTCCTTTTGACGTTCCACTACGGGATGTCGTGGTGTCATCCATGGACACGACCGCGTGACTTTGATGCCATGTGACACGGCCACGCGACCCGAGGTCATATGACTCGTACGAATGGATCCTCCGTTCACAGGCTCGGACTTGGATGGGGACGAGTATTCGGTGATCTGGTACGAGCCACTGCTTTTTAAGAGGAACGACGATCCCATGGACTTCTACAGCAGCGAGGCCGTGGAGAAGGAAGGCACCGTTCAGGTAAGGGTTGAAGTCTTCTCTGCCGTACGTTTGAGTTGGAGTCTTTGGCTGTTCTCAGAATAGTCAAAAGTTGGCATTTCCACGTTGTTGTCGCTCGATGGTGCAGCCAATGGACGGACACCGGTTGAACTAAACTTTCTGTGTGCTGTCTCTGTGCTCAAAGTCGGAATCACTTAAGGTATGCGTGCCTTCTAAAAGCTAAGTGCCATCACTCCGGAGGCTAGAAAGTTGCGAATGATTCGACTGCAGCTGATAGTGAATTGATAAGTTGTCTGTGTGCTGTCTCTGTGCTCAAAGTGAACACACAAAAATGACACCAACACAATTATCTCGTAGAATATCACCTTATTTAGAAGTAACTGTTAATATGCATTAAAAGTAAAGACCTAGGAACTTTTTTTTGCACGAAAAAACAATCTATCAACTCTTGGGTCTGGCAAGAATGTATTTTTGCTGAATCTTTGCCGAATCTTTAAAAAAGTATGGCGAAATTCGGCTTTGCCGAATCCCAAGTTTTGGCGCCGAATTTTCGATTTGGCAGAAGTTTGGCCCATACTACTCTTTAGCATTGTCGAGACTCGTCTGCCAAGGCAGTGCACTGAAGTACCAAATTGAAGCAAAAAGGGCAATTTCGTGCGTTTTCGCAACAAATGGATCTCGAGATAAAAGCACCGCGCATTTGAACCTCGTGGCGTGGCACTTATTCTAAAAGTTATTTGATTTGTTTTTGCCGGCTCGAGTTGTCAGCGTGCTTAGGGCTAGCTGTGCCTATTGTTCTCAGTTTTTGGGGTTTCTGAATGATATGCGAAGCCGTTTCAATTGTAACTTTGGCCATTTGACGTCTTTTATTTAGCTTTGTATCGCCGGTTTATCTATGGAGTTGTGCGCTGAAAATGTTTGGGGACCATCTCGTCGCTCTACAGCTCTTTAGCCAACAGCCGAGTGTAGTCTGTGGCTCGATGTGTTTTGTCGGATGGTCTCATAAGACTGGGAGAATTAGTCGATTACGAAAATGTTTACCGCTCGGCGAATCGCTTGTGCGTCGTCTGCTTCAAGTACGGGTTGTGTCAACGTTCCGTCTCCGTGCAGGCAGGGTGATAGTCACGAAGAACCCGTGCATCCACCCGGGCGACATCCGTCTGCTGGAAGCGGTGAACGTTCCGGCCCTGAGTCACATCCGAGACTGCGTGGTGTTCCCGCAGATCGGAAAGAGGCCGCATCCCAACGAGATGGCCGGTGAGCCCCGCTTTCCAAAAGTAGCAAATCAGGCAGCCTCTCGTTCTCGAGGCGCAAAGGTCTGCCGTTAGTTAGGGGCACGCCGTGAAATCGCGAAAAATCGCCCAGCCGAAGTGGCGGTTGTATAATTGTGAAAATATCCAACTCTGGCGAGAATGTGGAAAAGTTGACGCTCGTTCGCTTATACGCCGTAAAGTGCCAAACAAATGCCAGCCCATGGTGAGGAGAGAAGATGTGGAAAACATGGGGTGGGCAACAGATATCTTTTACGAAAATGAGCAGTTTTTTTTCCCCGAAAAGAGTTGGGATGTCGCGGACGGAGCGTACATCCGTGAATGTGCTGCCTCCTTTTGACGTTCGATTACGGGATGTTGTGGTGTCATTCATGGACACGACCGCGTGACTTTGATGCCATGTGACACGGTCACGCGACCCGAGGTCATACGACTCGTACGAATGGATCCTCCGTTCACAGGCTCGGACTTGGATGGGGACGAGTATTCGGTGATCTGGTACGAGCCACTGCTTTTTAAGAGGAACGACGATCCCATGGACTTCTACAGCAGCGAGGCCGTGGAGAAGGAAGGCACCGTTCAGGTAAGGGTTGAAGTCTTCTCTGCCGTACGTTTGAGTTGGAGTCTTTGGCTGTTCTCAGAATAGTCAAAAGTTGGCATTTCCACGTTGTTGTCGCTCGATGGTGCAGCCAATGGACGGACACCGGTTGAACTAAACTTTCTGTGTGCTGTCTCTGTGCTCAAGTCGGAATCACTTAAGGTATGCGTGCCTTCTAAAAGCTAGTCTGTGTGCTGTCTCTGTGCTCAAAGTCGGAATCACTTGAGGTATGCGTGCCTTCTAAAAGCTAAGTGCCATCACTCCGGAGGCTAGAAAGTTGCGAATGATTCGACTGCAGCTGATAGTGAAATTGATAAGTTGTCTGTGTGCTGTCTCTGTGCTCAAAGTCGGAATCACTTGAGGTATGCGTGCCTTCTAAAAGCTAAGTGCCATCACTCCGGAGGCTAGAAAGTTGCGAATGATTCGACTGCAGCTGATAGTGAAATTGATAAGTTGTCTGTGTGCTGTCTCTGTGCTCAAAGTCGGAATCACTTGAGGTATGCGTGCCTTCTAAAGCTAAGTGCCATCACTCCGGAGGCTAGAAAGTTGCGAATGATTCGACTGCAGCTGATAGTGAAATTGATAAGTTGTCTGTGTGCTGTCTCTGTGCTCAAAGTCGGAATCACTTAAGGTATGCGTGCCTTCTAAAAGCTAAGTGCCATCACTCCGGAGGCTAGAAAGTTGCGAATGATTCGACTGCAGCTGATAGTGAAATTGATAAGTTGTCTCTGTGCTCAAAGTCGGAATCACTTAAGGTATGCGTGCCTTCTAAAAGTCAAGTGCCATCACTCCGGAGGCTAGAAAGTTGCGAATGATTCGACTGCAGCTGATAGTGAAATTGATAAGTTGTCTGTGTGCTGTCTCTGTGCTCAAAGTCGGAATCACTTAAGGTATGCGTGCCTTCTAAAAGCCAAGTGCCATCACTCCGGAGGCTAGAAAGTTGCGAATGATTCGACTGCAGCTGATAGTGAAATTGATAAGTTGTCTGTGTGCTGTCTCTGTGCTCAAAGTCGGAATCACTTAAGGTATGCGTGCCTTCTAAAAGCTAAGTGCCATCACTCCGGAGGCTAGAAAGTTGCGAAGGATTCGACTGCAGCTGATAGTGAAATTGATAAGTTGTCTGTGTGCTGTCTCTGTGCTCAAAGTCGGAATCACTTAAGGTATGCCTGCCTTCTAAAAGCTAAGTGCCATCACTCCGGAGGCTAGAAAGTTGCGAATGATTCGACTGCAGCTGATAGTGAAATTGATAAGTTGTCTGTGTGCTGTCTCTGTGCTCAAAGTCGGAATCACTTAAGGTATGCGTGCCTTCTAAAAGCTAAGTGCCATCACTCCGGAGGCTAGAAAGTTGCGAATGATTCGACTGCAGCTGATAGTGAAATTGATAAGTTGTTTCTAAAATAAGGAGAGACTCGCTTCAGGGCATGATGAAGTGGGGGGAGACATTTTTCGTGTCAAGAGAAACATAAGCGATATCCTTTTTTTTATGACGAGACTGTTTGGCGACATTCTCCAGTAGGGGAAAATGGGCAAAGACTAGTGTGCCAATAGTGTAGTGCTCTGTGCAACACCGTTGCCGCAAACATGACTTCGGCACATTTTTGCATTTTAGTGCAAAAGGCTATTGGCGGCCACTAAATTTTACTGCTTAGGTTAGTGCCCCGAATGTGCACTTTCCTCCGCACTAATAGCTCTAATCAGAGTCTTCCAATCCTAAAAAGAAAAATACGGACGAAACCGGCGATCACGTTAACAGTGGGTTCAATCATCTTACCTGCACCAACCTACACTGGTGAGGAAGAGCAGTTGCGCGGTGCAGAATGGCGCAGGGCAATGACTCGTCGTCCGTGCTCTAAAATAGACCGCACTCGTAAATGAAAGACAGCAGCATACGCAGAGTCTGGCGGGTGCGGGAGGTACGGGTAATTCGAATGGACCTGGCGTTGCTCCACGTGCATGTCCGAAGGCCCCCAACCTTTTAACAGGTCGAAGACATGGTGGACTTCATGTGCACCTACATCGTGAACGACATCGTGGGCCTGATGGGCAGCGCGCACCTGGCCTGGGCCGACCTGCTCAAGATGGGGGTCAAGTCCCAGCGCTGCCTCGTCCTTGCCAGGAAGTGCTCCGAGTGCGTGGACTTCGCCAAGACGGGAAGTTCGACGCGCCTCGCCCAGTCCGAGAAGCCCCCGCGCTACCCGGACTTCATGGAGAAACACGCGGAGAAGTACACGTACCCGTCGAAGCGGGCGCTCGGCCTACTCTACCGCAACCTGAAGGGCATGGTCGCGGACAGCGCGGGCCCCGTCGGGGACGTGCGTCCGGACCGCCGTCTGCTGGTTCCGGGGCGGGAGGAGTTCGTCGAGGGGGCGCGGGAGGCGCTACGCGAGTACGAACTGGCGCTCCGCTCCATTTTGACTAGCTACGGGGTGGGTTCGGAGGCGGAGGCGCTGTCGGGCGCGGTGCTCTCGATGGACAAGCACGTGAAGACGAAGCACGACCCCACCGACGTCGCGCTGGTTCTGGAGAGCCAGGTTCAGCACCTGATGGAACGCACGCGCGCCGTGTTCTTCGAGGGGCTGGGCGGGGACTTTGACTTCCGCGCTGCCAAGCGCAAGGCGTCCGCGTGGTACGAAGTCAGCTACGAGGGGCAGACCGGTGGGTGCAGCGGGTTCGCGTGGGCGGTTGCGGACGTGCTTCTGAGGGTGCTCCGCGATGCCCCCGCGCTGCCGACAGACGGGCGCCACGGCAGGGGGACGATACGAGACCGGCTGGCCGAGAGGCTACTTCCCCGCGACGACCAGAAGGCGGCGCCGTTTGAGGTGGCGCTCCTGAACAACGCGCTGGTGCTGCTGCGCCAGTGGCTCAAGGGCAACGAGAAGACGCTGACCCGCATGGACTCGAGCACGCCGAGCGACGAGCGGCTGGCGGACTACACGCGTCTCGCCAAGGAGAGTCTGGAAAGGGCCATGGCGGACCTGGAGAGGAGGTACGGCAAGGAGCGGGTGAGGCACCGGCCGAGCGTGCTCCTCATCTCCTGTCTCAAGGACTTGAGTCGTGTCTGTCACAAAGATGGAAGGAAAGCTGCGAGAAGCAGAGACAGTCTACACGTGGCCAAGCAGAGAGACTGCCTCGGCAACCTGGCACAGCACACGCTCCAGCGGCTCTTGTACCACCGCTCCGGCAAGGAGGTGGACCTCGGAACGGCGGTCCTGCCCGCGGGACCGATCCAGACGCAGGTCGTCCTCGTGCAGAGCGGGGACTACGACTTCTACCTGGCGGTCATGCAGAACTTGCACAAGTTCCGGTCGATGCTCTGCGGCCTGACGCAGGTGGAGGACGTTCAGGTCGGCGAGTATGAGGACGGCTTCGGAGAGCACTTTTTTCGACTCATGGTGACGGGAATTCCCTGGGCCATAGACCGCCTCAAGAGCATAGCCATCAACGAGCAATTTCAACGTACGTTTTGCAGCTTGCTCACCGAAAAGCATTCTGTGATGGTTGACTAACATGTGGGCAGACGAGACGGTTACGCCTTTTCGTACATTGCATATATTTGATCACAAGTATCGCAAAACCCTCACTCTGGTGCTATACAGTTCTAAAGTCACCTCCTAGGTGTCGCCAGCATGCCACTTTGTTCTCTCGTCATAAGAAATAGCGAGAACTCGGTCGTAAGCAAACGACAGTCTGTGAACGAATCTTAACTTTGCAAACATTATGTCCTCGGAGCACTGCAGTCTGTTTTCATTTTTCGCTTTTCTCAATGAGGTTCCTCAATCTAGGTGGCAATTGGGATGAGGTTATTGTCCCAGGATGCCTCCAGGTTATCCGCTTACTTTTTAAATGGCAAAAGGGTGTCAGTCATGGGCATACCACCCGGGGGGGCAAGGGGGGCACTTGCCCCCCCAGCTCTCAGAGTGGGGGGGCAAGGTATGTGTTTTGCCCCCCCCCCTGAAACAGCCGCCACTGGGCAGGGCAAACACTGGCCGGCGGAGGCCAAGGGATACCAAGGGCACCGCACCCCGGCTTTGGCGGGGGGGGGGGGGGGGGTCTCGTTTTCCCCCCCACTCAGAAACAAGTTGGTACGCCGCTGGTGTCAGTATTCTTTTTTGGTTCTCGTCAGTGGAGAGTGTGCTGTGTTCAGACCACCATAGAATCCCGAGCAAGCGCCCGCTAAAAATTGGAAGATAATCATCTAAAACTGGCGGTTGGGTGCTCCTTAGGTCAGCAATGTGTAAAAATTTGTTGTTTTTTTTTTGCATATTTTTCGAATTTTGAAAAAACTGAGGGGTGGGCACTTATTGTGGAATGGGTGGATGCTCGGTATTGTGCGGTAGGTTTGAGGTGCTGCAAACGCCATTATGAGAGAAATGTGCAATGCTGACTGCAGTGTTGTGGGACTCTTTTTTTTCTTTTTCGCTTGCTTTCAACGCTCGAAGGCATTGATCTGGCAAGCGTCTAGTCGTTCTTCAGAAGTTGAAATAAAGAATATATACTTTTTTTTCAAAACCGAAGAGAGAATTCGCTGGTTTTGATCGTAGGTTAGGAGTGGCGGGACAAACTCCTCCCACAAAGCCTCTTTCCATTTTAGCAGAGCGAACACTGGAGAGAAGGAAACGACCAATCGTGGCAGAGATGTTTGTGGGACGAGCTCGGGCTGCCAGAGTCGTGTATCATTAATATAAACAACGTCAAGTACCCCGCCGGATAGACAAAAGTTACGGGGACGAACTGGGTGACTGCGCGCATTTTTGTCCCCTTATTTCGGACAACTCGCACCCTGGGCGACTTTTTCGGTGAATGGAGATGTCCATATAGTAACGAGACGCAACTGTCCACCATTGCCCGTACCATTACAACCTTTTCCAAATACCACGTCCCTTTTGGGTTCGTCACTCGGTACGGCGTTCGAAACCCCGCAAACGCAAATCGTCTTCTTTATTGCGAACTGCTTCGTGAGCCGGCGCCTGTGGGAGCGTCAGGGTGGCCGCAGGGTGCACTGCCAACGGAGGTGGCGGGCACACTGTATGGCCACCCGGCGGCAGGTGGCCCAGTCGGTGCCGCCGGGGAACAGGCACACCTCTCCCCAGGTGGTTCGCACCGCCTGCAGGGGCTGCGTCCAGCCCAGCTGCTCGTCTCCCTTGAAGAGCACGCGGCGGTCCTCCTGCAAATCATGTCGGTGAGATTTCTGTCACGTGCCATGTGGCTGCCTCCTATACTGATCTGATGAAGCCAATCGAGCAAAAGTGCATAGTCTTTGTACGCTCGCTATCTCTGACCGTACCAGTCGCGCAGATTGAAGGCGGAGTGATCCCGCGCTTTTTTATGTGCGGTTTAGTCGGTGATGTCAGACCCCCGAACAAAAAACACGTAAAGATGCACTTTTGGGATTGCTGGATTAGCGGCAACGAATTATAGCTTCGGCTGTTGAGAGTGTGGGAAAGAGGTGGATTTCTTCTTTGGTGTGGTTGGCTGCCACAGGCTGAATACTACGCCGTACCGAAGCGGTGCGTATGCTCCGCAATAAGATCTGGCAGCCATATTTTGTGGCTCCATTGGTTTTGGGTTGACTCTGGTACACCCCTTCCCCGATTGGGATGTGGATGTGGATTCCCCAATGTGGGAATCCACATTGGGATGCAGCAAACTTTTTGCACCATTACCGTAAAATTCCGAGCGAACGCCCACCCAAAATGAAGAGATAAATGGTGAAAAACATGGGGTGGGCTATCTTTGGGGATGCCACAGCAAACGTTTATCAGAAATAATGATAAGAACCGGGGCACCCGCTACAAACCGCGTGACGCGGGAACTGATACTGCAGATCGCGGACACGGCGAATTCGCATTTCACGATGCGATAAACACGCAGAATTCACTACGAACTCCTGTGTCACGGGAAAGGATACCGCAGGTTGCAGACGCAGCAGATTCGCGTTTGACAGCGCGAAGAACCCGCGGAAACCGGCGAGAACTCGCATCTCACGGGAACGGATACCGCAGAAACCGATATCGCGTGCGCAGATCGCAGACGTAAACGCGGGAATCCGCTGCAAACCCGCATGTCACGGAAACAAATCAAGCAGATCGCGGCCGCATCAGAATCGCATTTCACGATGCAATAATACACGCGGGAACAACTCGCGCCTGTTACAGCTAGGAAGCGATATCGCGCGTGCAGATCGTCGGCAAAAACACGGGAATCCGCTGAAAACTCTGGAACGGATAGCGCAGATCGCAAACGCAGCAGATTTGCATTTCACGCGCGCAGATCGCAGACAAAAACGCGGGACCGCAGATCGCGCCGTGGACGCGCGATTCCCGTCGGACATCGCGTGACGTCCGGCGGGAATCGGGGGAAGGGCGATGTATCGGAATACCGTTCCCAACAGATGTTAGACAAAAAGGGGCGGGTGGGCGATCCTTCAAACGTGGGCGTTCGCTCGGAATTTTACGGTAAGTGTAATCACTCGGTTACATCCAGTGTTGGGTAAAGTATGGCTAAAAAGTACTCCGAGTAAAGTACAAAGTAAATGAGAGGTTGCGTATTTCGAGTAAAGTAGTAAGGACACCGGGCGCAATGTACTCGGAATACAATGCACTTTCAAAGTGAGGTACAAGCACTTTTTAAAACTCTTTCGCGGTATGCATTGCCCCAGGGGATAATCTGGGGGGGGGGGGGGGTCCGTCGGTTATTTTAGAAAATGGCGGCGAATATTGGGTAAAGTGTAGCAACCACAGAGTACTAGTTATCTTGGGAAATGGCGCCAAATTCAGAAGTCCCTCAGATTGTGAATTTGGCACCGCTTGCACCGGCCTACGCCCGAGGGGGTGAAACACCGGAAGGGAGCGCGACGTCCGCTCCGTAGCTTCCGCAAGCCATCCTCTCGTGGAGGAGTGTCCTCTCCTAATCCTCTCCCGGTACGAACGAAGCAGTGCGCCGTCTGCTCGACATTTCTGCTGAGAGTAGAATATCCCTCCCAGTATTTTTTTCGGAGGTGACGAAGCATCATTTTGTGACACAAATTTAAGGAGACTACGTTTGGGGAATGTACTGCAAAGTTAAGAACCGCCAAAAATAAGTGACGTAGAACTACGTGCTCGGAGAATGTACTTAAATAAAGCGCAAGTTTTCTAAACCTACTTGAAGTAGCTTAAAGGAGTCCTGCAAGGACTTAGTAACTTAATGAAACTTTTCTTTTCTCAAATTTCGCTTTATTATAAAGTTATAGGCAAATTAAAATTACAAAAACAAGCAAAAAATAACCTCCTTCATGACGTCCATGGTCCTGGCTTGGGTGGCCGCGAACGGAGGAGTAGTGAGCTCAACGAGCGCTCACGGCCGCCGCACTCCGTTGGTACGCCCATGCAAGGGGGACAAAACCCCAAACATGGCTTTTGTCCCCCTATGGCTTAACTTTTTCTCCAGAGTTGATCACAAAGATTCAAGAGAGGGGGAGGGGAGGTGGGGGGGGCACAGACTGGAACTTGGGGAGTGGGCCGCTGACAAAAGCTACGTGGCTGCATGCTTGAGACCTCTGCTCTAGGAGATAGTTTTGGTTTTGCCATAGATGCCCAAAACCAAGCTTTGAGCCGTGATATTTATAAAACTGCGCACAATATTTAAAAAAGAAATATTTCCTCGTAATTTAGGGACATTGCTTTAGCTGAAAACGGTCATAATCTCAAATTCAAAATAATTGACCAGAGTTGCCCTTTAAGTATAATGTACTTAAAGTACTTCCCAACACTGGTTGCAACGGTGGGGACAATTCTACCTTGCTAGCTCCAAGGCGTTGATGTCTGGAAAGAACCCGGTGGTGTACGGGTAAGAAAGAACAAGATGCCCCGCGTGTCGTCTGTTCCATTCGAGAGACGGCGTAGAATGATGGCAAGGAAGCCAATCCTGTGACCTTGGGGTTGGTAGCTCTGCTATATCGGTGCTGGGAGCATCCGTCGGTTGCAAATGCGCTCTCCCATTGTGACGGCGTCGCGCTTCAAAACAAAGCCCACCTTATCGGCCGAGGACATCTGGTTCTGCTCGGAACCTGGCAGAGCGCTCGAGTCCACCGAAGCCACAGTCGGAGTCGACGGTCCGTTGCCAGCAGACGGCAAAGAATGGGCGACTTGGGCGGAGGGACAACTGCAAAGCTTTGCTCGGCGAATCCCCCTGATTGCCCTGCGAATAAAAGTCAACACAGTTTGCAGTAACTTTGTTTTTCTTTTTTTTTTTCTTTTTTAATTCAGGATGTTTTTGTGGAGGGAGATTGAACATGCAGGTCACTCAAGATTGCAGACGCGCAGGCTCTACCCTTCCTGTGCAAGATTGAACTCTGGGCACTGCCAGCATTGCAACAACACCGCCGGTGCATATTCCATTTGAAGAGCAATGTGGTCCGCAGCGTCTTTGAGAAGAAGCGAAGCATTTGTGCGCGAACGCCCCTCACCTGACTAGGTGCCCGGATGCTGTCCAGGCAAGCGCAGCCCCGGCTTTGTGGAGTGTCCCCTGCGTAGCAAGCAACGTGGTAGCCCAATTTCATTCTCGAGCGTCCGACCACCAAATGCCCCGACGACTGGACTCGGTCTCATTCCTCTCTGGGCGAAATAAACAGTTGATCTCCGTGACGAACTCGCGACAGCCCGCGTCAAAAGTAATTTGGGTCTTTCGTAGGCCCCGCTCCCGTTGTATCGGCAGCTCGATTTTCGGACGAAGAGTGGACAGGCGTGCCAGCTACTATGGCCGACAGGATGCAAATGGCTCGGATGTCGTTCGCTTATCTCGCCTCCAGCACGAGCTTTCCACCTTCAATAACACTTCGGCATCTCCTAAGCCTCGAGAGCGCACGCGCAACCAAAGCGCAGCGAATGGCGAGGAATACGTGCTGGATGCCGAGCGTACGAAAGCAATGCCCTACGAGTCTGTCGGAGACCATCTCTTCTTTGGAGACTAGTAAGCCCGTGCGTGGACTACCTTCCGTTTGTAGACGAGCGTGACTGCCCTCACCAGGCTTGTCGGGCTCGTCCTCTTGGAACCACTCGTGAGGGACCATCTCGTTCTCGTTGGTGCTCGACCGGCTGCACCGCCGCTTGTTCTTGGTCCCTGGGGAGAACAGGAATCCTTAGGTGGATGCACACACGGCGCTTCCCGACGACCTAAGCTCGGGAATCGATTAAAATTATGCGGAACAAGCGCGAGAGTTGTCACCAGATTTGTTATATGGAGGTGTAAGGAAGTTTCGGCCTTGAAATGGTCTGGTATCCCGTCTGTAGATGGGCTGTCTAGCCAGGGCAGATTTCAATGGGAAAGTTTTAATAGGGGAAAAGCTAATATATAGCTGTTCTGACTAAACCATAATAGAAGCATCAATCATGCCACAAAATCTAACTTCTTCAGTGGGTATTCTAGATTACAGTGTGGATTCAAAATGAAGTGTGCTAACATTCCAGCGTTGTAAACCCTCCATATTTTCCACTTTTTTTTTCTCGAGTGTTTTTTTGACAGTTGATGCATAACTGTTGCAATCCTGATGTGACGTATAGCTTTTGTGAGCTCCTCTAGGAGGAGCTGTCGTGACTGCCTGCTTTGCATACGATTGTACCCGATGCTGATGCTATGTGGCACTGCTGCTTTGTGACGCACAAACATGTCGCGTAAGCGGGCTCACCTGGTACAACGGGAAGGAAGACGAAGCTGGGGTCAAGCGCGCAGCGAGGCAGGAAGCCGAGAGCCGTGAAGAGCTGCACTAGCTGCGGCGACACCGGGCCAGGATTCTGGTCGACGTGCACCTTCACAACACGCTGGTCCTCCTGGAAATACTTCAGGAAGCCTTTCACACTGTCCTTGTAGTCTTGCAGGCGTTTCTGCACCGTACCATCGACACGTCGGTTATTGCTGTAAGGACTCTAGAGCTGCTTCAGATCACGGTCTGCTTTCCTACAGAACAGTGGCTCACAAAAACTGCATGCACTCTTACAGGCCTGAGGGTTGTAGGCATGTCTAAAGCTGCTGTACGTAATCGTCTGTCTACCTAACGAGTCAATGGTTGCGACAGAACTTGTACTGCAGCATTCTCGAAGGAAAAAAGTCACTTAAGACTGCTTACGCGTAGGAATACAAAGGCATTCCTACATGCAGCGCATTCCTACAAGCAGCGCACCACGTCTTCCTTTTTCACACGGCACTCCCCCACTGTGCATGCGCAGCGGCCCCGCCGGCTCCACGGCTTCCGTGACGAAGCAACTGGGTTGCTGCGCTTTTCTTTGCGTTTTATTTCCGAGGCGCGTCCACTTTGACCCTGAGTGGCGCGTGCTTGATGACATATTTTTATGGCCATCTTTCGGGCACAACGCCGATGCCGCCTTTTTGCGTAATGGGACATAGAAGGCTTTCGCCTTAAAAATTTGTCACAGAGGTCATTCGACTGGTATTGACTGAACTATGCTCTACAGGCTGTCAGTGAGGCAACAATCAAATGCATGTACGATTTATTGTTGCCATAAAAGGAGATCTAATGAATGTGAGGACTGTTGCTAAATTGTTCCATAAACAAATTAATGGTTATAGGTTTTCTTTTTGGTTAGTTGGTGCATGTGCAAGCGACCGACCTTTGTCTTGGCAAAGTCCTTCTCATCTCCGAGAGCTCGCCTGGTTTCTTTTCCCGTGGCCGCCTTCAGGCTGGTTTCAGCAACGTCCAGGTCGAGCGCAAACAGACAAGGCCACTGAATGTAACGAAAGAAGAGCAGTTTTTTGTGAGTGTATGTAACTAGAGTTCTGTGTGGACATTGAAAAGAAAGCAGGATTTTGTAGAAATTTCAGAGTTACATCTTTTCATGCCTGTCGGTATTTGTGGATGTGCAGTCTTTACTCCATGGCAATGCTATACTAGACTACTACCATTCCTGCCCGCATATCTGATTGTCTCTCCAGGCGGAACCTATGCATGATCCTGTCGACGCCCACGGGGCATCCATTGGACGTTCTTACGTCAAGTGGGCACTGTCTAAGGGTATGCAATCAATAGTGGCTTCTTCGGACAAGCAACGCATTTCAAGGAACCGAAAAACATTGCGTATGGACTATGGGAACCACTAGATGTTCCCTGTTGCATGCCTGCACCAGGACCGTGTTCTCCAACAAGCTTTCTGGGAAGTTACGATCCAACTGGTCTGTTGCAGTTTGAAAAGAAAAGCAGGACAAGTACCTCCAACAAAACCCTCCACTCCTTCCCCTTCAGCATAGTAAGTGGTGGAGAAAGAAAACCACCAATCATGTAGGGCAGAGTTTTGTGAGGGGATTCTGCTATTCTGAACCCGTAACATATTGTGAAGGAAAAAGACCAGTTGCCACCGTTTTGTTAATCCTTTCTGCCAACCCTGCTACCTTCATTGCACTCTGCTCTTTGGCAAAGAGATGGGGACATGCAAAATAAGTGAATTGGAAAGCACCTGTAGCTCAAAGCGCTCCAGCTCTTCCCTGCAGTCTTCCAGCTCTCGCTTGGCAGGCACCATGTAGCGAAGATTGGGCATGGGGTCCACAAAGAACGCCACGTCTGGCTTCATCTCGCGCTGAAGCTCGAGCTCTCTTTCCACCAGCTCCAGCAGGAGCCATAGAGTGAGCAGCTTGGGCTCGCTCTGCAACGCGTTGGAACGCCACATGAGCCACTGGACAATTGCAAAGGCTGGCACTTCCTTGGGGATGGCAGGATAGTTTAGAATCACTACGCCAGAGAACAGTTAGCTGTATACCTCCTTGAGAGACAACTGAACTTTGCAAGTCATGCTTTCCGTACCAACGCAAAATTGACCGAACTAACTGGCAGGTCCTCGATGCACTCGAGACGTCTGCATGGCGGCCTCTTTTTTTTTTTTTTTTTCGCACATGCGTACCTTTAGGAGAAGTTCTACGCTTCTTGTGGTGTAGATCTCCGAGCAGTTCTGCGGATCAGCTTCCAGTTGTTTGGTGAAGTGAGCCAGGATCAGTTTCTCCGCGCTGACAGTCTCAAAACCGAAACAGTGTGCCAGATCGTTGACGATCTGGCCTTTCCTGGAGCCCGGGCCTCCTGTGCATGCACCCACGAGAAGAAAAAAGAAAAGTATTGAGATTTTGGGGGTTTTCAAAATTATAAAAGAAGATGAATGGTTCTAGACAAATCAAATTACTGGGTAGACGCTCCCTTTGCAACTCTGCACGAACGGACCGACAGCCCCAACCAGGACATATTGTTAACTCACCAAAGACGAAAATCAGCCTCCCTTTGGTGAGATCGTGGCAGGGCCTTACGGCGTCTCCGATGCTCAGGTTTGTCGGTTTATCATTCGATTTGTTTGTCCAGGAAAAATCTCTCTTGGCGGCGGCACAACCCATCCAAGAACTAAACACACAACGCGCTCGCAATGTTTTTCCTGCTCACACCATCGATAATCGTAGATTCGTCGACGACGCCATATGAAACAAAACCGAAAGTATAATGCCGCGCGCGCGCAAACTGTGTCGTCTGCACAAATCGTTCTCGTCTGCTAACTTTGGTCGCTTGCTCGTGGTCCGAAGCGATGCGCGATCAACGTGGGATCGGCGGAATTTAATTTTTTCACTTAACCGCGAGGACTGAACACAAATGTACCGGCGCTCAATTGATTCTCCAAATAGCTACGGGCCGCCGTCGTGTGTTGCTCTCGATTTCTATTTATTTTTAGCGCCGCTGCCAACGTCTTGAGGGGCAATCGATAAAGTGCAATTACAAGCGCACGCTTCAATTGAGCGCGATATTCGTAACATTAAGACGTAACCAAGAGCACCAATTAAAAGTTATTTAAAAAAGCGCGACATAAACAAGTCGCACGCTTTCGAGATAAAATCAAAGGAATCGATGACATGACTGCAACTGCATCCGATTAACGACGCTGGTTATGAACGAATTCTTCAACGAGTATTTAAGTTTAATAATACGACACTTTACGTCGAGAGTACGGTATTTCTCAATCTTTTTATATTCTCTGACTCGTTTTGCGAGTAAGAGACCGACAACGAATATTGCAGTATCACTGATTCGGCAAGCAACACTGAAGGGCTGCCGCAAACAGCAGTGGGGCAGTCAGGGCAGTCACGGGATTTGGGAAGCTGTCGTCTTGCTGTAGTTTCAAACGGTTTCACCAAAAACCTTTTGTCTCGGTGAGTCCTCCGTTCATACATTTGAAATCCCGTGTTTTCTGCTGGCGTTTCGTGCAACAAACCATTGCTTTGTGCCGGAGGCATCCGCTGCCACGGCATTCCATAGGCGGGATGCGTAAAAAAAAAATGAAACATTGTCAGGGTACGATGGTTTAAGAGAAGATCTCGCTCCTGGACTTTATTTTTTTATTTATTTTAATAACTCGCGTCCGATATGCCCTAAAGAATGATAAGAGATGGTAATTCTTTATTTTTTTATTTTTTAACGATACGCTTTGAGACAGGCAGCGTTCGTTCCGAGAGGTGCAGCTAAGAGCGCTCGCTTCGCCAAACATTTCTTGGGGTGTGTCGACCCGTCTGAAATTTTTGAATCCAAAAAAATTTCGCACACAGCTGTCAGACGCCTTGAACCATGACTGAGTTCTGGCTCATCTCGGCTCCGGGCGAGAAAACCTGCCAACAGACTTATGACAAGCTGCTCAGCGTCACCAGCAACAAGCAGAACAACCTCTCGACCAGCTACAAGTTCCACCTTCCGGACTTGAAGGTGAGCTTCTGCTAAGTCGCCACTCCTCCCCCTGACCCCCCCTTGACTCGCAGGTGGGCACGCTAGACCAGTTGGTTGGCCTCTCGGATGACTTGGGAAAGCTCGACACCTATGTCGAAAGGTTTGCTGTGTCCACAATAGGGCTGAAGCTCAAAGTTTGCAGTCTTAACTTTTTACTTTTTTATTGATATGATACGTGTTGCTTGCTTTTTCCCTCCAGCATCACTCGAAAAGTGGCCAGCTATCTGGGGGACGTACTTGACGACCAGAGGGACAAACTAGCCGACAACCTCCTTGCCAATGGCGGTAAGGATATGAAAGTGTGTCTCTGTTTCTTTGTTTGTTCCCCCCCCCCCCAGGGAAAGGTCATTGTCTTTGAAACGCCGTATATGAAAAAAAAGTTGCAAAAACAAATGTGTCAAGTGTTTGTCAGAGTAACCAGCAGACCGAATCAGTGTTGTGCGTCATGCGTATGCTTCCATACATTGAAGGCATTGGTTGCATTTGTGTGAGCATCTATTCCAGTGCGTAAATCGTCCATCTAGTTTTACATCTAGTCGAAGCAGAGTAAAGGGCTGTTTATACTCCAACGTCGACGAACGCAACGCGCGCCGGCGCAGATCTACGTTCGTCGGCCACTACGCCGCGTCGAGAAGCGCCCGAAAGATGGTGTTTACAGTTCAGCGTAGACCAAAGCTGGTCCAGAGCGACCCGACGAACTGCCGCACTTTGCGCATGCGCGTCTCCGTGGCAACCGCATCAACTGTACGGGTTATCTATGGGCGGTAGCTTGCGCCACCTAGCTTAGATGAAATCGGTCAGTGTGGTTCGTCCTCGTGTTGTCATGTCACGCTTCAAAACAACCATTCGGGGTTGCGATTAGCAGTTCAAAAACAAGCAAATGATGGTGATAATGAGTTCAAACCAGCATTTATTTTCTCCTAAATGTCACACAAATGTCAACAACAACAAAAAAAAACAATAACAACAACAAAAAAGCCCGATATCGCATCCGTCGAACCTAGCTGCTTCGCAGGTTCGCCGGAATCGTGCCAAGCGACTCCGGCGGTTCCGCCGGAATGCTTCGATGAAATCGATGCACTCGATATTCCACAGAGACCTCTTTCTGACAGATAGTCGGTGTGTTATCATCACTGTAGACTTTCACGCTGACTTAAGAAACGGACACCGAAGAGAGCGGACAATGCCTAAATTACGCAATGTACGCGTTCGAAATTGTGACACACTTTACAAAGCCTATTCGAACAATACAGGATGCAGTCCAGTTGTCATAGCGTACCGCTACTGTCGTTTACAAGCTGAGACCGCTTACAAGCTGAGACAGCCCAATTGAAAATTTCTGGCCGGCTAAATAGTTCAGAGGTTTCACTGTGTCCGCCGTTCCCGTACATTCGACGACGCTTTTTCGATCGTGAACCACTGCCGGTGAGTGCGACTAGCACATGATTATAAATACCAGACACATTAGGTCATCCTTGATTCTAATTAACCCTACCTTTGGCGGGTCATCGAGCTCCAGATTTTGCCGGCACCCCAACACCACGGCCCACCACCACCGGCTCGTTAGGTCGATAGGCCTATCGAGAATCGAGGGTAGCGCATCCTCGGAGCAGTCCACGTCCACGCACACACTCGCCCAGTCAAGCGCACAAACGCTAAATACGCAGACCAACACGGGAACACGACAACTGCACACGACACACAGCAAGAACGACAGGTTCAGATCCCAGAAATGAGCATCTCGCACACTCCGACTGGCCCCCTACAACCGGATTCCCGAATGAGCTAGGCACTAGCGCGAGGGCTTCTGGGATAGCCTCCGTCGTCGCCGTCGACGTCCAACGTTGAACGTCGAGCATGTCCAAGTTCGTCGCAAGCTGCGCTGGCGCACGTTGAGCTGCTCAGCGCAGCGCCGCGTTCAACTTGACGTTGGAGTATAGACACCCCGTTCGCAGACAGCGTCAGCGAGCGTGAACGAGCGCGTTGACGTCACGGCGGAGTATAAACAGCCCTTAAGGTTTGCCGTGCAGAAGACTCAACTTTTCTCGTAATGATAAAACAGTAAAATATCTTCCCCCGTGTACTAGGATTGGTCACTTACCGTGCGTTTGTTCAGAATTCTAGGATTTTATTTTATGTACGGCAAAAATCCCACAGGTCTAGGGTGCCGGGTTTGTGCAGCTGTACAAGAAACTGGAGGATGGGTAGAATTACCATCGCGCCCGAGTCTTTTATGTCTCTAGATGTGTTGCCAGATCTAGTGGTCTGCTGGAGTGCAGCCCATCCAAAGGCTTGGTGGCCTTAAACGGCCATCTGCTCGCACTGCAGTGGGGCTGGAGGCCTACCTGACCCGGTTTCAGTGGGACATGGCCAAGTACCCCATCAAGCAGTCCCTCAAGAGCATCACTGAAATCATCAGCAAAGTGGGTGGATCCCCCTTTGGTGTCCGTGCCAGCACCCTCCAAATGCCCTTGCATTTATTGAAAATCAATATTGGCGGCTACCTTTGTTTGCCAAGTCCCGTAATGCACAAAGTGCAGTATCTAAAGAAGATATTAAATTTCTAAGAGCATCGTTAATTGGTGTCAAATGACCCGATGTCGCGCAACGTGGTCATGCGATGCAACGTCACGGGGTCAAGTTCTGTCACGTGACATCGTGGCATTGTGTGACCTGACATCATTGTTGTCACGTGACTTGACATCTCGTGGGGTTAAGTCATGATGTTGCATGATGTGAAATCATGTTACGTGGTGTCCCATGTCTCCAAGACTCGACACTGTGCCACGTGAGTTGAAGTCTCGCACAACATGGTCAAGTGCCGTGACATCACGGGGTCAAGTTGTGGTGTCACGTAACGTTAATATGTGTGTATACGCCAATGCAGTTGCCGCGTAAAATTAATTGGTGTATATATACCAATTCAATTTCCATATGAAATTAATTGGTGTATTGGCATCAATTGGTGTATATACACGCATTCAATTTCGCCCCTACAGTTAGCGGGAAAATGCTTCCCACATGACCTGTAACGTGTTGCAGACGTATGCACAAATTTCTGGGAGCAGGCATTCCGGGAAGATGAATTCTATGTTTTAATAGCAATGTCTATTCCCTGCAGCAAGTGTCTCAGATCGACGGCGACCTCAAGAGCAAGTCCGCTGCTTACAACAACCTCAAGACTCAGCTCCAGTCCATCGAACGCAAATCCACGTGAGTTGGTTTTTCTGTCCGTTTGCTGCCAGCGTTGTTTCCTTCTCGGCTTCAGAGGATGCCGTGGAAGGCGTCCGAGATTTTAGTTTGTTTCAGCATAACTTGGCAGACGGCGAAAGCTACGGCCCAATGGGAGCTTTGAAAAGAGGCACGTGGCATGGTACCGTCAAGAGTGCACTCCTTTCATGGAGAGCCGTCGCATATTTTGCGCCATTGCTTCGATTGGCTCTCGGGGACCGTAGGTTTTGTTCTTTGGCAAGGAAATGGACTGTAATGCTCCTACTATCTCAAATACTGCACTGCTTTGACTGTAGTTCGCCTCACCCATAGAACAGCCATGGGCCGCGACGTCCAATCACTGTTAAAGTCAGCGAGCAACGTGAGGAAACTGTAGACGAATACAGGAGACAGGATAGACTCACAACTCAATATTTCATCTAGAAAAGAAGAAAGAAGATAACGCAACCAACAGGCACATGCTCGTGGAACGAGAATTCTAGGGCGCAGGGCGATGGCTTCGGCGCATCGAAGCGTTTAAAAACGGAACTTCCTTTTCAGATAGTGCAGGGGTGGAACGGCTGCGCCATTTGCGCCATTTTGCGCCAGGCGCGTTTGTCTGCGCCATCCTGCTTCATGTTGCAGAAACTGCGCCACAGCCAATATCTCGCGCCATTATGCGCCGAATCGCACAACGTGCGCAAAACTTTTTTTATTTTGTCTTGGTTTCGGTTTTTATCGACTCGATTGGCAGCAATGAGCGCGTTTAGCCTGGTTGGCCTTGCAATCCTTTGTTCTGTCTATTCTCCCTGTGTATCCAGAGTCGGAAGCGCGCGAAAAAACTCTGATTCTAAGCACTATACCACCTGCGACTGGATTGTTATTCTTCAACCCTAAGCGGTTAAGCTAGTCGGCCGAGGTGAGGTCAAGTCGTTAAGCGTTAGATTGCCTGAGGCTCTGCGGCCCGGGATCCGGACGTCGGCCAGTTAAAAACACATTCGCAAAAGATTCCTTTTAGTACTTCATCGTTAGAAGTTGGAACCGCATTCCCGCAAGATAAATCGTCATTTAATAGAACGGAAACGCGGTCGATCTGAAACATTGCCGACCAGCAGCTCTCACGTGAGCGGTAGATCTGCTCGACATACTTTAACCTTGCTTCTGCTTATTGCTTGGAATACGATAACTCCGTTAATCGTAGTGTGCTGCTTCGATATTGAGTTGCACAATAGGATAAACTCGAAATTTGTTGCCCTGTTCCTCCGCGCAACTGCTCGTCCGTTGCTTACGCGCGTCACGTGGTTCGCACATATATAATTACTATGTCGAGCACGTGTGGGTTGTGCGATAAGCAGTGCTGGTTTGCATTTTGAGCAGCTGAAAGCCACCCAGAAAATATCAAGGACACTACCTTCAGAAACATATGGTACTTGCTTTTTGATTCTCATTAATGCTCACAAAGTTTCAAGTTTTCGCATCTGTTACACTGTTATCTCACCTACCTAGGTCCCTAACCACTCATGTTCATCGGTGCTGCTAAGCACAATTGAAATTGCTCCCGTGCTCGTCTAAGACACAAGCTGAAGTGCAATGAAAAGTGATCTGAGCTGCTCCCTACCTGCTCCAAAACAGCTGTTTCAGCTGCTCCCGTGGCTGCTCCCAAGTACATTTCACGAGTTCCACCCCTGAAATACCTGGGAGTAATATTTGACAGCTACCTAAACTGGCAACAGCACGTAACTTACACCTGTCAAAGATTAACATATGCACGTTAGAGTATTGCTAAAGGCTCGGAACTGTTTCGACCTTCACACCCTAAAAATTGTTTACTTTCGAATGTTTCAAAGTCGCTTCAGCTACAGCACAAAAGCTCGGGATAGGACCTACAATAGTTACCTCGTACCAGTGATTAATTTAGGGAAAAGAGGAGTTAGAATTATAAACCACTCACATTACACATCAAAATCGCACATTTTATTTAATCGACTTTGCATTCTTACATTCTGGGAAATAATAAAACACAAAATCGCTACGATGTTCCACGGAATTGTAACTGATAACAACCCCCTCCCAATAATGATACTTTTTTAAAAGGTACGCACCTGACCAGAGGTAAATTTATCTGGGCAATCTAATCTTCCACCATGTCATAATATATACGAGGAAAGACTAATTCAATTTTGCGGCCCAAAATAAGTGAGCACCCTTCCGAATGATCTTGGTTCACCTAATTTTAGTCAAGCTCAACAACACTACCTTCTGCTTTCTTAAATCACCTTCACCCTCATAACCATCCTCTTGGTTTATTTAAATTTGTATTGCTCCTACGATTATATATAAGGTTGTTGCATATTTTTGTTTGTAGGATTTCCGTATAGATTCCGACTAACCTGCGTTGCTCATCCCACGCCATAATATAACAAACCCAAACTACCTAGCCAATTCGCTATGGGTCCGCGCGTTTTCTCAGTGAAGTGAAATGTATTTGTACCTCGATGATAATGAAAACTAATTGAGTTGAATTGAAATGCCTCTATACTCATTAACCCTGGGACTAGGAAGACGAAAATAAGTTACCACGCGACACTCCTAGCCTCGGGGTTTAGATCGTGGTGTCTTCTGACCAGCCCATCTGCATACTTCCGCTTCTCGAAAAGAAATAGATAGTCTGAGGAAAAATTCCGGGGAGCAAGGCGGTAGGTTGGCCTGGTTGGGGATCGTTGAAGATCGTGAAAAACAGCGCTCAGAGGGACAGGGCAAAGGGAACGAACGCAATGCTTGTTTGTCTTGCATTGCTTCCTTTTTTGTCCTGTCCCTTTGAGCGCCGTTTTTCGTGAAATTGCGAGTAGAGTTGCAGGTTTGCGGGAAATTGTCTCAGGTGTGACGGTGGTCTCTCTCTGCCCTCGCAGGGGGAGCCTGCTCGTCCGTAGCCTGGCCGACCTGGTGCGCAAGGAGCACTTTGTGATCGGGTCGGAGTACCTCACCACCCTCCTCGTGGTGGTGCCAAGGTGAGCGGTGAATCGAGTCGGGGGTTTGACCCGCTTTAACCCCCCGACATCTTGCAGGATTTTCTACAAGGACTGGTACGCCAAGTACGAGAAGCTGGCGGACATGGTGGTGCCAAAGTCTTCCCAGTGAGTCCATGCTTCCCGTGCGAAGCGCTAGTTCAAGTTTGTCATCCTCGGAGACATCTATCGGGACGTATTACAGGAGAGAAGCGAACGAGTCGACAAAATATTTAAATGAATCTCTATAAGCAATTTTGAGGCAAACAAGTACAGAGACTGAATACACACACCTGAAAACGCTTTGGGCTTAAAGCAGTACGAAAGATGGTTAGTATCAATGACTACGAGGGGCGTACCATATTGATTTACGATGAATTTTTTACCGCAAGTACCGGTCACTCGGAGGTCTGCACATTCTCGAGAGACTCCCCCAGGAGCCGAATGCTTTTGCACTACCTGTGTGACGGCCGCGTGGACGGTTGCTTCCACCTTATCAATGACCGTAAAATGGCGTCTTCGCGGGGCTTTTTTTTCGTGCCGCCCAACAGACGATGACTCCTGGAGGACCGGTCAGGTTATACGCACGCACGACCAAGCTTTCGATGGGTCCTGTCGGGTGCACTGCTTCATCGCTGTGTCGTGCGCATTCGCGTGAGGCAGCGATTGCCGGTGTCCGATTGGGTTCGGTCGTCCTCTTGGCACGTCATACTACCGGCGAGATGTTTGGTCGCGCGTGGGCATGGCCTGGCCGGGCCCCCAGTGGTCATCACCTGTTGGGTGCCACGAAAAAGAACCCGCAAGGACGCCATTTCGCGATCATTAATACGCTGGAAGCAGTTGTTCGGTGTAGCTATCAGGCGCTCCCAAAAAGTGGTTTTATCCGGGCATGAAGAGGCTGTCACACGGGTGGTGCGAGGGCATTTGGCTTTGGGGCTGTCAAGAAGGTAAACATGTGCGCCGACTTCTAAGTGACCAGTATCTGCGTCAGAAAAATAAATTATAAATCAATGTGGTGTCCCTCTCACATAATATCAGTTGACGAATTCCATTCACCGATGCTTAGCGAAAGGAGGGAAGTTTGTGTCGATTAGTTTGCGATTGTAATGGTTCAATTTGGAGAGGATGATTGAAAGGAGATTGCGTTGTCCGTTCACAACGCAAACAGAGACTAGAGGACAGCGACGCAAAGAGACTTGGAAAGCCGGTGCAGTCTCGCTCCGTGCATTCAAATGATCATTATGTCTACCCACTTGCACGTTCCACCTTTTGTCACATTTATGTTTCGTGGATTCCATTTTATTGTGAGCGAAGATGCGCCACAGGTGCCTCGTTACGCTGCACATGACCAAAAAGGAGTTACGGAAGCCACGAGACTTTTTTTGTGCGAGGAAAAAGCCATATTGCTTTCTTCGACATATTTTTTTGTTGGTGGATTTTAATGGGTTGTGTTTGTGTAAAAATGAAGGCGTGCATGAACGTCTTGTGGGTTTCCCTCACTGGTGCGGAGAGCTGAACAGAAGCAAGATCACGCATTTGTGCAGGCTGGTGCACGAGGATCAGGAGCACGGCCTGTTCACCGTAACCCTCTTCTTCAAGGTGGTGGAGGAGTTCAAGCTGCACTGCCGGGAGAACAAGTGAGTGCCCCGAGAGGCGTCCGACACCTGCCAGTTGTTACCCCAGCCGTGCAAGCCCCTGGGGCTACCTAAGGCCCTTTGGACGGGCTAGTTGAGGAAACTCTACGTCCACGGCGCTTTCAAGTGCCAGTCCCAAGAGCTGGCCTTTTGTTTGCATTTGGGTCCGTACGGGCACGTAGCCAGGATTTTGTTTTGGGGGAAGGCCCGCCCATGACAAAATGCTGTATGAGGGGGAGGGGGGAGAGGAGGTCCCAGCAAAATGGAAGATTTCAGAGGGGGGGGCTTGGGCCCCATGGGCCTCCCCCCTGGATACGTGCCTGGGTCCGTAGCATACCTTGACATCACCTTGTTCATTGGACACGGTGCGACTGTAGGCTTTAACCCTTTTTTGTCGAATGTTGCCTACAGGCAACCAACTGCATAATAATTATTTTTTTGTTTAATGGTTTCAATTTTATTACGCTTTTTTTTTAATCTAGTAGTCTGGCAATCTTCTTGGAGATTGAAACTAGAGCGCCATCTAGTGAAACAAATAGCTGAGGAAACAAAAGAAGTTTGGCACGCAAAGGCTCGGCGACCGAGAACGGCAGAAAATGTGGATAAGTGTTTTTCTCTGGCCACTAATATTTTACGATAGGAGAACATCTTACTTGAGGCTATCGTATGTGCAGATCTTGTTAACATTTAATCATGATCCATGTAGAGGTTATGCAAGGAAGCCACTTTCGAACTTTTGCCTGGTGTTGCCCACAGGCAACAGAGCTATCTTGCAAGTTTACCGTACAATTTTTTTTTTCACTTCAGCTCTGTTCTTTTATTTAATTTTGTTAGACATTACTATCTTAAAAAATAAATCTTTCAAGCAATTTTTGTATATCTCGTCAATAAAGGGTTAAAGGGACAATGAAGGCGATTTTAAACAATTTTTTTAAATGGTGTTTTTAGGCTTCTTGGGAACCTGGCCTACTGCCCAATTTTTTTATAGACATTTGTGACGCGTATTTCTGTACTTACGAAAGAACTGAAGAAACCGAAACTGAACTATCTGCGTTTCTCGTTTTTGGGCCTCCGAAAACGGAGGTGACGTAGGGAATGTGAATTGTCGGTACCGGTCGAGACTCTGGTTACCGCGGTGGGTTATAGCAGCGCGGTGGCGCGGTCGTTTCGTCCGACCAACATGGACGGCAATGCCGCTCTCGCGAGCGAACTTGGGCTCCCGTTCAGTGACCCGGCACCGACAGAACGGGAGATGCTCCTAAGGACACGGAACTCTGGAATCCCTCGTCGCCGCCCAGCTCGCGTGCTCCGCGCTGTGTTCTTTATTTTATATATTTTGTTTGCCCATAGTTGCTCGTTGCCCGTTTCGCGTGCAGTGTAGAAAAGAGAAAAATAATTATGGTGTTTTATTTACGGTTTAGTTATCATTTTCGGTTCGATTTATAGTTTTCATGGCTATTCAAGTGGAATTAGAGCAGTGTTCATGAAAACCACGAACCAAAGCGTGACCGAGGGCACGTTTCTCATTTCGACCAATCGCTGACGCGTCTCTTGTGACGTCACGCTTCCAGGCCCCACAGGGTCACCTGACTTCCGCTTCTGCTGGTTTCTCCCGCAACGCTCGGGGGCGTCGCCTCGATCGATCCCGGTACGATTATTACCGCGACTGTTTAATTGATTCGCGCGGCACACAAGCGCCGGTTTCGGCTGAAATTTGGGCAACGTGGCCTGAGACGTGCCGGGAACCCAGTTCAATCGCCAAAAAAATATTCGAAATTGCCTTCATTGTCCCTTTAATCTATTTTGTCACAAAGGATGGTTACTTTGTGTGACTTTACTGAAAGGGCCGTCTCTAATCAATGGGAGTCTTCATTTTCACGAACCAGTGACAAGCTGCTAAGGCCCATTGACTCCCCTGTAAAGAGACTGAGTTGTAGCACCAGAAAAGGTTTCATAGGTCACAAATGGCATGTCCCAGGATAAGCACAAATGTTGTTGCAGTCTTGCCAGTTTGGTATCCAGCCTTTTAGCAGGAAAGTCGAGGGGTTCGTTATCAAAGACTCGAGATGCGCAGGCCGTCTGTCTGAAAAATCGAGGGTTATCGTACTCTTTGCAGGTTTGTGGTACGGGAATTTGTGTACGACGAGTCGGCGCTCTTGGCGGGCAAGAATGAAATCGCCAAGCTGGAGAGCGACAAGAAGAAGCAACACGTGAGTGGATCGCTGGGGCACAAGCTCCTGGCTGCGGAAGTTAACTGTCACACTCCAGATTGAGGCAGAGGCCGTATCTGGTAATGGGAGCTTTCTAGGGACCCTATTTGTATTTGTATTGCTGATTGTGCTGTTGCAGGAAGGGTAGAATCATACTTCCATTGAAGCAATAGCCCCTTTTCCACATTCAGTGCCATGAAAAGCAGTTTCACTTTCAACAAACGAATAGCACTACTACAACTGTAATTCATTTGGGCACCGTCAGGTTCGCACGTCGATAGCAGAATTGGTTCTTTGATCACCTCGTAATTCTTTCTCGGTTTGTTTGTTTTGATGTTGTGAACATTAGAACTGACTAGTACAAAGTGGCGACCCACAAGCCCCCTGGAATCTATTTCCGCCATCAAAGGCTCTAGAGCCAAACCTGTGCCGAGAGATTGATTGGAGTACATTGGGAAAGAAACGCTTACGCGGTTGTATCCACTGGCATCTCGAACGTGCAGGCCTCCTCCATCCTCCGCTCCATGGTATCTCTCCTTCGTAGGCCCAAAGAAGGCTGCCATTAGTTTGGCACAGATGCCAGTGCTGAGATGATGATAGTAGTGATGTTCGAATATTCTGATTTTCTAATAGTAGTTTCGAATAATACGCTATTGGACATTTGTTGTTATGTGAACTGTGATATTCCTACTTTTCGAGGTTTTGATTGCGGCTGGGTTTGCCCTGTGTCGTGCACTTTCACCGAGCACTGCGGGGAAGCAATACACGCGGAGCTCCCGGGTATTGCTTCCCCGCAGTGCACGGGTGCGATGTGGGAAGCGCACTCCATGGGTCGAACTGCCGCGATTATGCGAGAGTGTATGTTAAAGGGAAGCTAAAGCGGTTCTGCATTTGAGTAAAAACACTTACATTGTGTCCAGTTAGCCTCCAGGATCACGAATATTGAGTTAATTTTTCAATTTGGTGCATGGAGGCTGCGGAAATTTATTTTCGAGGTACCGCCGAAGCCTCTGTTTCGGAGCGTCGTAAAAGGAGTTTTCGGAATCTCGGCTGTCGTGCATCTTCAGTGCCTATCAAAGCTATGCACGCGCACTCTCGCTAGTTTTAAAGGAAGGTCAGAAAAGACATCTTGACATGGTGCCAGCGCGGGGAATATACCCGGCGAGCTTGCGATTGCACGCGCTGCCTACACTAGCGACAAGCTCTTGGCGGCCCGAAGATCCTTTTCAAGAACCTCTTCAGCTTCCCTTTAAGCAGCCATATCTCGACAGCCCACATTCATCATTCGTGCTTGTTTTTTCTAATTTTGTCAAATTTTAAATAGAAGAAAGAATATTTGTATATAGCGAGCATATTTATAAATCCCCCAATTAGGAAATCTGGACAAATGTCGTTTACATGCCACAGTTTGTATAGTTACGTTAAAATTAACAGCTTCAAAGTGGACAAGTGCAAGGTTGGGAACAGCCTTCACGAATTCGGCTGAATTTTCGTTTAAGCATGGTAGTGAAAGACTGAGGAACTGTTTGATATTCGATTTGAAAATATTCGGCCAAAACCACTATTCCCATCAAACTCAAAATCCACTATTCGCACGTGCCTAGAGGATAGTTATCAGATTTGCGGGACTGAATTTCGAAAAGGGTCTATTGTAATGTGATTGGGACACTCTTAGTTTTCTGGCAGCACTCATAGTGCCGAAACCTAACAGCAGTGTGGACTATTGGTAACAGATGGGTATTGTAGCGTGGCGACATGTCGCCGAGAGTTTGTGTGGTTCTGTGCCAAGCTTCCTCTCCTTTGAACAGGGTCTGTTAATCCGCTGGCTGAAAGTGAACTTCAGCGAAGCCTTCACTGCCTGGATTCACGTCAAGGCGCTGCGGCTTTTCGTAGAGTCTGTCCTCAGGTCAGTTCCAAGTTGCGTCAAACGCGATGGGCGCTTGCACCGCAATCTTTTCGTGAATCGCAATGACGCTGTTTCTATGGAACAAGTTTGTTATATTGATGCAATTTATGCCAGTTTTGTACAAGGAGGCAGACGACTCTCTCGTGCGGCAGCGAGTGCGACAATAGGTATCAAAGAGCGTTGGGAACATACGACACACTCTCGTTGGGAAGAGCAAACATTCGTTGAAAGCAGATGCAAAGAAAGTACAGGCCCCACTCTGTCTAGGCTTTGTCACGTGGTGGGTGTGGCAGAGGAATGTAAAGCGTTGATTTTGTTAATGCGTAAAAGCAGCTGGTGTCCAACACAACCGGCTGCCACATGCGTGCCCCACTCGGTAAGTCTCGGACGCATCTCACGTAACTGTGGAAGGCATAGCTAGGATGAGAAGACGATGCAGAGAGCACTCGGTGCTTGACACGCCGAATGGAAGATGGAGGAGACTAAGAAGGGTCCCTCTGTAGGTACGGGCTGCCAGTGAACTTCCAAGGCATGCTGCTGCAGCCGCAGAAGAAGACCGCCAAGCGACTCAGGGAGGTGCTCAACCAGCTGTACAGCCACCTGGACACCAGCATTGCTGCCGGACCCATCGACGTGAGTGGCCGCAAAACCTCGAGAGCCCTTGCTTCTTTATTTTTGCCTGGATGGTTTGTGGCTTCTGGCCCTATTCGAGCGTGGACAAATACCAGCAAACTGAGTGCAGTGAAACTTGTCACAAAGGGGTCTTGAGGTAGTGAACTTTTCATATCCGAATTTCAGCTGTGTGTGTTTATGAACAATAATTTAGGACTAAGAAAACCTCTATTTTCCCATGCACGGGGAGGGAAACGGTAAAAACCGTCGGGTTCTGATGTCGCCACCCGCAGACGACAGGATGCAAGGCGAAAGCGCAGAAACTTCTTTGCGACGAACACCCAAAAGCAGACCAGAGCGTGTGTGCCACCATGTGCGTCTAACTACCTCAACCGGATGGTTTTTACCGTTTTCCTTCCTGTAGATGGTAAAGCTTTTTTTTTTTTTGCTTTTTTTTCTTAAAATTTACTCGTGAAGGTTGAATATAGTAATAAATGCACTGCCTACCTGAATAAACCTTCGTGAAAAGTTTCAATGTACTCCGTTTACTAATTTATTTATACAATTTTTTTTTTGTTGTAGTAGAACTTATAATTTTTATGTAGAATGAACCTATATGGGAAGTATGCTAGACGCGTCGAGTTAAGACGTCTGCTGAAAAGGCCATTTCCATCCTGTTTGTGCAGGACATTCCTGGTCTGAACATGGGCCAGCAGGAGTACTACCCGTACGTCTACTTCAAGATCTGCATCGACATGGCAGACACGCACACGCGCGTCTGAGGGAGCCTTTCCTCTCGGACACACTCGTGTCTAGTCAGGAGTTGCCCGGTGACGCACACCAGGGCCTCGTTGTCTGTGCGGAGACATTCCAGATGTTTTATTTCAAGTTGTACAGGATAGCTCGTCATGATCGTGGAAACGGCCCGCAATAAAAAAAAGGTGGGCCCCAACATGTGCGTTGTCCGGACCAGGCCCACTCACTCCATCACAGATTCTTTGGCAGTTTCCTGGGGAGAAAAGAGTAACTTTAACACCCTACCTTCAAAGAGTGCAACTGTAGCACCCTGCGCCAAAAGAGTGCAACTGACATCCCATCTTAGAAGGGTGCAACTGTAGTGCTCTGTGCTAAAGGAGTCCAAGTGTAACACTACCCTAGGAGGGTGCAACTCTAAGAGTGCTACTGTAACACACTATCCTAGGAAGTTGGAAGATGGGCATAATATAATCTCTTCGGGAAGCGAGAGTAATAATACAAACAACAACCTTGCGAGGGGCACAACAGTCATCAACATCCATCCTACTTGGCAGCAGATGATATTAGGATGCCAGCAACAGTACACATAGTACTGTAAGTAACCTATATTTCGTGGCGACTTATAATTTGCAAATAAAAAAAAAGTCGCAAAATATAATTGTGTGAATACTATTCGCAACTCCAGCCCGCCGCTCACTCTCTCGTGGACGAACAAAGAACCAGAGGAGCGGGTACGACGACGGTGGTGGCAGGGACTGTCGGCCTGAGTGCCCCTCGGTGCTGCTATTATTGCATGGTTCTTCCTGGTCGGTGTGTGTGCGTGTGAAGCAGTTTTAACGAAAAAAATGAATGCGTTAAAATAGGAATTGTCGAGTTCCGCCTCGCAGCGGCGTTGCACGAAGGGACCCAGAGGTCTAATTTCATTAGGGACTCCTCGTACGTCGCGTACGCTGCGGATTTCTGGTCTTGTGGTCGCCAGCCCAACCTGCGCTCGAGGCGACGGCAAACGCTCCCGCTATGTCGAGCAATAGGCATCGGTAATGGGTTTGCGTTTCAAGGCCGTTACGGGGAACATGACCATTTCCTCCAAGCACTTGCAAAGAACAGAATGTACGTACTTCAAGATGGCGGAAGAGACTATCCCAGTCTCTTCTGCCATCTTGGAACTACCGCCCCGCCATCTATAGGGCATTGGAGTTGCGAATATTAGTAACTATACGTGGGGCCCAATGAGCAATTCACAGCTCTGATGATAAAATTTTTTTACCACTAGATATTCCTAAGTGCAACATTCTGAAGGTAACTTGAGAAATATTAAGCCCGCACATTCGGCATTGTTTACGGTACGCCGCATATTTTACCTCCTGTATGGTACGGTATGCAGCGACAGCCGCTTAGATTTCTTCAGATATCTTCATTTCGAGTGCAGTTCTAATCAAAATCTGGAAATGCTGCGTCGAGTAATGCACAAGTCCGACCAAGACGAGCAACGCCACGAAAGAGATGCGGCTTGCCTTGGCAGCCTGGATGGCCGCCGTCCAGTCTTTGGCCGCGATCTTCGGGATGGCCACCCGCAGAATGTGCAGCGCTCGCTGGCTGTTCTCCTTCATCGTCTCGAGCACCTGCTTCACGTCCACCTGAAAGAGGGCGCACAAATGCAAATGTGCGGACACGGCCGCGGAGGTCGAGGCGGAACCCACGTGTGCCAAGTCCGTCCGCCAGCTGTCGTAGTCGGTGGGCAGGGCAATGGCGGCGTACAGCAGGCCGGCCTCCTTCGCGAGCACCACCTGCACGCCGCAACGACCGTTTGCGATATTTGTATGCCACTTTTTGATGCGGAAGCTAACCCAGATTTTGCGTTCGAGCTGCACGAGGGTAGAGGGTGGCAAAGTCTGCCTCCTACCGAACCGCTTGTTTGCACGCATTGCGTTATCCGCGTGTCTGGAGTCGCCCTGTGCGGCGCTCCCTCACCTCGGTCCGTGCGTTCTCGGCGTCGTTGCGAGAAAAAAGTTGTAGAGGAGTGACGAGGTGGATGCTTGCTTCCTTCGTCGAGCAAATCTACATTTAATACGGCACCATACAATTGTCGAGCGTGCGTGCGCGTAACCCTGGCATCGGAAATGTGCGGTGGCTCGTGATTAATGACCACGAGCGAAAGCTTCGTACCTAGCACTTGTACCCTTCAACGGACTACTATGTGCACTACCTATTAAAGTTGCGCGCACTAGCAGCTCCATCCTTTTGGGAATTGATATAAAAAATCTTTCAGCCTTTCCACTCTGGGGAAGACGTCTAGAAGGACCTCAGGGTCTAGAACGACCTTAAGGACGACGTTTAGGACGACCTCGAGGACGGCATCTAGGACGACGCCTAGAGAGATTCAGCCTTTCTACTCTGATGAAAACCAGAGTGGAAAGGCTGGAAAGCTTGCCGCCATCTATGAGCGAGGCCAGCAAGCCGGTTGCCTGGTTCCCGCCGTCGCTCATAGATGGTGGTAGCTGTCCAGTTTTGTGTCGACATTTCTTTGCGAGGGACACGATCCTGGGGAAACTAGCCCTTAACAGCTCCGCTGTAAAAATAAACTTTTGTCGGTCGTTAAAATTTTTTTGCGACACCTTGGTTGTTCCCAATTGCGACCGGGGTCGCTGAGGTGCGCCAAGGTGTTCCCAGATGACGCGACCCAAGGAGACTTGCCTCTGGCACGGTGGTCATGTTGATGACGTGGCAGCCCCAGGACCTGAACATGATGCTCTCGGCCGCGCTGGAGAACCGGGGCCCCTCGATGGTCACCACCGTCCCCTTCTCGTGGTGCACCAGATTCAGTTCTCGTGCCACCTGGATCAACAGCTGTGGCACCCCCGTTGGCTGGATTACTTTTTGGAATCGTGGTGGCCATTTCTCGCTTCTGCCGGCGGCTGAGAGTGGTCCCCCTGATACCATCCGTATGCCGGCACCAGTGCCACACTGGCAGAGTCCGGTTAACGCTATGCAAATCCCATTTTAAATAGATTAGTACGGCCGAAAAGTTAGAAACAAATATATATATACGCAAACAGGCGGTCATGTTTTCATTTATGGCCGACCTACTCGCGCACTCCGTTCCCCGATTTTCTTGTGGCGGCTGCCATTTTGGTGCTTCGTGCAGAGCAGGCGCAATTTGGAATCGTTATAGTTCGGAAGTATAGGGAAGCTCGAGCAATATCGTTTCACTCTGCCACAAACTGTTCTAGCATTTCCGAAGAACAAGAACCGTTTTCTGCAATTTCCGACAAAGGCTCGAATAACTAACTTGTCGCTACCCTGAAACGTAGCTTAGTGAATGGCTCTAGGCGAATCGATACCTCTTTCGCCCATTTTCGTTGGCATCGTCGTCTCTTCTAACCCCAGAGTGCAAGGTGGTGCTACCGCCGCTTACAGATCGCACCGCGCTCTGTAGGCTTGCATCGGGAACCGGTCTCGCCCGCACGATCGTCTCATTTTCCCTTTCTAGCCCGCCGTGCCGGTGCGGAAACTTCCCCGAAACCACATGCGCTACCTTTCGAAGCTCGGGATGGAACGGGGAAGCCATGGAAAGGTGGCAGACACCCTTTGGAGATCCCGGCTTGCCGTCGTGAAAGGTGCTTTCTCTCTTCGTCGTCCTGCAACGCGAGTTGGCATTCTTTAACAAGATTGGACGGTTCCTAATAATAGTCCCGAACACGTACATAATAGCGTTGCGTTTTGACTGCAAAGTGCAGTCTGCCCGGCAACAGAAGTCGCCGGGCAGACTGCCGGCCGAACGCCGAGGCAGCGCCGGCGTGCTCTTCGATCAGACGCGAGTGCCGGCCGAGCCTCGTCCTCGAGTGCCTCCGCGCTACTCCCCAGGGGAAGAAACGCGGCATGTTCAGACCTACAGCGACGCTCTCTTCCACGAACCGAGCACACTCCGTCCTTCCCCAGAGAAAGAGCACAAAACCCACGGGAATACATATCTGTAGTTTCTCTACACAACCCGTCGCATTCTTGTTGCCACTGCCTCTGCCGCGCTTGTACGGACGGCAAAGGGGCAACTTTTTTTTTATTTCGACATGCTGTAGTCGAGAAATCCAGCTAGTGCGGTACCGCCGCCAAAGGCCCATCCAAACGGGAATCGTGTGGCAATGCGACTCCAACGCAAGTCGTACGGCGGTCCGCTTCTGTCCGTTTCCTTTGCCGCGGGGGAAGTTCCTTCCGTCAAACTTTGCCCGTGTCCTTCGCGGGGGCCTTGAACGTGCTCGTTGTGTGGGTCTGGACAGCCGCTCGCAACCTCTGTTGGCCATCGGTCCATCACTCAAGGCCTCCAGTTCTCATCGAGTCCCGAAAACGGCAAGAGCTGCGTTCGAAATCTTACCCAAATAGATCCGAGCTACTCCGGCGGGTCGCGTTGCGCGATAATGCGGATAGAGGGACGCTGGACGCGGGTAGGTTTTCGAATGCAAAGCTACAGAACCCTTACCCCGGAGTAAGGTCGAGTAAATTTTGGAACACGTCCGAGGCTACGAGGGCACGGCAGGACGGACGGAAAGCATTGGCAGGTGGCGTGCGACATTGAATCTGACGAGCACCGAGGTCACCGAAAAGCAGAAGAAGCGAGGAGGAAAATCGTAATTTTGGCTCGGTGGTGTTCAAACAGACGTCGGACTGCCGGACGCCTCAACTTACGATTTTTGCCAGAGTCGTGCCGCCCCACGATTCCCGTCTGCACAGGCCTTAACCCAGGGGTCTTTAACGTACTGTCGCGCAGTAGTGAAACAGTCAAACCCGACTATATCAAACCCGTCTACATCGAACGATCCCTTATATCGAACAATTTTTGAGCACAGTAATGTTACAGTGATAATATATAGCAAAAACTATGGTTACATCGAACAAACAGCAACCGCTACCGATATATCGAACTACCAAGAGCGCCGTTTTGCTCTGCAAGCTGGCTTTGCCCAATGCCAGCGGCCGAATTAGGGGAAAGCCTTGCAGAGCACGTTTTTTTTTTTGTTTTTTTGTTTGTGCGGCCGCGTTGACTGCCCGGAAGAAAAATAAAATCTTTTTTTTTGTGGAGGGAGCGGGGAGAGGGTGCTCCGTGATCCATCTCCCCGCTCCGTCCGCAAAAAAGTTTTGGGAGTTTTCGTAGACCGCGTTTCCGCCTCCGCTAAGCCCTCTGCAACGAAGAAGCCGCTACCGCGCTGATGGCCTTGGCTGTAGAGTTCCAGGTCGTAGCGGGTTGCGGAGGGCGTTGCGGGATGGCGAAAACGATCTACGAAAATTCCCTAATATTATATTTTCTTCCGGGCGGTTGTCGCGACCACCCGGAAGAAGGAAAAAAGGCGGCTTGCTCTGCTAGCTCGCTTTCCCCCAACGCAGCCGCCTGCCGTAGGGGAAAGCCAACTTGCAGAGCAAAGCGGCGCTCTGCAGGAGAAGGTGCTCCTGCTCGGATGTGCTCAATGCTCTCGGCATAGTTCGGCGCCTAATGCGCGAATGTAGAAGGCAGCGGCCTCAGCATTTTGGAGTCCGTCGATAGCATAGAAAAATACCGTTATCGCAGATGCAATGAAGAAAAAGCAGCAGAAGATGCAAGACTATTTCATTGTGTAATATATCAGCAGAAAGTGGATTTTTGAGAGTCAAATTCATTAAAACTGTTATATCGAACTGGTAGACGTTTTTTTGCGAGTTCGATATAAACGGGTTGGACTCTACACGACCGCACGCCAGTACGATGCTCGTCCAGATTGAAACGGGCGTGTGTGTCGAGATTTAGCCGAGGATTTCTCGGTTCAGTAGCGCGAGTTTTCGCCACGCGCTCAGAGCTGCAGTGCGCCAAAAACACTGCCCCCCCTGACACATGCGTAACATTGTTTACATTCCGGTTCCAATCTTCCCGGGTTTCGGCAGGTCCTTCAACAAGCTGCGAAGCCGCCCCGTTACCAGTTTCAAAATGAAGTTTGAATGGCTTTATAAAACATCCGCTTTGTCCGGTTGCTACGAGATGTTGTTGCAACCGTACAGCACGATTGCTGCGATTTGGTACTGCAAGGTGGAGCCACTGTGGCTTCACCTCAGTGACTACAGAGAGCTTTCCAGTCGTACAACAGAGGTGATTACCTTTCACAAGCACATATTGCTGCCCCGATCGAGTGAGGCTGCCACCCACATATGCCTCGATCAACTGCACGGCTGCAATTCAAGTACTGAGTCTGACCAGCAGCATGGCTGCTACCCGTTTCCGAGGGAATCGTGTTCGACCCATGTGGCCGCCGCATAATTTCGCGGTGCTGCAGAAAATCGACTGGCAAGCATTTGTTGCACTCTGCCATAAAATACTGAGCAAGCGCCCATCCACAATTTGGAGACAATCTTGAAAGATGCTTATAGACAATTTTGATTCGCTAGTTGGGCTGAGAGACGGTGGTGGTAATTATTTAATGGCACAAAATGCAACCTAAGACATGTTGCACCAGAAAAAATTTGCACTTGGAGGTCTAGCACTCGCACGTGCTTGGAGAGGCAGCGTTCCTACAGTATAGTGGGTGGGCGCGCCTACTGCGGCACTGGTGCAAGCTCTGTACTTTACGGCGGTCGAAGTCCGGCATGACAGTTGTCGCACGGTCGCCTTGCCTGTCAATAAACTGGTCCGGGAAGACCACGTGACCCGGTGCGAAGTCCTCGTGCAGCGAGCCACAGGCCGTGGTGGCAAGGACGTGGGTGCAGCCCATCTCCCGCAGTGCCCATATGTTTGCCCGGTAGTTGACGTTGGTGGGCATGATGCCGTGGTTGCGCCCGTGTCTGCGCAGAAAAAGATCGGTCGGGCGACTGCTGCCGCTGGTGCAGTTCTGAAGAGCGATAAGCCGTTTAAATACGGTGCCAGCCCAGTGTGGCATACTTAATTTGTAGTTCAGTGAGCTGATAGCCTAACATCTGTGAGCTAACCTGCTTTTGTTTGGTAAATATATATTACTATATGCTGATCGTGCAGGTGTGCCTGGTGCTCTATAGTGTCCACTGGCCGCCATAAGTTATGCCTGCTCTTGACAGCACATGCTCGGAGGATGATAACTGCGGATCGCCACGCGACAAGATAATTTTCATGTAGTCTTAGTAATTGTATATTTTTTCGCATTTTATTTTATCTTTCCGTTATAAGCCGCCCTCCCCTCTCATGTAATGTCCCTGAATGAGCCTTTGGGATTACAATAAATAAATAAATATTGAGCCAGACAAAATAGACTGTCTCACGTAAGACATTCATGGAGCATATATGGTGTCTACAGAGCCATGTTTACTGCCAGGAGATGGTGTGAAGTGCATGTCGCGGGTGCAGCGGTGTTGCAGAACCTGAGCATCTCCCTGTCTAATGTCGAGAAGTGCAGCTTGATGGTGTGATCAGCGCGCCATTCCAATCAATTGTCGTGCGTGTATTGTTCAGAGAGGGAACTATGGATGCTCACCTTGCCAAAAGCACGCAGTCCACGTGGCCGATTTGTCCAGAGACGAGCACATCGGAGGGCTGTCGATCGAAAAACAGCTCAGTGATCACCAGAGAGTGAAACCCGGCCGCAGCGACCACTCACCTCTCCAAACGGCGTGGTCACCTTGTGCTCTTTCCGATGCTCCAGGATGTCTGGGTCGTCCAAACCGCTGCCCCCGATGATGCCGACCTGCAGACCGTACGCGAGGTTAGAACCGTGGTGGCGGTGGTGTGCCGGCTTTGCGGCCAATGCACGTGTTTTTCCTTGGCCAAAGCCTCGAAAGCTAGTATCGAGTCTCCGCTCGGGTAGCTAAAGCTTCCTTTCGGCTATTGGGACATCCGGTCACGGGCTATGGCGTACGATCTCGCGCAAAATGGGCGCTTTTAGTCACGCGATCGCATGTCGCGTGCGACTCGCGAGCACGGGACTCTTGGCGCGTAGCGTTTGAATTTCCTTGATACCTTGATTTTCTCGCTCATTGTGGAGAGTTGCTGTCTTGTGCGCACTATACGAGTACCGGTCGGGTCTTTATCCCGAGATCACAGACGGCGAAGGCGGCGAAGGGGCGTGTCACTTTTGAAGCAAGTGCGGTTTGCTGACAGAGAAGATAACTGTAAAATGAGAATCCTGTGAAAACACTACGGGTCATAATTCGTGAAATCATGCCAACCCTCACCGCTGCGCTGCGCAGCGATCGGATCGCGCACAAAATGGATACAAGGTGGGAGAGTTGGTACTGGTTGAACAGGATTCAAAAATAGCCCACAAAAAGACGAGGACAAGCGCTAACTCAACTGAAATGTATTGCCTGTATTGTACCGTGTACGTGAACAAAAGAAAGAGGCAGAAGCATGCGGCATGAACGAGAAAAACACTGGCATGAAGCGGTCTCCCAAAGAGGATATAATGAACGCTTCAAAGCAGGTCGTACGGTGCTTGTCTGTCTTCCGTTCCTGTCCTAGTCTTTGTGCGCTAATTTTTCATCATGTTGTACCAACACTACACGCACAAATCTTTTTTTTTTTTTTTTTTAAACCAAGTGTCCGTTTAGTGAATCCGGGTTGTTAATTAGACCAAGTAGCGCTTTATTTGTACTAAACTCGATCGTCTACACACTCAAAGGCGACGCTTGCTTCACGTGTTCTTCTTCATGAACTTGAGGTACTTGTTGCCGTCGAAGTTGTCTTCTATCTCTTCCTGGACGACCAATTTTTCAGGGGGCTTCCTTTTGACCAGCACAATCTGTTGCTGCTCGGGTGTGAGCTCTTCGAACTTCAGGGGAAGCTGTGCAGAGAATACACATCGTCAGCCTTGACCGACGGTCGCAAGCGTTAACGGCTTACCCGAATTAACTGTCGCGGTTCGTGGTACCTCACGTTTATCGTCGATCCATCCGGCTGTACAACGACTGTGGGATACAATCGCACGTAGGTGGCTCGCTTGATGCGGCTGATGCTTGCGGTGTTGGAGTTGTTCCGGCACTGCGTCCCGAGCGCCGACCGGCAGCCGTGCACGCTCGGGGACCTGGAAAAACATGATAACCGCCTATCCGGAGCTGCCGAGATGCCGCAAGTAGTAAGGGATTACCTTAAAACGGTGAAGATGGCTGACCACATCTGTGAGCCGTATTTTCTTCGAGCGATTCGACTTCAGCTGCTTCAGCTCGCAGCTCCCGCGAGCTTAGAGATAAAGACAGTAAATGATTTAGCGTGCCGAGCAACGTTGGTGCCGAGGGATCTGATGCAAAAGGAATCCGCTCTGTATTTACGGCGCTCAAAGCAAACGCGACAAAATAAACCATCGAGTTTATATGAAGTACTTTTATTGAAATTTATTAGTGCTAGACTTATCTTAATATATTGACATTCTCAAAACAAAAATTGGAGTTAATTCTATTCCTCTCACAGCGAGCTAGCGCGCTTTGCGACGACATCGACGACATCATCATTCCCGTTCATCATCAGTATCATTCATAATGTCCCAATCAGTGGTCCCAAAGGTCATCCTGGTGATATGATATCCCACACTACCTGGTGATAGTTAGGGGGTAGAAAATTGGCTTAGAAGGGCGCGAGAAATCAAATGTTTGTCTTTCTTAGACTTAGGCTAGGTGGCGCAAGCTACCACCCGCTACAAAGGGTATAGCCAGTAACATCCATCCATCCATCCATAATCCCACATCCACGTTCTTCGGGGTTTCGCCTGTCTGCGCGGGAAAACGTTGGGCAGTCAAACATCAACGTTAAATGCAAAGTCCTATCAGCTCCATTCAGTTGTGACAACGTTAGAATCTCTCGTATTTACGTGCAAAGATACCCGGCAGAATCTTTGGACTGTTGAACCGGTGACTCGGGCTGGAGTGTCCTGTCGACTGGGCCGCCTTCAGTTTCGCTTCGTGGTTTTGTCGTACGGGAGGCCGGAAACGATGTTGCGCAGTGCCCGCCTCAGGAAAGAACTGGAAATGCTGAACACGCAGCTTCCCCCCGGAATCGTCTGCAACGCAGCGAATGAGAGCATGGACCAGATAGAAGCAGGTAACGGACAGCCCACCCAATGGTGTCGGAATCTTTTATACCTTCCCTCTCTTTTTTTCTTCTCTGCAGTCATTTTTGGTACCAGTGGCACACCGTACGAGGGTGGCAAGTTTAAGATAAGTATTCAAATTCCCGAAAGGTGCGTTTCTAGACGTATGATGCGAAGTGGAACTTGCCTGACGTGCTGTCTTGCTTCGTGTCTAGGTATCCGTTTGACGCACCGAGAGTCAAGTTCCAGACGCCAGTGTACCACCCCAACATCGACTCTGCTGGCAGGATCTGCCTCGATGTCCTCCAGATGCCTCCCAAGGTGTCTTTATGTTACATTTTTCTTTTTTTTTTAGCTATTCAGTTCTCTGTTGCGCTGCGCGTGTAAACATTGGTTCTGCATTCCTGGCGCGTAATGGGCTGGAGCCTCAGGCGTGCTACCTTATTCTGACATGATCCTCGCAAGTATCTGCTGGCTGCAATGCTCACATTGCAAATGTCTCTAAAAGATGGCACATACTATATCAATTTCCCAAAGACAAGTCTCGTTTAAGAAGTTATCTCGCATTTGCCAGCTATACCCGTTTTTACCTCAAGAACCATAGTAAACAATGTCCGGCTCCTCGCGGAGAATTACTAATTTTCCCCCTTTATGTGGAGAATTAAGATATATGTAGGTAAATTTTAGATGAGATATTTGTTACCTTATCATGCCGTACACATTCCAAAAGCCAGAAGCTCAGACAACCAAATCCCGTAAGGGCTACTTTGCGCCGCGTATGAACAATGCGCAAAACTTGCTTTTTTTTTTTTTTTAGTCGAAAGCGGGTACACAAGGTTTCCAGGCCTCCGATTCAAAGGAGGGCTTTGGCACGTGTAGTCAACATAACGTTAATGTCTAGGCACTGGAACTTGCCTGCAGGGTCGCTGGAAGCCGTCCCTGAACCTGAAGGCAGTCCTGCTCTCGCTCCAGGCGTTGTTGGCACAACCCAACCCGGATGATCCTCTCGTACCTCATGTGGTGAGTAACCTCTTTGCTGTCATAGGACCACGGAACGATGGTTTCACAGTAGTAGCAATAATAATAATACAGTAAAACCTCGTTATAACAAAGTTGAAGGAGCGGTCGTAATTATTTCGTTATAACCATTAGTTTGTTATAGCCACTGTCCATTTATTCCCACTATTAGCAAGCAAGGGGAATTATGATTGCTTTGTTATATCCATTAGTCTGTTATATCCCGTTTTGTTATAACGAGGTTTTACTGTAATAAATTATTGTTTCGTTTATTTTTACTACAAACCATCTGTTACAGTACGTTGTTGCCCTTTCAGGCCGAACAGTTCAAGTTGAGCAGAGAGTTGTTCAACAGTCAGGCGGCCAAACACACGCGTCGCCACGCTACCTGAGATGGAGCCGCCCACCACGTCGGAAAGGGTCTCGGTTCTCGACTGCGAGGAGACCAGCCCTGATCTCAGGGTGAAAGCCGGTGCCAGTCATGTATACATGTATCATAAAGCTTGCACGTGTCCTTCTAGTTACTTCGTTTGAGTCGTGTCTGAGCGGCGCTGGTTCGCACTCGTGCATTTGCCGCGCTTTGCTTATGTTGGCCCTTGCTCCGGGGCACGGCGGATTAGACGGATGCTCTCCTTTGGCCCAATGGGGACATCTGCAAATGTTTCTTCGCTAAGTGATAGATTCCTTGGCGGGGCCTCTGCAAACGGTGTGCATGTATCGTGTTTGGGGCACATTGTTTTTCATTGATTTGTCGGGAAGGCAGAAACGCGGCGCCTGTGCAGCTCTGTGCTCCAATTAACCCCCGAGCCGACAGTGCGGCTGGAGCTCCACGCTGATTGAACCAGTCAGGTAAAAGAGGGACAGACGACCGGTGCAGTGAGGATGTAGCTTCCGCCAAACTGTCAGCCGAGTGGTGAACAGGGTACTCTGGTGTAAAAGTCTTCTTGCAAAGGCTTGAGCTACCAAACACCACACACTTTCTCGAGAAAATTTACCCGAGTGTCGTGTATTAACTGTATACGAGCCAATTCTTCGGTTTTTGAGCAAGGTATGGAGGATCACTTGTATCGATCAAAGTTGGCGTCCCTCGGTAAATGCATCACCGTGGCGAGACGTGCTGTCAAGTCTCGAATTTTAGTCGAGTTCCACAAACTCGTTCCTGTATTCGGCACAGTGACTGCGGAGGTTGAGTTCTTGGTAGAGTGCCTCGATGGCGGCCTCTTCTGGTCCCCCGGAAGCTTCTTAGCCGCTTTCTCCCATGGCCTCACTCGCTACGGTGCGGCGAGCGAGGAAAATCTGGAGCGTTCCCGTTTAAAGCTATTGCTTTATAAAAGAGCAGCTGGAATATGGGAGAATAAAACTCACCTGGAGTCGCAAGCTTGCTGCGTCGTATGTTCCCTGCAACTCTCCGTCGAATGCAGACTGCAAAGAAGTCGGGGCACCAAGTTTCCTCCCCGCTTGACTTTTGAGCGGGTGGGTGCCTTGACAAACCACAAATCTTTGGACTCAGTTTTCTAGTTGGTAGACCCCTCCGCAACGACGTTGGTTTCGTGTTTTGTTTCTGTCTTTACGGTCCTACAGGCTGTGGGCCGTAAAACTGACTTTCCCTACTTTTGTTTCACCGGTTGTGGACACTTTGGGGTCGGCGCCGGAAGGACTTGGATTGGTTCAATCGTGCGTCGTCTACTTGCCACGCTGCTACACGTCGTCTGCTGTTTCAAGCTGTATGGTACTTGAAATCGTCGCGGTAAACAGTACTGCTGCCTCCGCATCGCTGGGCCAAAGAGACGCTGAGCCTAAGGTAGCTTCGTAGCTCGCTTTTTAGCGGTACACGGCGTCGGATTCCTCAACTTGGACAGGAGTGCTGACCTCCAGAGTTTAAACTGGCAAGTGTCGCTGACCTGACCTCACCTCCTCGGTTGGGCGACTCCAATCCTGCGATATGCCTGTACCCTGTACTGCCTGTATGCCTCTGCACCGCCGCCACTGTTCCTAGGGTGCGTATGTAGGAGCCCTATTCTTAATTCCGAGCCAACGCCCACCCAAAATGAAGAGATAAATGGTGAAAAACATGGGGTGGGCTATCTTTGGGGATGCCACAGCAAAATTTTATCAGAAATAATGATAAGAACCCGGGCACCCGCTACAAACCGCGTGACGCAGGAACTGATACTGCAGATCGCGGACACGGCGAATTCGCGTTTCACGATGCGATAAACACGCCGGAATTCACTACAAACTCCTGTGTCACGGGAAAATATACCGCAGGTTGCAGACGCAGCAGATTCGCGTTTGACAGCGCGAAGGACCCGCGGAAACCCGCCGAGAACTCGCATCTCACGGGAACGGATACTGCAGAAACCGATATCGCGTGCGCAGATCGCGGACGGAAATGCGGGAATCCGCTGCAAACCCGCATGTCACGGAAACAAATCAAGCAGATCGCGGCCGCAGCAGAATCGCATTTCGCGATGCAATAATACACGCGGGAACAACTCGCGCGTGTTACAGCTAGGAATCGATATCGCGCGCGCAGATCGTGGGCAAAAACACGGGAATCCGCTAAAAACTCGGGAACGGATAGCGCAGATCGCAAACGCAGCAGATTTGCATTAAACGCATTTGACGCGCGCAGATCGCAGGCAAAAACGCGGGACCGCAGATCGCGCCGTTGACGCGCGATTCCCGTCGGACATCGCGTGACGTCCGGCGGGAATCGGGGGAAGGGCGATGTATCGGAATACCGTTCCCAACAGATGTTGGACAAAAAAGGGGGGGTGGGCGATCCTTCAAACGTGGGCGTTCGCTCGGAATTTTACGGTAGTCATGCTGCCGCCCGATAGCGACGCCAATTAACCCTCACACATTTGTTTCTTTTTTTACAACAAAGCTGTTACGCGCTAGGATCTGGGGAAAAAATGTGTATGCGGGTGTTGATATTGTTGACAGAAAACTCCCCATTGGTCGTGGCGAGTATGAATAAATAAAAATAAAAAAAGGGGCAACCTGCACGAGTCAGCCTTCCTTGGCATTATTAGATAGCGAGGTCCGGATCTCTCGTTATCATCTCTAGGCATCGTCCTTGAGGTCGTTTTAGAAATCGTCCTCGAGGTCATCCTAGAAGTTGTTAGAGAGGTCGTCCTTGAGGTTGTCCTAGACGTCGTCCGAGAGGTCGTCCGATAGGTTGTCGTAGACATCGTTGTCCTTGAGGTCGTCCTCTAGGCGTCGTCCTCTAGGTTGTCCTTCAGGTCCTAGGCGTTGTAAAGATAACAGCTTGGCTGGTCCTCCATCTTCATGTGAAGTGAAAGAGCTCTACCATTTTTTTTCTTCTTTTGCTTAAGTTCTATTTAGTGAAGATGCACGTGCTCTCTCGGGCGTGAAGAAGACTGTCCCGTTGGAGAAATGGCAGCCACAGACAAAGCTGGAAATAGGAGAGAGTGGCTGTTTCGGAGTAGACGGCAACGAATAACACCTGTCACAGTAGAGGGGAATTTGTACATTGTTGCCTATGTCAAGGAGGTACTCGGTGCCCAAATAAAAAACAAATGTAATAAAAAGATTTGTTTCGTTTAGGTTAGATCTATTTTACTTTGTCGGATTTATTTGCTTTAAATCAAACGAATTGCTTTTTTTTCTCAATGTATTTTTACTTAAAAAAGTGAGACGTTTACAACACTCTGTAATGCTGAATTAGAGCGCAGCTCTTAAAGGGGCGGTGCAACGATATTCGTTTTGAGCGTTTTTCACTTTGTATGAGCTTACTGGCACTAGTGGGACCCAAGATACACTCGCACGCAACGCCACTGACCAAGAAACCTCTTTGTTGCGGTGCAATTTCAAGGAGAAAGCGAGCGTTTTCTTTCAATCTCTCCTTTGCAAATTTTGATGACGTACCCTGGTGGTAGCAGCATCCTCCAGGGACGATATTTGAATGCGGCTCATAGATTGGACCCGAGCATTGCGTGAGCACTTGATTTGAGCTCGTAATAATTGATAGCTCGAGAAGCATTCGGGTAGTGGCCCGTGTCCAATCGCTGCAACGACGACAATAGCCGAGCCGTAACAATGTCTGGAACTCAGCGCGTATCCTGTGCTTTTCCAAGCCCAGCGCGTGGCTATGATCAACATTGGCGGCATATAATCGGCTCCAGATCACGTGGCCGCTTGTTCTGGCTGCGAGTTGAGGGGGTGAACGCTACTCGTTTTTCTTTAATTTTTTACTGGGACTTCTATTGCTTGGGGTGAAAAACGAACGCGTGTTTCATAGGTCATTGACGTCAGGGATCCGTTCTAAGCGGTATTTGCGCAAAGTACAAAAATTGTTGCATCGCCCCTTTAAGGAGGGGAGGGGACGGTACGCCCTTCCTCCTCATCCATACCCTCTCCTCCTGTCCTCCTCGCTTTTCCTTGGCATCACATGACGTCATGTGACCCTCGGGAGGTCACATGACCCTGGTGGCGTCACATGACCCTTGTGAGGTCACATGACCCTGCTGGCATCACGTGACCCCCGTGAGGTCACGTGCGGCCATCATGGGACATTTCCTCGTGCGGTGCATTATGGGACATTTCACATAATGCACCGCGCGGTTACGCCGACGGCGCCGCCGCTCAAGCCGGAAACAGGCGCCTAAGAGCTGTGCTCCAAAATATTTTTCATTAGATAGGACAGATTAATGATCGATTGTTTCGAGGAACCCGAGCCTCTGAAACAAGTGTCCTGGAAAAAGTAATTTATTCTAAACAAGTAGGTGAAACACGGTCGACGAGGAGTAGAAAATCCCCCCTGCACTTTTCCAAGAAGAAACCTCATTTGTCTTCTAAAACATCCAGGCTGGTTCCCACACTTGTCTGGCCTCGTGCTCACTTGCAATCTCTTACCACGAGACAAGGCGCTGACGCCATGTATAAGGTAGCCGTGGGACCGCATCTAACTACCCTAATATCCCGGGAGATGCCCCCAAAGATTACCCACTCCTATTTCTGGCAGGATTCGCTATTTCTTCAAAAACACCCAAAGATAGCCCACTTCTAATAATTGCAGGGCCCTGGCTACCTCAGCAGAAATGGTGTTACATAGTGTTCGAGGCGGGGCTTAGGCCGCACGTCCGGAGGCTTCCTGGCTCGTGACGACGACCATTCCCCGAAGTGAAGAACCCAGGGGTCCAGTGGAGGTGGGAGAATTGGTAACGTAACGAACGGTTTAATTACATGGTAGCGATACAGTCGTCAAATCCAAGAGAACAAATGGAGCCCTCACGCCCCGCCTTATATAGGGGTCCGTTTTCTCCCTCTCTCTCCGCCAGGGCAGCAGGTGCGACCGCCACGTGCTTTGCAGCTGGGTCCGCCGCGTCGTAGCCAGAAATGAGTCGTAGCCAAGGTTCTCCGCAGTTAGGCCAGGCCTCTCTCCCCTTCCGGAGCGCACGAACCCACACGCACACACACACACGTCCCGTTGACGTCACGGACGCGTTGAGACACGTTTTGGGCAGGCTTCGACAGGTGGCCGGCAGTCCTGACACGTCGGGACTCGTTTCGGGACTCGTTTCCGCAGCGTTGAAACTCGGAAAAGGTTGCCGAAGGTTCCATTCTTAACAATAGCCAAGACGGGAGATAAGCCGACATTGCTGACTGGGAAGGTCTTTGGTTCATTGCCCGTCCCTGTGATCTCAAGTTTCGCAGGTGACACAATCTTAAACGAGCATTTTCTTTTTTACTTTTCTTTGATTGCACACTGAAAGTTTGTTTACTCAATATTTTCACCTGATTTGCTTTTGCTTTTAGGTGGGCCACCCTCTCGGGATGTTACGGTAGACTAACCGCTCATTCAGACTGGAAGCAGATCCGCGTCCGCAAAGCGGTTGCGAACGCGGTTGTATAAAGATCCAGTACAATTTCACGCACATTTGCTGACATCAAATGCGCGTGAAATTGTACTGGATCTTTATACAACCGCGTTCGCAACCGCTTTGTGAACGCGGATCCGCTTCCAGTGTGAATGAGCGGTAGAAGTTTAGCAGCGTGGACATTGCCACTCGCGTCCCTGAGCAAGCGTGTCCGTGGCTGAACGTTATTGTGCTTGACTCCCACCAAAAGGGCCAAGGTTCAATTCCCAACAGTGCAAATCCTTTTTGTTATTTTCTAAATGTCGAGAACACCGTTGCTCGTTTGAGGTCCGAATGTCCTAGGCGCCGAACCTTCTACGCCGACGGTTCCAGAAGCCCACATGTGTACGTAAGGGGCTCCGCGTGGCGAGCCGGAATCAGTCTCGCCCAGCGCTCGATCCCGCAACGCCAGCCTTCTGCTATATTGTTTTGGGCGCAAGTTCGCCCCAGTAGATGTTTAGTTTCCTTCGGTCATTTGTTGCCTCGTCAATTGTCATTTGTGACGATATACTCTCTATGAGAAGTCGTCGTTTATAACATCGATAAATGTTTTGAAGCCCACAAGGAAAGAATTATATACAAAAAAAAAAGTTATGTCCAAACTGCCAGTGTTTCAATGGATGAGGCCCGTGCCTCGTGGATTGAAAGCAAATGGTGGCATTGCCCTGAAGTGACCGGCCCTTGGAAACAAATGGTGATGGAGTGTTTGCTCGTGGCACGTGTCTCGTGCATTTGCGCAACAACAATCGGCGGTACTGTTAAGAAACGTGAAGCGCGAATTTCGTCGAGGGAGCGCGAGTTTGGGCAACACTCGGTCGCAACCAAACGGGAGCATGTAGACCGGCCTTCGGTAAATACTCTTCACTAATACGTCGATTTATCGAAATGCGAGCCACTTGAGATAAATCCAAAATATTTGTAAAGTGTCGTTTATTAATGCATACCCGAGCCAGCTCGTTAGTTTTGGAACAAGGCGGAAGGTCGCTTGTCTCGGCCCGAGACGGTGTCCCTCGCGGGAGGGCGAGGTCACTTGTCTCGGCCGAAAATGGCGTCCCTCATTAGACGGAACACCGCGGCGAGACTCGGTGGCAGGTTTCGTAGTTGGGAGTCGAGCTCCGCGAATGCAGCTTTCTCGTACGCAGCGTAGTGGCCGCGGAGGTCGAGCTCTTCGTAGACTGCCTTGACAGCCGCCTCTTCCGGTCCCCCGGCAGCTCCCTTGCCGAGATTTGCCTGTGGGAAAGACGGCCATGCGAGAGGAGACTTTTTCGTTTGGAGAGACTGGCCGAATGATGCTGCAAGCTCTCGTCGGTTGTGCTTTTGGGCATTGGGATGTTTTCATTTTGTGAGCGTCGCGTGACCTTTACCGCCGCAGTTAGGAGCCCAGAGGGCAGCAAAAGAATGGGTGACTTTACGCAATCGTCGGCAACCTCCAGCTTCCCAGGCTAAAATTTCTAGCTGGGACCTGTTGAAATCGTGGTGGGTTTCAACTAGGACCAACTGGTCCCAATGCAAAGGAAGATCAATGGCATTCAACTGGGACCCCTTGAGAAGTGAACTGGCCCAGTTAGGAGTCAACTGGTCTGACCACGCTCAGTTGGGGATCAAGTGAACTTTTAATTTGTGGGAATGTGTAAGCGGATACAAAGCCATTTTTGGGTAACTGTCATACATACCCACCTTGATCCACCTTATCATTCAGCTCACCTTCATCTCATTGATAAGGTTGGCATACATAGCTCTTATGTAACAGCAACACGTTCCACGTATCATTCATACCAGACGTGCTGAATAACCTTCCCACTCAATTACCTGGCAATGTTTGTGCCCCGAGGGTAAACAAACAAACATCCTACGCTGCATGTGCACGAGTCAACCAGTTCCACGGCAGCCCTCAGCTTCATAAATGCCGCTGGAGTAGGGGCTTGTATTCCAATAGATATTTTTCAAATTCAGTCTGGCAACTTTGATTACTATCACCATCTCAGTGTGTGGCATCTGTGCCAAAATCATGGTGGCCTTCAGGCTGATGAAGGAAGAAGTTGCAGATACTACCAAGCGGAAAATATTTGAGGTCTGTACGTTCGACACGTCGGTGCAACACAACCAACAAATCGGATACAACGGCTGCGGATGCGTTTATTTCGCAGTGTTATCCGATCAATCCCTCCGCACAAGTTTGGCTCTAAAGCCCTTCGACGGGGTAAAATCGAGGTGCTTACGGGTCGCCTCTTTGCACTGGTCGGTTCTTACGTTCCCACCATTGAAACGGATAGAGAAAGAATAATGATACGATCGAAGAACCAATTCTCATCTCCCATTGATGCGCGAAAGTGGTGGTCCTCAACAAAATGCAGTTTAGTGACCGCCATTAGTTGGTCGAAAGCGAAACTACTACTTCTCGAACCACCAGACGGCACCGAATGTAGAAAAGGGCCTATTGATTTCTTCGAGACCCTCTGGCTCACCTCCAAGACGGACCTCTGTGTAGGCGAGGCGCGTTGCACCGCCTGGACGGCCAGCCAGCTGCACTTGCCGTCCACGATGTCCGTGCCCACTTTGCCCGTCACCTCGGGGTCGCCAAAGCAGTCTATGTAGTCGTCTTGGACTTGAAACACTCGGCCGAGCAGGACGGCCGCCTGCTGCGCCTGCGCGTGCAGGCCCGGATCCTCCACCCCCGCCTGCGCCCATCGACACGTTGGCCATAGGGGTGCTCAAAATCAGCGTTGCCAGTTACCCGAGGCTTTATCTCAAACTGCAGGAAACTAATTTCCGTCCTCCGGAAATGTTGAAAGAGCCCGCAACAGAGCAAAGCGATATTGCTCGAGCTTTCTGACGTTCTATCCGAGGCTCGGGAAGCCTCGTTCTTTAATTGCAATGGTCGCAATTGCGCATGCTCTGCACTTTGTATAAGCTGGCGGTGCCCGCAAGAAAATGGGGTAATGGGGCTCCGATCAGAGGACTCTCAACTATCGGTCGGAACGGCATCTCCAGCGTTTTCCAGTTGCGGATATTGCGCGAAACGTTGCCGAAATCGGGTGGACGTACAAAAACAAGGTCATCGCTTTGCGGCACGCTTTCTTCGACGTGCATCTAGGAAGGACCGATTTCCAAGCCTGCTACTACATCTGCCATCATACGGTCGAGAACTGTATGAATGTCGGCGGACGTTCGAAAGGGTGGATCATAATTTATATTGTCCCACCGGCTGCCGTCGTCGTCGGTGATTCTATATACTTTGTTTCAACTTACGACAGACTGCAGCGAATGCTACGGGTCATCCCGGACGAGCCGGCGCTGCAAACGTGTCGCGTGACCCTGCACCCCGCGCATCGCTGCGCCCCTTCCGAAGGTCACGTAGAACTCGCGTGGCATTGGATTGACTTCGACAGCTTAAGGTGTCTTCCCAGGCGAAAATCAGTCCAGTTCCAGCTGGATTATGGAACTGGAAATGAGGCGGTCCAGCTGGATTCCAGCTGGACCGCCTCATTTCCAGTTCCATAATCCAGCTGGAAGTGGACTGGTTTTTTCCTGGGATTCTGCGGCTTGTCGTAAGATGAAACAAAGTATAGGTCCCCCTCCACAGCATTCTTTGGAACTTGGAACACACATTGGGAGGGGGTAATGGGTAGAAACGGGGAGAGAGAGAGACGAGAGCGCGCAGGGACATCGGAGCAACGAGCTTTGGTTAGAACGATTAGAGGTTAGACGCAGCGCTAGCTGCCTTTGCCTCTACTCGCTGTTCGAATGGGAAGGCCGAATTTCGCATTCGAACCGTGGGTTGCTTCCCCTTCGGAGGCCTCCCCTTTGGTGCAGTGGTAGAGTGTCGGGCTCGTAATCACGGGGTCAGGGGTTCGATCCCCGTCGAGGGGCATTTCGAGTTTTGTTCTTCTCAGTTGATTACTATTTATACTGAACTATGTGCTCTTTTGTTCAGACTGTCCTCTGAAGTATCTGTTGGACATTTCGTAACAGTTTCTGTAGTGTTCCATCCTTCTTTCTCAAAAGATCCCAGGCCTTCGACGCATTCTTTGTTAAAGGGATACTGAACCGAAATTTCGAGCTCACAAAACACGGCTGGAGCGATAGGCGGGACACTACAAAACCCAAAAACATCACTCATACAGCGATATCTCAAACGGATTGCCGTATTTCTGGAAAAGAAGTGCGCGATTGAACACGGCCCACAAGGCCGACGAGACATGTGATGTCACGATCCTCATTCATCCTCCTCCTCGCTATGTCCCGTCGAGCTGGTGAACCGAAGCGAAGAGGAGAGAAGCAAGGCCGCTTCCCCTCATTCTTAGATTCTTCAGGAGGACAATGATGTCATAGACCTCGCTTGATCGCGAACTTCTTTTCCAAAAGTATGGCCATCCGTTTGAGATATTGATGTACGAGCGATGTTTTGGAGTTTTGCAGCGTCCCGTTCAACGCTTCTGTGGCCTTAGTTTGCAAAATCCAAATTTCGGTTCAGTGTCCCTTTAATATTCCGGTAACGAAAGGGAACAATTAGTTATGGCAGACAACTGTGTATGCAAGTTGGCAGACAACTTGGCTTTTCTGACGCACCAGGAGCATGCCAGCCCTCACGGGCAGGACGAAGGAATAGAAGGCGGCCTTGTAGGTAACGATGGCCCAGTAGCGGTCGGCACCGAATCCCTCGAGCGTGCTCTTCTGGGACAGCATGTCCAAGCCCTGTCCCAGCACGGTGCGCAAGTCGCTTTCCTGGAACAGTTCCGAGAGCGCCAGGTAGCAGCGCAGGTGTCCCAGGCGGCGACGGATGACCCAGAGCACCGCCTTCTCCAAGAAGAGCGCGTCGTTGATGGCGCGCAGCCCGACGCCGGGCACGGTGTGCCAAGATGGCCGCCCCCGGCGGACCGGCGAGCCGTCCATGATGTCGTCGAGTATCAGGAAGTAGGACTGCAGCTGTGGCGCGAAAGAGACACGCGCCTGTGGTTGCTTCTAACCTAATAATCTGGCATAATTATGTTCTCTGTAAAGCGGGTTACGCAGATTTGTAAAGGTGGTTGAAGTGAAATAGGTTTTATAATGGTCAATCCTATGTACTATAAAAAGTTTTATGACAGAGTTTGATTCAGTGATTGTTGTTATGGTCACTGACAGAGTGAGGACGACAGGGTGTCTCGGTTGTGCATGCACACTCAAAGTCCATGAAATGGGGAAGTGTCATTGACTGAGGCTACTCCCTGTCGTTTTCATCTCATCAGGAACTGCAGAGCGCTGCACACGATGCGATTGGCTGGGAAGGAAAACAAAACCCAGTGACTGGTCACATGCAGCCATGTCGAAGCCGGTGGAGTTGAAATGGCACAAGGTGTCAAATCCAAGACTAATTTGTTTTTTTTTTATTCGTTTTTTTTTTTTTAAATTTTACACAAAACGTTTGCAGGTTCTCAAGGGTCGAGCAGCTTTCGGAATGGACAACGACGAACTGTCAAGCTCAACTATTAAATGGCAACCAAAAAAAATAAAATGTTAAAACTAGGGAGCCTGCATTTGTATGCAAAGCATATAACATCGCGGGAATGTTGTGACCGTTAGAAATAATGTGCCAAAGGTGCTTGCATGTTTTCAGAATTTAGGTCTCGATACAGGTGGCATTGCTAGGAAGACAAGTTCTGAAATCGAACTTGCGACACCACGTGTACAAACCAAGAGTGCACTATACCACATATTCGGCGATTATTCATACCTCGATTACAGTCCAGGTAACGCAAACTCTTGGCTCGTTAATGAAAAAAGGTAAAACAAGAAATGAATCGGTTCCCCCAATCAAATTTCTGGAAATGACACATGATCCGACTGTTGCAAGCGCCACGACCCTTACCGAGCGGATAAGCGTTTCTTCTTACCATCTCCACACACCAGCCAAGCACACAGGCGAGCTCCAAATGCGGCGCACTCTCCTCCGCCAGCAGCTCGTAAGCGTGCACCACTGCCAAGAGGCGGTTACGCTTCCCTCCAGGTAAGTTGTACTCAGCGGCCTCGCGGAATGCCTCGAAGACTTCCCGCAATGCCGGCTCGTGCGGGTCCATGTCCGTGGCTACCCTCAGCACCTCCTGGTAGGCTCGCACCACGATGGGGTCGCTCGCGGTCCTCACTCGGAGAGACCTGGTGCTGGAAAACGGCCACGCCCCGAGTTGAGGGGTTGCGCTCGGGGTAATGGCTAGTTCACGCACTTGCGACTGTTTACAACCAAGTGTGCTGCGCAGCCTCGTGATCTCGCACGACGATAGACCACGCTCACGCAATCTGAGAGCTGGTCCTGGAAATGCATTTCACTAGAGCAAAGGTTTTGCAGTATTTGCAGGATCGATCTATGAGACGTTGTCGTTTAGAACACCATCAAAAGATTTTCGAGCAGAAAAAGTGTACGCAGAATGCCCCGCAATTGTGTTGCTACGTGAAACATTCTTGATTTAGTGCTAGTAGCCTCCAGGCATCTCTTCTCGAGCCTCCAGGTCTCTCCTCTCCCCCCCCATTGATTCTCCCCATCGGGTCGGCCTGTGTCCACAGGGTATGGGGAATGACGGGTAGCGAGGAAATCGAATTTATCTCTAGGTAACGTGACATAAATTTTCTTGCTAAATCTCGCGGAGAAACTGAATTTCATATATTTCACGTGGCACGAAGCCCTGTGATGTCATCTTTCTCGCTAAATTTAGCGGGAAAATTTGTGGGCATTCTTTTTGAAAACCTGACCTATAAACGTTTCACGTTAAACGAAAGAAAAGACAATTAGAAATGTACGGAAAGTGTTCCACAGCTACCCGATAGATGGTGCCAGTGTTTTCGTTGTAACAAATCGCAAGAGGCTGTTACGCAATCAGTCACAAGCAGTCGCAAGCGTGAGAAGCAGCCTTTATGGGGTCTTGGACGTGCATCCCTGTTTAGCAGTTGCTGCTCCAATGCCCAAGTCCCACCAGGACAACAAACGACCGACACCGACCAACCTTGAGCAGATGCAACGTGCTTTTGACAGGCTCGCAATCTTTGGGCATTCGCAAAGTCAATACGAGCCTGCCAGAGACACTTTGCGTGCCTGCACATGCTCGAGGTTGGTCGGCGTCGGTCGTTTCTGTTTGTCGCTCTAGTGGCATTCGGGTATGAGAGAAACTGCTAAGCAGTGATGCATGTTTAATAACCTATAGGCTAGTGGTTGCGCTGTACTGGCCACTAAGTCGCCCATCTATAATGGAGAAGCCGGATGCCAACTATATTCGCTGGCAGTTAAAAAAACGAGGGACATGCTTATAACGTTGAAAATGAGACGCTTTTGGGACTTGCCATGCCCCGAATTTTTTAAGTTGTCGGCGAATATGACTTTTTGCTGTCTGAACAGCCGTACAAAAAACTTTTCTGTCGAGATAAGTCAGGGGCTGCAAACTGGTATTTACCGAGTCTCAAGCGATTGGATCACTTGGGCGGTGCCTTGCACCGTGTTGATGGGAGGCAAACCAGGTAGCGGATAAATTGCACAAATAACTTCAAACTGAAATATGCCTTTAAAATGAACGCCGCCTGAACGCACGAGTTGCGTACATTGCGGTGACAACGAATTTGGATGGAGCACACTTATCTGGGAGTTTTTCTTCGACTAATTTAATGTTGGTCACCGATCGATATATTCTTCATTGTAAATGGGGAATGTCGGTGGCTTACTTATACTGGCAACTATGACTTCACGACGAAAGTACATAGAGGTCTTAGCTCGGCAAAGCAACGAATGTACACCCTTTTCGAAGAGGAGGAAACGCTGGAACCAGGAAAACGCGGAGAAATTTGCATTGAGCATTTATGGGGCAACCAGCTGGGAAATAAATGCTTGGCACTAGAATTCTTGGATAATGCATGCCTACCTGCAATGTGCTTGGAATAATTTTGTACAAGGCCACAGTATAAAATTTGAGTGTGCCTAGCATATGGTTTCTGCATCTGCATGCATCATAGACCCTAATTTATTTGGTTAGTTTAGAATAAAGCAAGATTTGTCTGATAAAGAAAGAAGGTGCACTTCGTTTCTGTGATCTGAGTGTTCTGTTGGAAAAAAAAATTTTTTTTTTTTTTTCATTCCAAAATGAACTTTGTCCCCCTGCAGTGGCAGGGAAAGTGTAAGACCGTTATCTGATTAAAACGTCATAAGCGAATTTTCAATTCAATGTTTATGTTGATGAAATCTTCGATGGGAAAATGGGGTCCAGGTTCCCGTAGCCGACGCTGTTCGTCTCCATGTTTTCGCGCAACTTCGCTGACTGCCGTTTTTCCAATGTCGAAGTCCAAAATCCCTCATAACTTCCGATAACGGTAAGTTCTGAAACTGATTTTGGCGGAGAGAGAGCTAGGGTTCAGTGATGCGTAGAATTTATTCTTGCAGTGAGAAATAATACTGCGTCAACATCTGAGCAAACCAAAAAGAAAAAAAAAAAAAAGGAATCGTAGTTAGAGCTTGCATATCCGCTGGCTAAGATCACGAGAGCGTGATGACATATGATGGGAGGATGAACCAACACTCGCCTGGAATCCCGAACTTGCTGCATCGTGCGCTCCCCACGACTTGCCGTCGAATGCAGGCTGCGCGAAGAAGTCTGGGCGCCGAGCGTTGTCGTTTTTTGACTCTCGAACTTGTAGACGCCTTGACAAGCGATAAATCTTCGGGTGCAGTTTTCCTGTTCGTGGAGTCCCCCACAACGACAGTGCTTTCGCGTTTCGTTTCCGTCTCTAAGATTTGACGGGCCATGGCTCGTAAAGCGGACTTGCACGAGTGCCCCCGTGTTTGCTTTACCAGGTTCCAGACACTTGAGGGTCGCCGCCGCAAGGACTCGGATGGTTTTTATCGCGCATCGTCTGCTTGGCATGCCGATGTGCGTCGTCTGCTGTCTCGAGCTGTGTGGTACTCGCGATCGTGGCGCTAAACCGTACTGCTGCTTTCGCCTCGCTGACCCGAAGATGGACAGAACTTGGGGTATCTCCACAGCTTCCCGGCTTAGCGGCACATAGCGCACGATGCCTCAATTTGGACAGGAATGCTGACCTCCAAACTGCAAGTGGCGTTGACCTGACCTCAGCCTCTTCAACTGGGTAACGGTGGTAACGGCGGTAACGGGGCGATTGCTGGCGAAGCCGAGAAGCTTGCGAATGACCCGAACTTTCACAGACATTTGTAAATTCCAGGTTTTATTTTGTCGTTGCAAAAATTCCTCTAGTGGGGTAAGTTGAGTATTCATTAAACAGTAATATTTTGTCACGCAAAAGGCTCGATGAAAAACTTTACCGATGCTGTCAAAAGAAGATTGGATACTTTCGCGTGCGTGCGACAGTGTCTGGCAACGTTTCTAAATTTTTGTTCCAATTACAGTTTCTAGGTGGCGCGAAGATCAAGTGCTGCTTTGGTAGCGCGAGATTCAAAATTGCATAATGTAACCATTATTTAATCTCGCGTCCAGTCTTGTGCAATGCATATGATACGTCCATTTTGGTCACCCCATCTTTGACAAAGGTGTTTAAAACGAGGTCCATTCCAAGAGAGTTAGTGTAACAACACCAGAGGCACCGTGACCAGGGGAGTTCCTTTTGCTGCACAGGTTTGGCTTACACGGGTCTTGTCAAACTGTTGTGAATCGGAACAATACTTATCCCGACTTTCACCACGGTAAAGGCATAAGTGAGCTAATCGATTGCTTATCAGGCTTTGGCTGCCGGTAAACAGTATTCCCACGAACACAAAATGTAGTTTGATAGCAATATGTCAGCGAACAAAACCTGTCGCGTCTTAAACGGTATTAGCGCACACGTTGAGAGAAGATACAGGAAAGAGCCGCTTCTCTCTCTTCTCTCTTCTCTCAACGTGTGCGCTAATACCGTTTAGATGTCGAAATACCAACTAGCCCAATTATCACCCCTTTTACTGTCACGTCTTATTGCTCGGAGCCTCGGCGGACTAAATCGACCCTTCATTGATTCCCAGCTGAAAGCTCCTCTCCGAAGTTCCTGGAGTTGGTTATCTGGTTGCTATCCTGGAGTGAGTGAACTAACCAGTCCACCAGGATGTCCCTGGACGGGTAGAAACTATCGGCGCTTCAGCGTCCACTTGCGGACAAACTCCTACCAACCAAACAGTCTATTTTCTGCTCCGTGATTGCATCCTCGTAACGGTTCTCTTTCTCGCCGATCTGCTTCGCCCATTTCTTCGGCGAAGAATCCGCGTGCCGTTCCGGTAGGCCGTCGCGTCGCGGGCCGCTGACCCCTTCGACGGGCAGCCGAAGAGAAGTTTGCGTGCTCGTCATCCCGTAACGATGCAGTGACGTGATGAGACGTCATCGTCTGGGTCACCTGACTTGTTACCCTTCTGCTACCCTCAAAAACGCCGAGATGACTGAACCAGTACCACGAAGACCCGACGCGTTGGGAGAATCGGAACTCACTTGTCGGGCGGGATAGACAAAGACAAATCTAAAAACGGACTGTTTTTTTTTTATTTTTTTATTTTTTTTTTTTTTACGTTACGACGTAACATTTGTTCAGGTTCCTGAGGATAACTTATTACAGGAGAGCAATGGTGACGGCAGCAGTAGTTATTGCTAGTACGGTGCGCGAAGTTCAGTCTTGGAAATCTATTGGCAAGATATTCTCGCTTTGTTTCGGACATTTGAACATCTATATTTAATATATTTCCAGCGTGAAAATCTTTTCCCTGTAATCATACAAGCAAATATCGGGGTATATTGAACACCTGGAACGTCTCAAGACTGAACGAAATGTAGAACTACAGTGCTCTTTATCCCAACGTGCGCTAAGACTTTTGTGTGTGTTTGGTCATTATTATTATTATTGCCATATTTCCTGTGTTCAACGTTAATTTTTTTTTTTTTCTTGGTTTTGAAATTGAACGTTTTGCTGTTCTGTGGAGCACGCCCCCACCAGGCCATCCCTTGGGAGTAGTCTGCTTTGTCCTAGTATGATGTTGCTGACAAAGTAAAGACTGTCTTCAGTGTAGACCAGAGTCGGAGGCACACTGCTTCGTACAAAAGACACGGCATTCGCTTCAGACATGATATGACAGAATTGTCTGAGCGTTTGCTTCTCACATTTGTATAATTCGAACATGGCTGCAAACAGTTTTTTTTAACGATGTTCGAAGACCAATGTACGGTGATGTCTCGAAGGAATCGAGGCTAGAGTCCAGCTAGGGCCAACGCAGGGACATTTCTGACTCGCGCGTCACGCTTCCCTCTGACGACCCTCAGAGCAGTCGCGCCCTCCCCCACGCCCTCTTCAACCACGCACGCAAACTAGTAAAAGCGGGAGGGACTCTCGCCATCGGTGACGTGACGGACACACGTCCACACCCTCCGGGCGGTCGGTGAGCGGCTCCTCTGGCCGTCAACGCGCCAGAAGAGCTGCGGGCGAGGGCCGGGAGAGCGACCAGTGGCGGCGCCCTGACCCGAAAAAAGAAAGAAGCCGCCAGTGGTCCGTGGCAGCTAGCAGCCGCCGACGAGCTCGCCCCTTCGAAGACGGAGAGCAAGCCCCTCTTTCCCGGGCACTGTCCTGGCCGTTGAGGCCGGTTCGCTCTGCAGTCTCGATGCACCTCCATGCCGGCGCACCACCGGATCTGCTGCGCCTGGATCCTCGTGTCGCTCTTGACCGTCGGTGAGTGTCGGGGGAAGGTTTGAATCACGGGTCCGACATTGACCCAGTTCGTCGTGGCTGCTCTCGAAGAAACCTGCCGGTCGTAACGGTGCAGTTGGCGGTCGCGCAAACCGGTTTGGCGCTCGGGGCGAATGTCCGCTCGGTCCTCATCGTGGACCTGCGTCCGTGTTTGCAAACAATCCGCGGCGGCGTGGGATGGATCTCGGGAGAGTAAATATGACGTTTTTTTCAACATTGCTGGGACGCTGGGAACGGGCGTTCTTCTGTCTGTGTTTTCCTGGTTCTATCGTGGACGATGCTGGTTTCGTTTAAACCAGGGGTCTAGAAACCCCGGCCCGCGCTGACCGCGGTCCTTCCAATGAAACCCGGCCCGCTTCCCCGCTGGCGCAAAAAATGCGCCTAATGAAACGTCGAATCGACGCGCTTCAGAGGGGCAAACAAAGAATGCATATACTTTTAATTCAACATTCTCATTAGCAGCCACCATTCTTAGTCACCTGCTTCATGGCTGTGTAACTGTGTCGAAATTACCTCGCATTCGCATGTGCATTGCGTCCTTCGTCACAAACATTCCATAATAGAGAGTTTTAGTAGATCGTTCCGATACCTCCGATACCCCCGATAACGATACTTTATATGTAAGCGCAAAGGCGGAGGCAGAGTATCGGGTATCGTTATCGGAGTCATCGGAACGATCTACTAAAACTCTCTATTGTCAGCATTGGTTTTATCATTATCATTTCTCTTGTGCACTGAGTGAATGTGCCAAATTACTCAGGCGCTTTGATTTATGCCTGGTGAATTTTCTTGGTCACAATTTTTATCCAAGATCATAATTAGCCAAATATTAAACTTCAAATTGAAGTACATTCATCCACCTTAGGGTGCTCTCTTTAATATACTTACTATATCAATAATCTTTGCGTTGAAATGCTTATCTATGATTGTTTATTTAGTTTTTCCTTTTATATGTTGATCTTTTTCTTCCGGCCCTCCAGATTGCGACAGATTCCTAATCCAGCCCCTTTAAAAAAAAAAAAAAAAAAAGTTTGGAGATCTCTGCAAGCAAACCGTGATTACGGTGACGTAGGATTGACCTCAGGAACGTTAATATACATTGCCGCAACATTGCTGCGACGTTGGGAATTCTGATGTTACTGGGTCTATCATAGACCCAAGACGTCAGCCAAACAATTGGCGGTGTGATTGACCGCGGGAGCGTGAATGTACGTTGCCGCAATATTGCTCGGACGTTGGAAACTGACGTTCTAAGGTCTACGTCCGCTCGGTCCCCGCGTCGTGGCAATCGTAAACGATGCGGGTTTCGTGAATTCGAACAAACCTCGATTACAATGGCGCGGGGTGACCTCGGGTGCGTAAATAGACGTTGCCGCGACATTGCTGGGACGTTGTGAACTGACGTTTTTGCTTGTGTCTATGTCCGCTTCGCGGCGGATACGGCCTCCATACAAAGGAACAGCGGTTACGGCGGCGTGGGATGACCTTGAAAGCGTAAATAGACGTTGCAATGCCTCAGCAAACGTTGGGGGCAACGTTCTCGCGCGAAGTCACCTTCGGTCCCCAGAAGAGCATTTGGGACCAGCTGGGCTCGTGGATGTAAACAAACTATTCACTGTGTTCACATAGATCGTCTCTGCAAAAAAAGTTGTTGGAAAGTTTCCGCAAACTTTTCGAGCTAACGTTCTTATGAAACTCCCTCCAGCGGCGTCGTGGAGCTGCATTTTTATGCTGCGCATACAAACAAAAGTGGCTACACTTACACTGGCAAGGTGTTACATGAAGCTAGCCAAATTTTAACACGATTTGTATGACATGGTCTGCCGCCTGCGATTGTTGTGCAGATGTGTGTTTGGGGTGTGCTGGGTCTTTTTATCCTTGATACCGGGCAAATTTGTTTATATTACAGCAACATTGCCCAGAACGTTGCAGTAAAGTCCCGGGATGGTGTTAGGTGCGATGATAAATCGCTTTATTCGAGAAAGTAATGTAGATGATGCGTGGATCGATAATGATTCTCATGATAGGTTTTCATAAGCATTTCATCTTAAGGCTGGCTGCCGGCAAACTGCACTCATCCCATTCACCCAGGTCATAGATTTTTTGGTTATGCCGTAACCTTGTACCTATATCACGCATAAGATGTACATTACAAGATTCCCCAAATGTCTTAATTAGGTCGTTCTCGTGCTTTTTGTTTTACGACTTATTTGCATCTCATACTGGTCCTAGACCTGACACCACTTTCGTGTACTGGATTTCTTATGCGATTATTTGTGTAAGTGAGAGCAGCTAGCGAGATACTATATTGATTCTTCGTCTCGAATGTGCCGCCGTGCCCGCATGGATGGATGTTAACGGCGGCCCTTTAGAAAGGGGCGGCTTGCGCCACCTAGACTGGAAACCAAAACTACTCTGATGATTCCTCCCCTCGGCTTTCTAAGCAGATTCCCTTTGCATTTTTGTAACTATCAGCAGGCTGGCCTTTGAGGCAAGAAAACTAGAACCCCCCGCCTCTTCCCCCCCGGCGAGAACCTGGTCGGCGTGACCCCAACACCGGGCCCACTGGGAGACAGGGTGGAGACTTTGGGCCCGAGCCACGCGAGGGAGTTTCCTCTGTCCCGTTTGTCCCCAGCTGTGCTAGTTAGTTGGATGAACCACCCCATGGTTGCCCCTCACTGACTTTCAGTGGTTAATGTGAGGATGCTTGAGGCATGACGTTATTCCCTCTACGGGCACAATATTAGAGAGTTTTAGAATAGGGGACCCCAAAGCTTGGGGGCCCCAAAGAAATAGGGGCTCACCACTGCGTATGCGCAGAACCCAAACTCTGTTTGGGGGTTTGGGTTGGCGCTTGGGCCCCCAATTGCTTGGGGCCGGGTTGCGTCGGCAAACATGGCGGCGCCCTTTCCGCTCGCTTCGGAGCGAATTCGTCATGGTCGCTGCAGTATTCGGCAATTTCATTGCTAATGAATAGTGCAACCGGCTTTCGCTTTGCTTTATCTCGCTCAAATCACAAAGAATGAGCGGTGGGCTCGCCCCATTTTAAAGATTGTCCCTGAGTCTGGCCGTTCCTAAGCCTAAAGAGACGCGGTAATCGTTGACATGGCAGCGTATGGCTACTCCGTGGCTCCGAGTGGTTTTCGTTCGTGACACGATACCTGCAGCTTGAAAACAAGTATTTCAAGGCTTCAAAGTCGCTCCAGCTCAGATCTCAATAGTGCAGCTGCTCGCAGAGTATGCGCGCTCGCGTTCGTCTCAGTCTCGGCATTGTTGAAGGCCTAAATCTTCGGCTGCAGATGGTCAAAGCGCACACAAACGCCCGAAAAATTCGAGAACGAGCCATACCTAAAACAGCGCGCAAGCACAGGAGGAAGAAAATAGAACACAGGAAAGAGCGCTGACTTCCAACTTATGTATTGTGAAAGAAAGAGAAAGAGGAAGCTTCAGACATGAAGCCCACGCGCACCCAAAAGGTAAAACGAAGAAAGAATAAAAACAGATACATTACAAAGTTGCAGTAGAAAAGGAGAATACTGACATTATAAGGAGTATTCACTGGGCGCCATATTTGTGGGTGCTGTCTAGAGCGCATGCTCTGAACGAGCCCACATTAATAGGCTGCTAAGACCGGCAATCTTGAGGGTGCGGAATGCACGTTACAAAAGAACTGTGGAAGCTCGCCATCAGCACGCGCTCAGCAGTCGTGCACACAGCTATGGCCGCCAGTGAATACTTTCTTTAAGGTCACAACGAAGAAAAGATGAGAAAAAAGAAGAAAGAAAAAACACAACGTGGGCTTCATGTCTGAAGCTTCCTCTTTTTCTTTCTTTCACAATACATAAGTTAAGAGTCAGCACCCCTTCCTGTGTTCTGTTGTCTTCCTCCTGTGCTTGTGCGCTGTTTTAGGTATGTCTTCTAAGTACCAGCTAGCTCAACTCTCTATGTTACTACGAGAACTAGCGCCAAATTAGAGCACTACGAATTGGATTGTTTTGGCTACACCCGAAGCGGGATGGCCGAACGAGTCGAGGCCGATCCAATGCCAGAAGAAAATGGCGGAAGAGAAGGCCCCCGCGCGCGTTCGCTTCTCGATCGACGATGACATTTATTTGCTAAGCGAAGTGTGCGCCACTAACCCATTCCAGGATTCCAGGAGATGGACTTCAATTGCTGAAAGGGTCTCCAAGCAATCGGAAGAAATTTCTCCACGCGGGCCATCCGCGACCAGGGGGGCTATGTTGCACGTTTTGGACTCCCAGGAGACTAGGGAGAAGGAAGTGACGTCAACAACGTTCTTTGGATGTTGATTGGTGGAGTCGCTGATGACAGTATCTGCAGAAGATGAAGATACGTTCATTCACACTTACGTCACTTCCTTCTCCCTAGTCTCCTGGGAGTCCAAAACGTGCAACATAGCCCCCCAGGTCGACCTGCTGCTGGCACAGTTTAATACGAAACACAGATTTCCCGGCGACTTTTGTTAACGTAACAAAAAAAAAAAAAAAAAAAAAACGGGCCTGTGTGAACAAGTCTTTAGCCATGGAGTAGCAATACGTTACCATGTCAACAGTTACGACGTATGTTTAGGCTTAGGAACGGCCAGAATCAGGTACGATCTTCAAAATGGGGCGAGCCCACCGCTTATTCTTTGCGACTTGGGCGAGATAAAGCAAAACGAAAGCCGGTTGCACCATTCATTGGCAATGAAATTGGCTAATGCCAATTTCATTGCCATGAGGAATTTGCTCCGAAGCGAGCGGAAAGGGCGCCGCCATGTTTGCCGGCGCAATGGACCTTTTCCACATACCGACGGCACCAGGCGGTGGCTGCACGAACTAAAAATCGAGGAAGTGACCTACCTGCGCTACCAATCGATAATGGGAGCTACGCTACCAGTTTCTTCGCCCTCTGAGCAGCGGCGAGTGCCCAACGCGACTTTAAAGAGGGGCATTCGTGGCGTCCGTCCAGACGTCGTGTTTTGCTTTCCGTCCACTTTCTTTTTTTGTGTAACGCAATTATATGTATGCTGAAATTACGAGACCCTTTCCGGAATTCAGTCTGGCCACTTTGATCACTATCATCATCATCTGAAAAGTGGCATATCTGCTATACTAATGGCGTCTTCTGTTTACTGATGAAGAAAGAAGTTGAAGATGCTCCTAAGCAAATGATCTGAGGCCTACACATTCTAGACGTTAGCGCGACGTGAAGCAGGAATTGGATGCAAGAGCAGCGTAAGCGTTCATTTCTAACTCGGTCCCAGTCAACATGTTAGTAGTACACACTCGGCTTCAAAGCCCCCTCATGGAGAACCTATCAAGGCATCTATGTGGGTTGGCGCTTCGTTCTGACTGCTTGCATCTTTTTCGCCATCGACACTGAAAGAGATTGAAAAAGAACTGTACAGTGAAGGGAACATTCTCGTCTACCGTTGACTTGCGAAAGTGACGGTGCCCCATAAAATACTGCAGACCACAGGTTCATTGCCGCCATTAGTACGGTAAAAGTTAAACTGCCATTCGGGTCACCAGATGGCACTGAATTCCGGAAAGGGTCTATTCACAGCGTTCTTCCGAATTTCCTCGATTTCTGGTACCGACTTCCGCCGCTTGGCATCGGGCGATCGCGCTGCGCAGAACGCTTCTCGAAAAAGGTCCATTCGGCCCCAAGCAATTTGGGGGCCCCACGCTATTTTTCGAATTTCACGTTGGGGGCGCGCGCCAACCCAAGACCCTGGGTTCTGCGCGTGCGCATTGCTAAGCCACAATTTCTTTGGGGCCCCAAGGCTTTTTGACCCCCTATTATATAACTCTTTATAACTGTCGTGCTGCTTCAGCTACAGGATGGGCTAAAAGCAAGCTACGCTTACTAGCGTCGTGCCTGTGACCGGGGAATGGCCCGTCGAATTCGCAGATAATTCCATTGGCGCACATGATAGCCTGCTATTTGAGGGCGGGCACTCTCTTGTGACCAGAGAAGGAAATCTTCTGATTCAGAGACGGTCGGCAGATGGGTCTTGCTGTGCCGTTCCAACTGGTGTTACCCTCCCTATTATTTGTACCGCAAACCACAATAAAGTATCGTTCAGCGCAAATGGTTATCGTTTTAATAATTTTTCACTGTTAAGAAGTTCGTTCCTTGTCCACAATGGCGCTGCATGCGAAAAAGGCGAGCGTGCCGCGTTGCGTCGTCACAAACCCTTTTCTATAAGCACGCTGCGTGAGGTGTCGTTGCGTTGGGTACCCCAAAGCGTTGGGTTCCCCAAAGCGTTGGGGCCCCCTATTCTAAAACTCTCTAATATTTCGTTTATCTATTTCTTAAAGAATGTCTTAGCGTATTGGGACGCCTTCGTGAATATGATTGATAGATGAAGCAGATTGAGGCGCGGCTGGTATCTAGGTTTCTCGCACACGCGATCGGAGGGTGGACGTGCGGAATATGGATCAAGTCGGGGGCACGGGCGTGGGAGGAGGACGTGTCGGCTTGACGAGGGAGGTCGTCGTCGCGGAGGGAGACGGGTTCGGTGGACGGGGTAGCGGTCACCCGGAAAGGCGCTCGTTCCAAGGACGGCCCCGGGGGCTTGCCCGGCATTGCTCGCTATTGCTCGGAGACTCGGGTAATGGAGCCGAGGGAAAGGGGAGCGCGCAGTGCCTTTGCGGATCTTGCGTTGGCTCGCAGAGAAAAAGAAACACGTGAGGGGCTTCTGGATCGCTTGCAGTGCGTCCACGTGGAAGCTCCTTGTGTTGTCGGCGAACGTTCGCCAGATTCCTTTCGCACCGTCAACAGATGGCCCCGAACAGCAGCCGTATAGCCAGGATTTTTGTTTTTATTATTTACTTGGGGGAAGGGGGTGTCTGAACTTTGTCACCCTCGGGCCTCTGGTGTAACTATACCTGAGCACGGAGGGACGCAACATTTCAACGGCACCGGTATTCCGTTGAAGATGACAAAGGCAGACAAGCGCGCATGCTTGACACAACGACACCGTCAACAGAATGACCTAAACTAGGAGCCGGCAACTGGCGGCCCGCGAGGCAAGCTCCCGGCAGGCTTCCCGTCCCAACACACTCATACTTACACACCCTCTCTCTCCAGAACTAATGGCGCAAGAAATCTGATCGGCTGCAAGCCCGGGGGTTATTTTCTCCGAGCGTCATCTCTCCGAGCGCTCTGTATTCTGTCGGCCGTAGCCAGTCATGGACACGTTACCAGTAAAAAGTAACAGTGTTACAGTTACAGTTACCTAGCGGGAAAAAGTAACTCTATTACAGTTACCGGCTTCCAAAAGTAACGTGTTACAGTTACAGTTACTGCAAAAACAGTAACGCCGTTACTTTCTCGTTACAGTAAAAAAAGCGACACAAGAAATCACACACCAAAACAATATTGTTTTACTTGTTACACTATACTGAGAAGAAAAATAAACTGAGAGATTAGAAAATTTTAAACCCGAAAAAATTAAGGTTTTTCTTTTTTGCGTCATTCACCGTTTGAGCATTTTGACATGCATAATTTATTAATTGTTATAACTTAGAATCAACTGTTTTTCAAAATAGTCATCGCCCATCGGCCCGCGTTAGTGAACGTTTTTGTTTATTTTTCACTCCGAAACGGACGAGGACAAAGATGGTCACATAATTACCTTATAGGATATACTCGGAAGCATGCCTAAACGTAGCAGGTCAAGCAGCTTCGAAAGAATATAGGGGAAAAGGAGACAAAGTGAGCCCTTCTGGCGCTCTACGAGTGTATGACAACCACCGCGGTGTCTGTGTCCGAAACGCTAACTGTGGAAGACCAGTCCGCGTACACGCATCATTGCTTAATCTGGAGCACTGCATAGGTTCCACAACAAAGTGTCCTTCCATTGGGGTGTTTCTTGAGGCTATCAACGAAAAAGGCGATTGCACTTAAACCTGCCTTCGTGTTTATTCGAACGGCTCCAAAGGGAATGAATCAGTTAAACAAGCGCCGGCTTTCTGCACAATATGGGGACGGCTTCCTTGAAAACTAATAGGGAAGAGGAAACGGCCACCGGCTGGATGTAAAAACAACAGCACGGACATATCCGACGAAGGGGAAGGGAGAGGGAAGGGGGGGGGGGGTGCAGACACAGCTTAGACGGAATACTCGGAGACATGTCGCACGACCACCGACACCCGCAGATGGTCCCCACAAGAAAAGAGTGAGCCAAGGTCAGTGAAACAGGCATTTTTTGACACCCCTACCAACGGGGGCGCGCTTCCTTCATCTCCCGGTTTCGTGCTGACTCGTCTGTCCATTCTCGGTCATGGGCTAAACCAGGCAATTTTTGTAGCGTGAGCTACACTGGCCGATGTTGAGCAGTTTCGCGTGGCTGTCAAAGAGCCGTGCTGCGCAAGCGCAAGGAGCAGTGACGTCACACGGGGCACAGCTGGCACGCCGGAGCGGCCGGAGCCGCCGCCGCCGCGCGTTCCGCCGCCACCGGTCAGCGCATTCCAGAGTGACGTCATAGCCGCGGCAGACGCACTGGCGCCACCGCGTGCCCAGCTGAGCGCCTCCGTTGCGCAGTAGCCAAGTCTGACGCTGCACCGGAGCCGCTTGATAGCGCCTCTCATTTTGTGCGCATAAGCTCACGCTACGTATATCCTGGCATAGCCGAGCTAAGCCACCGCAATTTTTGTTCGTTTAAAGCGCGAAACACATGTACGACGAAACCGTCCGATCCGACGTCCGATCAGGCAATACGACGGTCGGAGGCGAGGGTTTTCAACGCTCTCCGGTGCTACGAAAACCCCCGCCCCCCAAGGTCATTCCGGCAGTCCGCACGTCGGATCGGACGGTTTCGTCGTACATGTGTTTCGCGCTTAATGCGTGTATTTTTTTTCTTTTTTTGCCGGCGAGGAGTTTCGAGATGAATACTTCAAGATGGCAATTTCACCATGTCCGTGGCAGTAGATTCTAATTTATATAGTAAAAAAAAGTAACTGGAACGACCTAAACAGTTACAGTTACCCAATAAAAAAGTAACAGTGTTACAGTTACAAGTTACCAGTATTAAAGAGTAACGCGTTACAGGTAAAAGTTACCGAAAAAAGTAACTAGTTACCGGTAACGCGTTACTAGTAACTAGTTACTGCCCAAGACTGGCCGTAGCCCGTTGCAATCTCGTGACTGTCTCGCTTATCAGCGCAAGCTTTGGCGGCTGCTCCCTGTGCCGCTTCCTAGCAATGCTGCTGCGTGTAGGGTGAAGCAGCCTTTACAGGCCGGTCGTCGTTTGTCCACCAGGCCGGTCCGCAGCAACAATCCATCCCACGGAGCCAATCGGGCGGCGCCAAAATTGTCGTGGCGCTCGTCGTCCTCTCGCTATCATGTCGGCGCCCTCACTGTGGCTGATGAATGGCGCAGATTCTATCCGGGATCTCGAGGCAAACGACAGGTTGCTTCACCCTCAGCCGATGGGGACACGTGTTTCGCGAGGCTGTCCACAGCTCTTTCGGCAGCCGCTGTGCGACGCAGTCCCGTGCCTGGGTCGGCACGCTGGGAGCACTTGCCGCGATCCGGACATTGTATAAAGTTCGCGGTGACGATATCGATCACTTCACTAGCCGACCCGAGCGCAAACCAACCGACAGGACGCGCGCTGATGTTTCATCGTGAACCGCATTCGGCCGTGTCGCGCCCGGCGCGGTTTGGACCCGGGCGGATCACGATAAAGTCCAAATGCTTTCTAAAAGGGAGGAAAAATAATAGATTGCTCCTATGCTATTCGTTCAGTCACCGCAAGTCACGCTTCTGGGTCCTTCATGCGCCAGTTCTCTGCTGTTAGGCGATATGCAGTTATACTTTGCTTTAGCTTAACTCGTTGAAAACACGTTGCTAGCAACTTTTGTCCTTCCTTTTGCCCAGTACCACGCAGTAAACGAACGATGCTTCGTTACTTTAACTACGGCTAAGCTTGACCAGTTGGCTACACAAAATAGCGCAGGCTTGCGAATCAACCGGTACGGATATCCCTTGGACGTCGTCATTCGTGGAACGTTATCCGGGCGTCCACAGAACCATCCTGTGCTGCCCAAGCGGCAGATGTGGATCGCCAAAAAGTGGTTGTTGCGAAATATCGGCGGACAAAGGGTTGAATTCGATGCACGCTATAGTTGGGCGGTTTGGAGATGGCCCCAAACCTTGGAAAGAATTTGTATTTTTCATTGGCCAAATCCTGAACTGACACAGGCTCCGCCAAATCTCTTGCGCTTGCTCGGAGAGCGTCGTATATGTCCCCGTCTTTCACATGTCAGGCTGACGGCCGAAAGCCCCCGCGCGTTGTCGCTACCTTGTTGAAAAATCACGATTTTATTGCTTGCTCCCATTCAACGATGCACACTTGGTGGACGAAGGAAGCGTGACGCGAACGTGCGTGACACACGGCTCACGAGCGGCGTTCCGACGAAACAACGTCTTCTGATAGAACTCAGTTGGGTGCTGCAACGAGCTGGAAAACTGGGCGGGCATTCAACGTGCTGGAGACGAAACGTCGCCCTATCGCGCTGTCGTCTTTTCGCCGTGTTCACACTGAAGATGAAATGACACCCTCGAGGGTGTAAACAATGGTGTTGTAGAGAGTGTGTCCGCATTGGACACGCGGGTTGCGTCAGTGTTCAGCGTGAACTCGGATCACGCTGTGGCCAAGAAGTTGGCGACCGCCATTGTTGCTTGATGAGGTTCTGATAACGGTCTAAAAGACCTATTACGAAATTACCCAGGCATCAAGTGCTTTGACGAACGCGCGTGCAAGATGCCGTTTGTTCTGGGCTTTTGCTTCAGTCCCTGCTCTGCAGACGCCAGCACGTGCGGCGCATAGACGGACATTTCCAGCATTCTCCTTGATGCTCGGGTAATCTAGCAGCAGGTCTATCTGCTTCGGTGAAGCCAAGTAACGGCTCGGTCGGCGTGCGCAGCACAAGCCACCGACACTGCTGAGGCCGTCGCGTGGGACGACGAGCCGAGTCCCTTCCGGGTCTGGGCCGCCGTGACTTCGTCGCTGGCTCGCTGGGCTTCGGCGGGCGGCCGCAGGCGTCGGAGCTCGGGCCAGCCGCCGGAGTCCAGGGCTGTCTGCTACGGGGCCCTGGGCTGCTACCGGGACGAGCAGGGCCAGCTGAACGCGCTGCCCGAAGACCCGGGCTCCATCGGGACTCGCTTCTACCTCACCACTCGCAGGAGCAGGGAACCCAGGTGTGGATCCGGATTGTGGGCACTGGGAGCCGCAGCGTCTTCCGCTAGCCGCATTCGGAGGCCTTTTAGAAACTGAAGGCTGTGCGTTCCGTTACGTGAGCTGCGTCACCGCTTCTGTAGGCCAAGAGTGGAGAGTCAGCAGACGGTCTATGCTGACCAAGCACTCCGGATGGCTCCGAGGGAAATAGTTTTTCTGACTGTTTATGCGCCGTCATTCCTGTTATGTTCGGTCTCAACGTGGAAGTGTGTTATAACTTATAGGTTGGAACGACTAAATAGAAAAAGTAGCTTAGCTTTCCATTCGAACGTCGCTCCGCCAGCTCGTTGGCACAGCAAAGCTCAGCCAACTGTCGTTTTTCCGCGCGCTGGCCTAGCTACGCTGACGTAACGGAGTCTCTAAAAGGTGATTGGTCCCGCGAGTTGTGTGGCACGGTGGAAGGTACTTACCTGACTTGGCCAGGTGCCAAAAGCTTTCGGAAACAGCAAAAACAAAACGGTAGAAGATAGAAGGCAGGAAGGCCGCGAGGCTGAACTTGAGTCCAGTGTGCGCGAATAAACGCTTTTCAGTCAGGGCTGAATTTTCTGTAGGTTGCTGGCGGACGCGGCTCCGTCGGGCTTTGACGCGACCAAGCCGGTCAAGCTCGTCATCCACGGCTTCGGCAGCAGCGGAAAGAGGTCCTGGGTACGACGCATGGTGGATGCTCTGCTGGCAGCCGTGAGTCTGACACGCCTCATGGCGACTCTGCCCAACTCTGTACACCCATAGATTTCTCGTCGTGCGGACAATATGAGCTGAAACACCGGGTCCGGCCTTTTACGGAGTCCACACCACCATATCTGGATTGGTCAAATAGTCCCAAGTGTAGGACCTCAACTTTGAATTCCATGCCTCGTCCAAACTACAGCTCTAAACAAAAAAAATGACCGCATCTCCACGTGGTGAATGATGTTGATTGGGGCGAAGCTCTGGTGGTGCTGATGATACCGATTTTATTGTTCATAGGTAGTGCTGATGGTGCTTATTTTTTTTTTTTATTGCTCATAGGTAGTGCTGAGTTCCGGGTTGCGTTTCGACTTCATTATTACTGCTTTATGGTCGGTGAAATGCAGAGCCATGCATGCAAATTTTAACGCGATTATATACGCATTTGACCGCAGCGCCCTCTCCTGTATAGACGTTGAGCGGCTACATGCAACGTTTCATCCATGACATCCCTAGCTCTTGAGTTACTACCACATCTCAGAGCCCCCTACTCGTCCCGCAGTCGTGGCCGAGTGGTTAAGGCGATGGACTAGAAATCCATTGGGGTCTCCCCGCAGCAGGTTCGAATCCTGTCGACTGCGCAAGCAGTTTTTCTTTTTTTTTGTGAGCACGGACGCCGGACGGATGGACGGACGGACAGACAAGGCTAGACCCTAAGGGGCTTCGCCCCTAAAAAGGAAAAGGCAGGCATTTGAAAGAAGCATGAAGGTTAGCATATGTCCGCGGCAGTGCGCCCACCATCCCGGTAGCTACTCCCCCAATTACCGGAGTCGGCCATTGTTTGGGTACACACACTGAGCATCTGTTGGACACGCGTCAGCATTCGGTGGAGACTCGGGTCCAATCACGCGCGCTTCACGTCGATGCTTACTATTGGCTGTACCCTTAAGCTTGTGCCACCTAGCCTATAAAAATTAAGTACCAAAAGTGCGATTTCTTTCTTCAGCCAATTCGCTTACCCTCTGCAATTTCCTAACTACCACCAGGCGGTATGGGATATCACCACAATGACCTTTAAAAAATGAGGAAAAAAAAAACAAACTAAAAACATCACTTCCCCTGCCTCTTCCCCCCGGCGAGGGAGTCGCCAATTTTCCTCTGGTCAAACATAGTCGGCATTATTAAGGCCCGTTCACACTTTTGCAACCGAGTACGACCGAGAGAGACAAGACCGGTTTTTAAGCCTCATACGACCTCTTAGAACCAGCTCCGCAGGCTTAAAAACCGGTCTGGTCTATCTCGGTCGTACTCGGTTGCAAGTGTGAACGGGCCTTTTATGGCACCGGGCCCATTGCGAGACAGGATGGAGACCTTGGGCCGGAGCCACGCGGGAGGGATTCCCGATTTTCCTCTGTCCCGCCTGTCCCCAGTGGAGTGAGTTAGTTGTACGTCATTCAATTCTCTCTAGATAATTTCCACCAGTCTTCCAATCTCCTCTTTGTGATTGAAACGCACTTATCATCCATTCTTCCATTCTCGTCCGCAAACCCCAGCACTCCGGCTACATCCGTCACCCCCTCCGGAAGGGAGCAAGCCCCGTGGACCCCAACACCATATTATGTTGTCTCGTCCTTCCATTGGCATACGGCACACCGCGTGTTCATTTCCTCATACCTTGCCCTATATACCCTAGTCCTCAATACTCTCGTTCTAGCCTCGAATAACTGCGAGCTCCCCCGCGAAATATCGTATCAATGTTACTTCCTTTTTACCTGTTTTCGTCTCCTATACAAAGTTACCCTGCATTCTTTCCCCCCACATCTTTTACTTCCTTTTTCACACAGGTAGTCTGCTCTGCACCAGCACTTGACTGTTGGTATTTGAATTTTAGTTTTCGGGTTCGGTTTGTCCATTTTTTCAGACTTTTCATGTGTAGATGCTTATATACCTTTTTCGCCCATCGTGTATCTTCAATTGTGTCTAGCCTTTGTTCAAATTTCAACTTACTGATCGCCTCTCTAGCCTCGAAAGATGCCCAGCCCATGTCTCCCTCCACTCCTTCATTTGGTGTATTCCCATGTGCTGCCAGTGCCAGTCTGCCCAGGCTCCTCTGCGGGGACTTTAAGCTCGACTACCATAGAAAATATTGTAGCCAAACATTGAGTAATATTGAGCAAGATTATGCAACCTTCTTCTGAACTTATGCTCACAATGAAATAAAGTGAACATGTCCACTCCAATAGCGGCTTGAAGGTGCTGTGTGGTGTGCGGCCGACCTCTTTCCTATCCAAGGCTGGGCGCCCGCCTCATATTTCATGCATAATACCGCATTGCCAAAAGCTAACCTCGGCACCATGACTCCTTTCCACATTCCGTTAACAACTTCAGTAGTGCCCTATGCTTCATAATTGCTGCATTCCTTTCTTTAGCATATTTTCTTCCTGTTCTTCGAAGTATTGCTTTCCCTGATTCAGCCATATATATATATATATACTCATAGATATTTATACTTCTCTACGTATTAAAACGTCTTGCATTTTCAGCGGGTCCTTCCTCCTCATCGTTATAAGCCATTATTCCCTACTTGTTTCTACTGAATTTCAGGCCCCTCCTTTTTCTCCACAGATCTTAATCAGTTCTTGTAACCTAACCTGGCTGTCTGCTAACACTACAATGTCGTCTGCGTAGAACATTCCTTGTAGAACTCGGTTTACTTTTCTCCCTCCCTCCATATATGACACATCAAAACCTAAATTGCACTCTTCTCATTTCTTTTCCATTCTTCTCGGGTATATCATAAAATGTAGAGGTGATAGGGGACACCCCTGCCTGAGTCCTCTTTTTATTTCTGCTTCCCACGTTATAACAAGCTTATTATTTCTGTATGCCTGTTGTAAAAGCCCAATCAAATGTGCACCTAAATCATACTTTCTCAGTGGTAACCACTGCAGAGTTCTTCCCGGCTCACATTGTTGTACGGCCCCTTTAATCTCTAGAAATGCTATCCATGACGGTTTTGTACTGATCCGTGCTACCATCTCACCGGAACCCGTTCTGTAGCTCGCCTCTTCTATTCACTAGTCTGCAGAGGAAAAAGAAATGGCGACCACCAAGGTTGCTTGATGGGGCGTTGAAAAGGGTCTGCTGTAATCACGCTCATCGCTAGCTCCCTCGAAACTGAGTGTGGCATATAGAAGTCGCAATAATTTGATATATATTCGCAAGACGGTGTCTCAAGAAAACCAAATTTAGTGGTCCCTGCAATGCCTCGGGTAATTTTTTTTTTTTTAATTATTTTCAGTTTGCAGTTGCCCCTGGGGCCTGGTTGCAGGATTTTGACCACTTGCTGTTGATTTGCTGCTTCAGTGAACAGGAACCTAACAGATAGACTCTCAAACCCTCAAAAGATTTGATTAAAAAAAAAAAAAAAAGCCGTGAAAACAACATTTGTGCGATTTTTGCAGGTGAGTTATACGGCCAGGAGAACATAGTGTAAGGGGGTAACCGTAATGATCAATCTGCTAAAGTAACATTTGTTAATTAACTTTATAATTAGTGAAAATAGATATATGGTTTCAATTAGAAACTTGCTTAGCGTCATTAAAAATAAAAACCATTAAACAGTGGCGTCTTTTGGAGGGGGGGGGGGCTTCAAGTAATGATGATAAATGATGATAAATCGAGTCAGTGTCACCACTTTAAAATATCAATATTATGATAAATTCAGTTACAAAAGTTACAAGCTGAAACAGCAATTATCGCGAGAAAACTTGCACGCACAATGCGAGCGTACCCCAGGTTCATCGACGGTACAGTGTTCCATGCGCGCTCCATTCACAAAAAGTTCTGAGAACAGTCGAGAGGATGGCGTTCGGAAAAGTCTTTACGGACGCAACCCACTGCCGCCGGAGATCGGGATTCTTGCCGGATTCCGTGCAAGCCAGGGGCGGATCCAGACCTCCATTTTAGGGGGGGCGGTTCCTCGGTGTAAAACGGGGGGGGGGGGGAGAGAGTGTTTATATTTTTTGTGGAGTTATCGTTTTTACTAAACTCTGATAGCATAATATAGATCTTGAGAGCTTTTGTATCGGTTTACCTGTCGGGGATGAACTCTTTGAATTAAAACCTTTCGGGTGACCACGCTAGAGGTAAGTATCTAGAAAATTGTGGTGGCACTATCCTTTCTGAACACCATAACGCAAGGAATTTTGTAGTTCATAGGAAACGGGGTTACTCCATTCGCGTGGCAGCGCGCTAGAAATAGAAAAAGAAGTTTAGCTACTGGGGATGAATGTTTGGTGCTATAGACCTTTCCAATGTTTACAAAATCACAGTCCAGCGTGCGATCTTCACAGCCCAGCACGTGCGTGTTCGTCGCTTCGGAAAGCGAGCAAAGCACGCGCCATACGCACGAACGCTCAAAATGGCACCGGCCAAAAGCTCGTTTTTGGAAAGGTCTATAGCGGCTGTGACAATTGCAGACAGTGTAACTTGATGGCTCAGATATCCCCTACGGGGCTACAACTTTTGGGCTCCTTTTGCTTGAATATTTATATATTCTCGTTACACCCGCAGAGCATGTACGGACAGCCAACCTTTGCCAACTATACGGAGGAAGCTCATGCAGCTAATGACAATGCGAAAAAACGTTTTAATCTAAAACTCGGCTGTTCTTTGAGATTAAGCTTGGCATAGTAGTTAGAACTTTATATTCAGTGCCAAAATGCAGAACGTGGTTTTAAAAACATACTTTTCATTGTCGCCGGTTGCTTCAATAAAGCGAGTACGTTTGCAAACAAGCGACAAAAATGGCCCGGCGACTTCGACGCTGCTCGCGGCGTCAAAACACTGTTGACGCAGCGAGCGAAACGAACGCTGCCAGGCAAGTTCGTCGGTTGTTCGCCGTATATTTGGAATGTCCAGAGCGCAGCACATGCGGCATTGCCAACCCAAACTCGTGATTTATATATTCTCGGTTACACCCGCAGAGCATGTACGGACAGCCAACCTTTGCCAACTATACGGAGGAAGCTCATGCAGCTAATGACAATGCGAAAAACGTTTTAATCTAAAACTCGGCTGTTCTTTGAGATTAAGCTTGGCATAGTAGTTAGAACTTTATATTCAGTGCCAAAATGCGAACGTGGTTTTAAAACATACTTTTCATTGTCGCCGGTTGCTTCAATAAAGCGAGTACGTTGCAAACAAGCGACAAAAATGGCCCGGCGACTTCGACGCTGCTCGCGGCGTCAAAACACTGTTGACGCAGCGAGCGAAACGAACGCTGCCAGGCAAGTTCGTCGGTTGTTCGCCGTATATTTGGAATGTCCAGAGCGCAGCACATGCGGCATTGCCAACCCAAACTCGTGATTTATATATTCTCGTTACACCCGCAGAGCATGTACGGACAGCCAACCTTTGCCAACTATACGGAGGAAGCTCATGCAGCTAATGACAATGCGAAAAACGTTTTAATCTAAAACTCGGCTGTTCTTTGAGATTAAGCTTGGCATAGTAGTTAGAACTTTATATTCAGTGCCAAAATGCAGAACGTGGTTTTAAAACATACTTTTCATTGTCGCCGGTTGCTTCAATAAAGCGAGTACGTTGCAAACAAGCGACAAAAAATGGCCCGGCGACTTCGACGCTGCTCGCGGCGTCAAAACACTGTTGACGCAGCGAGTGAAACGAACGCTGCCAGGCAAGTTCGTCGGTTGTTCGCCGTATATTTGGAATGTCCAGAGCGCAGCACATGCGGCATTGCCAACCCAAACTCGTGATTTATATATTCTCGTTACACCCGCAGAGCATGTACGGACAGCCAACCTTTGCCAACTATACGGAGGAAGCTCATGCAGCTAATGACAATGCGAAAAACGTTTTAATCTAAAACTCGGCTGTTCTTTGAGATTAAGCTTGGCATAGTAGTTAGAACTTTATATTCAGTGCCAAAATGCAGAACGTGGTTTTAAAACATACTTTTCATTGTCGCCGGTTGCTTCAATAAAGCGAGTACGTTGCAAACAAGCGACAAAAAATGGCCCGGCGACTTCGACGCTGCTCGCGGCGTCAAAACACTGTTGACGCAGCGAGCGAAACGAACGCTGCCAGGCAAGTTCGTCGGTTGTTCGCCGTATATTTGGAATGTCCAGAGCGCAGCACATGCGGCATTGCCAACCCAAACTCGTGATTTATATATTCTCGTTACACCCGCAGAGCATGTACGGACAGCCAACCTTTGCCAACTATACGGAGGAAGCTCATGCAGCTAATGACAATGCGAAAAACGTTTTAATCTAAAACTCGGCTGTTCTTTGAGATTAAGCTTGGCATAGTAGTTAGAACTTTATATTCAGTGCCAAAATGCAGAACGTGGTTTTAAAACATACTTTTCATTGTCGCCGGTTGCTTCAATAAAGCGAGTACGTTGCAACAAGCGACAAAAATGGCCCGGCGACTTCGACGCTGCTCGCGGCGTCAAAACACTGTTGACGCAGCGAGCGAAACGAACGCTGCCAGGCAAGTTCGTCGGTTGTTCGCCGTATATTTGGAATGTCCAGAGCGCAGCACATGCGGCATTGCCAACCCAAACTCGTGATTTATATATTCTCGTTACACCCGCAGAGCATGTACGGACAGCCAACCTTTGCCAACTATACGGAGGAAGCTCATGCAGCTAATGACAATGCGAAAAACGTTTTAATCTAAAACTCGGCTGTTCTTTGAGATTAAGCTTGGCATAGTAGTTAGAACTTTATATTCAGTGCCAAAATGCAGAACGTGGTTTTAAAACATACTTTTCATTGTCGCCGGTTGCTTCAATAAAGCGAGTACGTTGCAAACAAGCGACAAAAATGGCCCGGCGACTTCGACGCTGCTCGCGGCGTCAAAACACTGTTGACGCAGCGAGCGAAACGAACGCTGCCAGGCAAGTTCGTCGGTTGTTCGCCGTATATTTGGAATGTCCAGAGCGCAGCACATGCGGCATTGCCAACCCAAACTCGTGATTTCACGTGTTCTGGATGCAACTCGAGAGAACGAAAGCGAATAATTGTTGAATATTTTTGAAAGCATGTTGCAGTTCGGCAACTATAACTTTTAAACTTAGACAAGACCTTAAACCAGCAATGGATCCTTCCAAATTATATTCAATTGCACTTCGTCTGGATATTTTCTGTATGAAAGGAACACTCACTTGTTTCTGGGTAGTTAGCTCATTCGTCAGGGTAGAGAGGACAGGTGCAGAGATATGATGGGGCAGAGCGGTTGTCCGGTCGGCGAATCTCAACTGGGCTAAAGGCCGATCACGACTGCAGCATGGATGTTTGGGAGTCGGTGTTCACTCCAACGGGCAAAGGCACTGTCTATTTAATTTATGTATAGTCGCATCTTTGAAAGGGCTCGTTTTCCCCAAGTCCCTAGGTAGGGAATTCGAAGCCGCAGTTGCAAACCAGCAAGCCCCGCCTCTGTTCCGTTCGACACACACATATTCGCTCCTGCAAAGCCGCGCGAAAGCTCTGCCGTCAATCCACAGAAGCCGCGTTTAACTCGAAAAGTAAAGACGGCGCCATGGGGAGACAAGGGGTAGCGGGCGCCTTTCCTAAGATATGTCCCGCCGCCCTAAGTTGAAGCGGCATTGTATACAAATAAATGCCTACGGCGTCGGCTTGAGGACCCCGTGTAAGCAGCCTCCAGCCTTTAGAGTGCTCGTACCGTTTATCTTTCTTTTATTAGCTTCCCGCCATGAGAAGTCGTACCGCAGGCAGTATGAAGCCCATTAGAGGAAACATCTCCCCCTTCTGGCGCTCGTCGGCTTCTTTCTGTATTCCGCGCTGCGGCGCTGATCCTCAGTGAGGGATGGAGGCGAGGACGAAAGCGGGCTTATGTTTAAGCCAAGGTCGTGGGGAAGTCCGGAGCGTCTTCAGGAGAAGCCCAGACCCAGACTACACTGTACCTAAAGTCAACTGTACCCAGAGCATTTGCTTCCTCTCTCAGTTGAGAAGAAAAGCAATTGGTCACCTGGTTGTACAAGCTGCATCCACCCCCCCCCCCCCCCCCCCCCCCCTGGAACGTCTCCTCCTGGTACGTCCCCTCCGCACTTCCCTTGGCAATGAGCACACTGTGCCAATAAGATACCTTTAGTTAGCCCGTGGGCGACAGCATCTCAAAGCAAGCCAAAAAAGACATGCCAAAAGACAAGCCCAGAACCACGAAGAAACCATCAAACGAAAAGTGATGAAAAGGCGGCCGCTAGAGAGGAAGGATAATCCGCTGTGTATAGGATCGCACCCTTGAGGAAGGCTGCTTGGCGTCTGCGTTTGGGAGCTTTCAGGGCACAAATTTTTCGCAGACAACCTCCAAAGAGAGAGAGGGAGAGAGAAAGGGGACTAGATATGTTGAAGGTATTTTCCCCCCGTGCTCGACGTGCTGGCCTTGTTTGGAAGTGTGCCTGCAGTCGAGGACCCTGATATTTGGTGCGCCTCCCCACTGTCTCTCCACTTCGAAACTCCTGGCGCCGTTCCTGTCGGGAAGACGTACCGTGACCCTGACGGAGTTAAACCCCTTTTTGGAAGCGCCTAGCTGGCGCGTCCACCCACCGCTGTTTTCATCTTTTGTCCCTCGCGTCGATTGCTTACGTTTTTCCTTCGAGCTGACGAAGAACCCCAGGGGGGGGGGGGGGGGGGGTGCCTGGCGAGGCGTTGGGGGGGGGGGGCGATCGCCCCCACCGCCCCCCCCCCCTTGGATCCGCCACTGGTGCAAGCTACGTATGTCCTCGGACAGTATTTGACGCTTTGTGCCGTTATTCGTGCACCATAACCGAGCAATGGTGTCCCGATGACCGGGGGACTGTCGTTATCCAAGCCCGTGGGAGTTTAAAACAGAGAAGAGAGCGCGAACGAAGCTCGGGCAAGGCATACACCGGCGAAGCCTCTCATCCGGGACTTTCACTTTTTTTAACGCACCAGCAAGGGGGAAAGTGCCGGTAGCCCTTTCCTCTCTTCTCTCTCGCACTCAAAATGGCGCTACCCACGATAAAACGGTCTATACAACGCTGGTCTATACAATGACCCCATGGCCTCACCTGCTCAAAGAGCATAAGCGTAGCTTTCACGGTTTTCTTTTAAACAAATCTGTTAAACTTAAGCAGACCTCTTACTTTCTTCACACGTCCTCACTTCTTTCCACCTGTATGACTCGTGCTTGAGTCTGGCGGCACGGACAGCACATAGAAGACAAGGCCTCCAAATGACGTCATGGCCTCCCCGAACCACTCCAAGCGGCAAGCAGGCTGAAGCGCCAGGCAGACGCGGGTGTCTCGCTGTGAGACGCTGCAAGACGCAATGCTGGGGGAGGAGGAACTGATGATGTCTTCGCACGCAGGGTGACTTCAACGTGCTGGTGGTGGACTGGGAAAAGGGGGCCACGCTGCCCAACTACGTGCAGGCGGCGGCCAACGCCAGGCTGGTGGGCCGACAGGTGGCGCAGGCCATTCGGGGCCTCATGCGCCTCGGTGCCAGACCCAAGGACTTCCACCTGGTGGGCTTCTCGCTCGGCGCCCATGTGGCCGGCTTCGCCGGTTCCGAACTAGCCAACATCTCCCGCATCACCGGTACGTTAACAGGAAAGAGTCTTTACGGTCCACTAGGTCCTACCTCTCGGCGGATTATCAGAATTTGGCGAATGACTGTTGCTAGAGTCGGCCAACTTTTTTCCCGCAATCAAGTCAAGGTTGGAAAAGTTGTGCCCCATACTCCGTTTCACCTTATGTTGTACCGCAAAGAAGGCTAGAAGCGCGGGTTCATAGCGTTGGGAGCTGCTCTTAACGCACGCGCGAGAGCTTGTGTCGCCGAGATGTGCCCTAGAGCAAGGAGCTCGCGCTTGTAGCCTTTCCTGCGGTACATCATAAGGTGAAACAGAGTATAGTAGAATATCGTTCATCAAACAGCACTCTTTGGTGACGGCTGATGTTTTACGAGTCCAAGGTGACTCAGCAGCATTCGGTCCCAACTTAAATTTGGGCAAGGATATAGCCTCAAAAGGACACTGAAATCAAGTTTACATTTTAATGTTCGGGAATAATTCTGTGATCTAATTAGAATGTTGTTAGAATGTCCTTAGGATGTCCTAACGTTCTGGTGATGGCCTATGAATGTCCACAGGACATCTCCAGAACGTGAGGACGTCATCCTAAAGACATTCACAGAACTAAGTACTCTACTAGGATGGCACTCCGTGCAAGATAGCGGAGAAAAAAAAAAACAAAAAAAAAAGTGAAAGCCGTTTACAACTCCCTGTAACGCCGAATTGGAGCGCAGCTCTCGAGGAGGAGGGGGGAAGGGTACTCAGGGGAGGGTATACCCCTCCTCCTCCTCCTCCTCCTCCCCTCATTCTTCAATCTCCTCCGGGGGGGGGATCACGTGACCTTGGGGGGGGGGGGCACGTGACCTGGGGGTCACGTGGACTCGGGGGGGGGGGGGTCACCTGACCCCCTCCCCCCCGAGGTCACGTGACCCCGGGGGCGGGGGGCTCGCGCGGTGCATTATGGGACATTTCCCATAATGCACCTCGGGGGGAGGGGGGTCACGTGACCTCGGGGGAGGGGGAGGGTCACGTAATCTCGGGGGGGGGGGGGGTCACGTGACCCCCCCACGAGGTCACGTGACCCCGGGGGGGGCTCGCGCGGTGCATTATGGAACATTTCCCATAATGCACCGCGCAGTTACGCCGACGCCGACGGCGACGGCGACGCCGCTCAAGCCGGGAACGGGCGCCTAAGAGCTGCGCTCTAAAAAAACGTGGGTGGCCATTCCTCGCATATGTGGCATGCGTTCAGGGCGACAGTGACACGCCATATTTTGTAAGAAAATGTTTGTTTGAAAATTCCAAGACTAAAGGTATACAGTTTTTTTTTTCTTTTAAAGCTTGGCAGATTTGTTTACAAAAGCTAATGCGGTTTGTGCAGGTGAGTCAATCGTATGGTTTTAATTAGAAACTTGCTGAGCATTATTGAAAATCACTAAATCAGATTAGAAAGACTTTGAGCACGTGGGCGACTCCAGGAAATCGACGCCGCGTAGCGGAAACGCCGAGAAGCTCAGGAGAGGAGGTCGTTTCGGCTCTGTCGTCTGCTATCGCTGCTTGGTTCCCGCAGCATAGAAACAAACATCGTTTCCAGAAATTACTTTAATTCGTCCGCCGCGTCATTCCTAAGCACTGACTAGAAGGTTTCTCCCGTCCAAAAATCGCTTTGCTTTCACATGCAACACCGATTTTACGCTGCAGTGCAAGAAATTATGGTGGTCCGCGGGCTGAACGACGAAAACGACCTCCTTTCGTACGCCATTTTTCCTGGCGCGCCCCCTATAGTTCGCCGGACCTTTAGCGCTCCTGCTCCAAGTCTTTCTAACATTGACTGATTTAGTGCTTTTCCATGAGCAAATTTTTAATTAGAACCATATATGCACAGAATGCTAAGGCACAAACGAGCTGGTGATGATTAAACATGATGAAGCCTGAGACTAAATACGACGATGAAAGAGAGGGGAGACTCCTGCTCTTTCTCCCTAGGGTTACAGTTAATCGAGTAGTACCGTTTGTTTATTTTCAATAATTAAAAGAAGTTAATCAACATATTTTAGTTAATTGTCCGAATGATCATTACGGTTAGCCACGTATATTATGTCCCCCTCAGCACAAACCGCATTATTCTAGCTTTCACGTTTTTTTTTTCTTAACTTGTTTAGTTAAAAAAAAAACAAAAAAAACAGTATAATTAGGGTTCTTTGTTTTCGGGTAAAACCCGATATTACCCGATTTTCGCACCCCGAACAGTTTTTATGAAAACTGGGTTAAACCCGATTTCTCCCCGAATACCAGTCTTGAAATCAGCTGAATTTATGGAAAATAGAACAATTCTGGATCTGTCTCAGAACTGCTTCCTCGGTCACTCGTTTGATGGTAACAAACTTCTTTGATTTGCGTTACCTCCGCATATATTCGCTTCAGAATGAGTCAGAAGGCGGAAGTATACTGGAAGACCGAGCAGCATTGCTATATCATATACTTTGTTGACTTTTGTTCGTGTAAATAACACATTTCAGGTACTTGCCCTTCGTAAATAAGACCCAAGAAAACCCAATATCCTAATGGCTTCAGAGAGACCCATTTCTACCCGACTATCAGCCCGATAAATAGCGCCCGATCTTTACCCGATTTTTGAAAAATATAAAACCCGAAAACGAAGAACCCTATGTATAATACACAACTTCTAGAAGATAAAAATTACACCATCTTCCCGAGGGGAACCATGGGGTGATGCGGAGCATCGTGTTGGTTCCGAGGAAAGAGTCAGTTGCGTGCTGACGTCGAGAGATGGCGCCACCGACTGCCCTAGCGTTACCCCCTACGCGAGCCTTCGTCGCGGCTCGCGGCAGAGAAACTTGGAACGCTCGCCGCTCGCCGTTTATTTTTTTCACACTTGAAGGAGAGGAGACTAGAGGAGGAGAGTTGCGCGTGCGCGCGCGGTGTGAGGAGAAGCGAACGCACGCGCAGTGCACGCAGCTGGTAGAGAGAGAGAGCGGAGAGAGTAACGCGCAGCTGTTGGAGAGAGGGAAGGAGGAGAGTTGCGCGTGCGTAGTTCGAGTGCCGACTACAACGCCGACGCCGCGGGACATAGACCCGAGCAAGAGATGCTCCGCATCTAAAAGAAAGATATATTGAAAGTTAAAAAGCTCACTTGTGCAGAATATCAGACGGCAGGGATGCATCCAGAGGGCATTTTTCTCCTGGGCGATAAGCGGACGAGTTATCCCAACGACAAGCCGTCGTTCTCTTTGAGCGCATCCAGCCCCGATGTGTGCAGGGCTGGACCCGGCGGCGCCCTTGTTCGAGGGCTACGAGGCGTCGGCGAGGCTAGACCCTTCGGACGCGCTCCTGGTGGATGTGATCCACTCGAATGGCGACAGCTTCCTCAGGGGAGGTCTCGGGGCCTTCGAGCCCCTGGGACATATCGACTACTACCCCAACGGCGGCAAGGCCCAGCTAGGCTGCAACAGCGTCTTTGTCGGGGCGCTCAGCGACATCTTCTGTGAGCACTTGTTCGTGTCACGCCGCTGCCGTTCACATTGCCAGACGCAGAAAAGCTTGCTTGTAAACAGCGCGATGGCCGACAAGTTCCTGTACACGTACGTTCGCATGCAAGGAGATTCGAAGGGTAGGAGGGGGCATGACGGCAGCCGTGTAGCCTCCACAAGCCAAGCTCCCTTGACGCCTCGCCTCTTTCTCATTTTCCTCCTTATCCTCCTCACTTATCGGCCCAACACGTGACCTACCAAACGGAGCTGCTTGCTTGACGTCTAGCCTTCGATCTGATAAAACCTACCGGACGGAGCGCGCTGCAAGCCTGCAAGGAATCCTACTACAATAAACCATCCATCTCGCACGTGACATATGTCACGCGCACCAATTGCCAGAGAGATCTGGGGGTCATGTTGGGCACAACATCGTTTAAACTTTTTATGACTAGGCTTCACACATATTGCAACGTGCCCCCTCCTAGTACTTATGACCTCTTTGTTCGCATGACACAACAAGGACGGGATTTTTAATGCGAATGCATTAACCGTCCCGTGGACCGAGCCGACGTCATCGGTTTTGAAGCCGCGCCAAACGGCACCTAAACCAGGGATTTCCCCAGACCCCCCCCCCCCCTCGTTTTTCCGAAGGCACCCCCTTAATTCACAACGACTCCTATATTCGCAATGCCCCCCCCCCCCCCTTTAACCCCCCCCAAAAAAATTTAGACACCCCCCCTGATTTCAATTCCTGGGGAAACCCCTGACCTAAACTCCTTTCTCGAAGTGAAGCCGCGATCTGATGGCTCCCAGCTTTGAAGCCGCGCGAGAAGCCTAGCCAAATGGCACCTATGTTTCCCCGCTCCCAATGGAGCGCAGTGAAGCCGAAATCTGATAGATTTCGGCTTCGGTCCCATTGGCTGGCGCGCTTTCAAGGAATGAGGCTCCCATTGGCCGCTGCGCGTCAGTTTCAACGACCGCCACCATATGGCGCTACGTGTCCGCGCCGCCGGTAAAACGAAGCGTATGGCCGCCAAGCAAGACAGCGGCTCTACTGCCGAGGTCAGCGCGGCGAGGCCAGTACGCCGCAGACGAAATAAGGGAGCGGAAGAATGACATTCATGCTTTTGCATTCACAACTCATAAGAAGCGCTTAAATGTACCACGAGCCTTTTTTTTACGTGTTTTTTTTTTTTTTTTTTGCGGAGTTTAGTCCGTGGGAAACTTTTGCAAACAACAAGTTCTTTTTTTTTTTTTTTTTTTTTTTTTACGGAGTTTAGTCCGCGGGGAATTCTTGTAGATCCTGTCCACTATCCTGTCCGCCGTCCCGGAACACTGCTGACAAGGCCACATGACAACTATGAAGATGATGATGATGATATTGTCACGAACAAAAACATAAATTTGATTAAGAAAATTTAAGAAACATAAGGTAACAAAGACCGTACATACTTTGACGGCGACGGAAGGACGACTGAAGCAGCCATGCGAAGCTCCTTTTGTAAGAGCGTGGGTATCTATAGAAGCTTCCGAGCTCGAACAAACAACGAGATTCTCGAGTAATCTGGAACATTCCAGTCATGCAAACAGAAGGGAGATAAAAAAAAATCACAACATCTCCACGTGGTGAATGATGTTGATTGGGGCGAAGCTCGGGTGGTGCTGATGATACTGATTTTATTGTTCATAGGTAGTGCTGATGGTGCTGATTTTTTTTTTATTGCTCATAGGTAGTGCTGAGTTCCGGGTTGCGTTTCGACTTCATTATTACTGCTTTATGGTCGGTGAAATCCAGAGCCAGTGGTTCTTCTAGCGGATCAGCTTGGATCCGCTAGAAGCCGTGGGAACGCATCTCCACCGCTTAAGTCAACGGACCATGTCAGAAAAAGAATGTGTCAGTCAGTCAGAGTTTTGAAAGCAAGGAAATCAAAGGAAGTATTGCTGAGCCGATGGCTCAGTAAAGAGAAAAGTGCCCAACTATTTGTCAAAAGTGGCGAATACTTTGTTTGCGTATTTTGGGACATATTCTTTCTCGTTTAAATTTCCTGTTAATTTTTTTTTTTTTCTGCTTATCCCCCCCCCCCCCCCCCCCCCCTTTTCCCCAAACACACGCACACACACAGACACGGAGTTCCTCGGACTGTTACGGGACGGAGGAAACGATCTGTGAAAATTCGCTGCTGTCGGCATCTTGGAAAGGCGGTGCCCCGGGAAGGGCTGTCCAAACTAGGGAGCCTTCATGTGCGAAGCGCACATGAAGGCACCCTAGTCCAAACAGGACGCTGTTTTCTGCAGTTCATAGCATTTGCTCTGCCGTAAAGTGGATGCTTTCCTCTGGCTCCAGTCCACTTTAAATCATTTTTATATATCTTTTAACCGAGGGGAAAGCTACTTTCCGTCTTTGGACAGAGGCTTGGAGTGTGCTTATCATGTGGGTCCGGACAGCACTTGCGCTCTGCTGGCCGTCGTCAAGGCCTCCTCTGTTGTCTGTCAGCCTCCCAAAAACAAGAAAGGGGGCGAGGAGGAAAGCCTCGCTGTTTGCGTGGTTGATGTCCTCACTGAAACAACATTTGTTGTGCATGCCATTTGCTGTGTCCGGCCCTTGACACCCAGGGGGTCACTGGCAAAGCCTGTGCCACCACCGGCGCGCCCTGCAGCTGTTCATCGAGTCGGCGAGTCCCCGCTGCCCGTTCCCGGCCTTCTCGTGCGAGAGCTACGAGAGCTTCCTGACGGGCGACTGCTTCCCCTGCGAGCGGCCCTCCGAGTGCAGCTACATGGGCTACTTCTCGGATAGGTCCAAGGCCCGTGGCAAGATGTTCCTCATGACGCGTCAAGAACCGCCCTTCTGCGGTACGTCCTCAGCCTCCGCTATGGCCTTCTTTCTTCAGTGTGGGACCTCTTTCTGTCTAGTCTGAAGCTTTTGCTGTCTGCAGCTAGAAAAAGTGCTACGTGCTGCCTTTAGTTTCGGTTTCGTTCTCGACACAGCGCACTGCGGCGACGCAGTCATTGCAATAATTTATGACGATTTTTTTTAAAACTATTTCGCAGTTTATTGCTTTGGGACAAAATTGACTGACCAAAACATTTTAGTATCGATAATTGCAAGCGGATCAACTTTTGCGATTAATTTGGTTCGGTTTCGTTCTCACAGCGCGCGCAACACGGTCGGTAGTCATTCAATTACAGTAACTGAATTGCAGTAATTGAATTAATATTCAGACCGCTTATAGAGTTATATAATTTTGACATTTAAATTTTAAACCTCCGTTCAATTTTTTTTTATTATTTTTGCTTTAAACAGAGCTGCTACTGGAGATCATATGATACAACAGACTCTCAGTGATGCGGCAACAAGTAATAAACAAAACCAACATACATCGCACCTATCCATGCAGCTAGTGAAACTAAAAACAAGACTCGAATAATGTAAAACGCTGCGAAACGAGTGCAATGGGACATGCGGAGAACTGCTGTCAAGTCAGCGCGATAGAGGCCAGGGAGATATTCTGAATATCATTACGTTGTGTAAACGTAATCTGGCATTCTGATATATAACTGTCGCAGAATTCTGAATTGGTTTTTGGTGTCATCGTTTCGAATCTCTCACAAGTTTAAGTTCATTTTTGGTGGAGATCGGACACTTGCATGTAAACTTGCAAAAGACAAATATCCTAATATGCCTAAATTTTGAGCGTCTTTTTTTAGGAAACAAGATTGATGTAGAATTTGTGTCCAACCCAGCCAACCAGTACAAGATCATTGTGAACAGCTCTGCGGGGCTGGATCCTACGTGGGGAAAGCTGGAGCTGGTGCTGTACGCCGAGTCAGGGGCCAACGAGTCTTTCAGCATCACCAGGTGAGGCCTTGCTCAGCTTATTCCATCCCCTCTGATTGAGATCACACATATTCGAGGCGACATGCAATTCTGTTTGCAGGAGACTGCATTTAGTTATATAGGTTTGAAAATATGGTAAGCTTAACAAATAGGGTCGAAGCAAGTTCAGGCCTTCAAAAGAGTGATGTTGGTACGTTGGTTGTCCAGTGATGCGCAGGAGCTGCGAGGTGGCCAGGCCTCCAAGGCGCTGGTGGCGGCTCACCCTGCCGTGGTGAACATCACCCGTGCGGTGATCAAGTACACAAAGTACCGAGGCTGGATCTACGGAGGCAAAGACGCCTGGTTCCTCGACAAGGTTTCTGTGCTCGACAGCTTCGGTTATACGTGAGTAGTCCCTTTGCACACTTCTCGGGGAAAAAAAATATATGAAGCACTACCTTTGATGTTGTGCAAAGTCTACTTTTACCTTTGCCCTAGAACAGGACACGCTAGACAAAGACAGGCGTTTCCCTTCCCGGAGTGTCAGCGCAGCCGAAGGTCACGAACGAGTTCGTCATATTTTCGGTGGTCCTTCTGCTCCGCTGACATCCACAAGGCAAATAAGATTTGGATTTCTTTTAAAATTAAACTAATTATAAATCTTACATAGGTATAGTTCATCAACTCTCACTTGAGAAAACTTCAAGGGACCCAAGGAAATAGTTCACTTAACTGAATATATTCGCTAGAATATGGAACAGCCTATAGGGCACAGCATACATCGGGTCAAGAGTGTGAAATGCAATTTATGGAGTCATGTACATACATCGATATATACACATAGTGCATACCAGTTATGTTGCTGCCTTTCTCATTTTGAAAACAAATCTGTAATTTTGATTTGCACCGGCGCTCTTAAAGCACGTGAAGTAACAAAGCTGTCCAGAGAGTCTGTTTTTTTGCACTTCCTCTGGCACAGCTTGTTGCTGTGACAAAGCCCTACCGCAACGGCATTGTCCACTGGCTCGAAATATCCCGTGCAGAGATGCGTTTCCTGTTGGAATTGAACGCAGTTTCTCCTTCGAGCTTCGACTTTTGCTTCACTGTTGTTGACAACGTCGACGGTGGAATCCCATAGTCCTTCGCAACGTCCACTTGCCTTTGACCGTTGTCCGGATGCCGAAGGATTTTCAGCTTGTCTGATAGAGACAACCGCTTCTGTTTCGTCGTACTCATTACGAAAGTGGGTGCCCAAACTGCCGTCCTTCCGTTGTTACCCAAATCTAAGATGACCGTACGCGGAACTGGTGGCAAAGAAAAAACAGACACACCACGCGGTTCGTTTTCGTCTACTGTACGGCCACTTTGCCTCGCTGTAAATGCCAACGATGATACGGCGCCGCTGCAGAGGCGGCGGGCATTGGCTACGCCAGCACTGCAGAGCACAAAACTTCGTTGAACTGATTGCAAAATTCATCCTGGGTCCACCAATCAAGTTCGTCGAACTGAAATGTTCGCCATTCCATAATTTGTTTAACCGAAACGTTTTTGCATAGAATGCATAGGAAAACTGCAGGGGATTTTTTCAAAGTTTGCTATTCTGAAATATTGGTAAAAAACGATGTTCGCTCAAGTGAGAGTTTACTGTACCTATTCCTTGAGCTTACAGAAATACAGAGCGTCTGTCGCCTGCAAGTGTCTCCGCCTCTGCGCACTCCGCCATCCTCCTCCCCATGCGACGCGCGCGTGCTCCCAATGTGCGGAGACTGGCGCAGGAGATGCGAGAGCATTCCCTGGTTTGAGCAAATACTTCACCAGGGAGAACATGTTGCAGTCCATGCATTTGCATTAGGCATTGCACCTACAGTGCCATATCCTTTCCTAGCGGTGTGGAATCCTGGGTCCAAGCTAGAATGCTTGCGCATCGTGCTGTTTACGCTATCGTACTGAGGCGCGGCACCGAGGGAGAGCAAGCATGGTTTTGAAACCTGCAAACTGTAGTTTTCAGAACTATGCTTAGACAAGCTCGCAGATCATCGTCGTCGTTTGTCAACAGCTAAACGAAATTCCCTAAGGAAGCGGAGGTTGCTGAACGCCGCCCACCTATTAGAGTAACTGCATATTCTCCGCTATAGTTGCTCCACTTGATTAGAGTAACTGCATGCTCTGCTGTACAGTTACCTATACAGTTCCTCTAGTTCCCATCAGAGCCCCCAATTCAAAGGGGCATGTCCAGCCGTTCCAACTGTGCAAAGCCTTGCCAAAGCCATTGGATTTTTGTGGACAGGATGTATTCCTCTTGTCGAGAGTTATCTCACAACTTGGTGATACAGCCTGCAGAAAACAAGGACAGAGATGGCCAGCAGTGGCATAGCCAGGAATTCTTTTCGGGAAGGGGGGTTGTGGTGGCTGGGATGTCCATGACTTGGAGTGCAGGGGGGGAGGGGGGTCAAAATGCATATGTACATTATAGGGGGTATTCACTGGACGCCATATTTGAGGTAACTGCTCACAGCGCATGCCTGGGAAGAGTTTCCCGTCAGCTCTCGGGCAACCGCAAGAGAAGAGGGGAAGGAGAAATCCTCTTATCACCAGGACTCTCCTTTGTAGGTCCCAGGCTTCCCCAAACGTCGCTATTCTCCCTCTAGAAGATTATAGAAGATTAACTTGCCACTCAAAATTCGTACAAAAGCATCTTTCCCCTCTCTCTCTTCTCCGGTGGTAAGAAAGCAGCAGCGAGCTCAGCTATGACCGCATGTGAATACTCCCTATAGGGTCGGCTGGATTTCGGAGGGGGCCATGAGCTCTCCTCTCCTCTCCTCTCTCTCTCTCTCTCTCTCTCTCTCTCTCTCTCTCTCTCTCCCCCCCCCCCCCCCCCCCCCCCCCCGGCTACGAAACTGATGGGCAGTAGCTGAGTGCTGAATTTGGCGCATGTCTTGTCTCCTGCCCATCTCTGTACCTGGTTTGGGTTGTTTCCTGTCCCAGGCTCTCGAGAGTTGCAAATACACGGCGCCGTTCGTCCGCTAAACGTGGGTGCTCCGAAACGTTTTTCCCTCTCGACTGCAGCGTGTCCTTCTGCGGCTTGCGCACTCGGCTGCCGGACGGCCGGCCGGTCAAGCTGCGGGTCCAACCAGAGGACTGCCAGCCGGAGCCCCTGACCCAGCGGGTGGCCCGTCTCGTCTGGCAGGTGGTGGGCCAACCGGTGCTCGGAACTCGGCCCCGCCCACCGCGACTCGTCTGGACGCTCCAACTGGACAACGCCGGGCGGCCCACCGCCCAGCTATTGGCCCACTGATGCTCTTCGGGAGGTGGCGCTTCAACTTCCCTAGTAGTCACCACGACCTTCTCAAGGTCGTGGTCACCGACCCGGTTACACAGGGCAGACGCCGTTGTCGACCTCAGGGTCAAACTCTCCCGTTTGTGGCGAGTACAGTGCACCCTTTCCGCCAGAGATGCAGAGCTCTGGGAAGGGGAGGTAACGGAGTATGGTAGGGGGGTATGTCATCTATGCACTTTTACGGCGCTTATCATCCCGGCAAAAAATGCCGAGTCACGCGATTCTTGGGTTGGCAGTGAGTATGGGTGTTTATATTGACGCTTTTGAACCAGGAGAACTCTCAAAGAGCTTGCCGACCTTGTCCGCCTCCCCTTTGTTTTCTCGGACCGTCTAAAAAGGAAACTTAGCTTTTGTTCTGTAAACAAAACAAAAAATGAAATACGTTCACAAATCTCTGTAATGCGAAATTAGAGTGCAGCTCTCGAGGAGGAGAAGGGGAGGGTATGACGGGGAGGGTATGCCCCTCCTCCTCCCCCTGAATTTGTTCATGGGTGACGTGACACGAAGTCAGGTGACGTCATTTTCCCTGCTAAATTTAGTGGCGAAAGTGAATTGGTGTTGAGGCCACGTGAGGTCAATTTCCCAGCTAAATTTAGCGGGTAAATTCTTCCGCTAATTTTGGCGGAGAAATTATCTTGTTAAATTTATCGGGTTAAGTTTCTTCACTAAATTTAGCGGGGAAATTGACCTCACGTGACCTCAACACCAATTTACTTTCCCCACTAAATTTAGCAGGGAACCTGCGACATCCCATAATGCAACGCGCACGGTTACGCTGACGCCACTCAATCCAGAAACGGGCGCCTAAGAGCTGCGCTCTAAAACAGATAGGGTATTCAAAGAATCAGTTTGCATAATCTAGAGCTGGGTAACAAATAAATTCCCCACAGGAGCAGGAAAAAAAAAAAAAAAAAAAAAAAACTCAGCCAATAGAGCATACATACAAGCACACTGGATAATGACAAGTTTAAAAACAAATGTCTAAAAATTACTTAATGAAATTTGCAAAAACTGAGAGTCAAACACTAAGTCTCAAAGCTAGTGCTCTTTGAGGCAAAGACATACTTCTCAGATGCACAGAACTATATTATGTGAAGCAGCAGTACCGGTGGAAGATGGAACCCCCCTGGTGAAGCGCAACCTCCCCATACACATCAGTGACGGCACTCTAGTCAGCCCTGCTACGGAGGAACCAAGACGGTTCTTTCTCGCCTGGATGCATAATTTATTTTGACATTGCTCTCCATCGCCCAATAAAAGAAAGGACGGAGAAGCGTGATTGTGGAAGAGATCCATTTATTTCTCTGCCGGTTTAGGCCTTCTTGAACTTCTTGAGCAGGTTGCTCTGCTCGATGGCTGCTCTCCTCTTGCGCTGCGAGGGAAGCCTTGGATGCTCTTAACATTCTCAAAGCATCAAGCCCCGTTTATAAAGATGACTGATCTTTGAAAAACAAAGTTGTTTGCTTTCCTCTTGGGATGCGAGAAGCAAACAAGGTTGCACACAAACGCCAAGACCCGATCACCCACTCATATTCATTAAACGAAGCACGATCATACATTCCAAATTTGGCTAACCGGTGCTCAGCATAAACTCTTTACATTCATAATGCATTGAATGACCGTCGACTCTAGGTTTTGGACAAAAAAATATATTTCACGAGGTTAAATCCCACACGTCCAATACGTCGAGCGCCACTAAAAAAATATTTCCCAAAAGTAGGATTATCCCTTGGCAACGGAAAATCCTGCTTTTGTCCAAGTCGGTGTGCCGGCTAAAACCTATACGCTCCAAAGAGATTGCATCGTACTAGAGCAACTGTCGCACCACTGGCTCCAATGCGTTTGCACAGATTCACCCGATTTCTTTCCTCATAATGCAGAAACGAGCAGCTACCGTGTCTTTCCTACAAATCCTTAGGTTCTCAATAGCACATTTTTCCTGGACTAGGATCTCGTCGTCATTTGTTACGGTGAGGAAGTGAAAAGAATGAAAAATATCAGATCTTCGATCGGTACCACCTGGGTAGGCACCAGCGATATTAAAGCCAATTTTATAGAAACGAATTGTATTTTCGGATCAAGCGGAAATTTCACAAAAAAAGCCAATTGGGAACTAAACTAAGAAAAGACTGGGCCTCACCCGGAGAACAACCCAGGAAGGACCGACAGCCCAACACCAGCCCAACCGTGCAAAGAGGCACAAAAAGCCGGCACCAGTGGGTCAAACTTGGGCAAAGGGCAATAGGTGAGCCCAACAAACACCGCCTACATATTTGCTTTACCCCTCCTCCCAAGGAGGAACCCCAAAGGAGGGGACCTCGTCGTCAGCTCTCTATTGGCTGATTAAAATTACAAAAGGAGAAATTAACGCGACTATTTGCTCCTGCGAAAAGGACTCGTCTCGCTGTCGTACGCGAAAGAAACATTGCACAAAAACATTGTTTCTTCCGTCTTATAGTCTGTCGCAAGTCGAGTGTAGCAGGATGGCCTCCTCCCACAAAACCCTCCACTCAATCCACTAACACCGGAGAGGAGGAAACCGACAATCGTGTCCTGCAGAAAGCCTCACACGAGGGCCTTCTCATCCCTTTCTTACGTGGCAACATACGAGTCACTCGCAGGACGAGAACTCTGCTTTTGTCCACAACTTCCGCATCCGACCGCCAGGGTTGCGACATCCGACCTCAAGCTTTCCAGTGCCCTACTATATAAACAAAACAATGTTTTATCTAAAATAATTCCTGCGGTTGTCCGTACGGACGGACAAGCTCCGCAGTCCAGACCACTCACGTTGGGCGTGGTCGGCGTCGCTCCGACGTCCAGGAGCTCCGATATCCCGGTGGCGCCGCCGCGCACCGAGGACGCCGGCGTCTCCGCCGCTGCGGGGAACTCGGCCGCCGGCAAACCCGCCGCCGCCACCGGCGCGGCAGCGCCGACCGCCGCCGGGACGGAGGGCAGGACGGACGTGGTCTTGTCGGGCGCCAACACCTCGTACTGGTGACGGAGCGTCTGGAGTTCGTACTCGCACGTGGCGAGCGCAAGCTTGAGCTCGTACAGGAGCACCATGTCGCTGCGGAGCTCGTTGAAGTGTTGGCAGACGTCCTCTCCCGGCGTCGGGTTCAGCTCTGCAAAGGGAAAGTACCATAAACGTCCGTGGGCTAAGAGACGTTTCCATCGTTCAATATGGACAACCTGGGGCCGGTTCGCGCACTTGCGTTAGCTTACGACCATGTGCTTGAAAAAATCTTACGACGAGGGAACAGACTGGCGCCATATATTGGGTAGTTGCGGAACACTTTCACTTTTCCTTTTTTTTTTTGGCCCGAAAATCTCTTGACAAGGCGATGGACGACCATTTCTCGGAAAAAGCTAGAGCGTTCATTTGAACTTATAAATACCACAAGACCTTCGTCGTAAGAGATTTGAAAACAAACACGGACGTAAGCAGTTCCGAGTGACCAGCCTATATACTTAGGCTCATCAACAAAATTGCCTTTAGCGGGACTGAACATCTATCCCTGCCAGAAAAAAGGAAGAGCCCACCCAGAGGTGGATTGTCCCCGTGCGTGGCTGCCGCCGAAGCCGAACAACTCGGATGCCAATCTGCAAAATTGTCTTCCGCGAAACTGAATATTTTTTTTATTTGTTGGAAAAAAAAAGGAACAGTCACCCCCTTTTCCAATGTGGCTCATCCTTCAACTCCAAGGGGGATTTCAGATTCCACTAGTTCCAAAAAGTTGGTAGAATTACGATCCTCTCAAGTGAAACGATCCCAGAGAAATATTGAAAAAACTTCCATCAGGTTGGAGCACACAAAATATCGAGTTTTCTTCAATATCATTTGCAGCGTGGTAACTGCCAGTTGCAACCAATAGATTGGAAAATCTCTGTATGCAGGAGGAAGACTAGATCACTTTTACAGTTTTGCAAAAGGTTTTTTGCTGTAAGCATGTTACTAGCAGACTACCATTTCCTCGCAGTAACCCTTACTTAAAGTGGAATGGTTTGCATACAGTATTAAGGTAAACTGTAACAGTATGTGCATTGGCTATAACCTATAAAGCTAGAATGTTATAAGTGGGGCTGCGGTAGCTCGCTTAAGCTATAGATGACATAGATTCTTAACCCGCGCACAGTGACTTTGGCTTGGCTAGTAGTTAGCCAGTCAACAGGTCGGAACCAGGGGTGGTACAAGAAAACTGACCAAGGACGAGAAATCTAACTCACCGACACCGAGCTCCTGCAGAAGCTGTTCGATGGCCTTGGTCTTTTTCTGTCCCACTGACGCGGGCAGCTTCATCTGCAGATGCTAATGGTTAGTTTCGTGCTCTTCACTCCAGACAGCAGCAAAACGTGTGCCCCGATCGACCAACACCGCAGCAACAACGCTCTCGTAACAAGCTCCCGACATGGCATGAGCCAGCCTTACCCTGTGGCTACGCAGAGACACGCCGCACGCCTTAAAGTCCGGGAACCGGATTCCAGCAGACTCCACCATCTGTGCAAAGGGTTCATGTCACTTTTTTCCCTTCCCCACGGCGTAGAGCGAAATCTCAATTCAGAAAAGCGTAGCGGTTACGACACCCTAGATGCAGCACAATCTGGAACCGTGCATAGAACTTTGCACGTAACCGGCGCGAGAAGTCCTTGCATCGGCTCGCTAATGCAGCAAAGGCCGACTGGTTTTGCTCACACTGTAAGAGACCCTCCTGGGAATAAACTTTAAGGTTGTCACTCTGGGAAGCATGTTCATCCACAAACCTAGAATTGTGTACACAAATAAATTCCAAGGTCTCACTATTATTTGCTTAAATGTATATCATGTCTGTTACTCACTGACAAAAGTGTCTTCAAAGATTAGTAAGCAATCGTTCCATGGAGAAATGGACTCGGTTGGGAAATGGGCTCACAATCAGCGACTCTGACAGCGTACGAGGCTGACATACACTTCCTGCTTTTCGCAACCTCTCTCTCATACACAGCGTAAAAAAGAGGAAGCATATTTTCCTGCACCCTCCCTCGTAGAGAGAGAGAGAGGGGACGTGGGGAAAAGTGTTACCACAAAAATTCGACGACGCCTCAAATTCAACAACGCCAAAAAAAGATATACTGTAAACAACTTATTTTTCGTGGGCTCAATATTTTGCGATTTAGGTCAAAGTTGAAGTTTTGAAATAATTCGCGGGTTCTAACTTTCGCGACGCGGTGGGATCTCAGTATAGATTCCAAAGTGTTAACATTTTACCGGAATTGTTCGCGGGACCCATTTTTCGCAAATTGTAGGCGATTCGCAAAAATATGTCGTTTACAGTATATATATATATATATATATATATATATATATATATATATATATATATATATTTTTTTTTTGCTGTTGCAAGTTGAAAGTTGCGTTGTCTGCATTGTCTTTCATGTGTCTCTTCTGTTTCCGTAAAGTAAACAGCAACGCGCTAGACCATCCGCGGCTCGAAGCCTGCTTCCCCGACCGTCCCGAAACCCCGCAAGTGGTGCGGACGTACTCCAGTCTCGACGCCGCTGCGGCTGCTCTTCTGCACGCTCAGCTTCTTCTTGGGGCCCTTGCGTTCGACGCGCCGCGCCTCGGCGCTGTTGTCGGCCGCCGTGATCAGCTTCTGGAGGTCCTGGGTCTTCTTCTCTCGCTCCTTTTTGCGCAACTCGATCTTGCGCAACTCTCCCAGCAGCGTCTGCTCTTCCTCCACCTGCAACGACCTTGTACCGATCAATGTCCGACCGCAGTCGTTCCTCTACACGGAACGACAACCGCGTTTTCGCGTCTCAGTTCGCCCACATGGGCAGATGTCTACGAATGAGAGGCAATCTACGGATGCCTTACTATTCGTGAGAAACTGAGGCGACACTCTTGAGAGCTGCTCTGGCCCGTCGTTTAAAGCACGACTTTACGTTCTTATCGAAGACAGAGGAGTGCCCCCTTTCTGCTACGCCTCATTTCATCCCAAGTGCGAACAAAGGCTTTGTGCGCCAGCCAAGTGCCCCGAGCGGGGCTGGCATTCGCACGCATTTGTGCGGTGCAAACGCCGTTCGAAACAACAGCATTGCACCTGTAGTTTCAGCTTCGCTCGCACTTAAAGTGAAACTGCGCTTCATTCTTGGTGGCGAGAAAACAAATGCAGCTGTTTTTAGTATCATTTAGAGATCGCGTGCCAAGAACGTAATACCACTCAAAAGTTCATTAAACCGGCCAGCAAAAACTGATATGCCCCAAGTCACCAAAATCTGCTAAATTAGCGGGTGATGTGCGGCGCAGCCAACGTTTTACTTCCGTTGTGGCTGACCTCTGTCGCATAAGCAGTTTTCTTCTCGGTATTTTCTATTCCGGGGAGAGATGACCAGGCGGCACTACCAGCACACCGTGCCTACGTGCCAGCCAACTAGCCGCCTTGGTTGCCGCCTACATTTCCTCCTTCGTAGCCGCTTGCGTTGCCTGTTCGCCCCCCCTCCCCCGTGCATCCACTTCTTTTCTAGGTTACCGCAGGTAGATCAAGTGACTCCCTCATATCCCACCGGGTGCGTGTGCAACTGACGTCTGGATACAATGTTGCCCGGCTTTATCAAAGTTTCAGTTCTCATTTCGCTTTGCGTTAATGGTAAATAGCGAGATGTTAAAAAAATAGTTTGGCTTCCGCGAGACGAATGGTTTACGGTTGTTTTGGAGTACTTTTCACGTTTCTACTACGCACTATCTCGAAATTTCCGAAATTGAGCGGAGATGCCCTTCGAGGTGGAACGAGGTAAAGGACGGCCCCTTTGGAACTAGTATGGCGCCTGGAACGCTTCCTCGACCTTTAGCGTCCCATTCCCGCCCACGTGTCGAAAGCGGTCCCGTAGTGCCGTCGAAGGACGTCTCAAAAACCGGCGTTTCGAGTCGCCGAATGTCGACATGCGGCAGAACGGGCGTCTGCCACATACTTCCTACGATGTCGCTGGGCAGGAATCGAGCGGACCACTTTGAAGGACGCGGTCGGGGACTAATTCCAGCCGCGGCGGGAGCGGAGTCTGCTTTGGACTTGCCTGCTCGCTGGTGCGGTCGTACAGCTTGACGAGCTGCTCCTTGCGGCGGCGCTCGTGCTCGGCGTCGAAAGCCCTCAGCTTGAGCTCTTGGCCCGGGGGCGCCCTTGCCCGGGCCAGGGCGTTGCACAGGGCGTAGTAGCGCTCCTTGAGGTCCTCGAGGGAGCGCAGGGAGAAGCGCGACGTGTCCCAGCGGTCCCGCACCACCAGGAAGCGCAGGTCGTACTGCCGGCACATCTCCAGCAGGTAGTCCGTCTCCGCCCGGCTCCACTTGCCGCACGTCAGGTGCTGCTGGTACTCCGCGTCCGAATACGTTGGCACGTGCACTTGCTGCGTCCCAGAAACCGGATCGACGACTGTCGCCGTAAAATACCGAGCGAGCGCCCACCCAAAGGTCGCCGATCGTCGCGAAAAAATGGGACCCTTATTAGGTCTGGTGGACCCCCTAGTTTTAAAGGGGCCCTGCAATCATATTTAAGCGTCTACCTTTTTTGCGGTTTCCACGTCTCTTGGGGTTCGGACAAGCCAGCGGCGAGCGGCAGTAACTAAATATCAGTGCGTCATATTTTAATCGGATGACGCAGAAACCTCCTCCACCGACGAGGGCGACCCGCGGTACCGAAAGCACGCAAAATGTGACGTCTTTGGTCCTGGGCTTACTACTGGTCAGAGCCGCTAAAAGCTTATTTTTAGTCGAAATACAAAAAATAAGCGGTGCGAACCGTTTCAATTATTTATTAAAGTAGTTTTTGTTTAGTATTTTAGATCAGAAAAGAAACGAATGCAGTTTATAAAGTACGGAAACAAGAAATGACCCGTCGACATACCCGCCACCAAGCGGTGGAAAAGACGGCGCATACTAGAAAGGAGTAGGGGGATCAGGCGCCGACACGGAAAGGTCCCGGATGTACGCGGCGGCGTTGCGGTCGTATGGACAGGAGGATCTGACCGGCTCCGAGCGTTCCGAAGGCCTTCTACGAGAAGCTTTGTCTGGCGGTTTGACCGTTTCGCGGTATGGCAGCGCGAAGTGGCTCCCATTCTGAACTGATCTTTACCCTGTGTTTGCTGTCGTTTGTGGCCAATGAAGTGCCATGCCGAATTAGTGTTTAATCGCGCAGCAAATGCAATGAGAGCCGCTCTGGCTGCCCGCTGCATACAGCCTGTCCAGAACATGCTTTAGTGGCGCCCTCTCGCGCCGTCGACACGGAGTGCGGCAGCCGTGAGCGCTCGATGAGCTAGCTCAGTACCCCTCCTCTAGTTGACGGCCACTCAAGCAACCAAGGACGTCATGAGGGAGGTTATGTTTTGCTTGTTTTTGTAATTTTAATTTGCCTATAACTTTAAAAATAAAGCGAATTTCGAGAAAAGAAAAGTTTTACTAAGTTACTACGTTCAGTGCGCTCAGGTTCGATGCAAATTAAAAACCAGTAAAAAAGTCCTTGCAGGGCCCCTTTAAAGCAGTCGAGACGCTCTCCAAGGAGCTTCACCGCTTCGCACTGGCGCGTAAAGCTTCGCCAACTGGCACCGGCTTCTCGGGGAAGCAACCGACGTAGAGGAACGCATCGGTGGGCTCGTGAGTTTGCTAAGCTGGGTGCACGATATGTCCTTTGCTTATATTTCCAACGTCTCAAAAGTAGGGACTCACTACGACACGGGCGCATGCTCGGTATTTTATGGTAAGGGTTCTGTGGCGCAAACGTGCTTCGACTAGATACAGCCGTTCCTTCGGGACCCAGAGGGCGGCGTTTCTAACTGCGGTCGAAAGTTGACGCGCCGGCTAGGTGGCGCAAGCTGCCACTCGATTGGGAGGGTGCAGCCACGTCTGTCCATCCGTCGACCGAAAATTTGGATCTACTACTAAGTTGGAAGAATCGTCACCTTGTTGAACTTGGAGAAGGGATATTCTTTGCCCTCGTCCGCAACTCGTCGCCAGTGGCTCAGCATCACACCGTCCTGCGAGCCAGAGAGTAGGTGTAAACCGACGCAGGGTTACGTAGTTAAGATTTGCTCTGCATCTATTAGGGTGCACCACATATGGACTTTGGTGTGCAAGCTCTTATTAACAGAACAGCATATAACAAAAACAGAGTACTAAATTAGAACTGGACACCACTTACAAAAGATCCAATAGAGTGCCTTTCTAGGGTAACAAGTGGGAAATAACAACTATCTTCCTTAGTGTTGACAGCTTTCAGATGCCACCCTTCAGTTAGTGCTAGTATACAGCTACGAAAATTGCCCGAGCCACAGAAACTGCTAAGATAGTGCAGCTTGTACTTATGACTTTTGCGGAGACTTGCCTTGCGGCCGGGATTTGCAAAGGGCATCCAACGCCACGGACGCACTCTCCGGATGCCGAGCTTCGCCTTGTTGCGCTTGTAGCCTTGACTCGAGTCCGTAGGCAACAGTGGTGGGTTGTCCCTGCGAGAACATTCAAGGCACGGTCAGCTGCGTCTTTTGTTATGGGACCGCTATCCTGGTGGCAGCAGAGCGGCGGTTTGGTGACAAATCAGTCGAGAAAGCATCCTAAAGTGCTACACAAGAGGCAGTTGTTTAGCTTCCAACGAGACGGCACTGCCATGGAACAACACGCAGTTCACGTCGTGTGAACGGCTGCCGCCAATTCCACGTTTTCATAGATGCTAGGAAAAGGTTTCAGAAACTGGCCAACGGAATGTAAATCTGTCTCGAAGGGCCGACGCAAGTAGGCACATTCTAGTCAAACGCAAATGTTGCATGTAACAAACTCGCAGAGTTACGAGAAATGCGTTCACAATGAAATTGTACTTTGACTGACCCTATCGAAGATTTCGTCGAGAAAAGTAACTTCAGCGTGCCAACGAGCCGTAGTCAAAAAATGTGATCCACAACGTAGCGATGGTTCTGCAGATGCATATCCAGAGGTATGTGGCCCGACAAAACGCCACAAAGGAAACAACAGCAACTGAACCTAGGTCCTTAAGGTCGGTCCAGTGACAGGTTTACAAAATCTAGGTTGGTTCGGGTAACTTTAGAGTGCCATCCCTAGGACCTTAAAGAAAAACAAAGAATCAAGTTGGTCGGTGATGGCCCACACGTCCGCGAGACACTAAAAAAGAAGGTAAACGCTTTTCATTAAAACACAACCATCCATGAAACATTGCAGGCTTACAACACATCTCAAGGTTGGTTCAGACGTTTGTGTGATTGACTGCTTTGCAAACACTTGTAACCAATGGCGCCATCTATCCGATAGCTGTGAAACCACTTTTAATCTGCGCACATTTCACGCATCATTCTTTCACGTGTGCTTGAAATATTCCTGACAGTGTTATGAGAGACCATTTCTCCTAGTGCATTGGTTTGATACTGCACACACTGCAAAACCTTCAATCTAGCAATACATTGGAAATGTTCTGGGGCTACCCAATTACTACCTGGCGTCGGAGAACAGAAGGGCGTAGAGTTCTCGGTGCATGCCTTCGGGGCGCTTGAACGTCGCTTCGATCAGCTTGCGCTTTTGCAGCAGCTTGTTCTGCGAAGAAAGCGGGGCACGTCTTCTCATAAAGACGGCAAGCGCTCGAGTAGATGCTAGGTCTACAATGTTCGGCGTCCTTACTTTCCGAGCGTCGGTGCCCATGATGGACTCCTTGCTGACTTCGGGGGTGTTTGGACGCTCCACGTCCAGAATATCCAGCACGTCGCTCATCCTGGGTAGCTGCCTGCGTGAACCGCGACAGAAGAGTCGCCAACGACTCATCACATAACATATAGGTTATCCCAAACCACGGTGGAAGAGAAGGGTGTTCGTGCAACGCAAAAAAGGCGATCAAAATTGCACTCGGGCTTCGCGCATCTCCTGGTAGGGGCGCTGTCGGGTTGGGGCTCCGTGCGCAGGCGCGGTCGCGCGGCTCGCCACCTTGAAAACGTGAGGGAATAAGGACGGTTCCTCGAGCCCCTGTCAAGCTGCGCCATCTCACGGTGTTTGTCAGAAATGGGAGCGAATCTTCGACACACCTGCTCCGCGGTGAAGCGGCGCCGTTCAGACGCCTGTCTTCTTGCACCGTGTCCCAAACTGGATCAATTACTCGGTGCGCGAAGCTGAGTAATTGATCCACAAAGACATCATTGTACGATCGGGTACAGTGAAACTGACTGCCTATTCAAAATTATGGCAGTATACACAAGTTTGCGACAGCTGAGGTAGATAGTTGCTCGAAGCTTCTTGACGATCATTGAATTAACGTTGATTGAAGTCGAGCGACTCATGCGCAATCAATGTTTAGCTTTTTTTATATATATATTGTTGGCTTACCTTGCGGCTGATTACTTCGGGGAAGCTAAATGGGAGCTCACAGTGTTCTAGAAACACCCCTGGTTGTGGCTATTGAAAAGAAGAAAAGAAAAATGAACCCATTTTACGAAAGTTTACGCAGTTCACCGCACCGCTTTCGATCGGAAACCAAAATAGAGCGCCATTTTGAATGGCCATCGCAAGTCTCTGGTAGTTTCGTAGGTTTTCAAAATTTTGTTAGATGAGAGACATTTATAAAACTAAAAGAAACTAATCATTTATTTTATTTAAGTTATAATTTGTTTCTCGGATTAATTTTTTTTTAAACACGATCCTTCCGAAAAGTTTTTGTTTAGTGTGTTTAAAACTTACCAAAAGTAATAGCAGAGCTAAGCGTCAACGCCCTGACCGATTTAGAAAGTCACACGTGCCCAATATGTGACGTCAACAAAAAGCACAGTGTACGTGCCGGTAATTATTGCTCAATTCAGTGTAAAAAGTTCAGTAAATGAGCTCAAACTATCCTCCCTAATTACGTTGCCTCTAAGATCGACAGCATCAGGCTGGGAAGCACCAGAACCAGCAGTTGGCATAGTGACGTCACAAGATTTCCTCCCTTTTTCTTCTTTATGAACTTTCTCGAACCTTTTCGGATAACTTCCGACTTCCGGTGCGCCATTTTTATTGGGCAGGAAGAGCAACAAGTCTGAGGAAGCGTTTGCGGACTCTCGAAATTGGAGGTAAAAATCCCATTTTCTGCACTCGTTATTTAGTATGGATGTCAATTACGACGAACAAAGATTCCAACTGTAATCTAGGAGAGTTTGTAAGTTGCGTGTAACGCGTTTAGACACCCCAAAACGATGATTTTGCGCGTATACCTGAAGCAGCCCATCCCCACTGGACATCGGTAGACTGTGTTCTCACTTGGAAGTTCTATTTCGCACAAATATATTCCCGGTATTTATTTTATCTCGTGCCTTTCGCGCGGCTTCCCATGTGTTTGGAAGATTTTCAGCACTTCGAGTTTCATTCGCTGACCAGCAAGCGCCGTCGTTGGGCTAGGCACTCTTGACAGTTTTTGGCTTGACGTTGGTGACTCGATAAGTTTTCGCTACTTTTGCGGATGCCTCTTCATCTCGTGCGAAGCCTCCTGCCCGACCGGGTGATCAGAGTTCGTCAGCGTACCTAGCTTTTTACGTCACCTTGACGCGGTTTGGTGACGCTACCCTATGAAACATTGAACGTGCTGGTTCGTTCGCGAACTTCGGTAGCGCGCCTAGTTCAAGATAAAAGTAACGAAAAAAAAACAACACATTAGTCTTTTTTTTTGTCTTTTTTTGTGCTGCCATTTCGCGTTTATTTCTAGAAATTGTTTGCCTCTTTTGTTATTCTCTCGGTTTAATTTAGTGCTGATGCAGGTTAGCTAACTTCTGACATTAAAAAGTGCAAACTCTACTCATTGCAACGTGCGCGTCTAGTTTTTTTTTTTTTTTTTTTTTACTTAAAACTGGCGATGGAGATTTCTCTTTGCCATAAAGATTTCTTTTTTCCGCTTCTATAGTAGAATGGTCCATCAAAAATTTGCAAAATGTTTTTGTTTAGTTCAAGAAGTTGCATTTTTCGGGCCAGGCATAGCTACCAACTTAAAGAAGTTGCATGTGCAGGTTGCGATGGTCTTTCGTTTGACGCAGCCCGAGTTCTCAATGGAACGCAGAGGTGAATTAGATTTTCAGATAGCGTGGTTGATGAAGTAGCCGACAACGGTGCGTTTCGAGAAGGGCTTTGTAGTGTCCGAAATCCACGAAGGGGGCAGAAAAACCAAAAAGTCTGGGACGCTGGTAGACGAACACTACTCGGCCGACGTTCAAATTGTGACGACAGAGGAAGGGTTCATAGGTGTTAGACCAGATGAGTGGGTACAGCTATCCCTGTCAACGGTGTAAAGTGGGGCAGAAGAACATTGTCCGAAAGAGAAAGGAATGTTGCTGAATGTAAGGATCAACACCCATAATCTGAGCCGCTATTTCGCTCGGCGCCACAATATTGTGGGCAAAATATTGCTCGTGTGCAACAGAGAAGGAGCAAGTTAGGCTGAAGCTATTGAGCGAACAAGAAAGAAACGAAAGATCCAGCACTCCTGGCCGTGGCTGACAACTTATTGCTGACATACCTTTTGTTACATAGTGCTATTTCTTCCGTCTTAAAACGTCCTTTGAAAGGCTATGTTGAGTGTAGCTCTGAGAAATGTACCTCAGAGTTGCTCTGAGAAGTATGGTCTGGGACAAAAGTTTCCAGATCACTGGAGCGGTAGCCGATATGCATTGCTGCGCCCTCGGATGGCGGGGCACCTGCCGTTCACACTGGCGCTTGGGGCTGGCTGGCCCAGCTGGCTGCACGTGTGAATTGGCGGGAGAGAAGGATTTGCCGATCTCGCAGGCTTTCACAGCGGAGCGCGCCGCTTTCTTGTGCCAACTTTCTGCGCCCGATAACGAACAACATGATGACCGATTATTGCGCAACAATTTTGACCCTTGTGAGAATGTTACCGTGAGGTGCATTCGAAAATAGAAGACTCGTGCTCATTAAAGGCACCTGATGCCGAGTGTATTGCGGAATCTTGCAAAATGCCAGGAGCCAAGTCGTTTAAGCTCTCTGATGCGGAATAATTGTTTACTTTGACCTTTTTGAAAGAGCAAGAATTGGAAATTATTCTCAGGAAAGGCAAAGTGGTGTGCCGGTTGTTGAAAGCCATTCGTGAGTGCGAAAGGCCTGTGGCACGGCCGACGCTCTCTGGGTGGCAATAATGCCTCATCTACATTGGTGGTTGAACCGCATTCACGAGGCGCTTCATGCGCATTTGAGACCGAAAACGAGCGAACCTGCTTCGCGGTCGCGATTCAAACGCCACTGTGAAAGCAGCATGAAACCCGAGTGGGAGAATCTATCTGCACGACCTGAGCTTGTGGCAACCATCTACGAGTCTCTGCAGCTACGCATGGAGCAAGTCATTGCAGTGAATGGTAATTTCACCGGTCATTAGGAAGTTTATTTTCTGAGGTCAGCTAGCAAGAGCATATGCTCTACATACTTTTTTTTCTTTATGTGAATAAAAAATCATAGTCTTGGGGTCGGAATGGGGCGAAAAGAGTTGCCGCAAAAGCTGCGTGCACTGCCACGTGAGCTTGTAAGATCGGGGAATCCTCCTCTCCCTCTGATTCACAGGCTCGGCCAGCGTGGCTTCTTGAAAGGGCCCTGCGACAGCTTTTTGACAGTTTTTTCATTTGCACCATGCCTGAGCGCACTGAATGTAGTAATTTAGTGAAACTTTTCTCCAATTTTGCTTTATTTTAAAAGTTATAGGCAAATTAAAATTACAAAAACAATAAAGAAATAACCTCCTTCATGACGTCCCTGGTCCTGGCTTGGGTGGCCGTGAACTAGAGGAGGGGTAGTGAGCTTAGCGAGCGGTCACGGCTGCCGCACTCCATGTCGACGGCTCGAGAGGGCGCCACTAAAGCATGTGCTGGATAGGCTGGATGAAGCGGGCGGCCAGGGCAGCTCGCATTGCATTTGCTGCGCTACTAAACACTAATTCGGCATGTCACTTCATTGCCCACAAACGACAGCAAACACGAGGTAAAGATCAGTTCAGAACGGGAGCCACTTCGCACTGCCAAACCGCAAGCCAAACCTGCTCGCCGAAGGCCTTCGGAACGCTCAGAACCGGTCGGATCCTCCAGCCCACATGACTGCAGCACCGCTGCCTACATCCAAGACCTTTTTACGCTTGCCGCTTCACAGCAATGAGTGGCGCGCGTCGGTGCCTGATCCCACTACCCCTTTCTAGTATGCGCTGCCTTTTTCACCGCTTGGCGGCGGGTATGTCAACGGGTCATTTCTTGTTTCCGTACTTTATAAACTGCATTTTTTTTTCTTTTCTGATCTAAAATACTGAACAAAACCTACTTTCAGAAATAATTGAAACGGTTCGCGCCACTTATATTTTGTATTTCGACTAAAAAAAGCTTTTAGCGACTCTGACCAGTCGTAAGGCATGAGCTGGCCAGGACCAGCAACGTCGCGATGTCGTCAGATGCCGCATGCGTTCGGTACCGCGGGGTGCCCCCGTAGGAGCAGGAGGTATCCGCGTCGTCTGGTTAAACTGTGACACACGGATATTTAGTTACTCTGTTCGTGCCCACTGGCTTGCCCGAACCACGAAAGATGTGGAAACTGCAGAAAAGGTAGACGCTTAAATAGGATTGCAGGGCCCCTTAAAGCAGCGGTCCCATAAGCAATGAAAAAGGGCGCGGCAGTATCCATAGCAACCAGTGCTGGCGTCAACGTCCTCGTGGTGCTGCAGCGCTCGGATCTGGTTGGTTCAGAAAAGGTCGTGCAGTGCACCTGTGGAGCAGCTGGCAGCGAGCGCCACGCGCTGCTAGGTGTATTTTTAAAGATGTGGTTGTGTCGTCTTCGTTCTGCATGTTTATTCTTTCTTCAGTCTTGATTAGAAGCAACATTTGAATCCTCTTCCTCCATTTTTGCTTTCTCTCAGATGTCCACCTTGCAACAGCAGAGGAAGGTTGTGGAGCAGCTTCGCAGGGAAGCTGCCCTCAAAAGAATGGAGGTGTCGACTGCCATCGAAGACCTCAAGGTGCGTCTCTAGATTTGTTGGGAAATGTGGCAGCCTCCACGTCTCGGGACTGTGCTCTTGACCCAAGGCCCTTCCATTCAGTGCTCTTATAAATTTGCACCTCCGTTTCACTTTAACTGACAGGTCAAGATTGTGTTTTTTTTTTTTTATTATCCAAAACGATTGAAAACAATGCCTGGACATTACCCTCAAAATTCGAAACTTGGTATTTGTGAAGTAAAAGAAACAATTTCTGAAAGCCGAATTTGAAGTTTTTGCGCTATTTGTGCCAGTGCAGTGACGTCAAAGATTGAGCCGTCCTGCAACTCGAGTTTCTCTCTCGCCCGAAATGCCGTGTTCGCCTGCGTCCTGCGGTCAACCGCTCTTCTCCTTGCGTGCCGCCTATTGCTATGAGCAGACGACGCTTCACCTTCAAGTTCGAAGTTCTTTTAGGGCCCTTTCAGCAGCCCCAAATTCTTTGACACGGTGTGAAATCGAAGAGAATGTGCAGTGGACTTGTGTGAGCAACGTGAGGGACCACGTCGTGCCGGTTCTGCATGAATGGCTGCTCCAGCGAAGTCACAACTGAAACTGTGGTACACAGACACCAAACCCAGTTGTTTTGACCATTTTACTATTTTATTTTTGAAGTCTGAGAGGTCGTCGTGCACCTAAAAAACGAGAACTTGGTCCGATTGCCCGGCTTGCCGATCATCCTCAGTGGTACATGTGCCGAGCGCCGCCATGTTTTCCCATGGAGGATAAAAAGCTAGAAGGCGACCATCACTCCGGTCTCTTATTTTCTGTATTTCAAAGAGAAGTGTCGTAGTGCATTTGCAATTGCCTTGGAGAACACATTTTGCGAATGCCATTTTAAATATTATAGGAATGTCGCTCACAGAGCTTCTAAATTTCATATTCGATTACATCACAAATAAAAAGAAGCGAGGAGGTGAAAAGATAAAGAGAAAAACAACAAAGATAAAAAGGCGTGCGCACATGGGGAAGTTTTTTTCGCGTTCTGGTACTTTTTGCGTGTCTATGACTATAACTTGCATCATTTTAGACAACAAAAACAAAAAAAGATTGAGGTACACCTAACCACTTCTTATGAGTTGTGAATGCGAAAGTGTGTACATCAATCTTGGTGTAGATGGTCGAGCGTGTTGGTTTCTAGTTTACGATAAGGAAAGAGGGACATTGAAGACAAACAGACAAGACAGGCTTTCGACTTTTGTTGTTGGTGCGCTGACTGGCGCTAACGCACACGCAGCGCCATGAGGTGGCCGGTCGTTGAAACTGACGCGCAGCTTCAGTTTTAACGACCGGCCACGCCATGGCGCTGCGTGTCCAGCGAATGGGTGCCTGGTCGGCGCGGGCTAGCCAATGGTATCGGTGCAATGTAAAAGGTGCCGTTGGCTGTGGATGTGCGCTAGCCAAAGGGATCGAAGCGGTGTAAAAGAGCCATTTAGCTCTTTCGCTCCGTGAGACAGTTAATGCTTTCGCATTAAAAATACGACCTTTGGGATGTCGGTGCTCCTTTAAAGGGACACTGACGCCCCCCAAAAATTTGTTTTCATTTTTTGCCAGGCGATTTATTATGGTGTCGGAACACTACCCAATTAATACTTTGCTACAGAGTCACATATTCTTTTAATAAAGCCAAAAAGCAACTGCTCGAAACCGAAACCAAAACCCCCGCACTGCACGGAGAAGTGGAGAGGAGAGAGTGAGTGGCGGAAGTCACGTAACTACACCCGACCGTGCGATTGTTTTTTTTTTTTCTTTCGCGCACAACAGACGAAATGCCTTACGGGATCCGTTTGCCGTGCGATTCCTTTGCAGTTATGTTTGTTCCGCTCGCTGTTCTGTACTTCAAGATGAGTTGTTCTGTACATTTAAGTGTTGGCAATTAGTAGTGAGTGCCCGTGGTGAATTCCCGTGATCGGCTCCGAGAAGAATACTCCCAAGATGTTGCATGAAGAGCTGGCTCACCTGTCCTGCATCTGAAAGTGGCATTGTGCGGCAGAGGTGTCAAAAATGGAATCCCATACCATTTAGTTCAGCGACGTATCGTCCACAACAATGCTTTTTTTTTTTCAGTGATAATTGTAAAAAAAAAAAAAAAAAAAGAAATGTAGACATCGCAAAATGTTTAAATAAAAACAAAACAAAAAAGGTACGCCCACACTAGGGATTGAACCCGTGCCCGCTGCTTGTGGAGCGGACGTCTTTCCACTGAGCTATTGAAGGAACTCTTTCGTTTTTAGTTATGCAGCCGGTCGACTGTATGTGGGAAAGTTTGCTGCCGATTTCCCTTCAGTACATGCACTCCCGGCTTGAAGTCGGGCAGCACCACGCATTGGCCACATTCGCACAGAGTAAAGAAACCGTATGCGTGCGTATTCAACTCGAAGTACGGACTTCATGCTTGACGGTTGCGCGAGCGATGTCTTCAGCCACGAGAAGGGACGACGGCTTCGTGCAATCGGCTTACTGGGCGGGCGTGTTGAACGGGATGAATATCAATTCTTTTGATCGGTCCAAAATTTCTCTTTCGAAGGAAGACAGAATTCGCCGGTACCGTGAACGACAGTTCTGAAGTAGATGTCCCACGCCCGTCGGCCTCTGCCATGCACGACTCCCACGATACGTGAAATGACGCCATGTTGAGAATTATGCAGTGAATGCACAGAATGCTTCCGGTTGTCTGTGCTACCTTTTTTTTTTTTTTTTCGATCAACGTATTGGCGGCTTTTTGAGAGCTACAAAAAATGGGTTTCATATTTTTTTCTATTTTTAATATTGACTGTGTGCCTTCAATGACCCACGACTTTGATTAAATTTGGTGGTCGTGTCTAAACCTTAGAAAACGGCCCGTGACCACGGAAAAGAGAGTGGGCGCGACTCAAACCGGCCAGTTCTCGATCGGTGCTTTTCGGGCGGAAAGAAACCGAATTTGAGCCGCAAATTCTGTTCTGGGTAGTTGGGCTCTCATATGTCACGTACAACTAAAAACCTCGGCGAGCATAAATACCTTGTCATTGTCCCTTTAAGTGCTAGCATAGCAGAGGCTACGAGCACGAGCTTTGTACTTCCAGCTTTCCTGTCAAGCATGCACGATCATGCAGTGAAATCATCATTCAGGGCAACATGCTCGTGCTTGTAGCTTTGGCCTTGCTTGCACATGAAGTAAAACATTATAATAGGCCTCGTTTGGGTAGCATAGTTGTGCTTAAGCTCATCCATGTGTCCATGAGCCCATGCTCCTAAAAGACAAGGAAGGTATGTAAGATGGCAAAAGGTGTGAATGGGCTGCTACCAAACTGCACCTCTGCAATGCGCGCCGTTCCTTTTGTCTGTGCAGAAATACATCCGGGAACACGAGAACGACGATTACCTGCTGGTGGGCTTCCACTCGCAAAAGGCGAACCCATTCCGAGAGAAGAGCTCCTGCATCCTGCTGTAGGGTGCCTCGATCTGGGGGCACTCTAGGGCGACCCAGAGTGCCCCGGGGTCAGTCCCTTCCCCTGCCTCTCGTCAAAACCTTCGTACTGTAGGTGGCCAAGCGGGCTGTTTGCCTACGGTCACGGAACGAGCCCCTCCGTGGCCGGTGGCCCTTCTGCTTGCCCCCCCACCACCCCCCACACTGCTCTTGATGTCAATAAATGCATCTGGCCTTGTTGGTTCTGCACACGTTACTCCTGTTTTTTTTTTCTTCTGAGAATCGAGGTATTCCGAGTTATTCACTGGCTTTCTGTAGTGAACCAATCCTTGGTCTATCTACACCACTTGCACACCAGCAGAGCCATAGGTGTTTGGGCAAGGTGCGAGTAAAACTGCTTGCCAACACTACCAATCACAGAAGGGTTTGCCTATGACGTCACCGCTGTGCCACCAGCCGTGCGTTCCGGACACGCTGTGGCGCCACCAGACAATCTGTTTTCGCCTGATCGAAATGATGCGCTAACATTTCGGTAGCTACTACTCAATGAGGTAGAGGTCCTTATGGCGCGTTTACTCTTGCGGATTCGCAACCGGATCCGCGCAGGCTGAAAGTGAATTTTAGGGCCGGGTGGTGAAATCGACCGGCGGCCGACGGAAAATCTGTACGAATCCGGGACCCATATCTCAGGGGTGGGACAGCTGCGCCAATTGCGCCGTTTCGATACACACGGAATATTCTGCGCCTGGTTGCGCCAAAAACATTAAATAGTCCAAAATTGCGCCAAACTGCGCCAATATACCTCAAAACCTTTTGAAATGCGCGAGGCCGCTAGATCAGCGAAAAATAGAATTTTGGTTGGTAACCTTTAGTTATTGAAGTTTTAGGGTAGGTACCCCTGCCATCCATGCCATCAATAATACGGGTTCATATCACATGAGCGAATGACGTTTTAGCGAACAGTGGCCTTTGAGCGAATCGACGTTTTAGCGAATAAAGGGGCGCGCGTTAAGCCATCCGCCGCGCTGCGCTTACGCCGCTTCGCGGCGACAGTCTGCGGCAGCTCATTACAATAATGTGAACCCATTTGGACCACCCGAAAACGCCGGTTCGCGGCGTCCGACTATACGCTAAAGTGCCATTCGGTGAAACGTGGGCGTTCGCTAAAATGTCATTCGATCAAGTGAGTGCCTCACGTCAAGGGTCGAGCTCGCTGAATTCGTCTGCGTTGGTGTCAAGTGTGGAAACCGCCAGGTAGACTCTACTTTAACGAATCTGTCACCACGCGCTTTGCCTTCTGGGAACCCGTGGGCTAGCAGTGGAGCGCGTATGGGTTTTGCGCCTTCTGTCGACGTTACGCACTTCACTCTAAAAAAAAATGGAGGAAAAAAGTAGCAACGGCGCGTCTTCCTCCCTTCTACTGACGCGCCCCCAAGCGGACACGAGAAGGAGGGAGGAACGAGACATTTTCCTCCTTCTCCAGGCAGACTGGAGAAAGCTTTCGCCCTCCCGACCACGACACCAGGGATTGACACATAAAAGTATTTATTTTTGTAACTATGACAAGCAAAACAAACATCAACCCTGAAGACGATGAGTGATGCATGTTATTCATGCATTAAAAAAATAAGAATACCGTACACATGCAAAATGTATGAATAACGCGTCAACAGCGCAACACAGCAAAACAAAAGTACGGTATTACAGCGAGACTTACAGCGACAAATGCAATATGATGGAGGGCATTTAAAAGGATTACCGTCCAAGTTCCGTGAAAAGCGCTTGCACATGTGACCATGGGACTACTACAGCAGCAATAGAAGAACAAGCTGGCCCAGTGGCTTCTGAATTCAGTGACCGAATGCTAATGTCCGTCAACAAAGAAACTACAGTCACAATGCTTCTTACGTATACCGTATACCTTGACCGCAACGGAAGAATGACTAGAAACCCGCACGAGACAACAAGCCGCGGAACCAACTTAACCCACACAACGAGGCAAGAGACACAGACCAAGCAGCCGAAGTATCCGCCCCTGTCCGCCCTCCGTCGAGTCCACGACTCCGAAGCCAACCGTCGCGCCGCAGCCATAGCCACAGCCGTTGAATTCGTTTTTGAAAGTTTTCAAAGTTTGTAATAATTTTAAAAGTTAACTCTATACAACAAAGTTATTTATTAATATTATATATCTGACAAATGTTCAGGATAAGTGGCACGGTTGCGCCTACTAACGGCCAGTAGAGTCTTTAACTCCTGGGCCGCGAAACGGCTTTAGTGGCCACTCTTTACGTAGTACTATATTTCTCTATGACTCAACTTCTTTCGGTTTCGTTTTCGAGCAGGTCGCGCACGTTGTTTAATAAATGCTGTTGAGTTTATTGAGCTTCAGCGGCAGCGAAGGCCGCCTGTAATTCCGTCTTCTAGTCCAAACGTGCAGAGCATTTCGGTTGCATTGACGTTTTTATCACCAATTTTATGAAACGAGCAAACGAAGCCGCTAGAAACGGCGAAGTTCCGGAGCAGTGCCAGCAGCGCCACGTACACTGGGAAAGACCGCCGTGCCGCCGTCTCCGAATTGCGGGGCTCACGGCTCACGCGGAACTACAGTAGCGAAACCACGCGGAACTGTGTCGACGTTCTCGACGTTATGGAAATCGCAGGAACTGCGTCCAAGACAGGCAGGTTTTGCTGCCGGCTGCCTGGGCGCCTTTCTTGTTGAGTTCGGTTCTGTTTTCCGATGCCGAGTGCGACCGGCATTCAACGTGGTTCTGTATTTGTGCGTGTCAGCAACATAGCAGCAACATCGTGATGGCAGTGTTGTGGGTCGTGAACAGAAGACTGGAATTATCGCCGATGTGACCGTGCGTTCGCGTATCAGTGGTGTAACAACAAGATGAGATGACGTAAACTGTCGGATTGATGCCGCTAGTCGGGCCGTGATCGGACGGGGTGGGGTGTCGCAGGTTGACATTCCGCTTTACATTAAAAAGTTTAAAGGAGTCATGAAACGCTTTTCCAACTTTTTCCTGTTTAGCTTTCCTCCTCAACTCATAAATCGCGCATTCTACCAAACAGTTCAAGAAGACGGAAAGGGGGAGTCCTCTCCTGCTCGGACTCTCGTTTGTGTAATCCGGACACATCCATTCTCCCCCTAGAAGATTAGCCGTCGCTCAAAATTCAGACGAAAGTTGCTTTCCACACCCCGTTCACCCCGAAGCTGACAGTGCTGTGGAAGCTACGTGCTCCTTGGGCCAGCCACACTTTTGCCACGTGATCACGCTCTCTCGCGCATACCCACGCGCAGAGAATGAGCTGAGGTGATGAAAGGGGGGCGGCTGATTGGTCCGGCAAGCGCGTAGCTTCCACCACAATGTCAGCTTAGGGGTGAAGGGATTAAGTGAGCTCCGGTGTCGTGTGACGTTCGTTTGGGCCCGGTGACGCGCTGCGGGGTCCCGATGACGCGCTGCGGGGTCCCGATGACGCGCTGCGGGGTCCGCGGATGTATCACAGAGAAAAGGCAGAGAGCTTACGAAGGGAAGGAGGTACGAAATAGTCCGCCGTGTTTTTCAAATTTTCGTACCGAAAGTCAGGCTTTTGACTTTGTATTTTTTTTTTTCTTTTGGCCCACTGAACGATGTGCTATTAGTAAAATACCAATATAAATTGATTTATTGCAGCCCAAAATTCGTTTCATGGGCCCTTTAATACCACTTGAGGGGTTAGGTGCAATCGATCGACGTGCGGATAGTCATGTTGGAACGCTGGTCGGAACAGTAAGCTCCTATCGTACAGTGGCCAATGTGACTGTCGGTTGTCTCGTGCCCGAGAGCGATTGCGCTCTGGGGAAAGGACTGAACAGTACGAAATCATGACGAAAAGTAGGTATATTTACAGTGTGGAATTTTAGCATGAAAAAAGAATAGTAGTAAAATCGAAAAAAAAAAAAAAAACTACCCTTTATTTCGCTGTTTAAATATACTACGGTCCCTGGAGAAACTGCCCTCCAAGTGGCGCGCTGGGATGCTCGCAAGAAGTTTTCGAGCTCGCCACGGCGTAGCTCCGTACACTTAACACCTGCCGCAAGTCGCGGCTTTGACTGCATTCAAGTTGATCGAAAAGCGATCTCTCAGCCCATGAAGCATCACTTCCAGCTGAGTGAATATCCGCTCTACAGAGATTAATTCAAGACGGCAATTGCAGCCTTGCGCGAACAGCACAAATAGAAAAACAAACACTACAATAGAAATAGAGGCTACGACGTGCCGCGCGGGGAAACAAACTCATGGCTTCGAACCGCATTGGAGCGGCTTGATTTATTGAATTTCAAATATTTACGGCATGATCGAGCGTTCGCTTTTTAATAAGAGATTCATCCCTTGAGTCATTCAAAATACTGTCAAAGGTATGACATAATGAGATGCAGGCGACGGAGGAACTTTGCTCCCCTGCTTCAGGGACGAAAGTTCCTCTCTTTCTGAAGGAACATAGGTTACAAGACCGTTCCTCCCCTAAGGGAGGACTATCGATACCCTTTTTTCTAAGAGTGTTCCCTGCGTGGTTTTCTCTACCGTGTGAATACCGATTAATAACCGTACCTGTGGCGATGAACCAAGAAGTGGGAGAAAAGAATTTCGCATGATGTAAAGTTGCGGCGTCATGTGGGGCTCGTCAGGTTTTTTTCTGCTGTGCATATTGTAGACCGATGCATTTGATTCTAAGAAGTTTATAACAGCGAATGTATCTCTCCTGAACTTCGAGCTTTTTTTTTTATTTATGCATGTTAGAAGTGACACTTTTTGTAGATTTAAGGCGGCGGTCCCAGAGCCCCAACCATAATGCCGGTGCCAGCTGGACTGTTTGCTGTGCAAATGTCGCGTCTGAGCGCGTGCCACGTATTTCTTTTTTTTTTTTGCAAATAGATTGCCAATTTATCATCACTCTTTTAGTGTAGAATGTGATATGCATTTTTCAAAACCTGGCGTAAAAAAAAAACAAAAAAAAACAAAACAAAGTGCATGTTTCGATATTTTCAAACACATACCTCTATGTATTCCAAGTTTCTAGACTTGTAATGCATCCAAAACACATTCTTATTTCTTTATTGAATAGAGGAAGGACTCGTCTGGTTCCGTAAAAGCGTGTTTTTTTAATTAGCACATTCACATTTTTTGTATTTATTCGAAAAGAGTCGTTTTACGCTACTTTGAAGTGTCGTAACTCAGTTTCACGTCAAAAGGCAGCCACAACATTTAAAGGGATACTACAACGAAATTTCGGCGCTCATTTTTTGGTCTATATGTGCTCAAAGGAGCAGTATCACATCGAACATACCAATATCTTGTTAAAAAAGTCACGAAAGGGAATTTTAAAACGAATTAAACGATTAGCATAGAGCACCTGGTGGATGTCGCTAACGCCTCGCTTGTAATGCCCGTCTAGGAACCTTGACAGCTAGTGACGGTGAGTGTCTCGCCTCCGGCCACGACGAGAGAAGAGGGGAAGGAGGAACTCCCCTCTTCCCGAGAATGCCTTTTGTGTGTTGCAGAAGTCGCTATTGTCCCCCTACAAGATTATAGAAGATTAACCCGTCACTCAAAATTCGTACAAAAGCAGCCGCTTCGGTGGCTGGAACGACTAGGCCATTCTCTCGACGTCAGCCTCGCCGTAGCTTTGCTTGTCCCGAGACGACCTACGTCACGATTGCGTTGGATGTCACGTGGTCTCCGCTGTGTTTTTGTAAGCACCACTTGTCTGCCTATGCTAGATCGCAAACTCAACGATGAAGATAACTCAATCGGTCGCTGATTGGCTGCCCTCTTGGTCACGTGATGTGACGTTGGGATTGAGTTTTTCCTTACCGATTTCGATGGAGTTCGAGCCATGCTGGTTAAATAATAAAGTTCGCGGTGACGTCAAAATGTCGTCAGATTTGAGTTTGGCGATGGAGATGTCTATCGATGGAGATAACTTTGTAGCAGTCAGGCAGCCAAAGCTGCCAAAGTCAATGAAGGTAGCAACGTTCACGCTTGCGGACGGGGCGAGCCAAATCGAGCTTTCACGGACCATCGCTATATTTTATATGTTCGGTTCAAGGTTCGTCAGGGGCGTAATCGGGGAATACTGCCCGACACTCGTTGGCGCTGACAATTGCCGTGGAAGCTTTGGCGACGTCGCGAGGGGCCCCATATGCTGACAGTCGAGCAGCAAGTGCTCTCGGCTTCTGCGTTTCTGACGGCACGTTTTGCTACGACGAAGACATCACCTTGCGTCGGTGTGCTGCGAGTCGAGTTCTTTGGATGTTACAGAGGCGATAGTCGATAACCCGGGGCTGAAGGTTGGTAGGCTTCACGCGCAAAGGGACGACAGAAGGACAACCAAGAAGTTCAGCGATTCGAATTCAGCAGTGTTGTCGGTAAGTGCCCATTACGCTGTGTTCTAATACAGTCTGAATAGAAAATTTCCTCAATGTGTTTGCACGAGAGCTCTCGGTGGAAAACGGGCGCCTCATTCACCGTGATGAGTGTCGTGCGAGATCGTCGCACGCATTCAAGCTTACTCGTGATTGCATGTGCCTGGCAGCTCGACGACGGTGCCATAGAAAACGTTACTGGAGCAAGTGTTGGCCATAGAGTGCCCGGTCGCAGATTTGGAGCGCGAGGATCTGGTAGCACAAAGCTACCAGATCCTCGCGAGAGGACATTCCATCGCTCGGGACAAGTGTGTTTCGGCGTCTTGCCGCAGCGGGGCGCCCGGCCGTTACGTGCCTCTCCTCTCATTCGTTGTCTGCCGCTCTTCCTTTTCACTTTCGGCTGCCGCGTCTCGTGGTGATCTGCCAGGCTTTGTCAGTATAGAGGAGGTTATGGCTTGGCATGCTCTCTTGGACAACCAGAAGCCGAAAAGAGTCCCGTAGTGGTGGTATAGGAAGTATTCACTGGCGGCCATAGCTGTGTGCACGACTGCTGAGCGCGTGCTGATGGCGAGCTTCCACAGTTCTTTTGTAACGTGCATTCCGCACCCTCAAGATTGCCGGTCTTAGCAGCCTATTAATGTGGGCTCGTTCAGAGCATGCGCTCTAGAAATCACCCACAAATATGGCGCCCAGTGAATACTCCTTATAGAAACAGTTTTGTTCATAGGTATATGGTTTTATTAAGTGCGTAAGTGTAAAATGTAGCAACCCTTCATAATTCAATATAGGGTGCACGTGATGTTTCGATCATAATCACGCAGAAAGATGTAAGAAACGAATGAGGCGCTCAACTCTGTTTTTATCGGTCAGAGTGTGACCGCTGGGACGGCAGATTCATGGCCCTCGGTGCCTGACGTACGGATTATATCGATCGTTCCGCTAGTCGCACTCTTCTACCATAATTTTGGATGACCGTGATTGAAACATCACGTGCACCCTATTTTCAGTCACCAAGAGTTACTCCGACGCACTTATTAAGTTTGTTTCTCGCGACCACCGCCAGAGTATTATTTACGGCTGCTGTATGACCACATTCGAATTTGTGAAGACGCCCCGGAACAAGCCCAGCCCGCTTTCGGCCAATGGCGCCTCCGGATTTGTCTCCTATACTCCCAATGAATGGCCAAACTCTCTACCTATACGGCTCCGATGTCTAAATTTCGACGGGTGGCGGTCCCGTCGCGCGTGTCTACAGGGTGTCACAAAAGAAAATTTACACGGTCTTTTTTACCGCAAAAATAAACTAGGCATCGCCGAACGCTCACTCTCCGCCCAAAGGTAGAGCTAGAGGTCACAACCAGTTGCCAAAGTTTCAGCCCGATCCGATGACTTAATCAAAAGTTATAACTGATTTTCTGAAAATTTCAATGGGAAAATGGAGCCCATTTTTGCCCGTTTTCGGTTTCTGGTGCCATAGAGCCCCATGTGTTAAAAAATTCCGCCGGCCGCCATTTTCCCATTGAAATTTTCAGAAAATCAGTTATAACTTTTGATTAAGTTATCGGATTGGGCTGAAACTTTGGCATCTGGTCGTGACCTCTAGCTCTACCTTTGGGCGGAGAATGAGCGTTCGGCGATGCCTATAGTTTATTTTTGCGGTAAAAAAGACCGTGTAAATTTTCTTTTGTGACACCCTGTAGTTTCCTCCGGCTCCTTGGGGCGGCAATAGTCGTCCACGCGAATGTATATAAAGAAATAGAAAGACAAGTCACCATTCTTCATTTTTAATTTCGCTTAATTCTCTCGTCGTAATGGGGAGGTCGCGTATAGGCCGCACTCCCGAAGAGCAACGCGCCTACGAAGAGCAACGGCGGGAATGGCAACGAGAATGTCAGCGGCGGCGACGGCGGGCGGCACGTGCACGTGCTTACTTTTCCTCACGATGACCACCGATCAAGACAATAGATGTGTTCATACCTTCGTTCAAAATTTTGTGTCACGTCTGTGTCGTGTGCTAAACAGCTTCGCTAGTCATCCATCTTTTTTTATTTGTTTTTATGGCGTTTACCCAAAGATAGGGTTGGCCTAAAAATTGGGCTGTGTGCATGTTCATACAGCCTAGAACTTGCTCTGCCTCAACGGGCGACGAGTCTCCCAGCTGCAGATAAGAAATGTAGCCGGTGCAGTACAACCGCTAGCCTGGGGTCTTTAGCGTGCACCACGCAGCAGTGATACACGACCGCACGCCGGTGCGATGCTCATTCAGATCGAAACGGGCAGGGGTGGGGATTGAACCCAGGAACCTGGGTCCTGCAGCGCGAGCCTTCGCTCCACGTGCTTTGAGCGCTAGCCGACTCGGGCACCGATCACCCCCATAGGATTGGCCTAGGATCTGAATGATTAGATCGTGTGCTATTATGTAATCCTGGATGGTTGACCCATTCGCTCGTGACAGTTCCTCTTTTTTTTTATTTTAGAGCGCGTGAAAGAATGATTTCTGGCACAACAGTGATTGTCGGTAGTGATAGGAGTCCCGACCCGTTTGTTGCATTGAGGAAATTCAGTTTTTTACATCCTTCATTCTCGCGACTCAAAATCGAAGAGGCAGCTGGGGTGTTGCGAGTCCTGCAGTTACCTGGCTTTGACCTGGCACTCCATGTGTTGAGTCCTCTGGCAACCCTGTTTCCACTTCTCGTGCTTCTCTCGTGCTGGATCTCGTGGGCACCCGGATTCATTCTCGGAACACACGAGCGAAGGAAACAGCATCGACAGGATGGAGCCGGGTGAGCCGATTCCCTGAAGCCAATTTGTCGGGCTCGTTTTGCCGTCGTTAACGCGTATATCGCGCTATGATGGCAGACTCGGAGAAAAGCGTCAAGAAATCGCCGTTCTGCATGATAGAACGGTTTACCTTGCAGCGATTCCTACCACCCTATAACGAGGTTACCTGCAGATTCGATTTAATTCGCCAACAGCTTAGTGAGGTTTGCTCTGGCTCGTACTTGTGCCCCTAGATAAGCCACGCTTAAAGTATCGGCACTTCATTTTCCAATTTTATTGCGGGAGCCGCCATATCTTATGTTTACTGCAGAGCGGGTGCAATCCAATTTTTTTCCTAAAATCGCCGGTTCCAAGTGTTTGAGCAGAGAATGCGCGTGCTTGAGCACTGCCAGGAGCCTCTCACTTGAAAGCCAATTATATGGTCACTTTTGAATCCACGAAACGCGAAGTTGTATTTTCTTTGCCACAGCCTCTAAAACCATAATTAAAAAAAAAAAAAAAAACTTACAGGAATATTTATTGGTGGATTCTTAGGGAATTCGTTAGCATGACCCTTGGAAACGCAAACGCTGATCTTTTCACTTTTCTATTTTGGCTTTCTCTTTTGCTTCCTCTATTTTTTTCTGCCGCTTTTCGGCCTCGTTACGAGGTCAGTGTTAGCGTTTCCAAAAAGGGGACGTGTATGGCGTTTCCCAAAGGTCATGCTAACAGATTCCTTAAGAATCCACAAATGGATCTTCTTGTAATTTGTTTACCCCTTTTCTGTACTCTGCCTGTTGGAGTACGTCGACGCCCTTGAATACGGTCATCCATATCACTCGTGGAAAGAACCACATCTGTACCACTCGTGGAAGGAACCTCATCCATGGTTTTAGCCCACGCACCGCTACTACGGAAACCCAGACCCAGAGCGAAGAACTACCGGCGACGGCAGAGCGGCAACTGGGCACTCCCCCGTTTCAACGCGCCGCGGCGCAACCTCCTAGATAACAAGGCCGTAATGGTGATTCAGATGGCGTCATCAGAGAAGGCCAACGCTGGGCATAGATTGGACACGACGATTGCGTCAACGTTCGGCTCAAATTTGACTCGAAGCCGAGTGACGGCGCAGCAGTCATTTCAGTCTGTGTCCAGAGTTCGACTTCTCTGATTAAGCCATCTCATTCAACGCTACGGCTTTGCTATCTAGGAGGCATTATGCAGCCTCACTTCCTCTCTGGCTCCGCGCCAGCTTTGCGTGGGACCTGCCGAAAGCGAAAGGGCTCGTTCTGACGAAAACCCGGTGGTGTCTGTCAGTTTGTCAACGTCAGGAAGAGAGGCAGGGGTTGGCTCCTACTGACGTCAGCGCTTCGGACGAATGGGAGCGTCGCTTGCGTCACCCTCTCCCCCTCTTTCTATCTCTCTCCCTGGCACTGAGAGACGAAAGACACCACCGGGTTTTCGTCAAAACGAGTGTTCTAAGGCAAAAGCATTGAAAAAATAGATTGGAGCTTACTTAAAATTGAAAGAATAAAACGCGGAGGACAGTACAAGCACACGACCACCACGTTCTTTCACGTGAAAGAGCGTGGTTGGCTTGTGCTTGTCCTCCGCGTTTTATTCTTTCGATTTTAATACCCCTGTCAGACGGGCTAGTTTAGTGTCACTACAAGCGAGTGCACTTCAACCCGTCGAAACACACTCCAAGTGTGTTGGTGTTACACGGGAAAACTTAATTTTACTCCAAAATGATGGCAATAACGATGGGTAAGTAATGGGCACGCAAAATATTACAGTGCATACGCATTTTTTCATAAATAACTTTGTCGTCTTATTAGAAACACGTTACCACACATTGTTGCGCTAAGTCACGAGCTTTAATCCAAATTTAAATCCAATTTGATCATTACGATCAGCCATTACAAGCCAGTGATACACGACGGGCATCCGAAAGGCTGCATTATTCCGCGGCCACCGTGCCCGCGGCTGACAGTGTCGCCGGCGGCCAAACGGCGAAACTGTGCGAGAGCGAAAAAAATTATCTCGTTGCCACGACACCCCGGTACACCGTGGTATTTCTGCACGAGCGACAACCTCGCTGGAGCTCTGCGCGTGTCGAGCATGAGGCGGCACGAGCCGTCTTTGCCGTATCCACGGGTCGACGAGTCATCTGCCGGCGCCGCTTGAAACCATAGTGAGAGAGAGAAAGAGAGAGAGAGTGAAAAGCGAACTTTTTCTGCACTGCGCGAGGAGCGCGCTGTCCTCACCTGAAGAGTATTATCTTACACCGTGCTCTAGGGCACATCTCGGCGGCACAAGCTCTCGTGCATTAAGAAGCTCCCAACACTATGAGCTCGCGCTTCTAGCCTTGTTTACGGTACAACATAAAGTGAAACGGAACGAGCATACGTAGGGATTGAACCAAGGATTCCTGGGTACTGCAGCGCGAGCTTTCGCTCCGCGTGCTCCGAGCTGGTGTGCGCGAGCCCACTCGGCCACTCGCCACTCGCCATAACGGAACATTATGGAGTGTGTGGAGGACGAGCTGGAGGGCAATATCCGCAATGTTGGACAGTGGAAGCGCGTGGTTGGGGCACTTTTCTCCGTGAGAGCCCAACGCCTTTCAGATAATAGGCAGCTGGACCTGGATGCCGACGCACAGGTAAGAGTTTCAAGTGACATCGATCAGCAGCTCAGGGCCGGCCTTTGGGGTGGGCGACCTGAGCAGCCGCACAGGGCGACCTGAGCAGCCGCACAGAGCAGCCGCGCAGGGCTCAAACTTCGAGGTGGTGGCGCTCGCCGTTTGGCATTTCGGCCGCAAAACCAACGACTAAGTTATTGTTATAACGGGCGTCCATCAACTCCCAGCCACCTGCGGATGTTTTACTATAGAGAACCTCTCCTCCGTGAGATTCAAAGCGTCATCGAATGAATCATGAACGACTAGGCAAGCGATCCCCTCCGCACAGCTCTCAAATTACGAGCGGAGCAAAACCTGACTCGCAAAAAGCGATGGAGCCAGCATGCCGCACTCTTAGCGCAACTTACCAAACGGTGGCGCCAAACTCATCGGCGAGCAAATCAGTGTGTCGGAGCGAGTCACGAGACAAAATACTATTGGAACGTATTTTTGCTCTTAGTTATCACGTGCTTCGCTCAAAGTCTCTGATTGGCTCGCACAAAATGTAGGCTTCGCCCTTTGCAAAGTTATTCCCCTTTGCCAAATTAGTCTCTGTGCCCAGAGGCTTCAACCCGACTGAAAATAATATGTGTAAAGAACTTTGGATCCGCAGCTCTTTCTTTTTTTTTTGTGTGTGTGAGCGACCAGCGACGACTCCGGTTTGGATTTGGATTTGGATTTGCGGCTAACCCCTTTTTAACGGGGGATCCCAGCGAAGCTGGATCAAGCCTGGCTAGCGGCTAGCGTAGCCACAGTTGTTTCCTGGCGCCTTCTCCTCCACCAACACTGCAACCTCTTCTTCGTGATCTCCACCGGTGGAGGTTCGTCGGCTCGTTCGTCGCTCTCCCTAAAACCCAGTGCCACCGCTAACTCGACCCCACACTGTGCCTCCGGCTCGAGCCCCGTGCACTCCAGGATGATGTGCTCCGCAGTTTCGTCGGCGCCCTGCGCGCACATGGTACACCCTACGTCGGTGTCTGAGTACTTGGCCTGGAGCACTCGGGTTCGCAGCATGCCGCCTCGGGCGGCAGCGAGCATCGCGCTGCCCTGGCTATTATCCATGAAGTTCAGCTTCCGCACCTCCTGCTTCTCCCTGGCGTACAGGGCCAGCGCGGGTTTTCGACGTGCCGCCTCCGCCCACCGCCGCGTCTCGCTCTCGCTCACCCTTGCGCGGATGTTCTGCTGCTCCGGCTGTTCCGCGGTCGGGTAGAGTAGTGGGCCGTCGACATCGTACCGCTGCGCCAGCTGACGTGTCCGTCGCACCCACCGGGTTTGGGAGCTCCGAAGATGGACGTACTTGAAGGCCTGTCTGGTCCAGCGCTCCTCACACATCCGGCTCAGGCGCCGCTCGAAGTCCAGCTTTGCTCGGGCCTCCCTGGCTTCGAAACTAGACCAGCCCATGTCTCCTTGGACGGCCTCGTTCGGCGTCGTTCGGCTCACACCCAGTGCCGCCCTTCCAACCTCCCGCTGGCGCACCTCGAGGTATTGCCGGGTGCCTGATGACAGGCACAACACCTCGTTGCCGAACGTGAGCCCCGGCACTGCCACCATCTTCCAGACCGCACGGGTGACCTCGTAGCGGTTGTATCCCCAGAGGGCTCTGGCAGTTGCTATGCCCTTGTTCCTTCTGCTCCTAGCTTTGAGCTTCGTCTCCTGTTCCTGCAGGTAATTGCGTCCCTTCTGCAGGTGTACGCCCAGGTACTTGTATTGGTCCACCCACTCCACCGGGTTGCCCTGGATGAACAGGCTGGCGGCCTCTTCTCCCTCCGTTCCCCCAAAGACCATCAGCCCTGACTTGTGAGCACTGAAGCTGAGCCCCAGGGCCTCTCCCATCTCTCCACACTCGTTCATGAGAGCTTGTAGCCCATGTAACGTGTCGGCCATCAGTACCACGTCGTCTGCGTAGATCAGTCCTGGGAGTCTCCCTCCCCTCCTCTCCCCACCTTCCAAGTACTCCAGAGTGAAGCCTTCTCCACTCTCCTGGAGCTTCCTTTCCATTCCTGCAATGTACAGCATAAACAGCAGGGGCGACAGTGGGCAGCCCTGCCTCAAGCCTCTGGAGCAGGCCACAGGGGCTGTTGTCTCGTGCTGCCACTCTGTCACCACCTCCGTCCCCCGGTACACTTCTCTGATGAGGCCTATCCACTCTCTGCTGAGTCCCAGGCCCGCCAGTTGCCTCCACAGTTTCGAATGGTCGACGGTGTCGTATGCCTTGTTCACGTCGAGGAAACAGAGGTAGAGGGGCCGGACCTCCATCTGGGCTATCTCGATGGCTTGCGTCAGCACAAACAGATTGTCCTCCAGCCGCCTTCCCCATCGGAAACCATTCTGCAGCTCGCCCAAGATGACCTCTTTCTCTGCCCATGTCTGGAGTCGGTTCCGCACCACCTGCATGAACAGTCTGTACAGCACCGATGTGATGGCGATCGGGCGGTAGCTGCCGAATGAGGACTTGGGTCCTTGGCCTTTGTACACCATCCGTAGCTTCGACTTCCGCCATTCAGCTGGAATGTGTCCACTTTCCATGATCCGGCTCAGGGCCTGCCGCAGGAGCTCTCTTGTCTCTGGCCCCAGCTCCTTTACCAATCTCATCGGTATCCTGTCCAGTCCGGTGGCTGTGGCCGCTTGCATCCTCTTGATAGCCCTCTTTAGTTCTCCCTGCGTGATGCCCTCCTTGCTTGGTTGTACCTCCCGCTCCAACCTTCCCTCCGCCCCTTCATCGTCTACGCCATCCACGCTGTCCCCTTTGAACATTCTTTTGACCCTCTCCTCAATGTTTTTGATGGCCTCCTTCGGCTCCAGCCGTCTCCCCGTGGTCTCCTCCTCGAGTGTGGCGTCTTCTCTGGGTTTGCCCATCTGGCTTTGAATGTGCCACCAGAACTTGCGTGGGGCATCCCGCCCTGCTTCTTTTAATTCCTGGAGGAACCTCCTGTCTGCTTTTGATATCTTGCTTTGGATCAGGGCTGTAACTTCCAGCTTCCTGCTTCGGTACTCCCTCCATTCCTTGGAATCCTTCTCTAGAGGGGTCCCTTCCTCTTCTCTCTTTTCTCTGATCTTTCCTCTGAGATTCCTGCATGCTTCCTGTCTCCTCTCTATGGCCTCTCTCACCTCCCCGTCCCACCAACGCTTTCTTTTCCTCCCCTTGTAACTTGCTGGTCTCTCCACTTTTTCCAAGTGGTGGGTCCACCAATGCATGATGTCGTTCCATGCCTCAATCTCTTTGTTCTCAGCCTCTGCTTCCAGCTTCTCTGCCGTCGTTTGGGCCTCCTTTTGAGTAATACTGTGCCGTCCTGTCGACCCTCTCTTCACCTCCGCTGGCTTTGCTCCAAAAGCAATCAGTAATCTGTTGTGGTCGCTCCCCAGGCTCTTGTTGCCCTCCTCGTCTATCTCCATGTACTTTAGTCTCTCGTACAGCTCTGGGGACATCAGGCAGTAGTCGATGGTGGAACTTGTCTCTCTGGCCGTCCACGTAGTCTTGCCTGTGCATTTGCTTTCTGAGTTGGCTATTACCATGTTCAGGTGATCTGCCATGTCCAGCATTAGTTTTCCATTGTGGTCCGTTCGGCCATCAAACTCTTCTAGGTGGGCATTAAAGTCCCCCATTATGATGGTAGGCCTCTTCAGTCCGTTGCAGTCCCTCTTGATGCACTCCACCAGTTCCTGGTTCCTCTCCCTGCTGCCTGTCCCAGTCCAGAGGTAAACAACCGCCACCGCCACTTCCTGTCCCGCCAGCTTCCCGGTTATCCAGACGTGTTCCTGACACTTGGGGCTCTGTCTCTGCCACCCCGGCTCAGTAAAACACCCGACCCCACCCCCTCTTCTCTCCTTTCCCTCTCTGTTTACCCCCTCCCACAGCATCCCTTCACACTCCGGAGGCATTTCTTCTTCCCTAAGATGTGTTTCTGCCACTGCGAATACCCCAATTTTGTCCGTCTTGATCATCTGGAACGCCTCTTCCCATTTCCCTGCCCTTCTTCCGCCTTGCATGTTTAGAAAAACAATCTTCATTTCTTTCTGCTTTTTCTTTACTCTCCTATTCTTCCGTTTTGTTTTGCCGATCAGTGTTGCCAACTCAAAATTCAGAAACCCGCCGCAAGAATCCCGAAAACCGCTAAAAACAGCTAAATTTATAATGTTCCGCAAGAATGACCGAATCACAGCAGGCAGACCCTGGCGTCTGACATGAAGCTCGAACTCTTGCAGGGCAGCTCACGGACCTTAAGTTTCTCGTTTACATTGTTGTGTGGTACGACATCATTTTTTCAAGTTAATGTTGTAAGCAAGAACATGCAATGAAAAACGAAGGACATCGTAGCAATTACCCAGCTGGTGAAAGCATGCAGCGATTACATCGACAATTATCGCGATGTCGGGTATGAAACTGCAACTGGCAACTGCGAACGGTCTTCCCGAGAGCATGGGTGTTGACAGTGTGATGAAGCCGGCCCCTCGACTGCGGCGGAAAGAGCGCCAATTCTGTAATGAGCGCCAAGACGAGGTTGACGATGTCGAGACAAAATTCAAGCGAGAGTTTTTCTACGAGATGATTGACACCGTAAGATGTCGATTGAAGAACGCTTCACGCAGATGGAGCAGCACATGAGCTTCTGGGGGTTCCTTTACGGCCTCACCCGACTTCCCGACAAAGCCGAACTTCTTTAACTTTGCCAAGGCCTTGACCATGCACTGAGAATCTGAGACACCTAGAAAGTGCAGACATCGACGGTGCAGATCTCTGCGAGGAGTTGATCTAACTATGCAGCCTGCTGCCCACTGGATGCAGTGCTCGCTAGGACGTCCTCCAGTTCATTCTGGAGAACCACCTATGTGACAAATTCCTTTATACGTGGGTGTCATTGAGCATCCTCCTCACATTGCCAGTTTCAGTGGCCACCGCTGAGAGGAGTTTCTTAAAATTAAAGCTTATTAAGACATACCTAAGATCAACCTTGGCAGGTGACAGGATATCGTTATTGGCAGTTTTGTCCACTGAAAACAGGATAGCGCCAAGCCTGGATATGTCGCAAGACGTAGCACAATTTGCGAGGTTGAAGGCTCGGAAGGTTGCCTTCTAGGGTATTTGACATGGTTAACTTGTGATTTTGTTTTCTCTGTCCATCAGACGTTAGCTTGCTCTGGGAGACCCACAGCTGAAGTTTGGTTAATATTAGAAATAAATGATTCTTGAACCGTTGAACACGGTGCCGACAAAACTCTCAATGCTCGCGAACGTCGTTCGTTTTTAGGATGTGGTTTTCGACTGACAACGACAAATTCGCGACTATTCGCGCTGGGTCACTGTTTTATGTTTGCTAACAACGTGATGTTGGGTGCGAAAATAGGGGGGGGGGGGGCGCCACGGCTGCAGTTTGCCCAGGGCGCTTGCTGCTCGGCCGGCCCTGCAGCAGCTGCAGGCCAACGCCTCCACTATAGCCGCTCTCATGACCGACAACCTACCCGTGATCAGTCGAGAACGGTGGAGTTTCCAGAGGAACGAACGGTGGTTCGAAGACACCTCGCCCCATTTGGGCGAGTTCCATTTCAAGCAAGCCTTTCGCGTCTCTCCGGCCACCTTCAGATTCCTGGTGGAGTCTTGCAGGTGCATCCTGGCCGACGCTGGCCGTCGGCCAGGATGCACTTTCTTGCCACCAGAAAACAAGTGCGCATCTAATATTACTCCTATCAAAATAATACTAATTTTACGCAACGTTAATTTCTTCTATTGCTTTTGCTCCTTGAACACTGCTATCGAGATTACACACTCGGTCTACCGGAGCGAGCAGTGTGCTCCCCGAACTCACTCCATTGGAAGTGTGTTCTTCGGGCAGGGCTTGGGGTTAAACTCAGCATCACTGGGTTCTGCAGCGCGAGCTTTCTCTCTACGTACTCCGATCTGGTGGGCGCTGGCCCACTCGGCCACCGATACCCCTTAATAAGGACACGTTAAAAAAATTAGACCTTTACAATTCTCTGTAATGCCGAATAGGCCATATGCGAAATCCTTGCCAGCTATCATCATCATGCCTTTAGGAGCCGCCATATTGGGGGGTTTATCACATCTTCCAGTTGTGGACGAGGCGAATCTGCATTTAACTCGGTTTTCATGATATTAGGGCAGTTTATTTGTACACTCAATGGGTTGCTGGTTAGTTTCGGATCAAAGAAGAAAAGAAAGACTGCCGCAAAATTCAGGAAAAGGAATTGTCAGCAACGAGGTCGCAAGACTCGTCACTCAAGCAGTGAACTGGGCCATCCAGGTCAATGAACGGTATTTCTCGAAGACGTCCTGTGAAGGTTTCGTACTGGACCTGCAGCAGGTGATCATATTTTAGTTCTACGACTTACACTTTGCCGGGACTATTGTTTTTCGGGCAAAACCGTCGGTACGGGAACCCCCCAATATGGAGGAAATCTGATCATTGATCATGAATACACTAGATGAATACACTTCTTTTTGCATATGGTCTATTGGAGCGCAGCTCTTGAGGAGGTGGACGGAAGGGTACGAGGGGGAGGGTATACAGCTGCTCCCCCTCCGTACCCTCCCATCCTCCTCTCCTTTTCCCATCCCACTTAGCGGAAAAATTTCGCTAAATTTCCCGCTAAGTTTAGCCGGAAAATTTTCCCGCTGAATTGCCGTGTGACGTCACATGATACGCCACCAGAAATTTACCCGTGTGACGCCTCTAAATTTAGCGGAAAAACTTTCTGCCAAACTTAGCAAAACTTTTTACCGCAAAATTTAGCGGGAACATTTTACCCTCGTGACGTCACACGTGACGACACACGTGACGTCACGTGTGACGTCATTTTGGGCGGTTACGCCGACGCCGCTCAACTCAGAAACGGGTGCATAGGAGCTGTGCTCTAAAACAACGTTAGATTAATGACCGATTTTTACGCCAATTGGATGATTCTGATCGATCATCGCAAGCCAAGATAAAGAACGAAGCATATCCAACTTTGGCGTTCCGCTTCGTTCCACGGAAGTCTACGAGGAGGCCCTGACACATACCTAGTAAGATCATAATTATCGTGCTGTCTCGAATAGTTACATGCTGAAACAAAAGTAGGCTCTATCATTCTCTGCTAACCAAGATAGCCATGAATGGCTGATTTTGTCGTCGTCTTTTATCAATTGACCGCTGCGCTAATCTTGAATCAGATCATCCTAAACTCCAAGTCCACCCCACTATTTTTTTGCAATGCCACTCTTCTACATGTCGTCTCTTTCACGAATTTCTTTTTCTTTATAAAATAAAACTTACGCCACACTTTTGGTTTGTGTGTTGTTATGTTTTACTGTTGAAACACTCCTATTTGATGCCACGCACTCGATCGAGCGAAGTGAGTTCGTCAAACTCACTCCAAACCAAGTGTGTTCCTCAGGAAGGAGCCGTTTGGCACACTATAGAAATGACACTAAGGGCGAAGTGCACTCGCTTGTAGTGACACCAAACTAGCCCGTCTGACAGGGGTATAAAGTATTCATTTTCAACTCGTTCGCTTTTAGCAGTCCAATAAATTGGTGGTTATTTTCGCAAAATGCGACTTTATGAGCGAAGGCCAACGCTTGCCGCATATTGGACACGACGATTGCGTCAACGTTCGGCTCAAACTTGACTCAGAAGCCGAGCGCTGACGCAAGACTCGTTTCCAATCTGCCTCCAGCGTTGGCCTTCGGTGGTGGGACAAAAATGTCAGCACTACGGCCTTGTCTTCTAGGCGGTGTTGTGAGAGCGCGAACATGCCGTGGTCGAGAGCCGAGCAGGATCTGTAAAGTTGCCAGACACACCCACAAGATACCGCCAATTGCAAAGAGATCCCCCGCCAAAGCAGGGGACTTTTTGTGCCGTCCGAACAAAACGTTTCTGATTCCTCGTGGATGTCTACGTCGGCGCGCCTCTGCGCGCAAAGGCGTGACGTTGTGGCCACGTGACACGCACAGCCGAGAGCAAAGGGAGGGATTGGTCTCCCCTGTCCCTGGTAGCTCGGCCGATATCGTTTTGTTCGGTCGCGGACTGTTTTAGTACTTATGGAGGACGAAGAAGCCTTTTCTGCATGATTAGATAAAGGATAAAATAAATGGAAACTATGATATTAGGCCCCGAAATGACTGGAATGGCTCTCGTTACTCTGACCCGTAACTTATCAAGTCCGTTTTGCTCGTACTTGAAGCAATCGATGTCCCCACACATTCCTGTCACCCTAGTCCTTCTGTCAGCTTTTAACACGCCTAGGAGCGAAATCCTAATTTCTTTGCTCGTCCCCCACGTGGTTTGCGCGCAGTGAACGTCCCCCAGGCGGCGGAGAAGAACGACGTGAGCCCGTGCGCTGCCAGCCTGTGGCAGCTGCACATCATCCTCTGGAAGAACGTGTACGTGAAGCGGCTCAGGCGGCACTACTTGACGACCATCCTGGAGGTGGCCCTGGTCGTGGCCCTCTTGCTGGGCATCCAGGAGTACGCCGTCACCAGGGAGACGATGAAGGTCCGCCCGGACACGCACTTCCCGACCAGCGCGCCCACCAAGTACTGGAACGCCATGCCGGACGTCGTGGCCATCGACAAGGTGCGCCTTGGCCCTGCACAACCACACTGAGGTCTTGTCTCGCGCAAGAATGGTGAAGAATAAAAATCAGGATAATATAAATCGTGATTTAAAACATTATATCATGATTTAAATCGCACCGATTTGGCTATCATGATTTAAATTAAGCACTTCTCCCCAAAACATTGCTATAAATATTTTCTACTTATCGTTCTAATGGGATAACATCATTTAGCTACTTCACCCGGTTTTCGCAATACGCTCTCTGGCCTCGAATGCGCCTCCGCATACGCGGGGTGTCCGCATACGCACGACGTCCGAGTACGCAGGCTCCGCACGTATGCGGACGTCGTCTTCGTGGTCTTTCTAAAGGTCATCCTTGGGGTCGTCCGAGAGGTCGTCCTTGAGATCACCCTAGAGGTCGTCCTTGAAAATGGTACCGACCAGCTCAACTCACACCAATATTTCGTCCCAGAGGTCGTACTAGACGTCGTCTTTGACGTCATCCTCTATGACGTCGTCCTCGACGTAGTCTTAGAGGTTGTTCTAGAAGTCGTTTTAGAGATCGCCCTAGAGGTCGTCCTGGAGGTCGTTCTAGACGTTGTCTTTGACGTCACCCTTAATATCGTCTTAAAGGTCGTCCTTGAGATCGCCCTAGAGGTCGTCCTAAAAGTCGTTCTAGACGTCGTCTTTGACGTCGTCCTGTAGGACGTTGTCCTCGACGTCGTCCTAGCAAGCAGATAAGCCCGCGCCGCGCAGCAGCGGCAGTACGTACAGATTCACACTTGCACCCAAGCTACGAAGCAATCACTCATGGCTGCTGCGCAAGCAGATAAACCCAGGCCGCGCATACACGGAGCTGCAGTACGCACAGATTCACATTTGCGCCGAAGATACGAAGCAATTATCGGCTTGAGAGGAGCTATACTCCGTTTCATCTTATGTTGTACCGCAGCGAAGGCTAGAAGCGCGAGCTCATAATGTTGGCAGCTGCCCTTAATGCACGAGAGCTTGTGCCGCCGAGATGTGCCCAAGAGCAAGGAGCTCGCGCTTGTAGCCTTTACTGCGGTACATCATAAGGTGAAATAGAGCATAGTTGGTACATGGTCACTGATGGTGGGGAAACAGCTTGTATCTTTAACAATTACACAGACGGAAGATTAATCTATTACACAGCGGCGAAGCAATCACTCGATTTCGAAGTGGCGCACTGCAGTCGCGCTGACGTAAATTACAGCGTCGAAACCTTTCATTAAAGAAATTGCTTGCTCAAAATTTGCGTCGTCGTATTCACAGTGAGCTGCGAAGTGAGTCTCATGACGAATGCTTTTGGAATTCATAGACAACCTAAAATAAAGGTTTCTGCAGGATAATTTTTATTTTATTAGAGTCTGTTTTCCATGGACATATTGTTGTATTTAATGCAAATAATGGTCAAGTAATGATCAACAAGGAAAAATTTACATAAGACAGCCGTTAAAAAAACAGTATTTCAAGTGACAAAAAAGTCACTATCTTCTAGCTCAAGTGATTTAAATCATGTAGGTTTGATGGCCAAATAAAAAGAAAATTTCTTATTAGTATTCAATCATTTCGGTTTAAATCAAATAAATTTGACTTGCTTGATTTTTTCACTGAAATTATGATTTATTTTTTCACATTTCACGCAAACCTGGAGATGGGTCCTTGATCAGGATGTTACTATACTTCGTCTCACCTTACGATGGACTAAAGGCAAAAGCTACGGAACGCCAGATCCAATCATGAGCCACTCAATTGCGCGGTATTTCGCTTCGATGCACGTATCGGTGCCTGCGTCTCGTATCACTGATGGATATTGGCGGACAGTGGTTCGAATCAAATAGTACTGAGTGACTCATCAGTTTTACATTGCGAAAAAAGCCACGATAGACAGGCTCTTTACAGTGTCGAAGCTATAGAAATGATGCAGCGCTCTTTGACTCTAAACATTCGTTTACCCCTAGTTAGTCATGTCATAGTTCAGCGTGGAACGTGATTGGACCTGGCGGCCCGTGGCTTTGGCCTTTAGTCCATCGTAGGATGAGACAAAGTATAAGCGCGTCTTTCTAGGGCCAGTTAGAGAAGTCCTTAATCCTTCCGAGAGGCAGCGATAAAATAGTGCTTAGGATTAGATCTGTTTTTACATATATTGCCTTTTGTAATTTTTAAGTAAAAAAATACGTCGAAACCAAAATCGGGTATATTTTGCAACGTAGCATGTCTGGTATGTTGAGTAGTGGTGTGACGTCAACAGTTGCGCAGGGAGTCGCATGAAAGCTCTTGGTTTTCATTTCTCTTGTGGCAGTATGTTGAATCAGTCCACGTAAGAGAAGGGGAATGACACACACACAGCGTTCGATGTGTTTACTCTCCTTGCGTTGTGATTAATTATTCGCCAGTCTTATCAGATAATTCTGCAAACTCATTGGCTGCATGAGGGATAATAAAAATAAAACACCGCAGGTCTTGTACCACCCGAAGTCCCAGTACCTGTCCAAGCTGGTGCGGGAGTCGTTCAGCGACCTCGGCGTGCTCGACGTCTCCGCCGTCGACAGTCTGAAAAACCTGAACGACGCCATCAATAAGCTGAACGACACTCCTACCGTAGTCATTGGCCTGCACTTCAAAAACGTCCACTCGAACACAACCGGGATTCCGAGCAGCCTGGACTGCGTGGTGGTGGCCGGCCGTCTTCCCCTGGACACCCACGTGGACTTTGGGGAGAAGCTCCTGTCCCAACCTCCTGGTCCGGCGAACGAAGCTCATATTGTCGAGATGAACACCATCATGCCCATCATCGGGACTCTTCAGCAGCGGCACCTCGAGTACTTGGCGCTCAGACACAACCTGTCCACGGCGGTGGTACCGCCCGTGAAACTGCAAAGGTTCCCGTACCCTTCCTACATCGAGGAGATGGACATCAGCAACTACGCGCTCGTGCTGAGTCGCTTCTGCATCGGCATGCTGGTGCCCTTCGCCGTCTTTGCGGCCCGCCTCACGGACGAGAAGACGTCAGGGATGAAGGAGATGCTGCGCATCGTGGGGCTGAGCGACTGGGTGTACTGGGCCAGCCACTACCTGAGCGCCTTCTTCATGCACCTCATCACGGTCACGCTGATGCTGCTCTTTCTGTGCATCAAGCATAACGATAAAGGACGCTCGTTCATCCAGAGCAGCGACCCGTTCCTGGTCTTCGGAATACTCATGTGCTTCTGCAGCTCGTGCCTGCTGCACGCTGCTCTCCTGTCACTCTTCTTTGCCAACCGTGAGTCTTCGACGCCAGTTGGTTTGCCTCATCCTAAGGAGAGCTAAATTGAACGTCAACTATCGTGTGCCCCCTTGTCGGGGCTAGCGTAGCTTCCGCAGTGCTGTAACGCTTTCAAAGCTACTTGCTCAAGCGCGTGCGAATGCAAGAGGAAGTCACTAGCACGTTCTCTAGCAGCAGTGCGAGGCTGTAGCATTTCCGAAGCTAGACTAGCATTGACAACGTAGCATCTTGTTGTCCATTAAGGTACATTTATACTCCAACGTAACTTCGACGGGCGCGGCGTAGCGCAGCGCGCACAGTTACTGATTGGTCGCAGATATCGCGTTCCTGGGTCCGGCCAATAAAAGGCGCGCGTTCTGCGCTACGCTGCGTTCACTGCACTCAACGTCGGAGTATAAACAGCCCTTTACTGTCATCTCACGTTGGGTGCTTTCGCCTTTATTTTTGTCTAACGAAATTTGCCTTTTTTCCTCTTTGAAGTTTTAGCCATCTAGAGATGTATTTTTCTTATCGACCTTTTAGCGATTTTAGAGCTCTTTCATGTGTATTTCTCTCTGTCTTTATGTGGCTCTTAGATTTTTTTTTTTTTAAAGGGTAAGACGCACACGTAACGAATTCTGTATCCAACTTCCCCGCAAATCTTAGCGGATAATTTTTCCACTACCTTTAGCTAAATTCACTTCGAGCTAAGAAAAAAAAATATCGTTGGTTTTGTGGGTTGTTATAAAATATTATGACCATGTATTAATTATGCCGCCTCACCTTGAACTGAAAGTGTGTCAGCATAGTTACACGGAGGACTGACATTGTTTCAGCTGCGTCCGCTGTGGCCGGCGCCATGCTGTACTGGACCTTGAGCAGTGCGATGCCTTTCCTGATACTGGACCAGGGCACCGGTCACGGTTACCACTTCATCTCCCGCAAGCACAAACTCTTCACCTCCATCTTTCCAGGAATGAACCTGCACTGGAGCTTCCGCGTCCTCAACCGTTTCGAGAAGTTCGGTGCGTGCTCTTCTCCGATAACATGGGCCGTGTGTGTTAGCTTAAAGGGACACTGACACGGCATTTATGCTCGCCAAGGTTTTTATTTCTACATGACACATAAGAGCCCAACCACCTAGAACACAATTTGCTGCCCTAAAACCGTCGCTCGAGAACTGGGTGGTTTGAGTCGCGCTCACTCTCTTTTCCGTGGTCACTTGCCGTTTTCTATGGTTGAGACACAACCACCAAAAATTATCAAAGTCGTGCGTCATCGAAGGTTCACTCTCAATATTAAAAATAGAAACAAAATATAGTACCTATTTTTTGTGTCTTTTAAAAAAAATGAAAGACGTTTACAATTCTCTGTAATGCCGAATTAGAGCGCCGCTTTCGAGGAGGAGGGGGGAAGGGTACGGAGGGAAAGGTCACGTGTGACGTCACGAGGGTAAAATGTTCCCCCAAAATTTGGCGGTAAATTGTTTTGCTAAATTTAGCGGGAAATGTTTTCCGCTTAATTTAGCGGGGAAATTGTACCCTTGTGACGTCACGTGTGACGTCATTATGGGAAACGTCCGATAATGCAATGCGCGGTTACGCCAACGGTTACGGCGACGCCGCTCAAGCCGGAAACGCACGCCTAAGAGCTGCGCTCTAAAAGCCGCAAATGCGTTAATTGTAAAAAGAAAGTTGCACAGCCCCGTGACTTCCGGCAGCACTCTCCTCCTCTATATTTCCTCTTCCTCCATAGTACAGTTTCGGCTTTTAAGCAGTTGCGTTTTTTTATTTTCTTAATAATATACGTGGAGCTTTAGCAAAATATTGATTGGGTAGTCTTCTGACACAATATTGAATCGTCTAACAACAAATTAAAATAATACATTTTTTTAAAGAGAACATTGACCAGCGGCTCACAATGACTGCAATGTTAAATAAAATGCATGATCAGGAAATTATATTTTAGACAAAACTAATAAAATAAAAATACCATTAAGAAGGACGGGGAATTTATTCTCCGCAGTTTACGCGAGGCATAAATTGCTAATTATCTTTTTGCATCTTCTGCACATTTTGCGCTAATTAAGATTTGTGTTCCTATACTATTAAGATCTAACGCCATTTTATTGCCATCTAAGACCTGCATTTTTGGTAGCGCTTTGTCATGAATTGATAGCCCTATAATTTTTCTTTAGCTTCTCACTTATCTAACATTTGCATTGTATAGACTTTCAAAAGGAATACTAAGTACCGTTTAGCAACACTAGTGTCTTATATCAATTACGCTACATTTGAAGGGGGTTCTGTATTTCAGGAAAAACACTTACCTCGTCTTCATTTGGCCTCCAGGATCATGAATCCTAAGATTATTTTTGAATTTGGTGCACGGAGGCTGCAGAAAATCATTTTCGAAGAACTGCTAAAGACCCTATCTTGTCGGGGAATGGCGGCAAATGCAGCTTTCGAAATCTCCGCTCTCACGCACCCTCAGCTCCTATCAAAGCTATGCACGCGCACTCTCGATATTTTCAAAAAGGTCACAAAAATACCACGACTGGTGTCAGCGCGGGGGAATATACCTGACAAACTTGCAATAGACATCAAGGAGAATGCAGGGGTTGGTGTTCCACGCGCCGCACACGTGTTGGCCTCAGCAGTCGTAACTTTTCTGAAGCAAATGCCTAAAACAAGATGCATCTTGCACGCGCGTTCGTCAACGCTTTATGTTGGTTATTTACTTGGAATCTTTTATACGGGGAAGGCGTGCGCGTGTGGCGCGTGGAACACCAATCACTGCATTGTCCTTGATGCTTGGGTAACTTAGCAATAGTGTATTGCGCGCGCTGCCCACACGAGCGACAAGCGCTTGGCGTCCGAAAGGTATATATACTTCGTTTCACCTTATCTGCGAGCGAAGCCAAAGCTAGAAGCGCGAGACCAGCGCTTTTTGCGTTTCTCCCCAGCTCGCGCGCTCGAGCAAAGCCTGAACGCACGGAGCTTTCGTGCTCGCGCTTCCAGCTTTGCCTTCGCTCGCACATAAGGTGAAACGAAGTATAGTTAGACGGCACGACCTGTTCAGAGATTTTTCGTGTTTTATCGCGTTTATACTTCGTCTCACCTTAGCATGGACTATTGTTAGCCGCGCATGCTAAAAGCGCGAGCTATAGCTGCTTCGGATAAAGCCTCGGCGGCTGCACGGGCGCTCGTGCAGCGAGTGCTCCAGTCAAGGCAGTCAAGGCTGGCCGCTCGCGCTTGCACAGCCTTCGCAATTAGTCCATGCTAAGGTGAGACGAAGTAGTTACATCTTCGGGGAAAACGAACGGGATATTTAGACTCACGGAATAAAAATAGTCTAGAATTCATCTCTAACTCGTTATTCGCAAGAACCTCTTCAGCTTCTCTTAAAGTGAGTGAGTGAAACAACTTTATTGACGATCCGGCATAAAGGGGGAAGGGGTAGGGGATTTAAGCGAGACACTAGCGTGCTTGGACGTCCCGGAGCTGCAACCTACTCGCGTCAGCCCCGTGGGGGCGCCGCTTTCGGCCGCTGTCGTTCCAGGATGCTAAGCACGTGCTGGACCACGTCTCTTTGGTCGCCTAGCTCTTGGCTGATGATCTTGCTGCTGAGGGCGGTTGGCATGGCTTCTTGGTTGCCCGGCGGTGGCGGCGCACAGTCCCAGAGAAGGTGTCTCTGGGTGGCTCGCGCCTTCTTGCAGTGTTGGCATATGTCTGTGGTGTATACCTCCGGGCAAACGTGCTTTGCCCAGACGGGGGTCCATATGGCTTGTACTTGCAACTGCCGTAGTGTGGCTGCTTCACTGCGTTGTAGGTCTCGGTGAGGCGGTGGATACAGGCGTCTGCTCGTTCTGTACCACTGCAGAACTTCGCCGTAGGTTGTGAGGGAATACTCATCGTCTTCGGAATCGGGTCGTTGCGGCTCCGAGGAATGCGTGGACGGAGACCCGCGGCTAGTTAGCGCGTGTGCCTCCATATCTGCCTCCTCGTTGCGGTTCGGACCCGCGTCCAGCTCCCCGGCGTGCGCAGGGAACCACTTGACGGTAACGTTGGTTTCCGGTCTTGCTATCATTGAACATACTCTTGCAGTGGTTCCATGGACATTGTTTGTAGCAAAGTTGACTATCGCCGGCTTCGAGTCGCTGAGGACCGTGCGGCAATCCGGGATCGCTAGTGCCAGTGCAATTGCAAACTCCTCGGCTTGCGTGGGCGACTTGCACCGTATGCTTCCCGACGTTGTGAGTACTCCGGTGTCTGCTGCGATGACTGCTGCTGCGTACGTGTTTGGCCGGTGGGGATACTTCGCCGCGTCCACGTAGTACGCGCACGGATCGTTGGCGTGATCCTTTGTGAGTGCCGTGGCTCTCGCCGTTCTTCTTTCTTGGTGTACTTGCGGATGCATGTGCTTTGGTAAGGGTGGAACCCTCAGTCTTTGGAGAACGTCCCGGGGTAGCTGCTTCGCCACCTCCGGGGTCGTCTCTGGCGCGTTGATTCCGATGCGTTGTAGTATCGTTCTTCCCGTCCTGGTCTGGGACAGGCGGTGATACTGCGCCGTTCGCTGGGCTTCTGCGATTTCTTCCAGCGTGTTGTGTACGCCCAACGCGAGCATGCGTTCAGTGTTGGTGTGAGGGTATAGGCCCAGGGCCGTCTTGTACGCCTTTCTGATCATCGCGTTAATCTTGATCTTTTCCGCCGCTTTCCAATTGTGGAACGACGCAACGTAAGAGATGTGGCTGACCGCAAACGACTGGGTGAGTCGTAGTAGACTGTCTTCTCTCATGCCCTGGTACCGCGTGGCCACCTTCTTGAGTAGGCGGGGGGCCAGCGAGAGCTTTGCGTGGAGCTTCTGTATCGTCACATTGTTGCGGTTCAGGTCCTGGAGGTGTAGCCCCAAAACTCTGAGCGTCTGCACGTGCGGTATCGGCGTTCCGTCTTGGGTTACCACGTTGATGTGCTGCGTTGTTGGGCGTCGCGCACTTTGCGGTGAGATCACCAGCAGTTCCGACTTGGTTGGTGAACAATTGAGTCCGGTGGGTCGTAGGTGTTCCTCTACGGCGGTGACGGCTTCTTGGAGGGCTGCCTCGATCTGGCTGTCGCTTCCTCCCGTTGACCACAGCGTGATGTCGTCCGCGTAGATTGTGTACTTGATGTTTCTAACGCGTTCCAATCTTCTTGCAACACCTATCATGACGAGGTTGAACAGCAGAGGGGAGATCACCGAGCCCTGCGGGGTCCCCGTGCTCCCCAGCTGCTTGAGCGGTAGTTGTAGTTCTCCTGCCACAAGCCGTGTGGTGCGATTGGTCAGGAAATCTTTGATGTAAGCGAACGTCCTCTCCCCCATGTTGAGGTGGGACACCTGCCGAAGGATGGCCGAGTGGTGTACGTTGTCGAATGCTCCCTGGAGATCCAGTCCGAGCACCGCTCTGTTATCCAACGTGGGAAACTGTCTGTTCACGATTTCGTTCTTGAGTAACAGCATGGCGTCCTGAGTACACAGTTTGGCCCGGAACCCCAGCATTGTATGTGGATATAAGTTGGAGTCTTCCAAATAACGTTGCCATCTGTTGAGTAGGACGTGTTCGAGCACCTTGCCCACGCACGACGTTAGAGAGATGGGCCTCAGGTTGTCTATGCTGGGTGGTTTGCCCGGCTTGGGAATCAGGACCGTTTTCGCGGTCTTCCATTGTTGCGGTAACTTGCCCGTCCGCCAGCATTGGTTGTAGTACTTGGTGAGGGCTTCGATTGCCGTGTCGTTCAAGTTCCTCAATGCCTTGTTGGGAACGTGGTCCGGTCCGGACGCCGATTTACAGTTAATTGTTTGGAGAACCGCTCGCACTTCCCATTCTTCGATGTCGGCATCCAGTCTCTCGTTGGCTGCCCCTTCGTAGCTGGGGAGTGGGTGCGTTGGCGTTACGGGGAGATACTTGGCGTCCAGGCGTCGTTGTACCTCAGCCTCTCCCATTTCTTTGACGGCTATGTGAATGATCTTGTTCAGTATGTAGTGCTGAGCTCCCTTGGTTGTCTGATCGTTGAGCAGGTGGCGGAGCAGGCGCCACGTCTTGCCTTTGTGTAGTTGACCATCGGCTTCTTGACACACCGCGTGCCACTGCTGTCTGCAGAGAACTGCGCTGTGATGCTCGATGTCTCTGTTGAGTTGTGCTATGCGCTTGCGTAGCTTTCTGTTGTGGCGTTGACGTTTCCAGCGCCGTCTCAGCGAGTTGCTGGCTTCCATGAGGTGGGCTAGTCTGCTGTCCAGCATCGTAACCTCCGGCTCCGCTTCTACCGTCTGAGTGGCGTCTTTGGTCGCGGCGTTCAACATGTTGGTCCATGCTTCTATGTCTTCAATGGTTTCCATAACGTTGGCTTCTAATTTCTTTCTGTACTCGTGCCAGTCGACGATTTGCTGTTGCTGTGCTCTTTGCGTGCTCTCTGCGATGGGTATTGTGATTTCGAGTATGCAGTGGTCGCTTCCCAACGTCTCCCCGGTGTTCCGCCATGTGACGCCACGCGGTGCCGAGGCCGTGCTTATGAAGGCGAGGTCCGGGTTTGTGTCTCGCTGCGACGACGTTCCGTTTCTTGTAGGTGCGTTGGGGTCGTTTAGCAGTTGGTAACCTGCGTCCATTGTTTCGTCGTAGAGGCTGTGGCCCTTCGCCGTCGTGTGTGGATACCCCCATGCCGTATGTTGAGCGTTGAAGTCCCCACACAGTAGGGTTACGTTGGAGCCCGCGAGCTGTTGCGCTTTGTGCACAAGAGTACGGAATTTTTGCTGGTAGTGCTTCGGATTGCTGTACACGTTGATTATAAAGGTGCTTTCCCGGCGCTTGCGCTTCCCGGTGACGATTTCGATCGTGGTGTGCTCGATGGCGCCGTTGGGTAGCAGTTCGTGATCTATTGAGGTTAGATTCTTCTTTACCAAGGTGCAGACCCCCTGCCCTGCGCCTTTCCCAACTGTTCGTGCGCTGGGGGGCTTCGCAAAGGATCGGTACCCCGGTAACGTCGGTGGGGTTTCACTGTGCGTTTCTTGTAGTATTATAACGTCGGGTCTCTTGGTGCTTTGCTGTATGTACTGTTGTAACGATGCTTTCCTCCCCTTTATGCCGTTGGAATTCCATTGCCATATGAGAAGATGATGCTGTTGTGGCCGTGCTCTGTTTCTGTGGTTAGCGGTGCCTGTTGCCGTCGTCCCGTCCATTATTGCGGTTGGGTGAAGGCCTGTTGTGGGATTAGTCCTGACGCCGTAAGCGCGTGTATTAGTGCATCTAACTTGGTCTGTATTCCTTGTATGGCTTGGCTCAGGGTTTCGTAGTTGGTTTTCATGGTCTGTTCTATTCGATCTTGACGTTCTTCGAGGCTGTCCTGCCTAGCGTTGACTCTTCGTTCACGTGCGTATTCTAGCGCTCGCTTCTTGGGTGCCGGTTCGCTTGTCCCAGCAACGTCGATCGTTTCGGGTTCTGCGCTGTTAGCTTCCGTCGTAACTGGGGCTTGTACCTCCATGGCTGAGTTTGTGTTGTTTTCCGTTGTTGAGGGTCTTGGTTGAATCTGCTGTGGCGACGGCGGCGGTGTCTGAGTCGCCTGTTGCTGCTGCTGCGCGTTGATGAGTTGGTTCAACTTGGCGTTCATCTCTTGCAATTGAGCTCTCTGTTCGGCGATGCATCGTTTGAGCTGGTCGTTTTCGTTGCGTAGTGACTGGACAGCGTTGTCCTTCGCTTGAGCTACGTGGTTGAGCGGATTGCGGTTCGCCGCTTGCGGGTTGATTGCCTGGGCCCAACTTATCACGTTGCCCGGCCGCTGCTGGTTGAGGTTGTGATTCATGTTCTCGCTGCGCTTGCCGTCGGTGCTTCTGCCGCGGCTCGCCGAGCGTCCCCTGCTTTGGTCCCGCCTCCTCGAGCGGCTGCGTCCTCTCTTTTGTGCTTCGTTCTGTTGTTGCGGTGGCAGCTGCGGGAAGTCTTGTGACGAAAACGTTGACCCCGCGTTTCTGCGCTCCCATCTGCGCTGAGTAACTACGAAGGGCACCTTGTACTTGTTCGTACAGCCTTCCGCGCCCGTGGCGTGGGCGCCGTTACACAGCTTGCAACGTGGCTTGCACCGCGCCGCGTGGTCTGCCGCCGGGTTAGGCGCGCCGCACGCGAAGCAGATCTTGGTTTCCGGTGTGGGGCATACATCGGCCCGATGGCCGATTTTGCCGCATGTCTTGCATACGTTGTGGTGTTGTCTGTATAATCCACACTTTACTATAATGGAGCCGTACTTGATGTAGTTGGGGACCTTTGTTCCTGCGAACAAAATGACGATCGAGGTAGTGTTTCCAATCCTGTGTGCCTCGAGGGCCTGCGGGTTTGCTTGGTTGACGATATTCTCGTGCAGATCTTCGGCAGTGTTCTCTACTGCGATGCCACGGATCACTCCTTTCACTGTGCCGTGAGGCGCGGTGCAGTAGGCATGCGTTTCATAGTTACGGCCCCCAACGTATAGGGAGCGTACGCTTGCGTAGTAACGTGCTCGTTCTTCATCGGGCGTGCTGATCACGATGATGTTCTGCGTGGGGTTAGTGCAGATCGTGTCTGCTTTCGCTGCGGTCTTGGGAACGTTGGCTGCCGTTATGACTGCGGACATTACGATGTCGGCTTCAAGTCTCGCTAGACATAGCCCTCCTCTCGGTCGCATTACGATCTTCTGCTCTTCCCGCGGCAAATTCAGCGGCATGCGGGACGCCTTGGTGATTCTTGCTACGATGCGTTTCGCTCGAGCTTCACTAAATTGCGAAGGTGGCTTGCTGCTTTGGGTAACTTCGTTAAGCTGGGGCTTATTAAGTCGTTGGCTTACTTGTTTACCGGAGATTTTCCATCCCACGATGTCGCTTGGGTGTACATCGTCGCCGCGCACCGCGACAGCGGTGTGGCCATTGCTGCGCAGCACCTCTTGATCGTTGATCGTGTCGGTGGTCGTGGTGTCATTGCCGCCAGCACAAGAGTCCATGTCTTCCGTAGCCAGGGGCGTGAAACGGTTGTGGGAAACGGCGTTGAGCTGCGATGAGGCCGAGGCCATCTGCGGCGATGAGGAGTCGAGCGTCGAGGCGTCGAGCGGGGCCGGGCGGCCGGCGCAGCTGCGCGCCGCGGCCGTACTCGTGCTAAGCCTAGGCGCGGTCCGTTAGGCCTAGCGTCGCGCCAGTGAAGAAAACGTCGAAAATTGATGAAGAGTCCGGTTAACTGGGCCAAAAATGGTATCAATCGAGTCCAGGGATGCTTACGGACACCGTAGTGATGATTTCCAGTCGATTGGAAGTAATTAAGGCGGCACAATTAGCGAAAACTGCGGAGCTCCTGCGGGACACGTCTGCTCAGCTCGGCGACCGTGGCGCCTCCCCCAGGAATTTAGGGAGAGTTTCCTTCTTTCTGGTCTTTCGTCGGCCTTTAAGCCTTGCATGACATCGCGGGAAAGAGTGTTCCGCCCTCCAGAAAAGCGAGTGCAGTCCGCGACAGGGCAAAACGTACATCTCCTGAGCTTCAGCGTGCATCTCAAGCTACCAAGGACGTCAGATTTTCGAATCGGCACGACCACCGATTGCGCTCGCGCTGCACTAAGAACCAAGATGGCGGCGCCCACAACAAGATCGGGATATACAGTGCCGATACTCTCAGCGTAGATGGTTTCGTGCCTCTATATACTCGTTGTCAGATCAAGAAAAAAAAAAAGAAAGGACGTTTTGCGTATTCTTTATGCGCTGTGCGAAGTAGTGCTTACAAGATTTGGTTGCAGAAGGAAGTATGAGTGAGTTTGGCTTTCGGGACATATACGTTTTGATAAATTTACACGACGCTAATCTGAGATACACCTAATGCATCTTAATTCAACGCAGGAAGGGGGAAATGTGTAACGTTCCGCAAGATGCCGATCTTTTTTTTTTTTTTACTACGGTTCTTGAGATATGACTATACGAGCATAGTGGCGAGTAGCAAGGTAGAAGAAGCTCGTGACGTGCTGTCTTCATTTCAGGTCCTGACGACCAAGACCATCCACAACACCGGTGCTTACGCCATGTTCTTGAACGCCGTGGTGTACATGATCCTTCAGACGGGGCTGACGTGTTGTCTCTGCCCTGACCACTACTCCAAAGCCATGGTGTGGCTCAGGCTATTCCTTTGCGTTTTGGCCGTCTTCGCCGTGATCTTCAGTATCCTTTTATTCGTTATATGAACCCGGTTTATTTTGCGCCAGAAGACCCGTAAACAACGTCACACCTTTTTGAAGGATATAGGCGCGAGGCTTGAGCCTTGGAACGCGCTGTTCCCGTGCGATAGCTAGTGCGGTGGAAGCCACATGCCAGGCTATAAGCCTTTCTGGCCATCCCTACCCAGACAACACTGATTGTCCTCTGGACGTGCCAGGTATACATTGATGGGATAATACAACGTCCTAAGGAAATATGTGGTATCATATGTGCTGTTGGAATAGGTCCTCACCTACTGCATGAGCATGAGAGGATCGTCCAATGGCTCTAGTCTTTAAGAAACGCTGAGTAAATAGAAGCTCGAGTCTACGCTGTCCCCATAGAATTTGAAACCCCACCCCTGCTCGTTTTGATCTGGATGAGCATTCTACCGGCGTCCGGTCGTGTACCGCTGCGTTGTGCACGTTAATGCATTAAAGAGGTAGGAGCCGTATTTCACTGGCTAAATGTAACATCTACAGCGTAAAAGCAGTGTCGCTGTACCTCAAAATACCTCCATGCGGGTAGTTTTGTTTTTGTTGTTGTTACTTTTGCAAGTAAGTGATAATCTGGGAAGGATAAAGGGCGGTTAACTATCGTGCCTAATCGTCGTTTTACAAGTCAATAACCGGCAGCACTGTGGCGATCACAGTTCGCGGAAATATGCATGACTTAACCGTGTGAATCCAGCCGCTTGTTTACAGTATATTGGAGAAGCATTGTGGAGCAGTGAAGAAGCGGAACATCCGAAGCACATGCGCGTCCCTGGTGACCCCGTACGTAATTATGATGACACAATACAGTCATATATACAAGTGTGTGTTGACACTGCGCGCGTCGCAGCTGCCAGATAAAGTTCTCTCCGCGCCTTGGTTGCATAGCGGCGCCACCAGATGGCACCTCGATATGCGGCTAGTGGCACTCTGTCGCGGGCCCGGTTTCCCGTGCTTCTTTATGGGTGACATGCTTGTTTTCAAAGTCGGTTTCTGAGTGCGCTACAACGTGTAGAACTTGGCACTTGCGCTACGCGTGTTGCTTATACTCTCTCTCACTAGTTGCGCGCAGTGTTGCCAAAGGTACAGGGGCGAGAGCGTAACCCTTGCAGTTGAAAAATAGGGGAAGAAGGAAATCCCTTCTTACCGGGACCCTCTTTTGCGAGCCACACATCGCTTTGCTCTCCCTCCGATATCAGCCTCTCACTCAAAATTCGTACCAAAAAGGCTTTCCCCTCTCTCTCGCCCGTAGTTTCCGCAGGACTACGCCCAACTAGTTGTATAGACACTGCTTCGTCAATTCGTACCGCACTACCGGAGCCTTTGGAGCGTGCTTTTAAGGGCGCGCCCCGCGGTCGGGGTATCACTCGGGCGCGCGCTTAAAAGAATGCTCCAAAGGCTCCGGTAGTACGGTACGCGGAACACGGTAACTGTCTGCTAAAAGTCCCCACTGACCCTGATTTGGTGCCTCAAGAGCGAGAATAACAGTTTTATGAACGCGTTGAAGCGGAGAGATCTCCGGCGCGGTGTTCAAGCCAGCGTCCGTCAAGGTCAGAGCAGACGCTCCGACCGTAAAGTGCGCGTGCCCGGGTGTCATGGGAACGAGGCACTTTTTCGGTTATGTTTTTTTTTTTTTTTTCCTCTGTTGCGCCATCTGAACGGCGGAGACGCTGTCGGCTGAGGCTACTCGGGCGCGCGCCAGAAGGACTTTATCTGGTCGCTCGCGTCGCAGCGTTCACCATGCAGTGTACGCGTTCACTCTCAAGAGTCACGAGATGCTGAAGCATTATCGAATGTGGGAAGCTTTCGCTGGAGCCGGGGTAACTCAAAGACCTCGCTACCGGTCTCATCTTATCAGTGCCTATAATAGAATCTAGAAAATTATCGCGCGCCCATCCGGACCCAAGGGATCGTCCAGGGTATGTTGTTGTTGTCATCATCTTACTCCTCTTTGCCCCCGCAGGGCTTCCGTGAGCTGACGCTGAGCTCGCTGGGTGAATGGCTGCTCGTGGGCTGCTTCTTGGCGTTCTTCTTCACCTTCTCTTTCGAGTTCAGGCGCGTGGCGCTCACCGTCGACGTGTTCCCGCTCGTTCACCATATGGACGAACGCATCGAGGTCACCAGGCTCAGATTCGAGGAGGCCAAACCGCTGCTGAGCTACTCTTCTTCCCTGTGATCGCCTGGCAGTGTGACTACGGAAACAGAAACGGAACAGACGCGATGACTATCCAAACGGCGAAGAGCGTAGCGGCGGTCAGCGAGTCCTTGTGGGGCTCCTCTCACGACATTGACCCCAAACACAATGTCGGACTTCGTTCACTTTCTCCCGAACGGTTGTCGCCTCGTACTTTCAATGTCACTTAAAATTGCTTACGACGAAAGAACAGACTGGCACGCTGGCGCCATCTATGCGGTGACCCTGGAACTACATTTCACCAGAGCGAGCGAACGTTGTTTACGGTCAAATGTACGTACTACTATGAGAAATGGTCGTTTATGACACTGACAAAAGTTTTTCAAGCCAAGAAAGGCCGAGCGATGCGCGAAAGTAGAAAGTTACAGGTGCGTTAACTGAAAGAAGAGTGAGCGCGCTAACGAACTGAATATTTGACGTAACCGCCCTTAAAACAAAAAAAAGTAAAAAAAAAATAATATAAAAAGCGGGACCACACGCCGTCTCCGAACACATCCTAGTGCGGAGGAACGCGGTCTTCCATGTGGGAATAACACCCTCACCTTTCGTGCCGACCTTGTGGAACTTCTGCAAAATGACGCCGGCTCTACGGAATGACCGTTTACGTACAGCGAACAAAGTGTGACATACTATATGTGAAACGTGCAACACGACTTGTACCTCGCCAAAAATGGTGCAGCTTTTAGGAGTTCTTACTCCGCTTCACTTTGCGCGTGCGGACAAGCGATTTTCACGTTTTATACACATTATAAATTCACGTCATTACTAAGGCATCACTTTAGAAAGAATTGTGTCGTCTGCCAAATGCCTGGTCTTAATTCGCTCTTATCGGGTCAATAAACGGATCGAGGATTTCGCGTAACATTGTAGGAATTGCGAAACGCTTGAATTTCTTGTGACTTTCAAGATCCGCAGTGCCTGCCATGCCTGAAAAAAAAAAAGTGAAAAAAAAGATGACAATTATTTTTGTCATGCAATTGGCTCTCAAACCTGGGGTACCGAAATACAAGATTTACATCGAATATCCTCGTAGAGCTGCTGCATGTGACAATCTTTATGTATTAGACTAACTTATTTCCTTACATCATAGACATTCACTGCAACGAGCGTTGGAAATGTGCAATGCGTCGAGTTAAATAAACTTCTTGTATACTGTCTTTTGTTCTCCGTAATGCTTTGGAGTGCTTTTTAAATAATCTTGCGCTGATCTCAGAATTGGGCAGTTGTGTCCGAACGTAATTTTTGTTTAAAGTGTGCTGTTAGAAATAATTATCAACGATGTTTAATAAAACATGCGCCCGGTGAAGTCTCCCGCTCTGAATCTTTGATATATAAACCGTACAAACAGAATTCTTTGTTTTTTTTTTTTCTTTTATTAACGCAAGAAGACTTGTTTATTTCCAAAAGATTACTGCAAGCTGGCATAGACTGAACTTGCGAGCTTCGAGCCTGTCACAGGCAGACAGCCTTGTATATATCATCACTATGAATACTGGTATAAATCCTTTATTATTGCGACACAAACGTTTTCATAATCGATATTTATTCCATTCTGAATCACTCAGGCAACCAAGTGGGCGGCTGCTTATGTTAATTTTAACGCGTGTACCCGCGATTTTAAGGTTTTAAATAAACAATACGTTAATTCTGTCTAGTGTATTCACCAAGATTATATGTATTGTACAAGTGTAGAAAAAAGTGCTCGAATCAGACGTACGGTGTGGGGTTGTGAGTCGTGAGCACACTGGATGGATGGGCACTCGCCCTCTCACAGTTTAAGCACACCCTGCCTGTACGTCCCTACGCACTTCTTAAGCGCAATATATATCTTATTGCGTCATATAATATCATATTATATTATATAATATCATATAAACTTTTATATTATTTCACGCTAATTTCGCGTCGTCTCTTTCTATCGTTGCGGGAGCTGGTGTTCGTTTTCAATTTGCTGGCGATCGAGAGGTATGAATTGTTGTGAAGTGTCGTGCTTTTCCGAAATTTCTTCCTATATGTTTACAATGAACGTAGGCCGTGTATATACGACATAGTTCTCAGCGTTAGTTTGATCAATTTTTCAATTAAGGAAGTAAAGCGTGCACAAATACTTATCACATTTGTAACTAAATTGTGCGTACTTTATTTTTTAATTTTTACTTAAGTTTGCCTCGTTAAGTGTATGTATTCTACAAAAGAAGTGAGCATATACTAAGAACTAGAAATTGGTATAAACAATAAGAGAATGTTTTGGTGGTACGAACTTGGGGAAATAGCGCAAGTTTACGCCGCAGCTTATGGTAGCCTGGTTTTGAGGTCGCCGATGGAGTGGTCACCGAGGTAAATCAAGTCTGATGACTAGGGTACGGACGGGTAAGTGCCCACGCCCTATGCCACATATTTCGTAATAAACCGGGTCTCGTCCAATTTCAAAAACAAACAAACATTGTTCGCGGGCAGGTTAATTAAGCGCATCTAAGTCACAACTATTTTTAGGCTGCGTCTTCAAACGGACAAAATAACAAGCCCACTGACAAAAAGGAGCTGCGTTAGATAACTTGGGACGTCAAGTAGCTGATTCTCAAGGAGCGAAAGTATGCATGCGAGCTGCTTATGAAAAATCACAATCTAAACCCCGAGACAAGGAGAAATGAAATAGCGGACAAGACTTTATTTTATTTGTCCTTGTCTTGGGGTTTAACTGATTCTGTCTGATCGGGGGAAAACAGGCCGCTAGAACCAAAAAGCATAATCCAAAACCTGTATCCTCGGCACACATTTGCTGTAATGAAGTTGAAGTTGAAGTTCAGAGCATCTACTGCAATAACGACTTCCCACTTGCTCAGTTCTGGCTGAGCGAATATACACAGATACTCAGAAAGAAGCAAATTAAAAGTTTTCTTTCAAACAGACTGTTGAAGAGAGAAACTCATTCCGCATTTCACTGGACAGAGGAAGGCTCCAAATTTGTCCCACCTATGCTCTTAAAGATCTGAAACACCAAATTCTTGAAGCTGTGAATCCACTGACTATAGTTGGTGACAGGTTTATAGTAAAGGGGAAGCTCGTTCCACCTCTTCCTACTTTAGCAGACCTCCTCTACAGAGTTCGCTCTGCTAAAGTAGAAAGAGGTGGGAGGAGCTTCCACTTCACTCTTAACCTATCACCAACTATAGGAACCCGTTGATTCGTATGTTGCAAGAAATGGGCTACCGTTTTAATGATTTTCGCGCAACATATGGTATTCATGTTGCGTACAAAGAACATCAGGCGCCGTAGAACTAACTTTGAACCTTCCTCTATAGAGGGATGTGCGGAACTTGTTTCTGTTTTATGCGGTTTGTTTCAAATAAAAAAAATCTGATCCTTTTTTTTGAATAGCTCTGTATATATCTTTTAAGAGGACAGCGGAAAGCGTGCACATGTTGCGTGGAAAATACCTCAGGGACCACAAAACTCTGACCTTGAAACCTTCCCATATCCAGTGATACGGGGAACGTGTCTCTGTTTTATGCACTTTGTTTGAAATAAAAAAAAAAAGAAGTCTGCTCCTTCTTTTTGAATAGCCCTGTATATATCCTTTAAGAGGGCAGCGGAAAGCGCCGCGTCTTGCGACGTCCAAACCAAGTAGGTTTTAGACAGCGAGACAGCCCCTACTGATATCATCGATATTGCCGATTGCAGAACGCTCGGCCAAGCTGAGGACCTGAAACAAAAGGAAGACGACAAGACCTTGAGTGTTCAACCGACTGATATCGAGAGTTTAACAAGCGAAGGGCCTGTTCGCACCGGTTGCGTTAAGCACGCAGAAGCATCTGCTGGTCGATGCATGAAGGTATCCGAAGCACGCGGTTTGGAAAAACTCGAGAAGAAACAAACTGGCAAACGACGTTGCGTTACACACCTTTCCAGCGCTTAAGTATCCCTAAGGAGAAAAAGAGCTGAGTCATTGGTCTGTAGCGACACAACCTAGAATAATCAAAGCCTGTGCTCAAGAACTTTGACGTCATCGCAGTGAGATCGAGCACAGACGCGGATTGGTCACGAGCGCCGCGTCAGCGTTCGGCTCGGCCTCGTGTCCAATCAATGCGTCGGAGGTCGCTCGGCACTGGGTTTGGTCACAATCGCTGAGTTGGCGCCTTTCTAGGGTGACGAGGTGCCATGGATTTAAAGGAGGATGTTCACAGGCTCTGATTATTCAAGGTACTGCGCACGTTCAGAACGCGTTCAGAACCATGTAGACAAAGATGGCGGCTAGCGCGCAGAAGGTGATTATTGGAATGGTCTTACATAGTCACTGAGAGCTCAAGAAACGCATTGCGTGGCGGTCCCGGAGTGTCTCGCTATTGCTCCGAAGCTAATAGTGTTGCGGTAATAGCCGATACGGATGCCAAAAACGAATGGCTAAGCAAGAAGGAAGAGCACAATAAACAACACTCTGCATTTCTAAAGATTTCAGTGTCTGTAGGAGACTCAGAGGACCGTCTTCTACCGGTTTATTGTCTACCTACAAAAAAAAAAAAAAAAAAAAAAAAACTGATCGTAAATTAGTTTTTAGGGGTTCTTCGGCTTGTCCATATTTTGAATCCTTGAAAGTTCTTTTAAGCACCCCCTAAAAGAGTTCTTTGTGAAAAAACTTATTACCGGGGGTTCTTTAAAGCCGCCTTTTTGATGCGAAAGAGTTCTTCGTCGCCCAGCTGCCTTTGAGCTCCAGGGGGCGATAGTGCTTGAGGCAAAACCGTTCTTCATGAGCTGAAAGTGTTCTTGGGGCGTCAAAGGACCTTTCAAGAACGTATTTTTTTAACATTTTCTAGAGCGTGGAGAATTTTGTAACTGTTCCCCTCTTGCGAAATGCTGCAGGCTTCTTGTGTTGAAATATATTCCATACTACGTTGTTCGAAACCCACTAACAGCGACTGCCCGTGACTAGGCGGAAAGGAAAGGCAATGGAAGGGTCACCGTCCTAATGCTAAGACAGACTAAAGACAGCCAACGTCGGGTGTACCCTGCACCAATGATGTTAATTTTGGACTCTTTATCTTGGACATTCGGTTGAAATGGTATGGCGGAGGTGGAATTTCTCCGTCCCCTCGTCTTCTTTTTGAAGGGTTCGAAGCTGCACCAGCAGGCGCATGCGTATTGAGTTAGCCGGTTTAATTGACCGTGCACATTACATCGATTTGCATTCGTGTATAATAGCAACTCCGGGATTCACGTGAAGTGACCACAGGTTAGCAGTTATGTGAGACTAGCCGAATTGAGTCAAATCGGCTAGTTTCACATGACTGCTGACCTGCGAACTTGCGACTGCTAACCTGTGAAGTTGCGAACTGATATCGATTTAGGGTATTGATACTCTCCTGCCGCAGCCAAGCAAGAATTAAAAATAGCCCAAAAATAGCTACATAACCAACCCCCAAATTTCGATGCCAAATACAACAAGAAGTAGCCGTAGCTATAATAATCTCTGGAGAAGGGGAACTAGGGGGACAAAGGGCAAACACAAGTCTCCAAACACAGCTAGGTGACTGGTGCGCGACTGAGAAAATTCGCCTGGTCCTGGTATCGAACCAGGAACCTCCCCATTTCCAGTGCAGTGCTCAACCAACTGAGCTAACCAGGAGTTAGACGTCAGTATAGCAAACGGAGAGGTAGGTCCCTTGTTCGATACCAGGACAAGGCGGAGTTTTTCAGTCGCGCACCAGTCACCTAACTGTGTTTGGAGGTTTGTGTATGTCCTTTACCTCCCTTGTTAACCTTGTCCAGGGATTATTATCGTTATTCTTGTCCAGCTCGCTTGCACCATTCCATTGAGTGCATTATCATAACAACCTTAAAGTGTAGGCCTTTCACCCGTTTTGGTATTAGACTGGTGGAAGCTGGTAAAACTAGTTTGCTCTACTGACGTCAAGCTCCTGGTTAGTTCAGTTGGTAGAGCGCTTCGCTGGAAATGAAGAGGTCCCTGGTTCAATATCAGGACCAGGCGAATTTTTGCAGTCGCGCACCAGACACCTATAGATGTGTTTGGAGATTTGTGTTTGTCCTGCCTCCTTTGTTGCCTTTTCCCCCTTTTTCAGGGATTATTATCGTTATTCTTGTCCAGCTCGCTTGCACCTTTGCATTAATTTCATTATCATAAGAAGTAGCCCAATTTGGCTATAAACAGCCTAATCTGGCAACACTGGAGTTGACCCTTTCGACCTTTACGGCGGAAACAAATGACGTCATTTCAGAGTGGACTGATTTAAATTAACTGTTGTGTTTTGGGTAAACATCTTGAAAACAAAGGCGCAAAAAAACAAGGACAGAACAAAGATACGAAAAGGACAAGTGCTTGTCCTGCTCGTATCTTTGTTCTCTTCTTGTCCTTTGAGGTTTTGTATTTAAGATGGACTGATTTCTCGTTTTGCACATATATATAAGACAAACCAGACAAAGTTCGACGTCAACAATAGAGAGTTCGGAACTTGCCAGCAGTCTAATGTGCGGGGTTCTATTCGCCAGTACCGGGTCTCCGATCTGGGCACTTGGCGAAACAGTTGACCAGAAACTCGACCACCGTGATTGGACGGTGCCAAGGTCAAGCACTGCGCCTCCCAATCACGGCCGCCGAATTCATCGCCGACGTTTTCGCCAAGTGTTCAGATAAGAGCCCCTTATTGTCTTATGTAAGCTAGGCTTCATACTACAAAAACGTACAGAGCGGAAGTTTTGTTTTGCTGATTTGTTAAGCTATAATGCTGGACCATGAAATCCTTTTCCATATTTCACAAAAGTGGTTATTCATGCTGCCGCAGTTGAGGGGCAGCAGTTTTCGCGTGCACCTGCAGATGAGTGTATTCACTGTGGCACAATCAGCAACGTCAAAGCTGTCATCGATGCGGTACGGCGTCATCGACATATCTCCGCGTCTACCTTTGGAGCCATCTCCGGACAGTTTTTATCTTGCCGTTTTGTATGGGGCGGTCCTTCCTATCAGGCTTATCTTTTCTCTCATCCTTCGACATCGGACCTGCGACGAATGCGTTCGACCTTCTACGCTTGCCTATTGATTTCACGTCTGTTGAAGTGAACTGCGTTCGAGAGTATCGTTTAGCTTGTTTTGACGGGTAAACTGGGCCGACACCGCCGCTTTTCGCGCCTGTTGCTTTCCCCACGGAAGACAACGCGCTCCCGGTGTTTCTAAGGGCGGAAAGTAGTGTCTCGTGACCGTATGAGAGATTGGAGCTGTTGAGGTCTATCGAGAGGACTACAAGGACAGTCCGAGGAGTCGTCGTTTGGTCACGTTGGTCGGGTGTGCTACAGACCAGCTGCCATGAGGCACGTCGGCGTGGGATGGATACCTCTCTGCTTCGGCGTCATCTTGTCCGGGAGTTGCCTTTTGACCTTCGTCTGGGCGATGCTGCGTGGTGACGTCACGCCTTACGTGCCCTTTGTCAGGTGAGTTGATGACGTAGCTCGGTTTGTCTTACCTGCGTTACTAACCGCAGCTCGTTGGCCTCATACTGTCTTTAAGTCGCATTTCTCCTTTTGTTTCTACAGTTTCCTTGATGATTTTAGAGATTGGGTGCTTGCTGAGAGCTAGATAGGATGCTGCGCACCTAAATTCACTTATGATAAGGGGTTGCGAACAGTGGCTTGAATTAAATAGCACTGCCGCGCCATTCATAGCCTTCACAGTATTTGGGAAACTCGCAACGTATCGAATCTCTTTGCAGCATTGAAGCTAGGGATTGCGCTGCTGCGCTATTCGATTCGAAAGAGTATTCGTACAGACTTTTGATGGGTGTCCGTCTATAGCGTCAAGACACCCATCATTTGATATGGCAGCGGCTTCTGTATTGCGCATTTAGGTTTGGTTGTTGTAAGTTCGATTGTGTGCGTTCAGATGTAATTTGTTGAATCCGTGTACCTCAGATTTACGAAGTAAGAGCTTAGAATCAGTCCAGTAACTTGGCCCAGAAAAATAAATTAACTGATAAAAATAATTAACTTTCGTGAGCAAGATTTGATCACATGAGCAGTGACTGTTATAGATAGATAGTTTATTTAGTGCCGGTCAACAGCCGTGAGGCCTACAGGACAGTACACTTTGTCATGTTTCGCACAGTGGCGTTAACAATAAAAAGGGTATTACATAGGACAGTGTGGTTGCCGAGGAGCACAATAGAAATCAATCTGACGCGTCATCAAATCCTAGTTAGTTAAAAATAAAAATGGTTGCCACGGGCACACTAAGATAAAGTCAAGTGAATATGTCATCTTGTAAAAACATTGAATTGTATGTATCTTGTAACCGAGTCATTGGACACTTTGAATGAATATCTGTATAAATGTGTGAATACATTTACACGCCTTCCCAGATGGGACACGGAAGCACAATGATGACAACAACTCGTCGCAATCAAGAGTGCCATGCACAACTTTTCTCAAAACATTAATGAACATTAATAATTCTGAAACAAGTGTGACTTCGTAAGAAGCTGTGTCGATATTTGTAGAAATTGAAAGCGTTAGCTATAGAAATATCAGTGACAGGAAATTTTGTTTTTGAATAATTCGAGTCAATTTTTGTAGTGAACCTCGCTAACTTTTGTGCTGGTGTCCTGCCTAAAAAAAGTATTAGAAAAATTGAGGTTTTGCTTGTTTTGTGTTTGTTTGCAAGCCAAGCAAATTCAGCACGTATACTGTACATGTACATGTACACATCGCGACACTGTTAGCACGAACACGACATCGGCGCATTTTCGCATTTTACTTCTAAACAGTAGTAGCGAGAACAAAATTTTATCGCTTACATTATAGAAGTAAATGAGCTCTTTCTGTAAAAATAATAACTTGGATGACATCCCTTGGTTTCGAAGAGAAAAACTGGAAAAACCGGCGATCGCTTGTTCGCGCTAACAGTGTCGCGCTCTGTAGGTGTGAAAGGGAAGTTCCTACCGATATAGCCAGTTTGTTGTTTTTAACCCAAAGACCCCATTACAATCCGTAAGAAAGTTCTGACATTTGTCTTCTTTCCCGGGAGGAATACTCCGCCCCCCCTCCCCCCCCCCCCCTCCGCCTCCTCGACACACACGCACTGTTAACATCGTGGATATGTTTGAATAGTGACTGACAACTGGCTACGTATCAGCAACTGATGAGAGAGGAAATGCGTTATGGAGAAATAGGCTGACCATAGTGGATATTGCCGGTTCGCTACTCCGTGCTAGGAAACGATTTGACGAAATATTCCTGCGAACTAGCAACCAGACAGAAGTCACTCGCACCGGTATCTTTCCTAGCATCGTTAGTAAACATATTGTGATACTCGTATACTAAATACAAAAAAAAACCAAGGTTGTTTAGATGAACAAATGTAGTTTTTTGCATTACGTTATAAGCAGCCCTTCATACCCTGACGGGGGTACTTTCATGACACATTTATATATCAGTGGGTTTAGTTTTCGTTTTCTTAAAAAGGGTGTACTACTATTGTAATAGCTATTTAATTATGTGAAAGTATTTCACTTTAAACGAACCCCCCCCCCCCCCCCCCCCCCGTAACAAGTGCACGTTCAATTTATTTATTCCGTTAAACTGAACGCACTTAAACATGGAGAAAAAGTAGTTTTGTCACATTTTAGTATACACTTCGTTTCATCGTAAATCGGGCGCATTCCGAAGCGAGAATATACAAGCACAAACGCTCCTATTATAAACGCAAGGACTCATAGCGCAAGCCCTGCTGCCTATTAGTTTAGCCGGTGATCACGTGACGATGACGAGAGCCGTGACGTACCCTTTTTCACGCTTCCTGTCCCTGATGGGTCTGATCGGTATGAAGCATCGACTGGTGGGATTAATGTGAAACAGAGTACACCGCGAGCCCCCATATATACGTTACTGATGTAAGACTTAAGCTATTTCACTCACCACACGTTGCTCCAGTTTCGCCGATGCTTTCTACGTTTTTTATGTCACTGGCTAAAAACACATCGTGCGCAGAATTGAAACGAAATTGCGTCGCCATCTTTTCCGTCATTGGGAACTGAATAGTATATGCAGGACATTGCATCATTCGTACGGGCGTCGTGGATTTAGTTTTAAATAATCTAATTGAAAGGTTACTATGCTCGAGACTAGCTAAATGTGACTCAATACATTAGCGATCCATTAATTGCATTTGTAACTTAATTCTACGCTAGTTCGAGGAAGGGTTGCCATATTACTTTTCGATCGGGTATAGCTTTTACGGCTCTTACGTATGTACACTTTAGAATGTCAGCTTTCAACAGCGAAAATATCTTGCTGTTGGCGGTGACGCTTGCGATGACTAATAAAAAAAAGTAAAAGAAAAAAGATAAGCAGGACTTTTCGTTTATTCCAGCCATTCTCAACAGAGTTACTGATCTCTTGAGCATCATTTTGATATTGTTTGTGTGGTTTCACACGTGCTGGTAATCGTTTCGAAATGTATGGCACCTACAATCGCCATATGCTGTTTAGATTAGTACACGGAATGCGGGATTAACTTATCTGCTCGGACTAGACACCCTGAAGCCGAGCATAGCCGAGGGATTCAAGTAGCGCCGCCTGTGGCACTCTATTTGAAATTTCCCGGCGAAGCTTTTGCGGCTATCGAGTCCCGCAACGAGAAGTTAGCAAACCAGATACGGGATGGCGCTAGTGATCTTGTAATGCGTCATATTTTTTAAATTCCGTATGGGGTGGTTATAATATTTCGGCGAGGCGTAAATTTTAAATTTAGAGATAGTGGGCGCTTTTCGTTTTTCTTTCTTTTGTTATGTTTAAGCACCTTTCCCCTTATTTTCTTTTCTCGCGAAGTAGAAAGTAAGCACTTATTCAGGTTCACCTCTTCGTGTTTGTAAATAAACAACTCCCTCTCTCTAACTTTTATCTTAAAATATTTTTCTTTTTTTTTTTGAATATCGGAAGTTTTGAGATTGCCCTTTTAGTATTATTTTTTTTTTTTTTACACTCCGGCATTGGCTTAGAGTTGTTATGTCTACAGCGTTCATCATTAGACAGTTCAGCTAAAGTTTCGCCTTACATTCGTAACGTTACCTTTTGCCATTGCCTTGGATGCTTCCTTTGACGTGTGCTCGCGTCATTTAGGGCTGAGATTTTAGTACACAGAGGTGAAACAATAGTTCTTTCACGTGTACCGGTGTGCCATTCACAGATCCATTCACGAAGCCTTTTTACACGAATAAGACGAACTTAGTGGTTAATGTTTTCCACATCAGAGTCATTCAGCTTAGAGTTATTTTAAGTACAAAATGCGGTGCTTTATGAAGCACTTTGGTTTAACGTTATTTTTATGTGTGCAGAGTTGGCGTTTTTTGTATTTATGGTTGTTTGTTTCTTGTTGCTCGCTCCTATCATTATTTGTGACTGTGGGAAGGATACTATTGTGATATAGATAAATAGGTACTAAAGTAAAAATTGATACGTTCCTTAGTGTTTAGACGTGGAAGACGTGTATCTTGTTTAACTTTATATATGCGTAGAAATCAGGATCCCAATGAGCAAAATTAAGAACAATAAACGAAGGGATGAAGAAAATTACTTTTGCGCAAAGGTTTTGTGAATTTGTTTCTATTTTCCATATATATATATATATATATATATATATATATATATATATATATATATATATATATATATATATATATATATATGGACCATATAATATTTATGTTTTTCAATTGTAAATCGGTAGAGTAATAATTAAAACTTGAAAAATACGTTTTTAATGCAACCTACATATAACCAGAACCGTGCTAAGACTTACGCGTTTTGTGTGTGTCTGGTACCAATTCTCCGCGGTTGTGTTAAAATCTACCATTAATTTGTAATGACACTTCGCGGCACTGTCATTTGCGCGTGACAAATACTAATCTGACTTGGTCGAAATTGCCTTTCAGTGAAGCTGGGGCCGATCCTCCACAGAGCGGATTCTTCTCCTTATGCCTGTTCATCTCGGTCACGCTCGGTAAGCCACCCATGTCGCTCTCTTTCATCACCCACGAGGTTAACTTTTCGGTCACCATTGGAAATTAGCAAAAGCTAGCTATTGCTCAGGCGTAGGCTTGTGTTCCGATTTCTGTTTATACTTCGTCTAGCCAATCTGATGCTCTGACTGTCACGTGACTTTCGGAGGGTCGCAGCCACAGCAGCCACACGCGGGTGCGCAGTCACGTTTTACGTACTCAGCACTCGATTGGTTGGAAAGACTTGTAGCGTCCGCTGCCTTCTATCGTACAGGTGGCATGCAGTATAGTCTTCCGATAAACAGGCCGTCACCCTTGACTGATTACATTGTTGAAAGGTATTGTTCGTGATCGTCGGGTATGGTCACGTTAGCTCTTGATTGTTCTAGCGTTTGTACTGATCAGCCTTTTCAAGATAGGCTTCCGGATAGATGACGCGACAGGCATGTTTTTCACGAGGTCTCACTATCAGCCCGTTACATTCAGGTTAAAACGCATGGCATCAGGTTTCCATCGGAGTTGTGATGCAATATTTGTTAGTCCTCCTTGTACAAAGTACGAGAAACCGTTTCTCAGCGGAACCATCTGCTCCAATGATATAAACTATTTGCGATCTGCATAAAAAGAAAAGAAAAGAAATAAAGATGTCTCAAATATAGACGTTTTTAAGCAGCCGCGCATGAGCGCCGCCACAGCCGACGTTCAGTTCTTGTTTGCTTTTATTTCGCTTCACTTCACTTCATGATTACCACAGCAGGATATAGGTTTCAGTGCCATATTAGATTCTACTGTGTCCTTCTCCCCAGCAATGGCCTTCGTGGAGGCTCGTAGGCGCCCGTTTCAGTGGCTCGGCATCTCGGTATTAGTGTGTCTGGGAATGTAGCGCCATTGCGTTCCCGCCTGCTAGCCGGACACAAACAAATATCAACATACAGCACTAAAAAAGCCCGAAATGACGATCGCCATGGCAACCGAGACCTATCCGCCAATCACCTTGAGAGGTATTGCCGTCTGCATGTTTGGTATTTGTTTGTGTCCGGTTAGCAGGCGGGAATGCAATGGCGCTACTTTCCCAGATCCAGTGAATTTAAAGGGACACTGACGCCCCGCCCCCCCCCCCCCCCCCCGCCTTTTTTTTAATTTTTTGCCAGGCGATTTAATAAGGTGTCAGTAGATTACCCAAATAATATTTTGCTACAGAGTCGCGTATATTTTTAATAAAGCCAAAAAAAAAAAACGCAACTACTCGAAACCGAAACTGAAACCTGCGCACGGAGGATGGAGAATTATAAAGGAGGAGAGAGTGCCGAAAGTCGCGTGGCTACGCCCGTTGGGGGAACCGTTGCCGTGCGATTCCTTTGTACTAATGTTTGTTCCGCTCGCTCTTCTGCACTTTAAATTGAGCTGTTTTGTACATTGAACAGTTGCGGGCACCTCGGAAAGCGGACGCTACTCGATTCATATGCTGCTTGCATTTTGTGGAAAGTGACTACATTGAGTTCGCAGGTGTCCAAAACGGAATCCCATACCATTTAGTTCAGCGACGTTTCGTCCACAACATCTGCTTTTTCCAGTGATAATTGTAAAAAAAAAAAAAAAAGAAAGTGTAATTTTCGCAAAATGTAAAAAAAAAAAGAAAAAACATTTTGCCCATATTTTGAATCGAATTTGGGTCCACTGCGTGTGAAGCGGACACCTTTCCACTGAGCTACTGGGGGAACAATTTCGTTCGTAGAACTGCAGCCGGTCGACTGTAGGTCGGAAAGTTCGCTGCTGATTTCCTTCAGCAAAGGCACTCGCTCGAAGTCGGGCAGCACCACGCATTGGCCACATTCGCACCTAGTAAAAGAATCGTACGCATTCATGTTCAAATCGAAGTACTCACTTCGTGCTTGACGTCTGCGCGAGCGATGTCTTCAGCCACGAGGAGGGGCGACGGCTCGGCGACGTCTTCGTGCAAAATCGGCTTGCTGGTCGGGCGTGTCGCACGGAATGAATACCAATTCTTTTGGTCGGTGCAAAAATTTCTGGGAAGACAGATTCGCCGGTACCACGAACAACAGTTCCGAAGTAGAGGTTCCACGCCCGTCGTCCGCTCCCACCGCCGTCCAGCCCGCGAGTTCCACGATACGCGATACGACGCCATTTCGAGAATTACGCTGTGAACGCACAGAATGCTTCCAGTTTTTTGTGCAACTTTTTTTTTTGTTTTTGTTTCAGTCAACGTTTTTGCAGTTTTTTAGGAGCCACAAAAAATGGGTTTCATCTTTTTTTTTCTATTTTTAATATGGAGTGTGTGCCTTCAAAGACCCACGTTTTTGATTAAATTTGGGGGCTGTGTCTAAACCTTAGAAAACGGCCCTTGACCACGGAAGAGAGAGTGAGCGCGACTCAAACCGGCCAGTTCTCGATCGGCGGTTTTCGGACCAAAAAAAAAAACAAAAGAACGAATTTCGTGCCGCAAATTTTGTTCTTGGTAGTTGGGCTCTCATACGTCATGTACAACTTTAAAAAAAAAAAAAAAAAAAAAAAACCAACCTTGGCGAGCATGAATACCCTGTCAGTGTCCCTTTAGGCATGACAAGGGAAGGTAAGCGGTGGCGGCTATAATCTGGCGTGTTTAAAGTGCCTAAACTGGGTGCTTGAACAAACATTAAACCGCGTGTTCTTGTCATCTCAAAGCTTAACGATGTGTCATCGGATGCCTATAGTGTCGGCCCGAATGTAGCGTTAAGCCGGGGTCACACTGCTTGTTCATCACGTGAACGACAGTCTGCGTACAGATTCGAACGCGAGTCACCGCGAGATCCGTGCTTTGAATGCCGCATGGCAATGAGTTGAAGGAGGAAACTTGGCACGTGGCATTCGAACCACGGATATTGCGGTGACTCGTGTTTCCAGGCGGTCTTTTGTATGATGTACGAGCAGTGTGACGCCGGCTTTAATGGTTGGGATAACAGGCCGAACTTTCCGTGCTTGCCGTTACTTGATTCAAACGTGTTAACACGTTAAGCGATTTTGGGGAATTTTGGTTGAGGAAATGGCGACAAACGAAGCCCGCGGAGGCAATCAAAAGTCCCCATGTTCTGATTTATGAAATAGAAAAGTCGCTTTGTAATAAAAATTAAATCACTCCAATTTCTGGACTTTTGCGTCTGCGCCCAACTTCTAGCTGGCTCTGTATACGTTCCGTCGGAGACGGAGCAGCGTTCGGCAAAACGTAATTATCCTTAAAAATGAATTAAAAAAAATTCTTTGTTTTTTAGAAACTCTTTGCATGTCATACATATTTTTAAGGCGCAGGTCGCTGCAACTGTCTTATAATAGTTCATAGTATTGTAGCAAAACAAAGGGATCTGGGTTGTAACGGTTGATTGTATTTTGCACAAAAAATATACACTGTATCATAACTTCTTTTTTTTTTATTACGGATTTGTGTGTCGAGTTAAACGTTTAGTATTTTTTAATGCGCTTACATGCGGATGTAGGTTTTTGAGGGTTTCCGGAAAGTCATTACAGTCGGGTTAAAGAAGCAAATGAAGTGATTACCTCGAAGTTTTCTATTACTTAAAGCAGCTGTTTTGTGTGAGGCGCGTTTTTCTTAACTGACCTGGAAATTACTCCAAAAGGCAGGGCGTTGATCTCATGAGCGGGCGTTCATCTAGATAAAGAGACCAGCGTGCTGTTTGCAAATAAGTGTGCGTTTCCCCCCGATTTGCGCATGCGCTGCGCCAACAGCAGTGCCATCATAGTGGTGTGACGTCACGCCGCGTCGTGACAAAGTGCACGCAAGCAGCGTGTACTTTGCACAGACAATTTCGAGTGTTCTTACGCTCTGTCTACCTTTCGTCGGGGCCGGCCTTTCATGACGCTATACTTGTTGCCAAACTTTCTTCAGGTCTCATGAGTGTCCTGGTGAGGTTCCAGACTGTGCAGGCCTTGAACGCCGCCTACAGCAAGCGACTGGATGCTCTCAACGGCGCTTCGGCACTCACCGCTGTTCTCTCCTGTCTCGGCATGGCGTCCGTGGCTGCTTTTCCTGTAGGTTTCTTCAGCGCCCCCCTCATTACGGATAACTTCACTTTTTGCTTTCAGCAGATATTAGAATGAAAACGCCGAGTAGACTTTTCTTTTTCCACTTTTTTTTTGTAGCCATTAGATATACACTAATGGGTTTATGCACCTTCCCTATTTATAAATATCTTGATATTCAGGCTCTAAAAAGTCTAAGCCCCACAAATTATCTTCTTGCGCGCACCACTTTTGCGTACAAACACATCAAATATTCGTGATATGGCGCAGATAAAAACACCCCAAACAACGTGGGCCAAAATTAATGTGGTTACTACGTTAGGACATTTTTGTCTTGGAGGTTCGCGCATCACATTGAAATGAGAATGGGTTGGGTTATGTACTGTGACAGGCCAGACGTCCAATAATATCCTCAGCTGCCAGTGCAATCTGGATCAACCCGTCCTGATAATTTGGCCATGACGACGGCGACCACGGAGACTTCGACAGCGCTGATGTTTGATGCCGCCAAGATGCCGCTTGCTCGCGACGCTCGCTAGGCCGTTCGGCGCTTCGGCGCCGCATAGGTGTGTGTCAAAAACGACATGATGAACACTGTTCGACAAATTTATCAGATAAAATTGCATTTCTTTTAAAAATATATCTCATCGTTTCGGGACGGGGTTCGCACGTCGCATTTCCGTTTCGTCGCGCCAACGCGGCGTGAGCGCACGCCGGAGCCAACGAGGTAGGTCGGAGCCAACCGAGCCAACTTTGATGGCTCACCATAGCCGCGTTCTGCGTACTACAAGTTTGTTGTCGTCACGAAACGAGCTTTCAAAAAACTCACCAGGTGCACCTTAGAATATTTATTTACATAGATCATATAATTTAGACTACTTTATTGTTTCAAGTACCGTCATTTAAGAAATTCGTGTGCTGTAAATATCAAAACGACAACTGGACACCTGGTATACGCCTCCATCAACATCTGGTGGGTCGCCACTGTGTCTCTCATTTTGCATGACACTCAAATCCTGCTTTATTTTGATCTTCCGGAAAATTTATGTCTATATCCGAAAGTGCAGTTGCTCTTGATTATTTCTTTACAACACTGTACCTTTCAATCTAGTGCTACTGTTTTAGTTACGTGCGGACCAAATAATTTACTAGGGCTGCTTTTCCCACATCTCTTTCAGTTGAGCACCGTCCCAGCCGCGCATGCTGTGTCAGCTAATGTGCTCTTCGTTGGGATGTTCGCCTATCAGGTAATAATATCTGAACTGTTTCAACATATTGAATTTACTTGCACCTTTTCCTAAACCGCGTTTCTTTTTTTTTTTTTTTTTTTAGCGGAGTTAAGGTTTAGTTTTTCCAGTTTCCGTGTCCGTGAACAAATAAATCTCGACACAACCCTCTGGGCAGCTACCGCCATCTATGAGCGACGGCGGCAACCAGACAATCGGCTTACCGGTTTTCTGGTTGCCGCCGTCGCTCATAGATAGCGGCATACAGTACAGCTCCGCTGCTCTTCCTTCTACATCAGAGTGTAAAGGCTGAAAGTTTTCTTTTTTCCGCAGGTGATGCAGACGGTGATCACATTTTGGATGTTCCCCTCCTTCAATGGAAGGCGAATTTTTTTCGTGCGATTGACAATCGCGACCTTGTCTGGTCTTGCTGTTGTGATCAGTATGTATGATTCTAGTCATATTTTTATTTTCATCTTTTGTGTAAGGAATTTTGATGGCCTTGCCAAGGGAATTTTGGAAGCATGTGCACTGCGATAAGCTTGCAGAAAAAGAGGTAGACTTATACGTGTACTTCAATTACAACGAAGTGCCATATACACAGTAAATCTGTGTTTGTATAATTGCGCATAATGCAAGACTGATTGGTTACAAAGCTAGTAAATCATTTGTTTTATATATTTGACACTACTTTTCACATTTTATTTTGACTACCAATATAATTTTTATTCAAAATACATGAAATATTTAACAGAGTTAAAAACCAAATAAATATTTTGTGGAATGCCTGGTGATAGGAGGCGAAAATTTACTTAGGCGGGAAAAATCATGTTTGGTTTTCTACACTTAGGCTAGGTGGCGCACGCTACCGCCTGTTACAAAGGGTTATAGTCATTAACATCCATCCATCCATGTATAGTGTTACAAATGTTTTTTTTTAATATTTACTGCTTTGACAAAAAAATATTTACCTATATATTTCCACATTGTTTCAAGTGTTAAGCTGTTGCTAGCATAAAGGCAATCCCCTGTTTCCAGGCGTGATACATGCTCTTGAAATATAAGTAAGCTATTTCTAGCCATATGACTTATGTTTTGCAGTGGGTATTCTTTCTGCCATCGGAAAAGAACAGTGGTACAGCCAGAATTACACGCATCCCCTGAAGCAGAAGCAGCCTTCAGATGAGGTATGTGTAATTCATGTCAAGAATTGTTTTATCATATTTTACCTGCGTGATCACTATACCTGTTTTCACCTCAAGAAAAAAGTACGTTTTGCGCATTGTTCCTACGCGGCGCGAAATAGTTCTTACGAGATTCGGTTGTCGGAGGAAAAAGCGAGGGTTTTGGCGTTTGGAACGTGTACGTCTTGATAAGATAAAATATATCTAATCTAAAATTCACCTACATATGTCTTCATTATCCGCATAAAAGAGGAAATTAGTAATGTTCCGCGAGGAGCCGGACTTGTTTTACTTCGCTTCTTGAGGTGAAAACAGGTATAGCTACTCAGTCGAGCCTCCGATTGTGTGGATGGAAGCACATTTGCACGACATTTCTTGTTGCAAGACGCCGTCATGACTCCAGCTAGAATTGGTAGAGATTGACACTTATTAACTTCATTTCAGAATACGGATCTTGCCAATGAGTACACAAATTCGATTGTGCATGTCTATATTTTTCTAGCCAAATGGAGCACCCTGAGACACCGCGGTAACAAAAATGCAGTCGGTAAAATACTTTGCTGGGGCAGGACAGGGAGACAGCTGCCAGAACTGTCTTGCTTATTTGTATCGTAATAATGTCACTCTATTAGAGTGACCTGCATGACTCCCCTTTTAAATAAATGTGTCTGACCCTATTCATAAGTCATACAGGGTGTTTCAGCTAACTTGCGCCAGTATTAAAAAAAAAAAAAAAAGGCTGGAGCACGCCACGCATGTCGATCCAACGCGGTTCAGTCATATTGAGTAAGTCACTATATTCTATTTTTGCGATGTACGAAACTGGGTAAATAACAAATTAATTAGTTAAATTTTTAAATATTATTTGTGTACAAACCATTGAATGCAAAAGTTGTAGGACATGTTGAGAAAACATCCCATTGTGTCATTGCAGTTAAGGTAGCCTTTGTGTGTCTAGTTTTTCGAGCTTTCAAGAAAGCGCGCGAGGTTTAAATAAATCCCACAGGACTGTCCGCTAGCGAACTGCTTTGTTAATGCCCTAGTCACGTGGGATTAAAAAAAAAAAGTTCTCTTGTCTGTGCCCCTTTCTTTCGTACTCGTCTCCGTTTTGCACATATATACACGTTTCCTCCGTATCATGCACCAACTAGCCAAACATGTCTCATCAAGCCCAGTGTATGGGTGACACTAGCACCACTAAATAAGCTACGCTTCAGAGTAACGACACTTGCCACACTTGTGGCCTAAAATCATGGTTGGCCAGTTACTGAACGCTTTCACTGCAATCACCAGAAA